>OY723402.1:13251053-13918553 GCA_963210345.1 Inga oerstediana
GGTATAGGAAATGGAGGAGCTAGAGGGAACGTAGGAAGATGAAAATGAAAATGAAAATGGAGTGCTATGAAAATTATATAGCAACAAAGCACCATTAAAGGCACTATTGTTTGCAGGACTGTAAGTCATTTTTTTTAAATATAGAAGCTTTCGTCAATCGGCACTATGATTTTTTTTTTTTAAGTTTAAAATCTGTCATGAATCTTAATTTATAGTTTTATGTGCGCTTATAATTTTTTTCTAAGTATTTACTTGAAATTACAATTTTCTCTTAAACTTCCTATGCATTATAAGTTTTTTAATTTTTAAGCTTACAAATATAATTTGATTAGTTGTTACTTGTTTAATTTGCTCAATGTGTTTTATATTTAACTTATTCCTTAAAATTATTTTTTTTTTAAAAAATATTTTCTATATGCCTACTTGCTTGAGAAAATGTTGAAAAAGTCTTATAAAAAAAGTCTTACAAAAAAGAAAACATTGAAAAAGGTGTATTAAGCCTTTAATGACATTTTCTCAAGGAAGTGCCATTAAAGGCTATTATTGAGAAAGTTCCATTAAAGGCTTAATATACCTTTTCAACGTTTTTTTTTTTCGGTAAGACATTTTTTGTAAGACTTTTTCAACGTTTTCTTAAGTAAGTAGGCCTATGGAAAATATTTTTTTAAAAAAATAATTTTAAGGAATAAGTTAAATATAAAACACATTGAGCAAATTAAACAAGTAACAATTAATCAAATTATATTTGTAAGCTTAAAAATTAAAAAACTTATAATGCATAGAAAGTTTAAGAGAAAGTTGTAACTTCAAGCAAATACCTAAAAAAAAATTATAAGCACGTATAACACTATAAGTTAAGATTCATGACAGATGTTAAATTTAAAAAAAAATATAGTGCCAATTGACGAAAGCTTTTATATTAAAAAAAAAGACTCAAACAATAGTGCAAGAAGTGCCATTAAAGGCTATTAATATATGTCTTTAATGACACTTCCTTTAGAAAGTGTCATTAAAGGCTTAATACACCTTTTTCAATGTTTTTTTTATGTAAGGCTTTTTCAAAGTTTTCTCAAGCAAGTAGGCATATAGAAAATATTTTTCTTTTAAAAAAAATAATTTTAATTCATAAGTTAAATATAAAACACATTGAGCAAATTAAACAATTAACAACCAATAAAATTATATTTGTAAGTTTAAAAATTAAAAAACTTATAATGCATAGGAAGTTTAAAAGAAAGTTGTAACTTCAAGTAAATATCTGAAAAAAATTATGAGCACATATAAAACTATAAGTTAAGTTTCATGACAGATTTTAAACTTTTAAAAAAAACCATAGTGCTAATTGACGAAAGCTTCAGTATTAAAAAAAAAAAAGAAACTCAAATAATAGTACATTTAATAGCACTTTTTCAAGGAAGTGCCATTAAAGACATATATTAAATCTTTAATGACACTTCCTTAACTTAATACACCTTTTTTAATGTTTTTTTTTTGTAAGACTTTTCAACGATTTTCTCAAGCAAGTAGGTATATAGAAAATATTTTTTTAAAGAAAAATTTTAAGGAATAAGTTAAATATAAAATACATTGAGTAAATTAAACAAGTAACAACTAATAAAATTATATTTGTAAGCTTAAAAATTAAAAAAACTTATAATGTATAGGAAGTTTAAGAGAGAGTTGTAACTTCAAGCTAATACTTGAAAAAAAAAATTATAAGCTCACCTAAAACTACAAGTTAAAATTTATGACAGTTTTTAAACTTAAAAAAAAAAAAAAAAGAATACCATAGAGTCAATTGACAAAAGCTTCTATATTAAAAAAAAAAAAAGGCTTACAGTCAAACTTATATTTCCCTGCAAACAATAGTGTATTTATCATAAGGTGAGATTTTAGAATTTAGTAAGTATTAAATAACCCCTTGTATGGCATTTGACCAGGAAAGTGCCGTAGCTTCTTGATACTTTGTATGACGCTTTCTTGGGCAAGCGTCATATAAGAGGAGTAAATTTTTTTTTTTCTTGCCCAGCCAAGTGCCATATAAGATATTAACTAACTACGGCGCTTTCCTAGTTAAACACCATAACTGCCACGTTTTTTTTTTTTTTTTAAATAGAGGTCTCCTCCGACATTTATTTGAAAAAGTGCCATAAAATTAGCGTGGCTAAATCTATATTTTGTAGTAGTGTTTGGTTCTTCTTTTCTCCTGCTACTGCTTCTCTTATCGTTTTCTTTTGTTGGCGATCTGAAAGCCCTTTTCACTGCAGTCAGCCAAGAGCTTGCTCCTACCTTCCCCATGAAAACATAAAACACTGCTGCACAAAAATCTATAACTTAGGCAGATCCAATTCTTTTCTTGCTTCTCTGGGTTTGAGTAGTTGGTATGTTTAAATGCAACAAACAGAGGGAGATCAGAATGAAGAGGGTAACAAACAAATCATAGGAGTCATTGCTTTTGATGACTGAAATCATGTCAGTCTGATGCATCTGGGTTATAGCAAGTCCATGCATTTGGGAATAGCGAAGACCTCCATTATTATGTATGCACTAATGCACAGAAGGGGTTAATTACTTTTGCAGTAAATAACGCTTAAAACTTTGGTGTTTTCTGTGGCGTGTTTGATATGGTGCTTTGTGCCAGTGGTTCGATACAGGCTTCAAAGTGAGAAAGTACTCTCGATAATGCGGAAAGCTGAAATGCTCACAGAACTAAGTAAAAGAGAGGGAGGTTGTTCATTCTTCTATTCTGCTACCAAGTAATCAAGTATGGTCATTAGCGATCCAAGTAACTTGATTCTCTCTCTATCTCACACACACACAACCACGCACACCTATATATAATCATTGAAGACATGCATGTATAATTAGAAGTAAATTTTTTAGAACTTTTATGGTCATTATATATAAATATTTATATGTGAAGTGAGTGAGAAGTTTGTAAACACTGATGGGCCTTGATGTTACCAAAGTGGGAGAGTTTAAGATTAGAGGATAACTGCATGAGATTCATGAGGCGTTTCTAATTTGTTGACAACAAAGACACTGACACAGTGAATATATGCTCCTCCAAATAGGAGCAGAACTTTATTTTTGATTCGTAATAATGGCAAGATATAGGGGATTAGGCTGTGGACCAGTCAAACTTCATTGGATTCTCCGGTCATGCTTTAAAAGTTTATCGTCATTTTCTATATCTGCGTGTCTCACTTGCTCGGATCCAAATCTGAGTCGTACTCGGCCCACTTTGCATTTAAGAGCTTTGCCTTGATGTATGTGGGCCACTACAAGTAGCGTCCGCATTCCATGCGAATCAGCCTGATGAGAAAAGAAATTCTCATCACCCAAATGACGTCGTTCCATTTAATAAAGCGGTGTCGTTTGGCGTCCGCATTCCCTTCACGTGTTCTCATCTCCTCTTCACTCCCACCTGGATATTTGCTTAGTTGTCCCTTTTGTGTTCTCATCTGGTCTTCACTCCCACATCTTCTTCTTCCTTAGCGAGTTTTGCGAGTGTGAATCTGATCAAATCCCACATCCTCCCATTAATATTTTTTTGCTACAAACAATTCTCGCTGGCTTTATCTAAGGTTTGTTTTCCAATTTATCTTTCGTTCAAATCCTGCGTTTTCAGCTCATCGGAGTTCCCATCTCTGCTTCCAAATTCTCCACCACTTTGCCTCTAACCTCAATTTCTAGAGAAATTCCCAGAACTACGAGGCTCAGATCATCAATGGCTACTTACTCGACTTTGTCTCAGATCTTGACTATAGTTTGGTTCTGCATCTGTTTGTGTTGTAAATTGGGTTATTGGAGATTCTCAGAAATTGTTTCTGTTGTTATTAGAGTAGGAGTGGGTATTTGGGGCTAACATTATTGGGGATTTCTTGGCATATTTGTTGTAAGATTAGTGGAGATTTTTTTTTGAATGTTCAGTTGATCGACCCAGTAGATAAGATAGTGGATAGAGATTTATCACTTATTCAAGAATTGGGACTAAAGCTTGTGTATGCCATGAACACCCATGTACATGCTGATCATGCTAATTTTTGATTTTCCACATTTCATCTTTCTATATGATCTGCTACTGGATTTTTTCCCCCTAGAGTTTATCAAATTTGAAAGTTCTTGTGATTAACTTTTTGTAATTGCTCGGTGGTTAAATTTTCAACCACTCATTCTGTTTAGAGCAAAGTTCCAGATGTAAAATCTATCATTTCAAGTGCAAGTGGTTTAACAGCTGATCTGTATGTAGAGCATGGCGATAAAGTCAGTTTTGGTGATCTCTTTCTTGAGGTAATATTTACGGCTTCTTGCTTTGTTTTGTGTTTGACTGTTTGCCATAGGTTCTTTCAATAAAATTGTAGTTGCAGATCCTTTTTGGAACTAGCCATGATGATATTGACTATTTTTTATAAAGCTGCTCTGTGTTTCATAAATTTATTGAAGAATTTCACTGAAGCATCTAGAAACTGGATTGAAGTTTTCCCCTTTCACATATTGTGTTGAATGATCAATCTTCAGCAAACAACAATATGTGCTGCTCAATTTTTGGTGGTGTAAATGTATGTATTTGTTAAGAGAAGTATTCTATAGACTGGAAATTATTACAAATCATTTTCCCTTGATGTTGATTATGTTAAACTAGACATGTTTTCCCATATAGAGCATGAAGAATGAGTTACATTGTTCATGGCTGTTAAAGATTGATGCTAGTTATCAAGGTATATAGAAAAAGATTGATGCTAGTTATCTTCCTGCTATTTTTCATAAGAAATGAAGTCCAAATTGAAAAACTGTGAATTGAAAAATTATTTTTTCCCATAATCAAAATTCTCTTCATTTCTTTTTCATATTTTCAAAGTTTTTCCACATTGTAGAATGAGTGAAATTATTTAAACAGCAGGAAGAAATGAAGTCAATTCACATATAAACTTTTTCAAACTTCACTTACAAAAGGATTAAAATGCTTGCCCACTGTTGCTAACATAGCCACATGATGACTCCTCAAAATCTCAACGAATTGCTTGTATATACCTTGATAACTAGCATCAATCTTTTTCTCTCCATCTATTGCTGGTTTAATTAGTTGTTTGGTTCTATCAAAATTGTCCACCATCAGCAAAAGTTTTTCAATCACTTCTACTTGGACATTAGAAGGAAAGTATAACATTAGAGAAAATGCAACTAAAACTTGTCCACAATATGCTTATTCTTGGACCATTGAACAACTTCTTGACAAATAAAACACAACAAAAAGAGTGAAAATTGTCCAATGAAGGATGGAGATTGATTTGCTCTATAATAATTGCAGGGGTAGATGAGTGTTCTCCAGTAAACCAAAGCAAGTGCCATCCTACAAAAATTCATCTTATGCTTCAAAAGAGAAGATGGACAACATACAAAAAAATGTCCAAGAAGTTCTGCAGTGCTGGTACATCCAAGAAGTAAAGAACTATGCACAAAGTCCAACTTATGCAGTGCTAGTACATCCCAAAAAGAAAAATAGCCAGTAAAATCTATGCTTTATAGACAACATAAAAAAAGTCCAAGCTTTGCACAAGGTCCAAGCATACAAAAAGTCCAAGCTATGCACAAGGTCCAAGCATACAAAAAGTTCAAGCTATGCACAAGTCCAATCTATCCTGTATGAAGAAAACAAATGTATAAGTGTATGATGATGTAAATTGTATACAAAAATATTGAAATAAATAAAAGATTATTCTTCTATTGATTACCTTGTGAGTAATTTGTAGGAATGTCCATGGCTTCAAATGATGGCATTTCTTTTTCTTGAGCTACCTAGATTTTCCAAATGTTAAAGGATGTGAGTTAATGATATGATAACTACATGTAACTACTTGTAGTAACTTATTTAGTAATTCTTATCACCAACAAGCTTGTACACAACAATGGTTGAGATTGAGATGGTGGAAAAACATATTGAGTTGGGGGTGTTAACTGTGAAGATGTTGAATAATCTTGAGTTTGTACAGGTTCTGTTGAAATTGTTACAACCTGAGATGACAGAGGTTCATGTGTTTGCGCATCTTTGTTTTTTGAACCGTTTCTTCCCTTCCTTGATGATAAAGCCTCTTGAATGACCTGTAGAATACAAATATAAAATCACTAGTAGTTTTTTTCCTTTATATAAATGTAAAGTATATAAAACTCAATACCTCTTGTTCTCTTGTAAGTTTTCTTCTGATCATTAAATTTTTTTCCTCCCACACTAGTGCAAAATACTAATTTAGCTACATGATTTTACATCAGTTACTTAAAGAACCGAAGTGATAATTCATGTGATATAATTTTGCTTTTGTTTTACATGTAACTGACACCGTAATGTACAAAATGGCATCAGTTACTTGAAGAACAGAAGTGATAATTCATGTGACATACATTCACTTCTGTTTTAAGTGTAACTGACGCCGTAATATACAATATGATATCAGTTGTATAGTCAACTGATGTCGTAATTAAGATGCTATAATAATTATTATTATGGGATCAGTTTATTGAGCACCATAAGCCATAATTAATATAAAGTTTTGGAATTTACTTATGAAATAAATAAATTTAAAATATAACATGTCATAATTGTAATTAAATACTATAAATATTTTTTTCCAAAATATAATTATATTCACTAGTACAAAATACTAATTTAACTACACGATTTTGTATTAGTTACTTAAAGAATAGAAGTGATAATTCATATAACATAATTTCGCTTCTGTTTTACATGTAACTGACGCTATAAGGTACAATATGACATCAGTTACTTAAAGAACGGAAGTGATAATTCATGTGACATAAGTTTGCTTCTGTTTGAAATGTAACTGACGCAGTAATGTACAATATGACATCGGTTGTATATTCAACTGATGCCGTAATTAAGATGCTATAACAATAATAATTATGGAATCAGTTTAGTAAGCACCAGAAGCCATAATTCATATAAAGTTTTGGAATTTAATTGTGAAATAGATAAATTTGAAATATAACATGTCATAACTATAATTAAATATTGTAAATAAATTTTAAAAAATATTTTTTCCCAAAATATAATTATATTATAGTTATATTTTAAATAACTTTTTTTAAGTGGGTTATTTATAGCTCAGGACTATCTGATAGAGATTAGTGAACTTCTTTTAACTACTTAACAATACCTAGTTAATTATTAAAAAAATGGATGATCAATTTATGGGTGGAACTTGACCCATAATTTATAATTTATTTATCGAGCTTACTTATAGCATCGGGTCCTATAGGAAACCAAGACCTTAATTATAACCCATATGGCTCTAAGAAAGTCTTAAAAATATATTAACTATTTTTTTCTAAAGAAAAGGAAATATTGCGTCGATTCCCACTCCACCTGACTCCTTAATGCCTTCAACAAAAACCTCCACTACTCTGCTAACTACACGGCTTCTTTATGAATTTCGCTCTAGCTCTGCTAACTTCGCAACTTCCCTTCATCACTGTTGACGTAGCAGCTTCCAGATAGAGCACTATAAAAAAACACTCAATTTTTGACAGAATTTGCTACGAAATTGTTTTCGTGGCAAATTTTGTGGAAAATCCATCAGAAATTCCATTGGAAATTTTTTCGACAGAATTTTTCCGTAGCTAAATTTGTCACGGAATTAACCACAAAAAAGTTCTATGGCTAAATTAGCCACAGAATTATGTCACAAATTTTGCGAAATTTTTTTTTTCCACGGTGCCATGGAACTTTTCCGTGGCACATTCCGTCGCAAAATTTTAAATTGTATAAAATTTTATATTAAAAATAATATTATAAATATGGCTAAATTAGCCACGGAATTACGTCGCAAATTTTGCGAAAATTTTTTTTGCCACGGTGCCATGGAACTTTTCCGTGGCACATTCCGTAGCAAAATTTTAAAATGTATAAAATTTTATATTAAAAATAATATTATATTTAATATTTATTGATACTATATTTAAAATTTTTGACTAAAATAATATTATTATATTAGTTATTATTTAATTTTATTTAAAAATAAATTATTAGTTATTAATATTATATTTATCATTTTATATTAAAAATAATATTTATAATATTAAATGATTTGTTATTAATTAATTTAAATTAAAAATATATTTAAATTTAGAAAATTGATTAAAATATAGTTATAAAAATATTTATTAAATATTTTAAATTTATTGAATTTGAAATTAATTAATCATAAATATATAAATATTTTTTTGGAATTTTTATTTATTTTACTTTATTTTTAATAATATTATATATATTATTAATTTTATATTATGATAATATTATATATAAAACATTATGTAATTAAATAACGCAGGTTCATCTTGGCGCAACTGGCAAAGGCTCGAGATCCATTAGATTTGAAAATTCATTTGTCACACATCTATTATGGCGTCGGTTTAGTTACAATGCGAAGCCGTAATATATTCATTTACGGCGTTATATCTTAAGCAACTGACTCCATAATATATTCATTTACGGCGACATATCTTAAGCAAGTGACGCCATAATATATATTTTTCGCTACGGCTAATTCCGCTACACCCTAAATACTGTGGCGAAAATGTAATTTTAACTGATGCCAAATTAACTTTTTGCACTAGTGCCAACCTTTCATGCGTCGCTTCCTTTTTCTTCCTTCTCTCTTTTTAAAACCCTTAGGAATATTTTGTGACTCTATCTCTAATGCTCTACTTGGTTCAGGAACATCTTCATTGTTTTTGGGAACTTTATTTTCTAACTCGGTCATGTATTTATCAACAAACTCAAAACTTTCATGAGCCTTACATGCATTTTCAGCCACTCTTACCATCATTTCCAATAAGTGTCTATATCTTCGTGTGATTTCAAGTTTAGGATCTACTTGTATCTCACTTCCTCTAATATCATACACAACACCACTCCTTCCCTCCCTAGTCCATCTCTTGATAATGTATTTTTCAGGCATAATTATCACATCCTTTGACTCATACACTTTCAATGCATGACAACACAATATCCCAGTGGTCTCAAACATTCCACAAGTGCAAGATATCATGTGTGTCAGGTTCAAACTCAACTCTCCATTCCCCTTCTTCACCAATCATTTGAGTAATGTATATATATAGTGGTCCCTTCTCATCATGTTGAGCTAACATCACAGCAAACTGAAGATCCCATTGTGCTTGGAACAAGTCAAATGCAGTTGGGGTATAAGTTAGCACAAGTTGGCGCAATATTGGCGTACTTGGATTGATCATCCTAGGTACTTTTTGTCGAGAATCAAACTCAAGTTTTAACTCCTTGTCTCTCTTCTCTGAAACAACTTTGTCAAAGTGATAAAGAATTCATTGATGTCTAAATTTGGTGTTGTACATTTTTTCACATCAGCATTCACACTTTCGCTAAGCTGTGTACTTCTCATGCCTAGTGTGCAACATTCTTTACATTGCAGCCCATTTGTCCTTGATAATACATGGATGTCAACCATGGATTATTGTGGACATCATAAGAAGAGATTAAATTGGCCCATGCTTCTTCAAACTTTTCTTTGTCAGAAATTTTAGACATACACTTACAAAAGTTGGTCAAAAAATGTGACCCATCTTTTATCAAATTTTTAAGGTGTTTAATGCCATTTTTCTTTAAATGCCAAGTGCACAAACAATGCTTTGTATCAGGAAGAACTTCACTCAAAGCTCTTGCCATAGCTTGATCTTGATCTGTAAACACAGTTTTAGGCTTCTTTTGCATGTGAGCTTCCAAGAAAGTTTCTAATAGCTATGTGAAAGATACAGTAGTCTCATCATACAATAATGCTTCTCCAAAAATGACTGCACTTCTATGATGATTAAATCCAGAAAAGATTGCAAGAGGTTGATGATCACGGTTGGTACAATATGTCGTGTCTAGAGATACAACCTCACCAAAAAGTGCATAATCTATCAGCATTCTAGCATACGCCCAAAACACATTAGTGATATGTTCTTCTGTGTCCACTTGATATTTATGGAAGAATGCAGGATTTGCTGCAACTTGCTTATGGAAATATTCAAACATACATCTTACCTCTCCATACTTCATACTTTTTTGCCTTTTAGATTGGAAATAGTTTTGCATGTCTACTCGAGTGTATCCAAGAATTGCTTTACCCCCAGCATATGTACTCATTAAATCAAAAGTGGCCTTCTGTTGTAATCCAGATTTTCTTGCCAAGTCAATTCCATAGGCATCAACTTCTGATAAGTTTCTTTGAGAAGCCAACAAATGTATTGTTTCTTGTGTGTGAAGAGGATGATTATGCTCTTCATCAAATATAGTGATTTTGTACTTTTGATCAACAATGGATACTACCATTCTTGCGGGACACTTGGTCCTTGTCTCTGCTCGGAACTTGGAAGAATATGTCTCTTGTTTACTTTTTGTTTGCAGACCCTCCTTAGAACATACATATCTATATGTAATGAGTGAACCATCCTTTCTACTTTTTGTACCATTATATTTTCTCGGCCCAAAACCAATTCTTTTAGCATAATCTTTCCAAAAACTCCATGCTTCTTCCCAGCTTCCAAACTCCCTCCCTATTTTGGGTTTCAATTCATCCTCCATTGCAAAGCTCCTACAAAAAATAAAACCATTATATTCTAACAAATATCATATCTTTATTTCAAAAAACATCAAAGCTAAAATTATAATCTCATTTTAATATTTAACTCTCTCTATATATATATATATTCACAAAAGTGAAACAAGGAGTGTGTGTGTGTGTGTGTGTGTATATATATAAGGGACCAGACCTCTTTATTGGAGAATCATTCAGGCCTTCGGAGATTATCTTAGCCATTGAAGCTTTTGTCAATCATATTATGAAGGCCATGAATTTTTTTTGAAATTGATGTCCACTTGTTTAATCTTATTTAGTTGTAAAAATTTTCCATATAGTTTTGTATATTGCTGATTATTTCCATGTAGCTTGTATATTTTCAGTTGAATGAAATTCCCTTTTCACTTTAAAAAAAAGATCAGAGGAAGCAAACCAATGTCTTCAACCTCAAAATAAAAATAAGTACAAAACATGTCAAGAGCTATAGGGGAGAATGAAAGCATTATACTTCAGCCGAAAAAAAACAGCTACCTTACAAAAAAAGAGGGGACAATGATTATGCAAGAGACAATATTTAAGGGGAAAAAATACCCATTTCTTCCTTCTTCCTCTAATTACACTATTCCGTCATCTCTTCCTATCTCTTCCATTTAGGTTTTTTCTGATCCAATTGTTCCTTCTTCCTCTTGCCTACCTTGCAACAATCCTTGTCTTCTTTCTTCCATCTCATTTGGGTGATGAGAATTTCTTTTCCCATCAGGCTGATTCGCATGGAATGCGGACGCCTACAAGTAGTGTAGAAGTAGTAAGTAAAAAGCTATTATATTTATTTGCTACAGGATTTGCAAGCGAGTTCATGACAGGTGAGAGTGCTTGGAGTGTCTATCCAAGAAACAAAAAGTGCTTGGAGTGAAAATATCAGTGTATGTATGTACAAACAAAACATAAAAATGACTTTGATCTACTTGGTAAAAGGGTTGGTTCATAATCATGAAGTTGTGAGTTTAAATCCCATCGATGTGAAGACCTTGTTGGTGGATGATC
Source organism: Inga oerstediana (assembly GCA_963210345.1). Classification (NCBI taxonomy): domain Eukaryota; kingdom Viridiplantae; phylum Streptophyta; class Magnoliopsida; order Fabales; family Fabaceae; genus Inga; species Inga oerstediana. The sequence goes on from OY723402.1 coordinate 13,262,708, forward strand.
TTGTAAGCATCTTTGTAAGCACTCTTTAAGCCTGAAGGCATGCATTGGCCCTAGTAAGCCCCTGGACGGTTGTACAATAAAAACTACAACTATAGTTGAATAGTGAGCTATATAGTTTCAACTTGTATGTATGTTTGTGATTAATATAGCCAGCATAGTGGGCCGATTGCATGCAATTATAGTTGTACAATTGAATATATGGGTGGATGTGATATTCCCAATTATATGGTGGAAACTAGGCTTGGTTTCAATATGATAATGGTACATTTGGGTGAATATGATATTTCAATTGAACCACAACATACTAGGGTTTCATCCCTTTTTTTCACCTATGTGGTGGTGGTGTCGACCGATGTGCTGAGGTAACGGATAATCATGCAAGAAGTTGGGAGGAATGGATTCTTAATTGAGAGGAGACGATTCAACAACCAATTTCAATGGAAATAGAAAGCTGATGGAGAGGAGGAGGATCGTCAACTACTTGGAAGAGTCCTTACAAGGTCCAGAGTGGGTTATTGTGTGGTAAGAGATTCTTGTGCGGTGATCTCCGATTTTGATCTCCGGTGGGTGCCTCAAGGGCTCTCGGTGGTGCCATATGGGTCGAGGTGGAGGTTCTACAAACTCTCAGCGGAATGGAAGACATCGCCAGGTAAGTTGATGGGTGGGAGTTGGGGTTTTTTAATTGATGCAAGGAAACTGAAGGTTTACCTACTGTATCTGTCTATACCATTTATTATTAGCTTTTTGATAAGCATATTCCTTGTTCAAAGTTTAAGAAGTTCAATTTCAAGCATTCATGTATCCATCTCAAAAGGGCTATAAGTGTCACTGGGATTTATGCTATTCTAAGATCCATGGATTCTGAAGATAGTGGGTTATTCAAATTTCAAAGCTTCTATACCGATGTTCTCGATCTTGGGATTGTGCTTTGAGAATAATAGTATGGCTTGCTTTGTTGTTGGCTTTGATATGTTGAGTATTGATGATTGTCTAGAAGGTTTGGTACAAGTTGGGGCTTGGTTAATCTGGCAATATTGGGAGGCTATCTATATTTATCTTTCAGACAAAACAAATTATAAGCCAATAAATTTGAACAAAGTTGTCATTATCTCAATTGAATTGGCGGAAAAGGCTAGTAGATGGAGAAAAGTAGGAATGAATGATCACAGTGTTCAAAATTGGGTTGTTGGGTCCCTTTCTAAAAATAGTGATGATTTGTTTGATGTATGTGGGAAAGAGGCTTGTTATTCTGTTGGTTTGAATTGTAATGCATGGTTATTAGAGGATCAGTTTAGAATCATCAACTTAAGTCTATTTAGTGAGTTTATACACACTGTTCTTTATTGGATAGACATATGCCTGTTCCGTGTGATTGTTAACACTGTTCATTTTCGGGCTAGATATGTGCTTATTCAGTAGGTGTGGCAACATTGTTCATCATTGGGCTAGAGTTGTGATTCTTTATTTGATTGTCGCACTGATGGGTTTTTTTTGTGTTTAATATGTTTGTTGCTCTACTTGAGAATTCTATTGTCTTAGGCTTTGTTTGGTTGGAGGTTAGGTTAGGTTGGGGTGGGGTTGATTTTGTTTGGTTGGAGGTTAGGTTAGGTTGGGGTAGGTTGGGGGTAAAAAAGTGGTGTTTGATTGGAAGGAGGTTAGGTTAGGTATTGGATATTTTTTTGTCTTCTAGTGGTAACCTAACCTAGGTTGTGAACCCTCCAAAATTGGGGTTTTTCCTAGGTGAGAGAATATTTGTCTTCAATTATGACTAAATTGCCCATGACAATTTTTTAAAATTTCAACACTGCCCTCCCCTTTAAAACTTGACATCCTGATTCAACGAACTTTCCAAATAATAATAATTTTATAAATAATTATTTATATGCTTACACGAATAATTATTTTATAAATAATAATTTTATATAAATAATTATTATTAATAAATACATTATAAAAGAAGAAGGAAAATATGTAGAATGGCATTTTAATCTCCTCTAACCTAACTTAACTTAAATAAATCTCACTTAACCTAACATTCGTTGAACCAAACAACATTATAACCTCTTCTAACCTAACTTAAGTAAACCTCACTTAACCTAACCTTCGTTGAACCAAACAAAGCCTTAGGGAATTTAATCAGAAACCATTCTTGCATATGGATTCCCATCAAAGCAGATTTGGTAACCGGATGGATTGTCAAAGCTTCATTGGATGGTCTTGCCTTCTGGATTGGGTTTCTCAACCTCCATAGCTATAAGTCTCATTGGCGTTAGGTGTTCAAGATGTTTTTTTTTTTGATAATGTGTTATATTCTTGCTACATTGAAGACTTTTTATTGGCTCGTGTTTCTATATCTAATTACTATGTGTTGAGTTTATTCAGTGTTTTCAATTTGTTGATTTTGTTTTTTTCTTCTAAGTCATTGTAATTTTTGTTGATCTTAATATAATTAGTTTCTTTGATGGCAAAAAAAAAAAGGATATGATATTTCAATTATTTAAATGCAAATGACTTTACTTCATTGATTTAAATTCATAGTACCATCAGCAGAATGGGGTTTACCTTACCTTATGGTCTGGTTGTTACAAGAAAAATATAGGGGAGCATGAGGAAGAAATTTTTTTTATGAGTTTGAATTTAAAAAAAATTGAAAAATTGGGGTTAAAAGTTTATAATTAATGTTTGTTAATTTTTTATTTCACATATTCTTTTTATTAAAATTTTATATCTTTACTTCTTCAACTTTTTATTTTTTAAATTGATCGAACTAGTTAAAATTTTTCCCTCCATTTCTCTCAAACCAAACAAACATTTAGGGTAATAAATTATACTATCGTTGATCCTTAATATAAAAGTTAGTTGGCTAATCTGAATAGATTAAGGAAGTCAGTTATATAAATTAGTTATTTAAAACAAATATAGATTAATTTTCCTAAAACGCTATCTTTTATCATAACTATCATTGGGTAGAAATTTCTTAATATGTGCAATTAATATGAATACTTTAAAAAAAATTATAAATTTTTGGAGACAATGAACTGATATTTTACATTTCAAACCAATGCCAATATCTAACGCTCATATTAAGGATAGAGATAGTATCAATTATATATATAAAAAAGGAAAACATATTTGCTCGTGTCTAAGCATGGCCCGCCTTTTTGACATTTCAATGTGATATCATTAAATTATCTTTTACAAATGGATCAACAAGATAGAATAGACATGAATTAGCGCCCAGAGGGGAAACTAGAGAGGCGAACCGTCGCGATCTTTCATCTATAACAGAACTTCTATATTATTGGTGGTCCTTTATGAATGCGAGTGCGATGAGACCGAGAGCGAGTGCGAGTGCAAGTGCGAAGGGAAGGGTGTATGCTGCCGGAAAAGACAGCGGAGGGAGTAAGGAGGATGGAGGAGTGGGTAAAGATGGTGGCGGAGGAAATGAGAGTGGTGGGGATCGTGGTGGAGGGAGAGAATAAGACAAAGGAGGCCAGACAGAGATCACCGGTGACTTCGTTTTCGGACATTCAAATGAGAATGGGTCGGAGAAGGATGGGAAAGGTGGTCAGGGTCAGAATCAGACAAGGCGTGGTAATGCTGGCATATCGTATAGGGACTCACTGCTATCTCCTGGTGTTGCCGGATTCCTAGTCCGTCATGATGAAGAAGAAGACATTGTTAAGGGGTGGAAGGCTTACTTTCGAAAGAAGAACTCGGAGGAAGATGAAAAGGTAGACTCGGAAGGATCTGATGATAAGGAAAGGCATGAGAATCGGTGTAGGGGATGTTCACCCAAGCTACAGGTCACGAACGAGGAATACACGGATTGGTGTAGACCATGGATGAATTCCCTAATCATTAAGGTTTTAGGGGAAGAAATCCCTAGACATATCATATGGGATCGCATTAACCGAATGTGGAAGCCTCAGTTCCCTATGAAAATCATACCTCTCAGTAATGGATATTTCATTGTTTCCTTCACAACAAAGGAAGATCGGGATTATGCATACCAAGAAGGGCTATGGATGATAGATGATCACTACCTAATTGTACAAAGGTGGAGACCAAATTTCAATCCTTGGAAAGCAGATCTACAAAGGAGAATCGCTGCATGGATTAGGCTACCGGATTTACCAATGGAATTGTATAATATTGAATCTTTGATAAGGATAGGAAATATGGTTGGGAAAACTTTGAAGATAGATCGTTCGACATCCATTTATGATAAAGGAGGATTTGCTCGTATTTGTGTTGAGCTTGATTTGCAGCAGCCCCTCTTGCCAACCTTTAACTCTTTTGGCGAGGATAGACTTATCATTTATGAAGGTCTACATCTTGTTTGTTTCAACTATGGAAGATATGGACATCAAAAAGATAAGTGCCCCCAAAGCCATGAAAAACCTGGGAATGAAAATGATGAAATGAATCAAACACTGGAGGGAGTACACTCAGGGCTAGGTAAAGCAAAGGAGGGAGAAAGCGAGATTAGAAGTTCAAATAACCCGGAGGAAAAGAAGGTGGCCGGTGCTGATGGCGGAAACGGGAAGAGGAGTCCGTTTGAGAATCTGAAGATATTGAGGCGTGATTTTCGAGGAGGTGATGTCATTGCGGAAATTATGGGAGTTGATAAGGGAGTGATAAAGAATGTTGGTGTTAATATGAATAAAGATGAGAAAAGGAGGGAATCACGTGCTAAAGTCAATGGGAAGGAAAGGAATAAAGAAAAAGCTATGGAAGTGGTGCAGAAAGGGTTCAGCAAGGAAAATAATAAAGCATTTGAGGAGTGGGTCCCGGTTGGATCAAAAAGGAGGAGTGAGGCAAAGTATAAACCAAAAGGAAAAGAAAACACTCCACCTTCACGTACAAAGGTCAAAAATAATGTGAATGTGGGTGATTGAACCATATTTTTATATGAATTTTCCATGATTAATTTGGGATTTTAATGTATTTTCTAGGACATTATTGCATTATTAAGCATTAATTTTGGTTAGGGACAATTATTTTGAATTAATGGGAATTATGGGCAAAATGGTCAAAATTCATTAATTATTATTTTTTTCTATATTGTCCCTTGAAATTTTGATATTACCTTTTGCTTAATTTTGCATTGTAGGTATCAAAGAAGGAAATTAAAGATTTTTGGAGGTTCAAATTATTTGGCCAAGTGCAAAGAAAAATAAAATGAAAGAAGAACAAGCCCAAAAAGCTGAGGCCCAGAACGCATCAGCTGAGACAAAAAAAAAATATAAGAGCTGAAGGCCCAAATGGATGCACTGACCCGGCCCAAAAGAAAAGAAGAAGAAAAAAAAAAGAAGAGACCCAGACCCGACTTGAAGACCCGCTGGACATGGCACATGGATATGCTATATGGATATGGGAGTGACCCGAAAAAAACGCAGAGGATGATAAAACAGAGGGCGCCGCACAGAAAGAAAAGGAGTGGATCATCGCATCAGCATCGAAAGCTTATCATCGCATCACCACACTTCTTCCTTCCTTTCTTCTTGGTCGCCGGCGACCTTCTACCTCCACTCCACCTCACCGTCGCCGGCGACCTTCTTCATCAGCCACGCAGTTTCATCGTCCGTCACGGCCAGAGAGACAGAACCGAAAGAGCTGAGAGCTGGAGTCACCGGAGGAAGCTTAAACCGACAACACACCACCGTCGCAATCTGCAACCATTCCATCCTCCAAGTCCGAGCTTCAGCGAAGGGAGAGCAGAATCAGAGGATACATAGCTCGCCGTGGCTTCCTATATTGCCTTGAACTCAAAACAGCCGTCGTGCCTATTCCTCTGTTCTGTTTGGTTTTTGATTCAAATCCAGCCATGAATTAAATTGATTTAGACTGATTGGTTTATTTATTCTGAGATTTTATGGCTGGGTGTTTGAATCAAAATGGGATTATATTTCTTGAAGTTATTCTCATGATTGGTTAGGCAATTTTGTGCTCTTGGGATGAATTGGAGATGACTTGAGCTCATATGTGCTTCAAAGGGGAGTTTATTTTATCTATAGCTCATTGTATTTTTGATTTCTTAGGTTTAAGAATTCATTTATATATTGAGACTATAAATTTAGTTATGTTTTATTCTATGGATTGAGTTGTTGTGATTTGGAATTTGTAATGAGGATTTGTGCTCATCAATATATATGGTTATATATATGTTTATCTATGATTCTATTGCTTTCCATCTATTTAACATGGTATTGTTGGATGGTTTGATTGAAATAGAATTATAGTTGAACTTAAATGCATTGCTTATTCCATAGTCACTCTCTAAGGGGTTTTAATAATGCTTAATTAAATGGGTTCATGAGTTTAAGCATTAGACTCAATGGTAATTGGGGTTTGATATATTAGAAAACTTAGAGAAACTCATTACACTAAGAGGGCTTAATAGCATTTCAAGGGTAGGGGTTCCTCTCTCGTGATGCTAGACTCAATGGTAATTGAGGTTTGGTATATTATAAGCTTAGTGAATTAACTCCCCAAATATCTTAATTGAGCAAGAATAGTCATTGAAAACCATTTCCAAGAGCATCTTCATCATTTGCATTTCTAATCCATTCCATTCCACTTTTATTCCAAAAATGTTAGTTTTAAAAGCATTTTAGTTTAATTACAATTTAGTTGTTAGATAAAAAGCTCAAAGATCATTTTTAACTTATTTTATGTCAATCATTGCACTTAGTTTCTAGGTAATTAATAAAAGGCTCTTCGAGAGACGATCCGGGATTGTACCCTATATTGCAATCCTTGGTTTAAATTTTGAAGAGGTTACCAAGGCATAAAAGCCGACAAAGCCTTATTTCTTCAAGTGGCGCCGTTGCCGGGGAGCCAAGTAATTGGTTCCCTAGTAGCTAAGTGTCAATCTTTGATTAACTGGTACCTTGAGCCTTTAGGTTGCATTTTAGTTAGTTTAGGTAGTTTTGCATGTTTTTCAAAGCATATTGCATCTTTTGTCATTTTGAAATCCTTTTCCCCTTTTTCATTTGCATTTGTGTTCTCTTAGATTTTTTTTCCCCTAGTTTTTATAGTTTTTTTTGTTAGATAATCCTCTTTGTGATTCATTGGAATTTATTGTGATTGGATTTCATGGCTTGGTTTAATGGTAATCAAGGTTTATCCGTTCACTCTCACTCTTCTGTAGCAGATTCAACTGAAAGGAAAGAGTCCATCTCTGAAAGCATCCATGCTATTCGACAAACATTGCAGCTTCTTCAAGCCAAGTTGGGATGTCAAGATAGTCCAATTGGTGAAGAATGTAATGGTCCATTCTACCCTCCATACCATGAACCCTACCAACAACCTTCATTTCAACCTTCATTCCAATCTCATTACCCACTACACCCACCCTATAGATCATACCATGAACCTTCTCCACCACCATACAACCCATATCATGAGCCTCACTCTAATCCTCCATCATATAACCATATGCCATATCATGACCCTTCTCCTTCATTCCATTCCACTTTCCAACCATGCCATCCACCTCATGAGCCTCTATTCCCACTATTTCAACCATCTTATGGACATCATTCTCAACCATGTGTGCCTTTCCAAGAACCTTCTATTGGTGGAGTTATTGAAGAATTTCAGAAACCAAGGACTTGTACTATAAATGAGGAGCAGTCACACAAGGACACCTTTTCCAATTGCATGGCCTCTATAATGAGATCAATGGAGCAAAGAGATAAAGAGCGTGCAAGTTTGGCCAAGGACTTTAAGCGTCTCACTCAGCCATCAAACGAAGCGGAGGGATGGAAGAAAGATGTTGAACAATTTAAGAAAAATATGGAGTTGCTGTCACAAAAGATTTCTAAGTGCATCACTCCACAAGAGACTCTTCCTCCATTGCCTGCATGTAATCCACCTATTCAAGTCAAGAAAGTTAAAAAGATGCGATTTCAACTTCCAGAGGAGTCTTCCCTTCCTATGGAGGAGGAACAAGGAGTCCAACCTCAAGGGTCAAATGCCACTTCACAAGTGGAAGACTTCAAACCTCTGGTGCCTATTCCCACACAAACATATGAAGTGGAGCAAGTTCAAAATAGTATTGAAGAGTCTTCCTTACCATTCGGTAATGATCCTATCCTTATAGAAGTAGACTCTTCTACTACTTTAACTAGTGAAGCAATTCCTGATTTGAGTGATGATGAGGTGGATGAGGAAATCATTGTTGAATCCCCTCAAATATTTGAAAATGTAATTGCTCAACCTCTTAGTTCAAGTAGTAGTGATTCAATTGTTGTTGTCGATGATCTTGCTTCTACTTCTTTGTGTGATGCTTCTATTGTTGAAAATGCTTCTCTTCATAGTACTAGGGATGATTGTGGTCAACTGAATGATATATCTTCATGTTCTTGTGCGGTAGATCAAATATGTGTTGATTGTTATTATGACAAATGCCACTTGCTTGTTGAGTTTCGAAAGAAAGCATTTAGTGAAGTGGTTGATTCTACCGTTCATCTTGATACATCTCCTTGTACTATTGATGTTTCTAAGTATGACACTTGTGAAAATGTTGAATCTTGTGTGGATGCTAATGTGATTGTTGTGAATGAAAAAGATCATTGCCTAGAAAAAGATCTTACTTTTGATTCCAATGAATTGCTTGATAGTATCATAAGGGAAGATTCAACTGTTTTGATTGATAATATTATAAATGAAAATGAATCTTTCCATATGATTCTTTCTTGTGATTTGCTACCCGATATAGAAAAGGAAAATGATTCTTTTGAAAGTTCAAAAGTTTTGGGTGGTAATGATTTGAAAAATTCTCCTTCTTCTTCCACTCTTTTCCCTTCCATCTCTTGTGATTGCAATGATGATGTGGTGTACCCCAACACTAAGTTGGATTCCGCACCTTCCACTTTGCAAACACAAGAGAATTTAACTGTTTGTTTGACTCCTACTGATGGGAGTGCTATTGATTTCCTTGGATGCGATAGCTACTTGGAGAGTTTAGAACTTCACATGCCTTTATTTCACTTGAAATCTCTCCATGTTTCTCTTTTTGGATGGGATACTGCTGGTTGCCTGTCTTCTTTGCAGACACATTCTTGGAAAGGTCATCGGAGGAACCAAAATCCACCGTATTTCCTTGGACCTCTTCCGATTGATCCTGAGCCACCTCCACCAAGGATATCCAATGCGGGAGAAGTTATTTTTAACGACAAATGCATGATTCTCATCAAGGATGAGAACTTCTCCTTCAAGCGACTGAAGATTCTCTAACATAGGTTGTCTCTTTCCTCACTTGTTTTCTTCCTAATTTCTATGATTCTTTGAGCTTAATTGTTATGTGAAGAAGATAAGTGTGGGGGAGGGACACAAACCAGTAGAAAAAGGTAGAAGTAGTATAGTTTAGTACAATAAAAACTCCCTTTATATGCTTTGCATCATTTGTGGCCACTACCCTACTTAATTACCATTGTGCCTTGGATTTTAACTTGCTAAGCATTCTCTTTAGAGTTGCTTAATTGCTTTCCACATTGAGGACAATGTGTTGATTAAGTGTGGGGGAGGGGAATACATTTCAAATCCCACTATTTGGTTGTTTTCAAATGAAAAATGCCATTAACTAGAAAATTTTTCAAGAATGACTTGCTTTGATGTATATCCTAAGTGGTAAAGGGTCGCATTTGCCATTTTGGAATGTGATTTGTGAGAAATTGTTTGTGCTTTCATGAATTCTAGTGTTTTGGCAACTTTGAAATCATGATTTGCTTTTCAAGTGAATGGGAAGAGAAATGATCCCACAATTAGATTTTTGTTTACTTCTTATTTTGAGAAAAGAAAGTTTCTATATCATTAATGCTTTTAAGAGTTGAGCATTCTTATAATTGATTGCAATGTTTTGATTGATTATATTTGTAAGGTTAGCATTAAGAATAAGTGAAGTAAATGCATTGTGGCTAGCTTCCTATGCAATTGATTGTATTGGAGTGAGCATTAGAGAGAAACCTTGTTGGAAGGTTAATTGAGCCTTGAATTCTTTCTATGTGTGATGTTCACTTAGTTTTTCACCTTCTAGAACTTGTTTCAACTCTTCTTCAAAACGGCATTTGCATTAGTGTGATGGGAATGAAAGAGGCATTCATTTTAAACCTTTTTAACCTAAACACAAACCCTCATTCTTGACCATTTGCTTACCCCTTTGAGCCATTTTTATGTTGTATGCATGTCATATTATTAATCATAGTGTTCATGGCATTTTAAAATCAAAGAGGTTTGCCAAATAAAAAATTGAACAAGGTATATATTGAAATGCCATGTATATAGAAAAGAGAAGTAGAAGAGAATTGAAAAAAAAAGAAAAAGAAAAAGAAAGAAGAAAAGTATTGAAAAAAATGAAATTGAAAAAAAGAAGAAGAAGAAGAAGAAGAAGAAAAAAAAATTGAATAGAAAAAAAAGAGAAAGAGAAAAACAAAAGAAATATCAAGAAGGCATTTGTTCATGAATTTAGAAAAGAATTGGCAAGAGTTTTGAAGTAATTTAGATGCTATGAACTTGACCATTACCTTTGACTTGCATATTAACTATTTCCTTTTTCTAATTAATTCATGCCATCTAGCCTTCATCCATCATTACAACCTTTTTAAGCCCTCTAGATTCATTGCATTTAATGTTATAAGTAGTGGAGAAGTTAGACTTGTTACAAGCCTATGGTAAGGTGTTGATTAAGTGAAATAGAGTGAAATGACCCCAATGAGGTGAGATGAGTTAAACACTAATACCTTGAGAGTCTCTTGTGCTTCATTCTAATATTTTGGATTGTGTGGTTAGCTAATTTCTTTGCATTGTTTGACTATGATTAGTGTTGACTTGAGAAATTTTATTAATTGATACATTGCTTTCCAATTATGAAATTGCTCATCTTTCAAATACATTAGTGATTTAAATTTAGAAACTTGTACTTCATTGCCTTTGTTCAGGAGTACAAAGGTTTAAGTGTGGGGGAATTGATGAATGTGGGTCCGCCTCATAAAACAATTGAAATGAATAATTCTTTTTCTATTCTTCAGCGTGGCCCACATGTTGCTCCTGATCAAAGTGGACAGATTGTAAATAATGATATGCAGCACCAAGGGAGTGACGCCATCATTTCTGCAGGGACACGCAGGGATCATGGAAGCCAAGCAGACCAAATCATTGAAGAACAAGATAATAATACTATGGTTCATAGAGATATCAGTGATGCGTCGATTCCTAACCAGATTCCACAAACGGATGTAGCAATGGAGGAAACGGATAACTTAACAGAGGTAGGTTCCTCACTTGTTTCACCTGTCATTATTTCCTTATGAATTTGATGATTTGGAATACAAGAGGAACTGGAGCTCAACATTTCCCGGCTCTGGTTCGTGATTTAAGGAAACACTATCAGTTAAGCTTCTTGGCTATCTTAGAAACTCGGTGTGACCAAGAAAAAACAGAGAATCGTATTAACCAGTTTGGGTTCAGCGGTTCAACTATTATAAATTCTGAGGGATATAGTGGTGGCATATGGTGCTTATGGGATTCTAGTTTTCGCAATGTCATTGTTTTAGAACGGAATCATCAATTTATTCATCTCCAATTATGGTTTTGTAGTGATGTATTCTGGACTCTCACTGTTGTTTATGCTAGCCCAAATAGACTGGTGCGTCGGGGTTTATGGAATAATTTACTAAGGTTAGAAGAAACCACACAGGGTGCATGGATTGTTGGAGGAGACCTGAATGCTACCCTGCTTGAAAATGAGAGGAGATCAATTGCTGCTTCTCCCACTCCATGTGATAAAGATTTTACAGAATGGGCCTTAACAACTAATACGAGCGACACTGGGTTTGTAGGCCCATGCTATACGTGGAAGAGGGGAGAGTCGGCGGCGAGGCTTGACCGTATGTTTGCAAATCAACAATGGTTTAATCAGTTTCCGAATGCAGTTGTCTCACATATACCATTCTTTAAATCAGACCACAGACCGATTTTGATAGACTTGGATCGTGCTCGGAATAAGGGGCATTCAAGCCGACCGTTTAGATTTATTGCGTCTTGGGTATTACATGATACGTTTCCTGAATTTGTTAAACTGGAATGGAGAAATGAAGGGGAATGGACAGACAATATAGAGCACTTTGCTACTTCTTGTTCAAAATGGAATAAAGAGGTTTTTGACCATACTGAAGCAAGAAAAAAGAAACTATTGAGACGTCTAGATGGTCTTAACCGAGCCATGACACGGAGAGGCAATTTACAACAGTATGAGGAATTACAGAGTCAGTTGTGGAAAGAGCTTGAGGATGTCTTAGTTCAAGAATCTCTCATCTGGGCGCAAAAAGCAAGGATGGAATGGACGTTATATGGTGACCGTAACTCTCGCCAATTCCATGCTCGTGCAAATCGAAGAAGGAAAATTAATCGAATTGAAGCTCTTTGTGATGAGTCTGGAGAATGGAAATATGAAAATGGGGTGATAAAACAAATGGCTACGACATTCTTTGCTAAATTATTCACAGAGGAAAATCAATCTAGACCTGAGTTGAAATGTCAAGTCTCATACCCTAATATTGATGATGCTCAACTGAGATGGTGTGGGAGGGATGTCCAAGATGAGGAAATTAAAGAGGCTTTGTTCAGCATGGGCGCGTTGAAATCTCCAGGACCTGATGGATTTAATGCCTTATTCTACCAAAATCAATGGAATACGGTAGGCAAGTCTGTTATTTCCTATATTAAATTTCTATTTGCTAACCCGCAGGTGATTCGAAAGGTCAACAACACTTTAATTGTCCTTATCCCAAAGAAGGACCCTCCTGAAACAATGCGGGATCTCAGACCGATAAGCTTGTGTAATGTGATTTACAAAGTGATTACTAAAGTGATTGTCAATCGGCTTAAACCTATTCTCCCTCATATTATATCTCCGCACCAGTGTAGTTTTGTGCCTGGAAGACATAGTAGTGACAATATCATTGTGGCTCAAGAGGTAATTCACTCCATGAGAACTATGAAGGGAAAGAAGGGGTATATGGCAATAAAAATTGATCTTGAGAAGGCCTATGATCGAGTTAACTGGACATTTCTGTTGAATTGCCTATCAGAGTTGAGCATCCCTGACCATATTAAGGATATAATTGCTAATTGTGTCTCAACAGCAAACATGCAACTTTTATGGAATGGGGATAAAGCTGAGTGCTTCCAGGCCTCCAGAGGGGTCAGACAAAGAGACCCTATTTCTCCTTATCTGTTTGTGGTGTGCATTGAAAAGTTGGCTCACTTGATTCAACAAATGGTGGATCAGGGTGATTGGAAACCAATTAGACTAACAAGAACTGGCCCCTTAATCTCACATTAATTTTTTGCGGATGACATAATATTATTTGCTGAAGCTTCTGTCACACAAGCTACATTGATACATCAATGTTTGGAGGTTTTCTGCGCTAGCTCTGGGTTAAAGGTGAATGTTGGGAAAACGAAAGTATTTTTCTCCCGAAATGTAAATCATATAAGATGTAGTGAGATTAGCTCAGTTTTGAGCTTCACTATGACAGCAGATTTGGGTAGATATCTTGGGGTAAATCTCCATCACAAAAGAGCATCTAAAGATACCTTTCAGGATGTGGTTGACAAAGCAAAGTCTCGCATTACTACTTGGAAAGCGAATTATCTGTCCTCAGCAGGCCGTGCCACTCTTATCTCATCTGTATCCTCAGCTATTCCAGGTTATACTATGCAAACTACTTCCCTACCTGCCAGTACTTGTGAGGAGTTAGATAAATGCAATAGAGCTTTCCTCTGGGGAAGTTCAAACGATCGACGGCGGATTCCACTAATTGCTTGGGATGACGTATGTAAACCTAAGAAACAAGGTGGATTGAGGTTGAGACATTCTAGAACTCAAAATCAATCATATATGATGAAGCTAGGATGGAATCTTGTCAAACGGAAAGACGCTCTTTGGGTTCAAGTGGTGCGAGACAAGTATAAATGTGGGATGGATCTCCTGCCTCGTGTTGACCCTGGTAGACCGGGCTCTAATGTTTGGTCAGGAATTAAGCAGGTTTGGGAGAAGGTCAAAAGTGGTGTAGAAACTAATGTTAATGGCAATGTTCGATGGAAATGGACAAAGTGTGGCTCATTTACGGTTAACTCAGCTCATGATCTTCTTCGTACTGATGGAAATGATTCAGATCCTCTATGGAGTAAGATTTGGAAGTTACGAGTTCCGGAACGATGTCGAATGTTTGTTTGGCTTGTAGCACATAAACGGTTACTTACAAATGCCTCTAGGAAAAAACGAGGGTTGAGTAGTAGTGATGAATGCCTGATATGCTGCTCAGTTACTGAAGATATGCTCCATGTCTTACGTGACTGCCCAAACACGCTTAACCTATGGAGGAGCATTGTGCCTCAAATGAAGTGGCAACGATTTAGCTTAATGGAATTCCCTCAGTGGTTGAAATGGAATCTCACGATGAATGATTGTAGAGAAGATGAAGAATGGAGAGCGATATTTGCTATAACATGCTGGTGGATTTGGCGGAGAAGGAATTTGTTCGTATTTGAAAGTAAGACCATATTGAATAGTATAGTTATGTCTAGTGTGCAAGCCATGATTCGCAGTATCCGAGAAGCACATGATAAGCTTGTGGAAGGTGGAATGACCAATGTACCAAGTGGAAGAACTAGGTTTTCATGGGTCCCGCCAGAGCCGGGCTGGGTCAAACTAAATGTAGACGGAGCTTTTTCCCAGTACAACCATGTCGTAGCAGCGGGTGGTCTCATCCGTGATGAGTATGGCAACTTCATTCGAGGATTCATATTTAGTTGTGTTGAGGGTGATGCACTCTCTGCCGAGTTATGGGGATGCATTCATGGGTTGAGAATTGCATGGGACATGGGTTTTCGCAAAATCATCCTTGAATCTGACTCGACTGAAGCAATCTCGCTCATTCTAAATGAAAGAGAGGTGGAGATACATGCAGATTCTCTGCTGATTCAAGAAGCCATTGGACTGCTTCAGCGACAATGGGAAGTAAGTGTTAATTATGTTAGCCGATGGATTAATGTTGCTGCGGATCTTCTTGCCAAAGAGGGGCTATCGTCAATGCCTGGAATTCATTTTGTTATTGAGGCGCCTGAAGCGCTTGCACGGATTATTGTGAAGGAGAAGGGTTAGATAATGTTGGGTTTCCTTTTATTATTATAAAAAAAAAAAGAATAGACATGAAATGGAAAATTGCTCTATGAGAAAATATTACTACCTCCCACTTTTAATATAAGATTTCGTTAATAGTGTAATTTACATCAAGATCTTATATTAAGAAATAGAGATAATACAATTAAGATTAAGCAAAGATATTTCCAAAACTCATTTACATGATAAACTTTTTTTTTCTGTTTTTTAAAAAAATAAAAAGAAAATAATTTTAATTAAAATAACCACAAAAGATTCATTCCAATGGTGTTGACCCCTAATTTCATAAGTGATTATTTAATTGAACTTAACTAAGCACAAGTCTATGTGTACATGTAAGGTTGGTGGGTATCTTCCTTCCTACAAGCACATCAAGTTATCCAATAATCGAGTACTCAATTCTGCATGATTCAATTGAGGGCCAAATATTCTAGATTTCCTTTGTCAACACTCATTTAGAACAAGGAAATGATCAGCCTCAATATGATCTCTCATGTTTTAGGACAATCAAGCACCACTAGAAAATGGGTTATTTTATAGTGGTTAATTCGTTACATTTGTCAAGCCGGTTGCTTAAACTGCTACTAATTGGTTGAGGTTAAGGTTCTTAAACCACCACAAATGCTTCTGCCAATGCTCTCACGCCTCTTGGCACCACTTGAGCCAATAAATTTTGGGTTCAACAAGTGCCAGGACACTACTACCTTGATGTTGTGACACTAGACATTACAAAAAAAATATTGAATTTCTGATGGAATAATAGACGAAATTTCGGACGGAATTCAGAGTTTCCGACGGATTTTTGACGGAATGGATTCCGTCTCTAATAATAGCGTGACAAACAAATTTCCGACGGAATTCAGATTCCGTCGCAAATTTCAGTCAAAAATTTCTGACAGAATTGAATTTCATCGAAAATTCCCTCACAATTTCTGACGGAATTAATTCCATCAAAAATTTCGTCGCAAACTGATTTTTTATTTTTAAAATTTTAAAAAGCTAAGTGGCAACTCCGGCGGCAGCCTCCTCATCGCCGACGGCTGTGCGTGGCATCTCCGGCAGCCTCGATCTTGTCGCTGCCTCCATCTTGTCGCTAGCACCCAAATCTGCCACGTATTATAGCCTCTTTTTTCATGGAAATGCAACTCAACTTGCTCTCCTTTGGTTTGAACCCACGACCTCGTCCGTACGTGCTCGATGCTTTACTGGATGGGTTCGACTGCTTTGGCGTTATATTATTACACAAATATATATATAATCTTCTTATACATAATCAATTATTTATAAATATATATATATTTTTCTTATATATAAATGTAATAATAATATAAAATAATTTTATATATTCTTATAATTTTTAATATAAATTAAATTCAAATTAAAAAAATTTACATCTTAAATAAATTTCATATGACTATATTTTTGTCTAATTTCTAAAATTAATTTTTTTATTAACATTAATTAATAAATAATAAATAATTATTAACTAATATTTTTTTTACTAATATTAATTAATAACTAATAAATTTTATTTTTTATAAATACATTTTTATATGACCATTTTGCCCCTACAGAGACCAAATCCTATTATTGGAAATTAAAAATATTTTAGAAATTAGAAAATAATAATTAAAAATTAAAATTAAAATAAAATTAAAAATATTAATTCATAACTAATAAATTTTATAATTTTTTTAAAAATTAAATTAAATTAAAAAATAATAATTTTTAAATTTTGCCACAACATTTCCGATGGAATTGTTTTCCTTCGGAAATTGTGAGGAAATTTCCGACGGAATTTTTTTCCGTTGGAAAATTTCTTCAAAAATACCCTCACAATTTCTGACAGAATTAATTTCTGTCACAAATTTCTGACGAAATTCTGTCCGAAATTTGTGACGGAATTATTCTGTTGGAAATTCTGTAGCAAAAGATTGAATATTTTTCGTGGCTAATTTCATCGCAAATTTTGATAGGGAAAAAATTCTGTAGGAAAATTTTCGACAGAATTTCCGACGGACAATTTCTGTAACAAATTCCATAAAAAATTTCATGTTTTTTTTTATGGTGAGAGAGGAATTATGCATTTTTTGACAGTGTTGCTGACACCTTAATTAACTTCTAGAGAGCCTAATTAACATGACTTTGATTTTTACCTCTGTGATCTTCATTTTCTTATATTAAAAAGAAAATAATTTAACATGACTTTGATTTTCTTAATTCAACTTATAGTCACCTCGTTTATCAATTGACTAAGCACAATGACTGATTTAGAATTAACTTGGAGGCCAATTTCCACAAGGCCATTAGAAATAGTATATAAGAACAAAAAACTATCGCAGGCATTCAACGACAACTGTACAATCGACTCCAGCGTCGTGTCCCTATGAGCATTCACGGTCCTACGTGTAGACTTGTGTTAGCCGGAAGAAGGGAGAGGATACTCTCATTGTCCTCTTTCTCATTATCTTCTCATCAGCTTCTCATCATCTCATCTCCACCTTTAGATCATTTAATGGATGGTTTAGATTTAATATTTTATAAAATTATTATTATAATATTTTATAAATTAAGATTTATTTATTTTTTATGGATTACAATTATGAATAATATATATTAGATTTTAAGAGTTTAAATTTATTTATTTATGTTTATAGAAATAATTTTATGAAATATTAAATCTGAACCATATATTATTTTAATGTAACAATGGATATGAGATGATGAGAAGAAAATGAGAAAGAGGACAATGAGAGAAACCCAACCCCCCGAAGAATGGTTTGCCTTTCCTAATTATTTAGGAAAATAAAATATCAGGAAGAAAGACTCATTTAGGAGCTTATGACAGAGTATAACATATTGGCCTCTTTCCGCGAGTAGCCCTTTCCGTGGGTTTCCATTTTTATTTTTTAACCTCCAATGGAGAAAGCTTCCCTCTCCATTACGGAGAGTGTTTTTGAGGTTGATGTTTGGTCTAGTTGGTACCCTTTTCTTGGACCGTCATTGGGGAAGCGTGTGTTGACGGGAGAGTTTCTCTAAGCTTACCTTTTGGACATTTCAGCGTGATGGACGGAACTGAGAAATTCTATTTTTCTGGGTACATAATGTTTACCTGAGTTGGGTTTCACAGGCATGTCTCTAGTTTCAAAGAGTGTTTACAGAGGTACTTACAAATATCGGTGAAATTTAAACCTACAACCTTATAATTATAAATTAACTTCTTTACAAATTGGACCAATAGCTGTTAGCTCATAAATTCTATTTGAACGTATAGAGCTCTTTTTATATGGTAAGTTTATTTTTACGCATTTTTTAAAAAAAATAGAAAGGAAGAAGTAAAGAAAATTGTACTGTAATCAAACATAGAAGATCTAAATTGAAATGGAAAAAAAAAAAAATCTATAAAAACATCACTATTGATGCGAAGGACTGTTTTATAATCTTAGTAACTAGTACTTATAATTAATGCTTCGCTAAACAAGAAAACATATTTGCTTGTGCCTAAGCCCACTTTTGGACATTTCAGTTTGGTGTCTTTATCATTTAGAAATGGGATATAATGCGATGAACGAAATAGAATTCACATGAAATGGAAATTAAAATTGCTCAATATAGGACAATATTAAAGATTACTGTTAAACAAAGAAACTCTGTTTCGAAGACTTATGCTGAAAATGGAGAAATTATATCATCAATCCACCTCCATTTACTCATATGAAGGAAAACCCTAAAATTTGTGTTTTAAACACTTGGCCATTGATTAAACGAACTCCTTCTTGCATAAAACATGGTCAAAGAACAGTACTATCTCTTGTCCTAAATATAAGACAGTTGATTTTTTTTACAGAGATTAAGGAAGCTAATTAAATTACTTTAATATATTTATATTTGTTATTTTTTCTTTAAATTATTTTTCCTAACTTATAAATTGATATATAATCCATAACATATGATATAATTAAATAACTTATTTAAATATTTTAATTTCTTAAAAAAAATCAACTATATTTTATATTTAAGAGACTGGATGAAGTAATATATAAATAAAACTCAACAATAGAAGAACAGAGGGGGAGGAGAGATACTGGAAAGGCGGGAAATGTTAGCAGCACGGTAGAAAATCTGGTTCGAGTCTTACCTAAAGAGGAGGTGGAGAGATGCTCAAAAGTGCATGACTGGTGTGCTCTGAACTAGAATTCCATCACATTTGCTTGGGTTGGCACATTGTCATGCGCATAAGTCTACTCCTCTTAATAGTCATTTTACTAGTCCAAACTCACATTTTTTTGACACATTTCCATAAGTTCCACATTACCTTGAAGGAAGGGCCTTAGTAAGGTTGTGGGTTTCCCAACGCTATCAGTTAGTTTTTAAGGTATGATTCCTCCAAAGTCCAAGGATTTATGATTATTACAATGGTGCTTTGATTGAGAATAACAATCAAAGATGACTGCTTACAGAGGGTTCTTACTAGTTAGAGGGATTGACCAGTAAGAAATAGTAGGGAGACGCAGAGATGTCAACTCTTGAGGAGAGTGCATTATAATGAGTTTTAGATTGGAGGGTTACCTTAGAAGAGGGGCCTTATTAAGATCTTAGTCCCCAAGTCCAACCGCTAGCTTTTAAAATATACTACCTCCGGTTCTAATTATAAGATAAAATTGATTTTTTCTAAAGAAATTAATGAAGCTAAATAAGGTACATAATCATACCATATGTTATGTATCCTTAAATTATATATTAATTTATTAGTCAAACTAATTAGTTTGAAGAAAAAATAAAAATACTCTAAAGTAATTTAATTAGCTTCCTTGATTAGGACTGGAGTATGTAATTCTAAAGATTTGTACTTGTTACACACAGTCGCACAATAATTACAACAGGAAATTGGTCTCTATGGATCGAAATTGACGGGGCGGAGGAAACCAATTTCCACGGCAAGATCCTTATAATAGAGTTAAGAGTAAGCGAATGATTTTCCTTTTTTAATTGGTTAAGAAAATAAAATATAAGGAAGAAAGACTCAATTTTAAATTTGATTTAATGAGAAATAAATCTTTTGAATTAAAGAATATAAATTAAATGTAAGGAAGAAATTAAAGACTCAAATTGGTCTCACGAACAAGAAAAGTTCTTTTTATTTATTTATTTTTTTAAAGAAGTGCTGCCGATAGTATCGTGGGTCTATAAATAGCGGTTAGTGATGCCCATACATTTACAAGCTAAAGCCACCATGGGAGTGATGAAGAAGATGAAGTCATTTGCTTCTGTTATGTGCATAACACTGCTCTTACTCGCCATCTTCTGCAACAACCACGCTTCTGCTGAGTTCAAACTCGGTAACTTTCCTCTTCCTTCCTTCATTTTAACGTTTTCCCTCAAGCTATATATATATATATATGTATGTACGTACTTATGTACGTGCCCAGTATATTAATATTTCGTTTAATTTATGTCTTGAGTTGCAGGACGGAAGCTTTCACAGGTGTATGGCAGTCCTGGAGGATACCTCCCTCCTACTTACGGCGGATCTCCGGGCGGAGGATACCTCCCTCCCACTTACGGCGGATCTCCGGGCGGAGGATACCTTCCTCCCACTTACGGCGGATCTCCGGGCGGAGGATACAGACCTCCTTCTTACGGCGGACCTCCGGGCGGAGGATACGGCACTCCCGGATATGGAGGATACGGCCCTCCCTACTCTTCCTCAAAACCATAGTTATGAATCATAAGTCAAAACTTACTTATTCTGGTTTATATTATGTGCCTGTTTGGACCTCTATAAAATATGACTTAAAATAAACGGATCCAAATAAAGCACTGTGTGTCCTTAGATTTATGGTGTCCAGCAGTTGGTTGAGAACACTATATCTACCTTTATCATCAGTTCTCATGTAGCGCACACAAACACCAAACCTTCTGGATAAGTTTCTTAGTTTTCGTACTTCCCAAGTTTATGTACTCTACCCCCACTCCTCTTTAATAATTTATACTCTATTAACTACCTCTGTTCCCACTGTTTTACTTAATTAATGTTCCAACGATGAATTACTATACGCACATACCCTGACTTATTAAATATTTCCTCCAATCCTAAATATAAGATTCAGTTGATTTTTTTGAGAAATTAAGAAAAATAATTTAAATTACTTTAAAGTATTTATATTTATCATTTTTTCTTCAAACTAATTTATCTGAATTATAAACTAATATATAATTTAATCATGCATAACATATGATATTATTAATTAACCAACACACATGTGTGCAATGAGGTGAATCATAATTAAGTTTACTAGTTTAATTTTCAGGAAGAACATGATCAAATGACAAATAGTTACTTTCAAAGCTCAAACCAAGGATTTTCACCGACAGTGATGGTTAGTTATAGTTCATTCCTCTGAAAGTTGAGTGGCTCCTGTTTAACGGCTTCCTAAAAATCCATCTTCGTTTCCCACTCCTCTGCATTAGACACAGACGCAAAAGAAATCAACTTCGGTTCTTAGTGCTCGTTTGGATAGCTTATTTTTCGGTAATAAGTGCTTATAAATCGTGATTCACAGTATACGAGATAAGTATGTGAGAGGAGTTTTATCTCGACTTACGTAATAAGTACTTATTTCCCAAAAATAAGCTATTCCAAACACTCACTGATCAGTTACTACGCTATATGGAGAAAGTAGAAATGGCGGAAGCACAAGTGTGTTTGACATTTTACACCTTTTCCTCCTCCTCTTCTTGTATGCATTATTATTATTATACATGTATACACTATATATGCACGTATAAGGTTTATTGCTTTTGCAGTAATAATGTTTAAAACTTTGGTGTTTTCATTGGCGCGTTTGATATGGTGCTTTGTGCCCGTGGTTGCTGGTTCCAGACGAGCTTCAAAATGAGAAAATGCAGAAAGCTGAAATGTTCCGGAGCACTTTTTCTGTTCCAGATTTAAATTAATTTTTATATTTCAAATAAATTTTTATTTTAATATTTGTAAAATAAAAAATAAAGATTTTATAATTATCATTTTTCATAAAAATGAATTTATCATTTAAAAAAATCACAAATTAAAAATTTTAAATCTGGATAGTTCAGATTAAAACAGGAAAGAGAGGGAGTTGTTTATTCTCTTATGCTTTCAAGTAATTAAGTATGGTCATTTGCGATCCAAGTAACCTGATTCTCTCTCTCACACACACAACCATGCACACGAATAATCATTCTAGATTAATTGTTGAAGACATATGCATACAAAATAAATTTGAAGAATTATTATATAATTATATATAATATATATTTAAATTTGTATATAAATTGAGTAAGAAGATTTTGTCAATACTAGCGATTCTTAATGTTGTCAAAGTGATCCAAATGGAAGAGTATGAAGTATTGAAGTTAGAGACGATAACCGCATAAGATCTTGAAGTGTTTTTCATTTATTTACAACAAAGACGACACTAAAACAACTTAGAGCTCTTCACTGCTGTAGACTGTTCAATCTAATTTGAATGGTTTAAATTGAATTTCTTTTTACTTATACTTCTCAAAAAGAAACATTTCAATATTTATAGAATATAAAATAAAGATAATCTCTTAACTATCAGTTTGTCAAAAAAATTTGATTTTTTATTTAATAATTATTAGTTAAAAAATCTTAAATTGGAACATTAAAATTTTATTTGAACTATACAAATTTCACCATAGTGAAGTGATCTCAGTACTTATTGTGATAAGCACTAAAATTGGTTCCCAACACATAGTGAAGTAATGGTATAAGCTCCTCCAAATAGGAAACTTTATTTTTGATACGTAATGATTGGAAGATATACGAGATTAGTGAATGGTATATGCTCCTCCAAATAGGAAACTTAATTTTTGATTCGTAATAATTGGAATATATACGGGATTAGCTATGGACCAGCGAAGCTTCATTGGATTCTACGGTCATGTTTTCTTAAAGTTTATTGTTATTTTCTGTCTCGCTTGCTCGGATCCAAATCAGAGTCGTACTCAGCCCACTTCGCATTTATGAGATTTGCACTGATGTGGCCTTAAGTGGTGGACTCATGCTATTGAAACCTAGACCGGACTAGCCAGTTAAGCCCATAAAACCAGTGAGTGAGTGGCTGGGCCATCCAACGGTTCCATTAACCCTGGAATAGCTTGGTGTAATATCCAAGGTGATGGTGTTTTAATTTTTTTTTCTGAAACAATTAATACTTTTTTCTTGGGAAAATTCCAAAAAACCACACTCAAAATATGAAAAGGATACATCAGTACATCGAAATTCAGAAAAGACAAATCAGGCGGGTGTCAGAAAAAGGAGGAATCTGTCCTTTTGAAATTTCGGCCAAATTACGAAAATGCCCTTCAGCACTTCATGCACACTTTAGAATAACAACATGATCATCGTTATTAACAACTTCGGATTCGGTATTAACAACTGCAATTCTTCTTTTACAATTAACAAATTTCAGGACCAATAACAACACATATCTCACCATT
Organism: Inga oerstediana; assembly: GCA_963210345.1. NCBI lineage: Eukaryota > Viridiplantae > Streptophyta > Magnoliopsida > Fabales > Fabaceae > Inga > Inga oerstediana. Next base: position 13,286,406 of record OY723402.1, read on the forward strand.
AACAACTCCGGATTCGATATTAACAACTCCAATTTCATCTTCCAACACTTAACAAGTTTCAGGGCCAATAACAACACTCACCTCGCCATTAACAACTCATGATTCACCATTAACAACTCCTATGTTGTTATTGCGACTGCTCATGAGGGCTGAAGGGCATTTTCGTAATTTGGCCAAAATTTCAAAAGGACAGATTCCTCATTTTTCTGACACCCGCCTGATTTGTCTTTTCTGAATTTCGATATACTGATTTATCCTTTTTATATTTTGAGTGTATTTTTTTAGAATTTTCCCTTTTTTCTTTTTGAGCGTGATTATGAATTTATGAGTTTGATTATTTCGAGAATTGAACTCTAATTTGTACCTGAGCATGATTAGTTATGCTTTGGTAGCTTTGTTATATTCACTTTAGGAGGAAACTCGGATTCCTTGGCAAAACCACGTCACTGGGACAAGGGGTTCTGTTTTTGGATCTTGTTTCTTTTATCTTTAATTTATTTATTTTTACACAAGGTTAAACAATACTCCTTTTACATACTTTTTTTTGTACAAAATATTTTTAGGTGAGTTAGGTTTTGGGGACTTAATAGGGTTAGGGCATGCCTCAGAGCAAGATCACCCACCAACAAGGTCCTCAGATCGATGGGGTTTGAACTTACAACCTTATAATTATATATCAACTCCTTTATCAATTGCACTAATCTTTATTGGTCTTCCGTTCATACTTACTTTTCTTACATACACACTTCATACCTTGTAAAGTTTCTTCTAAAAGTTAATCCGATCATACAATTAATTGTAGCACTACTACAAAATATACATATTACTACCTTAAAGGACATCTCTTTTTAAAAAATGGATGCCCAAAATATAGCCGGTGGCATATGTGTAATTATAGGTGAAATTTGGAAATATTTTCTAAAATAATTGAATCTCACACCAAAAGGGGGCAGGATGTGTTTTAGACGTCCCCAGTCAAAATGGGGACGCCTAAACACAGGCTTTAGACGTCCCCAGTCAAAATGGGGACGTCTAAAGCTCCCAAAATCAGACCAGAAAACAAAACAAAAGGCTAAAAAAAATAGAAAAACTTTAGGCGTCCCCAGCACAGTTGGGGACGCTTAAAGATGGTTCACATGCACTAGTCAAAGGATCAGTGCATGACTTTAGATGTCCTCAGCCGGTATGGGGACGTCTAAAGGTTAACTTTAGACATCCCTAGCCCAGCTGGGACATCTAAAGGTTGATCACATGCACTGGTCGACATGACCAGTGCATGTGGGTGTGTCAGAAATTTGTTTTAGGCGTCCCTAATCTTGACTAGGGACTCCTAAAGGCTACTCTGCCTCGTCTCATCCACTCTGCCCCTTTTAAAATGCTTTCATATTTAAGCTACTGGTGTGCCAAAAACGCTGAGTGGGAGACTGCTATTAGCTGAAGGTGAAGGTGATGAAGGAGGTGCTCGATCAAGGTCAAAGAAAGGGAAGCTAAGAAAAGAGTCAACTGGAAGTAACGTTTCAACAACCATGATCTTTTCCAGATGAATTGTACAATAACCATCTTATTCCCATTATTCATGTTGGTAGGTTTTGGGTGTGGTTCAGTGGGTTTGATGGTGCATGTACAGTAAAAATTTGGAGCTTTATGTGGGGTATGGGAGATAATTTATTTGGGATTGTCAATGAGGGTTAAGAACAATGACACTGGTGCTATGATTGTAGGTGATTTATGGTGGTTTTGGTTATGGGTAAATGGGTTTGTAGGTTGAGGGGGATTAAAGGTTCAGATTTTATGTAAGTACGACGGCATTGATGGTGTGGTATTGGTTATTTATGTATTTGGTCGTGCTAGCTGTGAGAGGGACTATAATGAAGAGCTTATTGATTTGTAATAGGTTTCATTGAGTTGATGGGGATGACTAATTGGTTGGAGGGAAAAAGTGAAATGTGGATGGCTTGTATAAGGTAATTGGGTGGGGATGACATGGGTGTTTTATATGCATAACTTGTTAATGGTGAAAATTTATTGCAAGTAATGTATATAGGAAAGGAACATGTTCTGTGAGGTTGATGACTTATATGCCTTAGATGTAAGTAGAATAAGTAATCTTCACTGGACTTGTCATTGCCATATTTGTATGTACATGATAGTAGCTGTCATGACCATATATGGTTTGTTGTCAACGCCATCACAAGACTTGTCATTACTATAATAAATTTGTCATTACCATTAACAATAATAATGAAGTCATTTACTCATTTCGTCAGGACCTAACGATTGCGTGAGAAATAGTATGGTATTTGTCAACACTATTACTGGTTTCATCACTGACGTTTCTCAATTGGTCACAAGCCAAAACTCTTGGTCAATCCTTTGACACATGTTGTTAGAACTTAGTGATTTTTGTCAACTTCATTATAGAATTTGTTAACACCATTAATATTTTAGTCAATCCCATAACGGATTCTGTCAAGAGCATAACTAATTTATTCAATTCCTCAAGAAATGTATGTTGTCATGACATGGGTGTGAAGTTGGAGGTTAAATACTTAGTAAAGGTTTAACTTTGTTGTTAACTGCGAAACTGGTATTGTCAAACATCTTGATGAAGTAGTCAATGGTCCAAGTGTGTACATTATAGGGTTTTTTTAGTGATAAAATTTTATTGGTATAGGATTAACATTGTAATGAAATCTTAATTTTGTGTTGCAGGTTAGCATGCAAGATGACATCGGATATTCAGGCAACACCTTCTTCAAAGTCACTTATTTGTTTTTTCCATGTGGGGGGGGGGGGGTTTGTAACTTATGTTGAAGGTAAAGTTAAATATAATGTGCGAGTGTGAAGGTAAAATCGATAAATGAGGGGATGACAATTGAAGAATTAGGGTAATGATAGGAGGATGGTTTGGTATAGATGGTCATTGGTGTGACATTAAATATACTTTGAACTTTGATAAAAAGATATTAGTAGATCTCATTGATGATTCTGAATTAGAAAATCTATCTCATTATAATGACAGTAGTGCACATGTGTATATATCATGTAAATGAAGTGATAATGAAGGAAGGGACATGGATGATATAAAAAGGCAACTCACAGTTTTTGTGGTTACAGAAGTAGTTATTTCCTATGGTGTTTTTGGTAATATGTTGACAACACTTGTTAATATCCATGCAGGATTGATCAATTCTTGGGACTTGCAGAGCAAATATGTTATATTGACATTGCTATATGTTAATAAGTAATGAATATGTACAAAATGAGTGTAGTGCAAGACCTCTTATGAGCCTTCCATGTGTAGTTGAGAACACACCAACACTGATGCTAGAGATAAACTCTAAAAAAATAGAAGGATTTATTGGTAGGAGTGAATCAAACATTTGCACATTGGGATGATTTCAAGAAGGTGTTGCACAAGTTCAATATTGCGCAAAAATTTGAGTACACATATGTGAAGAATTTAAGGGACTGTGTGTATGTTAAATATAACGTTGAAGATTGTTCATGGAGAATAACTGCGAGGGCAATTGGGAAGAGCACTCATTTCTTAAGTGTGATGAGATACACCAAAGAACATGTTCATATAACCCAAGACAATCTTGAAGTGACACACGCTCGAAGTGCTAGCTTGACATCATCAATTATCATCATGGCAATGAGTACCATTATGTTGATGAATGCTTCAATATTACATGCCAACAAAAGATTTATAGTAGAACCATGATCCCAGTTGTTACAATAGAAATGTCAAATCCAAATGACTACAGACTGGATAATATAGCAAGTCAAAAGTTCCTAGCACCACTGAAGACTAGTCAACCTCCTAGAAAGCTTGTAAGGAAAGAGTAACAGTTCCAAAACAAGAAAATATACTACTACAGCGCATACCATCAAGCAGGACACTCAAGGAAAACTTGTAAAAATCCAAACCCAAGTTAAGCCTGGGTGTCTAGACCTAGGAGTAAATATTTTGCAAGTGATCTTTTGATTTATGTACAATGACTTGGATCCCTTCACATATTTTTATTTAGAAGGGTTATGACATATATGATGTCTTGGATCCCTTCACATATTTTTATTTAGAAGGGTTATGACATATATGATGTCTTAGATCCCTTCATATATTTTTGGTTAGAAAAGTTATGACATATATGATGTCCTTTTTGTAAGTACTATATAGGGAAAAGAATAACTTGTATGGTGGGAATGACAAAAAACATTAGGTGTAGGTGGAATTATATAATGTTTACTTGTCATTTGACTATGTATATGGTAGTTGTTGTCATGAAGAATATGGTTTTTTGTAAATTCTAATACTGTACTTGTCATTACCTTTAATACTTTTGTTAATGATGACAGTTTATTGTAAGTAAAGTATATGTGAAGGAACATGTTCTTTTGGGCTCATGACTTATATGTATTAGGTGTACGTGGAATGAGTAATGTTAACTTGTCATTTGACTATGTATGTGGTAGTTGCTGTCATGAAGAATCTGATTTTTTGTAAATTCCAATACTGTACTTATCATTACCATTACAACTTTTGTTAATGGTGACACTTTTTTGTAAGTAATGTAAATGTGAAGGAACATGTTCTTTGGGGTTTATGACTTGTATACATTAGGTGTAGGTGATGTTTACAAGCCATTTGACCATTTGCGTGATAGTTGTTATCATGAACATTTGTGGTTTTTTGTCAACGGCATAACTAAACTTGTTATTCCCATTAACAAAATTAGTGAATGCAATAACTGATTTGGTCAATACGTCAGGCATTTGTAAAAATTATTACGAATTTTGTCAACACCATTACTGATTTAGTCATTCTTATAACTGAATTGCTCATAGCCCACACCTCTTGACCAAACCTTTCACACATGTGGTCAGTACCTTAGGCATTTGTGAAAACCATTATGAAGTTTGTCAAATCCATTACTGATTAAGTCATTCTCATTACTGAATTTATCGTAGCCCATACATTTTGCCAAAGACCAACACATTTTGTCAGTACATCATACAGTATTTGTCATTCTCATTGAAAATTTTGTGAAACCAATTATTCATTTAGTCATTCCCATTACTCAATTTGTCATATCCCATACCTTTTGCCAAACACTTCAACATATTTGGATGTCATGCAGTATTTGTCATAGTTAGATCCCATATGTTTGGATGATAATAAAGATTGGACTAATAATAAAAGAGGATATGATATCAAACAAATGAATTTGAACAAAGTAAATAAATGGCAGAAAAAACATTACTTGAAGTAAACACTGGAGTAATGAGAAACAGTACAGGAAAAGCAGACTTTATCATGGCTTACTCGAGTGACTACTTGAGTAAGGGAAGTTGTTACTCGAATAAGCACTCGAGTAATCATAAAGAATATCATCCAGAGAAGCACTGCCAAAATTTGGAAGAAGTTACTCCATAGGTCACTTGAGTAATCTGCAAAGTTATATGAACCATTACTCGAGTCGCCACTCTAGTAACAACATGAGATTAAGGCATTACTCGAGTAACTAGAGCAAATATCTTCCAGTAGCTCTCGGCCAAGAAATGCAACAATTTACTCGAGTAGCCACTCGAGTAACCAAGTGAGAAAAAGCCATTACTCGAGGGAGCACTCGAGTAATCTGCAGAGTTATTTAAAGCATTACTCGAGGGGTCACTCGAGTAATCAAGACAGAAAAGAACAGGTACTCTCAGCCAAAAATTTGATGTTGTTACTCGAGGAAGTAATCGAGTAATCTGCAAACTTATTTGAGATTTACTCGAGAGATCACTCGAGTAACTTGTGAAGAAAAGACATGCTCACTCGAGCAACCACTCGAGTAATTTGGTATTTCTAAGCTTTGCGATGTATCTTACTCCATATCTTACCCGGGTAATATTTTATGAAAAATGTTGAATTATATATAAGTTTGTAAACACTGACGGGCCTTGATGTTACCAAAGTGGGAGAGCTTAAGATTAGAGGATAACTGCATAAGATCCATGAGGCGTTTCTAATTTATTGACAACAAAGACACTAACACAGTGAATATATGCTCCTCCAAATAGGAACGGAACCTTATTTTTGATTCGTAATAATGGGAAGATATAGGGGATTAGGCTGTGCACCAATCAAACTTCATTGGATTCTCCGGTTATGCTTTAAAAGTTCATAGTCATTTTCTATATCTGCTTGTCTCACTTGCTCGGATCCAAATCTGAGTCGTACTCGGCTCACTTTGCATTTAAGAGCTTTGCCCTGATGTAATTGGGCCACTAAAAGTAGTGTAGAAGTAGTAAGCAACAAGCTTTTATATTTATTTGCTACAGGATTTGCAAGCGAGTTCATGACAGGTGAGAGTGCTTGGAGTGAAAATATCAATGTATGTACGTACAAACGAAACATAAAAACGAACTTAGTTCATTTAGTAAAGGGATTGACTTATAATCATAAAGTTGTGAGTTCAAATTCCATAAATATGAAGACTTTGTTGGTAGGCAATCTTATAAATATCTTTGTAAGCGCTCTTTGAGTCTGAAAGACATGCCTTGGCCTGGTAAGCCCGGCTCTGGACCGTCGTACAAAAAAAATACAACTATAATTGAATAGTGAGCTATATAGTTTTAACTTCTACGTATGTTTGTGATTAATATAGCCAGCAGAGTGTGCCTGATTGCCTGCAATTACAGTTGTACAATTGAACATATGGATGGATGTGATATTCCAATTATATGGTGGAAACTAGGCTTAGTTTCAATATGATAATGGTACATTTAATATGTGCAAATAATATGAATACTTTAAAAAAATGATAAATGTAAGAGACAATGGACTGAGATTTTATATTTAAAACCAAATTCAATATCTAAGGCTTATATTAAGGATAGAGGTAGTATCAATTATGTATTAAAAAAAAAAGGAAAACATGTTTGCTCGGGTCTAAGCTTGGCCCGCCTTTTTGACATTTCAGTGTGATATCATTATCTTTCACAAATGGATCAACAAGATAGAATAGACATGAAATGGAAAATTGCTCTATGAGAAAATATTATCATCTCCCGTTTTTAATATAAGATTTCGTTAATAATACAATTTGCATCAAGATTTTATATTAAGAAACAGAGGTAATACAATTAAGCAAAGATATTTCCAAAACTCATTTACATGATAAAACTTTTTTCTGTTTTTAAAAATAAAAAGAAAATAATTTAAATTAAAATAACCATAGAAGATCCATTCCAATCGCGTTGACCCCTAATTTCATAAGTGATTACTTAATTGAACTTAAATAAGCACAAGTCTAATATGTACATGTAAGGCTGTTAGGTATCTTCTTTCCTACAAGCACATCAAGTTATCCGTTAACCAAGCACTCCATTCTACATGATTTAGTTGAGGGCCTAATATTCTAGATTTCCTTTGTTTATGCTCATTTAGAACAAGGCAATGATCAGCCCCAATATTATCTCTCATGTTTTAGGACAAGCAAGCACCACTAAAAAGAGGGGCTATTTTATAGTGGTTAATTTGTTACATTTGTCACGGTTGCTTAAACTGCTACTAGGTGGTCGCGGTTTAGGTTCTTAAACTACTACAAATGCTTCTGCCAATGCTCGTCCGCCACTTGGCGCCAGTTGAGACAATACAATTTTGGGTTCTACAAGAGCCAGGACACCATTACCTTGATGTCGTGGCACTAGAGAGGAATTATGCATTTTTTGACACTGTTGCTGACACCTTAATTAACTTCCAGAGAGCCTAATTAACATGACTTTGATTGTTACCTCTGTCATCTCCATTTTCTTATATTAAAAAGAAAATAATTTAACATGACTTTGATTTTCTTAATTACCTCTTGCTCAAAATGCTTAACTCCGCCCATAAGAAATCAACAATTATGAATGAAATTACTTGTTTACCTCAATTCTATTATCCTGTAACTCATTTTCTTAATGATATTCGCAACATGGCTCAATTATTTTAATTTTTCTTTTATGAAATTATGCAAACGCTTGCTACTATGAATTGATAACTCTAAATCTTAGCTCAAACATCGATATCAATAAATATACGACATCATGTGCCATCAAAATCAATCACAAATTAACTGGCCAAGTGTTTGGTCCAAGTTAAGAAGAAGATTGTAACTTATAGTCTCCTCGTTTTTCAATTGACTAAGCACAGTGACAGATTTAGAATTAACTTGGTGGCCAATTTCCACAAATAGTATATAAGAACAAAAAACTATCGCAGGCATTCAACGACAACTGTACAATCGACTTCAGCTTAGTGTCCCTATGAGCATTCACGGTCCTACGTGTAGACTTGTGTTAGCCGGAAGAATGGTTTGCCTTTTGTAATTATTTAGGAAAATAAAATATCAGGAAGAAAGACTCGTTTAGGAGCTTATGACAGAGTATAACATGTTGGGCTCTTTCCACGAGTAGCCCTTTCCGTGGGTTTTTATTTTTATTTTTTAATCTCCAATGGAGAGAGCTTCCCTCTCCATTACGTTGTAATTAGTTAGGAAAATAAAATATCAGGAAGAAAGACTCATTTTGACGTTGATGTTTGGTCGAGTTGGTGCCCCTTTCTTCGACCGTCGTTGGGGAAGCGTGTGTTGACGGGAGAGTTTCTCTAAGCCCACCTTTTGGACATTTCAGCGTGATGGACGGAACTGAGAAATTCTATTGTTTGGATACTAAATTTTTAGTTGAGTTGGGTTTCAGAGGCATGTTTTCGAATTCAAAAAGTATTTACAAAGGTATTTATAAATATCAGTAAAATTTAAACTCATAACCTTATAATTATGAATTAACTTCTTTAAAAATTGGACCAATGGTTATTAGCTCATAAAGTCTATTTGAACGCGTAAAACCTTTTTTATATGGTAAGTTTATTTTTACGCATTTTTAAAAAAAAAAATAGAATTGAAGAAGTAAAGAAAATTGTACTGCAATCAAACCTAGAAGATCTAAATTGAAATGGGAAGAAAAAAAATCTATAAAAACATCACTATTGATGCGAAGGACTGTTTTATAATCTTAGTAACTAGTACTTATAAATGCTTCGCTAAAAAATGAAAACATATTTGCTTGTGCCTAAGCGCACCTTTTGGACATTACAGTTTGGTGTCTTTATCTTTTAGAAATGCGATTTAATGCGATGAACGAAATAGAATTGACATGAGATGGAAATTAAAATCGCTCAATATATGAGAAAATTAAATATTATAATTAAACAAAGATACTCCGTTCGCAAGACTTGTGCTGAAAATGGAGTAATTATGGGCTGTTTTTCCGTTTTCAAAAATAATAAAACAATAAAACCTGTTTAGTAAACTCTTTTCAAAAAAATTTTTTAAAAATAAAACTAAAAAAAAATATTTTTTAGTTGTTTTTTTGTTTTTGTTTTCCTATTTTTTATTTTTTGAGACCGCCACTTATTCAGTGTTGACACTATACTATCAATGACGACCATTACCAGCAATTATATCGCCACATTTCTTTAAAAACAGATTTTTCAAAACAATTATCCAAACAGATTTTTTTTTAATTTATAAAACTTGTTTCCAAAAATTATTTCTAATAATAAAAAACAGAAAATAGAATTAAACAAGCCCTATATTATCAATCCACCTCCATTTGAGCCCTAACCTCCTCTCTGCTCTAAAATGCCTCAAGTGATAAAAAAACAATTTACTTCTATGAAGGAGAACCCAAAATTTGTGTTTTAAACACTTGGCCAATGATTAAACGAACTCCTTCTTGCAGAAAATTAAACATGGTCAAAGAACAGTAATATATAAATAGAACTCAACAATAGAAGAATATATAGAGGGGGAGGAGAGATGCTCGAGAGGCGGGAAATGCTAGCAGGACGGTAGAAAATCTGGTTCGAATCTTGCCCAAACAGTAGGAGGAGAGATGCTCAAAAGTGTAACACTAGTGTGCTCTAAACTAGAATTCCACCTCATTTACCTGCGTTGGCACATTGTCATGCGCACAAGTTCACTCTTCTTATTAGCTATTTTACTAATCCAAACTCACACCTTAATATATATACTTGGACTCCCTTTAGCACAAATAATGTTTTGGACATTTTTTTGACATATTGCCATGAGTCCCACTTTAACTTGAAGGAAGGGCCTTAGTAAGGATGTGGGTTTCCCAACTCTAATAGTTAGTTTTTAAGTTAAGGTTCACCAAAAGTCTAAGGATTTATAATTATTATAATGGTCTTTTATTGAGAATAACAATCAAAGATGACTATCTACAGCTACAAAGGGTTCTAACTAGCCAGTGGGACTGACCAATAGGAAACCAAGCAAAAAACTGAGTGAATTGTTATAATGTGGAGTCACAGAAATGTCAACTCTTGAGGAGAGTGCATTGTAATGAGTCCCGGATTGGAGGGTTACCTTAGAAGAGGGGTCTTATTAAGACCATAGTCCCCAAGTCTAACAACTAGCTTTTAAAATATAATTCTAAAGATTTATACTTGTTACACACGGTCATCGCACAATTACAACAGGAAATTGGTCTCTATGGATCGAAATTGACGGGGCGGAGGAAACCAATTTCCACAGCAAGATCATTAGAATAGAGTTAAGAGTCAGCGAATGATTTGCCTTTTATAATTGGTTAAGAAAATAAAATATAAGGAAGAAAGGTTCAATTTTAAATTTGATTTAATGAGAAATAAATCTTTCGAATTAAAGAATATAAATTAAATGTAAGGAAGAAATTAAAGACTCAAATTGGTCTCACGAACAAGAATAGTTTTTTCTTAAAAAAAAAAGAAGTGTTGCGATAGTATTGTGGGTCTATAAATAGCGGTTAATGCTTCCCATACATTCACAAGCTAAAGTCATCATGGGAGTGATGAAGAAGATGAAGTCATTTGCTTCTGTTATGGCCATAACACTGCTCTTACTCGCCATCTTCTGCAACAACCTCGCTTCTGCTGAGTTCAAACTCGGTAACTTTCCTCTTCCTTCCTTCATATATGTATGTACGTACGTATGTACGTGCCCAGTACATTAATATTTCGTTTAATTTATGTCTTGAATTGCAGGACGGAAACTTTCACAGGTGTATGGCAGTCCTGGAGGATACATCCCTCCTACTTACGGCGGATCTCCGGGCGGAGGATACCTCCCTCCTACCTACGGAGGATACAGGCCTCCTACTTACGGCGGACCTCCGGGCGGAGGATACCGCACTCCCGGATACGGAGGATACGGTACTCCCGGATATGGAGGATACCGCCCTCCCTACTCTTCCTCAAAACCATAGTTATATTATGTGGCTTTTGGACCTCTATAAAATATAACTTAAAATAAACGGATCCAAATAAAGCACTGTGTATGCTTAGCTTAATTATGGTGTCCAGAAGTTAGTTGAGAACACTATATCTACCTTTATCATCAGCTCTCATGTGGCGCATGCACACAAACACCAAACCTTCTGGATAAGTTTCTTAGTTTTCTTACTTCCCAAAGTCATGTACTCTACCCCACTCCTGTTTAATAATTAATACTCTATTTACTACCTCTGTTCCCACTGTTTTACTTAATTAATGTTCCAAATATAAATTAATATACCTACATACTCCTGGTTTATTAAATATTATCACCGGTTCTAAATATAAGATTCAGTTGGTTTTTTTTGGGAAATTAAATAAGCTAATTTAAATAAATTTAAAGTATTTATATTTATTATTTTTTCTTCAAACTAATTTGTGTGAGTTATAAACTGATATGTAATTTAATCATGCATAATATATGATACGGTCCTAATTATATGACAAAGTTGATTTTTTTTAGAAAAATTAAGGAAACTAAATAAGTTACTTAATCATATCATATGTTATGTATCCTTAGATTATATATTAATTTATTAGTCAAACTAATTAGTTTGAAGAAAAAATAAAAATAAAAATACTCTAAAGTAATTTAATTAGCTTCCTTAATTTCTTTAAAAAAATCAATTTTGTCTCATAATTAGGACCGAAGGGAGTAGGATTAATTAACCAACACACATGTGCAATGAGTTGAATCAAGTTTACTAGTTTAATTTTCAGGAAGAACAAGTTCAAATGACAAATAGTAACTTTTAAAGCTCAAACCATGGGTTTTCACCGATAGTGGTGGTTATTTACAGTTCATTCCTCTGAAAGTTGAGTGGCTCCTGTTTCTTGACAAACGGCTTCCTAAAAATCCATCTTCGTTTCCCACTCTTCTGCATTAGACACAGACGCAAAAGAAATCAACTACTTCGGTTCTTAATCAGTTACCACACTATATGCAGAAAGTAGAAATGGCGGAAGCACAAGTGTGTTTGACATTTTATACCTTTTCCTCCTCCTCTTCTTGGATGCATTATTGTTATATATGTATACAATGCTTATGCACATATAAGGTTTATTGCTTTTGCAGTAAATAATGCTTAAAACTTTGGGATCTTGCTTGCCTCCGCTGTTCCTTTCCGTCCGCTGCGTACGTCCTTTTCTCAAAGCTACAACGTTTTCGTGTAGTTTTAAGTGTAAAATGATGGCATGATCTTTTTTTTTAAAAAAAAATAGTGTCTAATATTTTGAAGGATTTTTTTTTGTTGAAGTATCTAACATCTTAGAAAATGTTTCAAGTAGCATATAGTATTTTAAAATAATTTTTGTTGCTTTTAACCTTTTAAAATATACTCGGGTTCTAATTATAAAACAAAGTTGACTTTTTTGGAGAAATTAAGGAAGCCAATTAAATTAATTTAGAGTATTTATATTTTTAGTATCCTTAGATTATATATTAGTTTATTAGTCAAATTAATTAGTTTAGAGAAAAAATTAGAAATATAAATACTCTAAAGTAATTTAATTGACTTCTTTAATTTCTCCAAAAAAGTCAACTTTGTCTTATAATTAGGATTAGAGGGAGTATTTTAATTTATACTATATTTAGAGTGGGTGGAAATCAATAAATCAGTATTCTATGTTTTGGGTGCTCGTTACTATTGAGAAAAATACATTAAAGGTAAAATTGTAGTTAGTATCTTAAGACATTAGGCACAACCGAAAAAATATTCTTAAGGGGTTAAAAGCACAAAAAATTATTTTAGGATACTGTATGCTACTTGAATATTTAAAAGTAATTTTTAGAACTGAAAAAATACATTAAGGGTAAAATTACATTCATTTTGGTAAGACACTATATATAACTGAAAAAATATTTGAAGGGGTTAAAAGTACTAAAAATTATTTTAAAATACTGTATACTACTTGAAACATTTTCTAATATGCTAGATGCTTCCACAAAAATCTTTCAAAACATTGGACGCCATTAAAAAAAAAGAAGATCATGCTCACATTTTTCACCCAAAACTATATCAAAATGGTATAATTTGGAGAAAAGGACGTGGCAGACAGAAAGGCGCAGCAGAGGCAAGGTAGATCCAAAACTATGGTGTTTTCTGGGGCGCGTTTGATGACTTGATGTGGTCGTGGTTACTGGTTCCAGACAAGCTTCAAACTTCAAAGTGAGAAAGTGTACACTCTACTGGCAAAAAAAAAAAAAACAGAGAAAGGGTACTCTCGAAAATGCAGAAAGCTCAAATGCTCCGGCGCGCTTTTTCTTTTTTTTTTGGTTACATAGATGGCCAAGTTACCTTGGAAAGTTCATACAATCAAGACACATTACACGTCAAAAGATTGAGCATAATCATCCCACATGAGAGGAATACAACCAGAATGGGGAACCGGTAAAATGACCAATCGTTGAACTAAGTTCTGAGCGTCCCTTGCCAAGTAATCTGCACACCGGACCGTATCCCTTGGTGCATAACGAAGTTGAACATCCCATTCCGAGTAAAGCAAATCCCGAATCGTATTGATCTCAAATCGGAGTGGATGATGCAGACCAGTATCCTGCATAACCAAATGGTATGTCTCAAGAGAGTCCGTGTAAGCAACAACCCTCTGAAATCCATACTGTTTGCATAGTTGTAGGCCTTGGGATAAGGCCAGAAGCTCAGCAGTAGTCGGCGGAACAAATCCAAGTCTACCCTGGAAGCCGAGAACCCATCTACCTCTATGATCACGAACAAGACCTCCGCATGCTGCATTGCGGAGAGTGTCAACTGATCCATCTGTATCTAGACGAACGTATCCTTTCTGTGGCAATCTCCAGGAATGATCCTCTCCAGCATTGTAGCAAAAGATCTGATGCTTCAGGATGTCCGAAACCGTAGACTCCATGATTTGGTATAAGCCACCATGAATGAGTTCATTGGGAAGAGCGCGAACTCCTTCCATGACGCCCCTGCACCTGTTTTTCCATAAAACCCAACAGATGATACCAAATATCCGAGCCCATGGCCAGCGATGAAAACAAAGCTTCCCTGGGGAGCTCGATAGATTATCCTTGAGCCAAACCTGCAAATTAGATCGAAAAAAACTAAACCGAGAGTTAGGAGCAATAAAGTGTAACCACACTGATCTCGCGATCTCACAGTCACGAAGAATATGTATAATGGTCTCTGGTTGATGACACTGAAAAGGACACTCCTCACTGACTGATAGACCTCTCATAGCTCTGAGTGAGTTAGTGGGTAGCCTCTCATGAAGAATTTGCCAGAAGAACATCTTCACTTTCTCCGGAACAGGCAGTTTCCACACTTTCTTCCACAGGACCGAGCCAATCATATCCCGCTGGGTAGAGATGAACTTATAAGCAGCACGAACACTGAATTTGCCATCCGAAGCACTTCTCCAGCAAAATGAATCATCTCCAGGTTCACATGGAGGGGGAATCTTGATTAGAATATTAATCACCCAGTCTGGGAGAAACTCCCTCCAATGTGGAATGTTCCATTCCCTATTTAGTAATAGAAAGTCCTTTACTTTTGCACATGGATTTAAGGAATGGATATTACGATCCACAAACTGAATCAGAGGCTCAGTAAGCGGAGTCCATAGATCCCACCAGACGTTAGTTGTATTTCCACTTCGCAGATGTCTACCAATTCCACTGTAAAAAGTGTCCCAGACAGCAGCAATACTACGCCAAACAATAGAGGAATTGATCTTTTTACACACAATGGGGTAATCGCTATTTCCACACCCATATTTTCCTTTCAAACAACGGACCCAAAGGGCCTCTGGCTGAGTTAAAAGCCCCCAACAAAGTTTCATAATGAAAGCAATGTTTTGTTTCTTAAGGTCTCGAATCCCTAGGCCACCTTCTTCTTGAGATTGCTTAATTTGGTCCCAGGAAATAAGATGCATCTTTTGCCCTTGGTGATCCTGATTCCAGATGAAGTTACGACTAATCTTCTCCAACTCCTCTAATGTGCCTTTGGGAAGCAGCATCGTTTGCATATGATAGCTCGGCAGAGCTGATAAGACCGCCTTAACCAAGACTGTTCTGCCTGCAATGGTCAGATATCGTCCCTTCCAGCCCGTCAATCTCTTTTTTGCACGCTGGACGATGGGAAGATAAACAGCTTTAGTAACCCTACTATGAAGCAGGGGTATACCAAGATATTTGCCAAGATCACCCGTGAGCCCTATTCCCAAGGAATGGCTGAGTTCAAGCGCCCTATTAAAATGAACATTGCGGGAAAAGAAAGCCTTAGACTTATCCAGATTGATTCGATGACCAGAGACTTGACAAAAGGCTAGCATAGTTTCCCGCATGAGGTCAATCTGTTCTGCAGTAGCCTCCCCAAACAATATAAGGTCATCTGCGAAAAAGAGATGTGATATTGGGGGGGTATGGCTATTGAATCGAAGCCCCTTCCATTGACCATCCCTGACTCCCTGGTTGATCAGTTGACTAAGCCGCTCCATGCAAAGCACAAATAAATAGGGGCTGAGTGGATCACCCTGACGAACTCCCCTGGTAGGTGTGAACTCAGGCGACTCTGACCCATTCCAGAGAATCTTCATGGATACAAAGGATGTGCAGGACATGATGAGATTAACCAAATCATCTCGTAGCCCAACACAAACAAGGGTGGATTGCAAAAACTTCCAATCAAGGCGATCATAAGCTTTCTCCATGTCAACTTTGATTGCCACAACTCCTTTCTTCCGTCGCCTGCTTCTCATAGTATGAATAGCTTCTTGTGCAATGATAACATTATCACTACTCTGGCGTCCTGCTATGAATCCACATTGCTGGGGTTGCACCAAGTATTGCATCGCCTTCTTCATTCTTTCAGCAATTATTTTAGTAATGAGCTTGAAGATGACATTGCAGAGTGAGATAGGGCGAAAATCTCTCAAAGTTGTGGGATAATCAACTTTAGGGATAAGGACAATGTTAGTATGATTGATATCCTTAACCTTCTCAGGTTGATGCCAAATTTCTCTAACCAAAGCACACACCTTGTCTCCAATATGGGTCCATTGGGTGTGGAAGAAGTGGGCTTGAAGGCCTTCCGGACCAGGAGCTTTGAACGCCCCCATAAGGAAAGCAGCGTTTTTTATCTCAACATCCTCCACTTCTTTGTGGATTTGGTTATCATCAGTTGGGTGTAAGGGGGGAAAATTGGCATACCATTGTGTGGAGTCAGGTACCTGGCAATCCTTAGTGTACAGGGCAGTAAAAAACTTGGCAGCCATATCTCTCAATATGATTGAATCAGTAATCAAATTTCCTTCGTCATCTTGAAGAGCTTCGATACGCTGCTTTTTTCGTTTCACCACCGTGGATGTGTGGAAGAATTTGGTATTCTTGTCCCCCCAAGAAAGCCACTTACACCGGGATTTCTGGTACCAAAGCAACTCCTCCTGGGCACACAATTTGCTATATTCTTGCCAGAGTTGTTTTTCAAGTTTAAAAAGGCCATTAGATGATTTATTTTGCCTAGCTCTATCTATACCTTCTAAATGGTGAAGAAGATGTCTTTTCCTTTTAGGGAGACTACCAAGTACATTGGAATTCCACTTAACAGCTTCATCCTCAAAGACCAATCTACCCTGCTGCCAAGTTCTATTCTCCCAGGATTTACAAACCACCTCAGAGAAGCTATTTTCCGAGGCCCAAACAGGATGGTAACAAAATCGTCGCTTGGTTTTTTGGATTGGAAAATTTTCTCCAGTGGAGACAATCACAAGCCTATGGTCAGATTTATACTGAAGTTGATGGAAGACCTTACCTCTCGGATGATTGAGCTCCCACTCCAGATTGCCAAACACCCAATCCAATCTTTCTTTCACCCCCTGTTTTTCCCATGTAAAGCGGTCTCCAGTAATAGGTATTTCCAACAAATCCAAACTATGGATACAATTAGAAAATTGTGTCATAGCCCGAAGAGGCGGAGCCGCACCTCCTACCTTGTCCGCAGGAGTCAAGAAAGTATTAAAATCCCCAATAATCATCCACGCTCCTTCCACAGTTTGACCAAGTTCACCCAAGGAACACCACAAATTTTCTCTTTTACTTATCCCTGGTTCCCCATAAACAAACGTAACAAAAAAGGAATCTACAGATTGCTTATCAGACACCTTACAGTGAACCAGTTGAGTGGTAGAGGATGAGTATTCAATTTGAATGTTAGTATCATCCTATAAAATCCAAATGCCTCCTGCAAAACCAGTGGCCTCCAACCTAATCCAATTGTTAAAGCCCAATTTACGGGTAACAATATCCGCCTTTTGACTACTGATACGGGTCTCCACCAAAGCTAAAACATCAATATTATTAGAGTGTACTAAATCTTTGATGATGCGGGGGAAATTCCTGCCCCCCGCACCTCTACAATTCCAAGAGGCAATTATCATAGAAACAATTAAATTAGGAAGGAGGAGAAGAAACATACTAGTTACCAATGCCTCCATCAACTCGTGCTAACTGCTCCACCAAACCCTGTTGGTTACCCGCTTCAAGTGCTGTTTCCATAAAATCATCACCAATGTCATCCTCCAAGGACTTGGATAATACATGTATAGGAGGTGTATTTGAAACTAAACTCATGCTTTGTTCACATTTTTCTTTGATAAAAGCATCATTTAATTTTATATCTTTTCTTTGAGGGTCTTCTAATGCTTCTAATGGCTGGGAAACAGACCCTTTGTGACGCTGGTATGCTAAGCTAGAGGTAGGAGCAATTTGGTTTAACGAGCCCCCCACAATTATATGTTCTCTTTGGCCCACATTGGTTTTGGGAAGGCCATTTCGACTTTTTCTTGCATCCTGGCCCATCATAAGCTTCTCTTTATGTCCTTGGGCCTTTCCCACATTTTCTGGCCCATTATTCATAGAGGGGCCCACTCCATTTTGTTTATTATTCTTTCCTTTCCCCTTTTCTCTACCCACGTGGTGCTGTCTCTCATTCCCTCCTCTAGGTGCTGATGCGTCTCGGTGTTGGGTGTCTCCTCCCACATCATCATCATCTTCACTTCGTGTCTGCTGCACTGTGCTGGAATGTCCCCTCACCATGCCTTCGTCCGTCTCGAGTTCGGCGAGAAGACTGAAACGTGATTTACCTCTATCGGTTGTCCACGCGCCGGCATTCCTTGGCGAAGCTCGCTTCTCCGGCACGGCCTGCATCTCCGGTCGTCCATGGCTCCGTCTGCTTGTCACCGTCACCCACTGTGACTTCTTTTCTGAGGAATGCGAACGACAGCTGCTCCCCACCAACATCCAATCTCCAAAAACTTCATCAGGTCTGGGTCTGTTCGGTTGGGGCGTGGGCTGATGCCTTGTAGCTTCGCCAGCTTGACTTTGCTCAGGAGTAGAAGATTCACTTTCCTTGTAAGTTGAAGAACACTGCTCTTTGCGATGACCATAACGCCCACACGAGAAACATATAAGTCCCAGCCCCTCATATTCCACTTGGTAGACCGAATGAGCAGCAATTACTCTTGATACAAGTTTCTTCTGAAGGTTGAGTTCCACACAGATCCTTGCATATTTGCCTCGCTCAATTTTCGCATCTTCAGAAGTGGTGGTAGATGGGGTAAGCATATCCACTTTGACTGTTCTTCCGATGTAGTTGCCCAACCTGGTAATGAATTCCTTATTGTAGCATTGCATTGGGATATTGGGTACTCTAACCCATGTAATAATTCGCCCAAGTTGATTGTTGTATGGGTCAAAATGGGGGGACCATTTTTGCACCAAAATGGCATGTTGTTGCACCACCCATGGTCCTCCATACAATATCTGTTGATAGAGCTGACCCCATCCCTCTCTCTGTAGGAACCGAACCAGAAAATAATTATTAGGCATATCCACAAGATCAAAATGAGGAGTACGCCAGATCCTTGTGAGGTGTGCTTTCAGGGTGTAGACATTGTATTTTTTTCCTAAGACAGTCAAAATTAGTGCAGCATTCCAGGGACGACACCATATATTATATTCCTCTGCTGAAACAGGGACAACCGGATGAATCTGCATAAGAGCCTTGACTTCCTCAGAAAGCTCTGGTAACTCCCATTCCATATTTATAGTTTCAGACAAAAGGTCTTCTTCTTCTAAACAATCATGTCCATTGGCAATACCATTAAAGCCAAGAAGAGATTCCTTGTAAGAAATGGAAGTAGTCTGAACTAACTGTCCAGTGGGATTTTCAACTTCCATGGAGACATCAGCTACTGGCGGAGGTTCCGTAGGCGTATCAGTGTCCATAGTAATGTGAGACGAATTGTTTCTTGTTTTTTTATTACTACCGCTGGCTTGGATATCGGAGGGCCGATCCGGCGGAATATTCCGGTGGTCACCCATGTTGAACGAAGGAAGGAAGGACGGTCGTAGACGCACTATTCAGAAGAGAGCGGGGCAGGAGATATTAATACGTAGGAAGGCAGACTCTCCCGGCGCGCTTTTTCTGTGATGGGCAAAAATGTCTCTTCACTCGTCTACACCTCGGTCGTTTATGCCGTTAGATTAATTTTGGATAATTTAGATTTGATTTAATTTAATATTTATATTTCAAATAAATTTTTATTTTACATAATTTAAAAAAATCACAAATTAAAAATTTTAAATCTCAACTGTTTAGATTAAAGAGGAAAGAGAGGGAGGTGTTTATTCTCTTCTGCTTCCAAGTAATTAAGTATGGTCATTAGCGATCCAACACTACAAAAAAAAAGGTATTTCGTAGCGGTGCACTTGTAGCGGTTATATTAAACCGCTACAAATTATAGTATTTGTAGCGGTTTTTACCTAAACCGCTACAAATTTGTAGCGGCAAGAATATTTGTAGCGGTTTCCTACAAAAAACCGCTACAAATTTGGCGCAAAATTCCCGCCAAAACTTGTAGCGGTTATTTTGTAGCGGTTAATGCACATAAACCGCTACAAAATACCAAAGGTCAGAATTTTGTAGCGGTTTTTACTGAAAACCGCTACAGAATTTCAAGAGACTCCAAATTTGTAGCGGTTCTGGGCAATAACCGCTACAGAATTTCAAACGTTGTGAAGATTTGTAGCGGTTATTGTAGAACCGCTACAAATTTAATTATTTGTAGCGGTTAGAGTAGCGGTTATTGTAAATAACCGCTACTAATATGTGGCCTATTTAAACCCCTCGCCTCCTCCATTTCTCATTTTGCTCATTTTGTTTCCTGAGGTTTCTCTGAGTGGTTTATTCGATATTTGAGCGTTCAGACGAGTCTATAAGAGTTTTTGGTCAGTATTCCGCAGTATTTACACTTGAGGTACGTATATAACACATATTTTTATTTATATTTGTATTTTTATTATATTTTTGTATAATAATGGACTAATTTTTTTTTAATTTGTACAGTTGATATGGCTTCAGGACAGGATAAGGGGAAGGCCCTTGTGCTCCCCAGACCGACTTTACGGGGTGGCAGCAGCCGGGCAGGGGGCAGAGGGAGGGGGCAGCGGGCAGGCAGGGCTACCGAGGCATCTCAGCCCATCCCTCCACAGGAACCGCAGACGATCCCACAGGCGACGACCACAGCTGAGGTGCCTGAGGTGGAGGTGCCAGAGATTAGCGTTGAGGACTTCCTCAACGAGGAGGAGTTCGAGATCCCGATTAGTGGGTTCAGGGAGATGGAGCAGTTCCTCGATGAGGAAGAGGCTCGGGAGCAGAACAACCCACGAGGGTCGTCTTCGCGGTCCACTGGGTTTGAGGTGCAGGTCGAAGGTAAATTATTTAATTTTTTAATTTTTTAACTTTTTAACTTTGAATTATAATTTATCTAACGTGCGGTCAACTGTGCAGATGAGCAGGGGAACGTGTCGACGAGGAGGCTGGATGTGGCCGGTCTGAACAGCATGGACCGGTCCCTGCGAGTTGTAGTGCCGTGGAACGAGGGCACTGACCAGCCGATCCACAATGGGGGTCACCTGCTCAACCGCTTCCTGAGCGACCTGGGATCGAATTGGATGCGGTTCCCCCTTCACTTCCCGACGTGGAGGCACATTCCGAAGGGGCCGAAGGACCAGGCTTGGGAGGAGGTGGTTCAGGTAATTAAAACTATTTAATTAATATCTTTTGTAATTAATTCTATTTAATTATTTTTTTTAAATTATGATTTTTAGTATTATTGATATTTAAATGTATTTTTTTCAGCTGCGGTTTGCCGTCCGGGCCAACCGGAAGAGGTACGCCCTCATGAAGATGGGCAACGCCTGGAGGAACAGGAGGAACCGTCTCTTCCACAGTGTGGATGGAGACGGGACGATGCCTCTGGAGCAGCTGCAGGAGAGCGTCCCGGACGGCGTGCCGCCGAACGACTGGGCGCGTTTCGTCCAGTTCAGGAGGAGCCCTCAGGCGCAGGTAATGTATTTATTATATTTTTGATATATAATTTTCTAATTGTTAAATATTAAATTATAATTTCAATTTAATTTGTATTTAATTTCAAATTTTATAATACATTTAATTATTTGTTTTTCCAGGAGCTTTCTCAGAGGAACGCTGCGATCCGGGTGCAGCAGACGATCCACCACACAGCAGGATCGAAGACCTTTGCTGTGACCTACAGCGAGCTGGTAACTTTTCAAGTGCTTCACTTACTTTTAGCTGATTATTTCATAATACTAATTGTTTTGTAATTGTTTTAGGAGACGAGGGCACAGCAGGAGAATCGTCAGACGGACTATGCGGAGCTGTACGCCATCACACACAGACACCGTGACGGGACTGCAACCTCTCAGCAGGCAGAGGCGGCGATTGTAAGTTATTTTATTATTATATTTTTTATAAAACCAAGTTAATAATGAAAAATGGTAATTATTAATTGTTTCATAAAATGGCAGGAGCGGATGCAGCTGTCGCAGGCTGAGCTGCGACAGACCCAGCCTGAGGAGTCACAGGGGTCAGTGGACCCGACGGCTCCTCTGAAGGCGGGTTTGGCTCAGCCTGAGCACCCCGGACGAGTGCGGGGGATGGGGATAGGCACCAGACCCAGCATGATCTACGGCAGGAGCGCCGCCTCTGAGGCTGGCAGCTCTAGAGGGGTCAGACGTCGGAGGGACGAGTCGATTGACCAGCTGCGGTCAGATTTGGAGCAGACGCAGCAGCAGATGGCGCAGCAGCAGCAGCAGATGCAGAAGATGCTGCAGGTGCACGCAGATACGATGTACGCTCAGCAGACGCAGTGGCGTGAGATCGCGAACACCATGCTCGAGGGAGCATGGAGTCGCCTGTTCCCGAACGAGCAGCATCCAGCGGTTCCCCCTGTCCCTCACTACGTCGTCCCGAGTACTGCTCCTCCTCCTACTGCTCCTCCTCCTGCTGATGACGATGGTGCGGTTCAGTCTGCGCAGCGGCCCGATCCAGCGGCATCTGAGGGAGCCCCACCTGAGGGAGCACCAGAGGATCAGCCCCCAGCTCCTTAGTTTAGGACTTTTTCTTTTCTTTTAAACATTTGTAAATATTTATGAGATTTTATTTCAGAATTTTCTTATTGTGTTTTATATAATTATATTTATATTATTATATCGCATTGAAATAATTTATAAATGATTTAAATCTAAATTTAAAAAAAAAAATTATATATATATTTGTAGCGGTTTTAACCTAAAACCGCTACAAATGTAAATATTTATAGCGGTTTTAACCTAAAACCACTACAAATGTATAGATTTGTAGCGGTTATTAGTACATAACCGCTACAAATATATAATAATTTTATAAATAATTTATAAATTAAATATATATATATAATTTATTTTTTAAAATATATTTTTTAAAAAAATAAATTATATATACATTTCTAAATAATTTATAAATGTATATTTGTAGCGGTTTTGAACTCATAACCGCTACAAATTTACTTATATATTTGTAGCGGTTTCCCATCAGAAACCGCTACAAATATATATGTTTGTAGCGGTTACACACTAATAACCGCTACAAACACTCAAATCATTTGAATTTTGAAATTTGCCGCCTTTGTGCACATTTGTAGCGGTTATCTTATGTAAAACCGCTACAAATTAGAAAATTATTTTTATATTTAATGTTCAACGGCTTTAATATTAGTAGCGGTTTTATATAGGTAACCGCTACTAATACGTTGAACATTCGTAGCGGTTATAGATATAAAACCGCTACTAATACTCAACAAGTACATTTTAAATTTCCCACCAATTAACGGCTTGAATATTAGTAGCGGTTTTATATATGTAACCGCTACAAAATTATAAACGTTGGAATTTCTGTAGCGGTTGGTGTAACGGTTTAATAACCGCTACAAAATTATAAACGTTGGATTTTCAGAATATAAGGTTCTAGGCATTCATCATTATCTTCTCACTCATCTTCTTCTCTATACTTTCTTCTCTCTCACTTGTAGCTATGGATAAATCATGGATAAGGTTGCCGCGCAATTCTCCTGAATATTTGTACGGCTTAAACAGTTTCTTAGATTTCGCATTCACTCACGCCAGCTGTAACGGCAAGATCGTCTGTCCGTGTCGGAAATGTAAGTTCAAGAAGTGGCATCCACGAAATGTTGTGAAGGAACATTTGCTTGTGAAGCCTTTCCCTGAGGACTATACGTTCTGGGCAGTTCATGGTGAGAAGGCCGGCGTTAGATATGACGAGGCTCTTCCTCGAAGTTCTCAAGTAGGCGTTCAAGTAGATGAAGATGATCCTGTGAATGATGCTGTGCGTGATGCGTTTGGATTTCAAGGCGACAACTTCAACGAAGAAGTGCACGGCTCTGAGCCGGATTTTATGGGAAATGAAGCAGCTCGGGATTTTTTCAGCTTGATGGATGAGACAGATCGTCCTTTATATCAAGGTTGTCGCAAATATTCTAAATTATCTTTCTTGATCAAATTGTATCATATCAAGTGCTTGTGTGGGATCACGGATAAGGGAATGTCGATGTTGCTCGACTTATTACAAGATGCATTCCCCGACGCCGAGATTCCCACAACCTTCTACGAGGCCAAGAAGATCATCAACAGGTTGGGGTTGAATTATCAAAAGATTGATGTGTGCCCAAATGATTGTATGCTGTATTGGGGAGACGATTGCAGCAGGGAGACGTGCAAGAGATGTCACACATCGAGGTACAAGACAATTCGAAAGGGGAAAAAGCAGAAGAAGAAACCTGCAAAGATTCTCAGGTATTTCCCTTTGAAACCTCGTCTACAAAGATTATTTATGTCGTCTAAAACTGCGGAGCACATGAGGTGGCATGCCGTTGATAAAAACGAAGACGGTAAATTAAGACATCCGTGGGATGCAGCTGCTTGGAAAACGTTTGACAACGACTTTCCAGATTTTGCGACTGACCCCAGAAATGTCCGGCTTGCGTTGGCGACCGACGGTTTCAAACCTTTCGGGAATCTTAGCACAAGTTACAGCATTTGGCCGGTAGTCTTAGTTCCCTACAACTTACCCCCTGGATGTGTATGAAACAAAGCTCTTTCATTATGTCTATGATCATTCCAGGCAAAAAGGCACCGGGCAATGACATCGATGTGTATCTCCAACCGCTTATTGCGGAATTGCTTGACCTATGGAATGTCGGCTTGGAGACGTACGATGCTCACAGCAATACTTTGTTCAACATGCGTGCAGCCTTGATGTGGACGATCAGTGACTTTCCTGGCCTTGGCACATTATCTGGTTGGAACGTGCACACTGGGTCGGCGTGTCCGGCTTGCAATTTCGACTCTGACGCATTGCGCCTTCCCCACAGCCGAAAGTGGTGCTTTATGGGGCATCGGAGGTTTCTCGATGGAACGCATAAGTTCAGATTGCAACGGAATCGATTCAATGGGAAACCAGAGAAAAGAGGACCACCTCAGACTTTGTCCGGTACAGATATCTTACAGCAGCTTGAGCATGTTGACTTCGAGTTTGGAAAAAGCGACGGTTCAGCACAAACTCGCCAAAAGACGCGCAGGACTTCGGCGCCTCAGCAGTGGAAGAAGATAAGTATCTTCTTCACGCTTCCGTATTGGAGATCTAATTTACTTCGCCACAGTCTTGATGTAATGCACATTGAAAAGAATGTTTGCGACAATGTGCTGTATACGCTGCTTAACGAACCCGGCAAGACAAAAGATCACCTTCAAGCTAGGAAAGATTTACGCGACATGGGAGTTCGTGAAGACGCTTGGCCAGATGAGAATGACAGATTTACACCGGCAAAGTTTACCCTCACAAAACCGAACAAGGATGTGTTCCTCGCGACGTTGAAGAAATTAAAAGTTCCTGATGGGTATTCAAGCAACATTTCTCGATGTGTCGACTTGCAGGCTCGAAAGGTTGCTGGCCTGAAGAGTCACGACTCACATGTTCTTATGCAGCAGTTACTCCCTCTAGCTATAAAGAATACACTTCCTCCCGATGTTTCCATCATTTTGGTGGAACTTTGTTCTTTCTTTCGGAAGTTGTGTTCTAAGGTTTTGATCGTTGAGGAGCTCGATCAGCTGCAGTCGAAAATCATTCTTACGCTTTGTCACTTGGAGATGATCTTTCCTCCGTCCTTTTTTACTGTGATGGTTCACCTCACAGTCCACCTCGTTCATGAAACAAAGCTCGTTGGACCAGTACAATATCGTTGGATGTATCCGATTGAGAGGTACTCATTTTAAATATGTGCTTTCATTTATTGTCCGTATTTAATATTTGCTCGTCGTCCTTTTCATCATTTTATATCAATTTTCTCTTATGTACTTCGTAGGTTCCTTGGGAAATTAAAATCTTACGTGAGGAATAAGGCGTGGCCAGAAGGTTCTATAGCTAAAGGCTATATAGGGGATAAGGTGCTATATTTTTGCTCAAGGTACTTTGATGATCTTGAGACGGCTTTCAACCGCCCGCCTCGTGTTGACGATTGTCCTGAACCTGCGCCGACATCAGGAGAATTTATCCCTCGTGTTGGTAAACCAGTTGGAGCAACTGAGAACTTCAAACTAACGGCAACTGAGAAGTTCCAAGCACATAGACATGTCTTGATTAATTGCACTCAAGTTGAGCCTTTCATACGGTAAGAATTGTACACTCACATGTATGTTATTCGATCTATATCTTTCGTAACATTTCTCACTTTCATTTCACTAACGCCTTTCCATTATTAATTGCAGGGAATTCAAAAGTCATGTCAAGCGTCAGCTCAGGATCCGTACACAGACATCCTCGGAAGTTGATAGGAGGGTCCACAGAGAATTTCCGGGCTGGTTTGCTCGCAGAATACTAAATGACCACAACCCACACTCACCGGATTTCAGAGCTCTCGCAATCGGCCCTCTTGATCATGCAAAACGGTTTACAGCATACAATGTCAATGGTTTTAAGTTTTGCACGGTTTCACGGGATCAGGGATTGCAAACACAGAATTCGGGTGTTTATGGCACATTTGGGACAAGGAGTTATGCGAGCAGCAGTGACGCCAACATGCAGTTCGGAGGCGTCCCTTACTATGGCAAGCTTCTTGATGTGGTCGAGCTTAATTATCAAGGCCGTTTCACCGTGACGCTGTTCAAGTGTTTGTGGGCAAATACCACGACTTCTCGGGGACTGACAACTGACGACCTAGGGATCACATCAGTCAATTTCTCACGCCCGATTCATACTGGTATTTCTCAAGATGATGAGCCGTATATTCTAGCTTCAGAGGCACATCAGGTTTATTATGTCGAGGACGAGCGGCATAGGGATTGGCACATGGTCGTTCATTTAAAGCCAAGAGACCTTTATGACATGGGTGAAGGCGATAACATCGCCTACGAGAGTGAGTCATTTCAGCCAGCTGATTTTGAAAACTACTTCCCTAAAGGCGATGACAATTTACCTCTACTGCGGTGAGTTTTTTTAAGTCCACGTCATTTGAATTAAATTTTTTAAATTTAATAATACATCAATAACAATAATTTTTCTACAAAATTTCTGTAGGGATGGCGACGATGAGTGATCAAATTCAATTGTAAAAAATTTGTCTTTAAAAAAAATGCAAAAAATTCGTGTTAAAATAAAATGTAAAAAAAAATTAAAATAATATTTGTAGAATTCAAGTGTAAAAAATTTTTCTTTACAAAAAATGCAAAAAATTTGTGTTAAAATAAAATGTAAAAAAAAAATTTTAAAAAAAAAATTAATATAATATTTGTAGCGGTCGTTCATTCTCTCTTGAAGCTCCTCCTTCCACCATCACTCTCTCGAAGCGCCTTCTTCTACTATCACTCTCTCTCACTCCCTCTCACTATCGTCACTCTCTCTTGAAGCTCCTCCTTCTATTGTCACTTTGTTAAAGTTCAATATGACAGTCTTTCACTGTCACTCTCTCTCACTCCCTCTCACTATCGTCACTCTCTCTTGAAGATCGCCCTCCTCTCTCTCTCCACTAGGGGTGTTCAAATCCGGGACTGGGACCGGGATCCACCACTCCCGGTCCCGGTTTTTGGCCGAGATGCAAATTGCATCCCGGTCCCGGTAATCCCGGGCGGGACCGGGATCAAACCGGGAAATCCTGGTTTTTTTAAAAAAAAATTAAATTTAAAAAATATTATTATTTTAGTTAAATTTTCTATAATCTAATGTTTAAAGTAATTATTTAACATCTAATAAGGCCATAATAATCACACAAATTGATCTAGAATTGAAGAATAACATTTTATTATTATTATTATTATCGCCTTCATCATTTTTGTTATTATTTTTATACATTATATAGTGGGATTAGTATCATGATATATACAGCTTAACTCGAACTAAATATGCGATACACATTTTATCAAATGATAACTTAAATTATGGGATAAAAAATAAAAAAATAAAACAATAACTTAGTTTTTAAGAAAAAAATTTAAATAAAAAAATTTAACGGGACCGGGATCACAACGTATGTGACCGGTCCTGGGTCCCATAGATCCCGGTCCTGGTTTTCCCGGGATCAAAATTCCGGGATCGGGATCAGACCACTACTACAAAAAAGTAAAGCTGTGGCGCTTATAATTGCATTAACGGTGGCTCTAAAGAAGTGCCACATATCTGGACGCCACTAAAAAAAGCTGTGGTGCTTGGAAGCGCCACAACATTTTAATTTTTTTTTAAAAAAAATACCCTCCTGTGGCGCTTGTTTGAGCAAGTGCCACAGGAGGGGGCCTCCTGTGGCGCTTGCTGAAACAAGCGCCATAAGAGGGTCCCTTTTTTCTTTTTTTTTCTTTTTCTTTCTTTCTTCTTCTTCTTTTTTTCTTTCCTGTGGCCTTTTCTTTATGCTTCCTGATTGTGAAGCTTTATATAAAATGAGTGGCTTTCGTGTTTATCATCTCCACAAATTGTCAATCTTTCTATTTTATATTTCAACCTATTACATATATATATATATATATATATAATTTTCACATTTAAAATTCAAGTTCCCCAACAATAATGTTCTTACATTAATACTCTCCAAAGCTAACATAAAAAATATCACAATATAAGAACTTGATATGTGAACATAGTACATCAACAACTAATTAAGTAAATTAAAAAATTACTAAAAAAAGCAAGCTTGTCGACAAAAAAATTTAAACAAAGCAAAAAGGCAAACGAAACAAGCTAGGTTTTCACTTTTTCCTATTAAATTAGGAATAAAAAGGCAAACGTTATATTACGTTTATCTTGACTAAAAAAAAATTTAAACAAAGCAAGCTAGAATGAAACAATATTTTTCTTACAAATCTATTAATTGACCAACGCAGGGAGTGGGGGACCACGTTGGTGACGCTAGCTTGGGTGACGAGTAAGCGTGTGTGTGTGTTTTTTAGTGTGAAGATGATAGAAAATGGAGGGAGGGGGCCGACGGATCCACTAAGAAGATGAGAAAGGGAAAGTAGTTTAATGGAGGAGAGAGTAGTTGAATAATTAAAGTGGAGTAGTAGTCAAAAAGAGAAGGAATGTGAGGCGGACACGAGACCACTACGCGAGAAGTGAAATAATTAAGAGATAAGGGATTACACTATCCATTTGAATTTTTTTTTTAGAAATAGGCAAGTGTGGCGCCAGCCAAAATGTAGGCGCCACACTTGCCTCATCAGCTGTGGCGCTTGGGATGCCTAGACGCCACAGCTGATATTTAATGGATCATGTGTGGCGCCTAACTATTTAGGCGCCACAGCTGCTTGCATGGTGACAGGCGCCACACTAGGCCTCCCCAACTGTGGCACCTAACCTATTAGGCGCCATAGCTGGTACCCAAAATAAAATAAAAAAAATTATAGAGGTAAAAAATAAAAAAAGGGAAGATGTGGCACTTGTTTAAAGAAGGGCCACAAAATGTGCGCCACCTTTTACTCTTTTTGTAGTAGTGGACAACCATGACCGGGACACTTTGAACACCCCTACTCTCCACCACCATTGTCCACTGTCCTCCCCTTTCTCTCCACTATTGAAGCTCGGCGCCATCGTTCCTACTCGATCTTTGATGCCATTGGTTCCTCCTCCCTCCCTCCCTCTCCCATCGTCGCCAAAAGGTACGGTTAATTATTTTTATTTTTTATGGACTAAGTTCTGAACTGAGATTATTGTAGATGCATTTTGTTAGTGTTAGCATTTAGATTTATCATCGTTGTAGATGCATTTTGATTTGTCATCCTTCACCTCTGTTGATCTTTTTTGGATTTTGAGTTTTCCTTCTGGCATTTTGTGATAAATTGATGATAATTGATAAATTTATTTTTATTAGTTAGTAGTTGTATAGACAACTTTTTGACACTTGGTGGTAATTATTATACATTATATTATTAGGAGTCAACACTTTAATTAATTAGTTAGTGCTGGATATTCCCTTATTATTTGTAAGAACATTTTGCTTTATGAAGAATTGTTCAATCCTATTTTTGTAAGTTTTAATTGCTGGACAGTGAAAAATATAAACGATTTTTTTAAAAAAAAGAACTTTTAGGCATCACTTTAGGCTCCCTTTTAAAAAAGGGACACCTAAATTCACGTACGACGTCCCCTTTTTTAACGAACGCCGTATCCTTACTTTACTACGTCCCCGACATAGGTGTCCTCTTATTTTCAGACGTTAAAAGAACTAAAAAATGAATGTTAAAAGTGTTGTCTATAGTAGTGTGTATTAATTCCCGCCAAAAAAGAAAAAACACAATTTCCTGTGACCTAGCACACTCCTTCTTTTGACATTTCAACGTGATGAACTGTCATTACCTCTCGCCAACGTAGGATGTCAAGAGATGTAATAGACAGGATGGACCTCTCCTTTTCACTTCCCATCTTATTGTCTCCTCTTTAACCATTATATTAGATGAACATTTGAATGGTTTAAATCTGATATTTTGAAAAAAAAAATTATCATATCAAATTGTTAAGTTATAAATTAAAAAAATAATTAACTAACAGACCAAACTTAGATCAAGTTAGTTAGGTCAAGTATATCTTTGCTGCCAACTAGCTTTTGCCATGTGTTTTAATTAGACACATCATCACTTAACCCCAATTAACCCCAGTTTGTTCAAGGTCAGCGTGGGATTAAGTTTCCAAAAAGGTCATCACGGAAGCCGACTCTGCAACAGCCATTGAGCTAATCAACAAGAATGGCATTGACGAGGATCATGTTGACTGCGGAATTGCAAGAGAAGTTCATCCTCCCTTAGCACGAAATTGGGATGTTCGAAATTTCTCAGTTTCTAATTTCTTTTATGTTTATGATGTCGTGTCTTTTGGAAATTGGAAGTGAGATGTAATGCCATGCATGAACAAGATGGAATTAACATGAAATGAAAAAGAGCTCTGTATGTATACGACAAAAGATATTATGCATAAACAAAGATATTTCAACGACTAGTGTTAAAAAGAAATATTTAAAAAATGTATATTATGCAAACTAGCTTGAATTGGAATCCTCATTTTCTTGTATACTTGATTAGATCTACTTGAAAATTCTATTTGATCGTATAA
Source organism: Inga oerstediana (assembly GCA_963210345.1). NCBI lineage: Eukaryota > Viridiplantae > Streptophyta > Magnoliopsida > Fabales > Fabaceae > Inga > Inga oerstediana. The sequence continues at coordinate 13,317,750 of OY723402.1, forward strand.
AATTCTTTTGTACGGTAAGATTATTTTATACATGTTTTAAGAAACAGGATTAAGGTGAAATTTTGTCCTGAAAATAACCACTAAGAAATACTACGTATCCAAAAGCTTTTCTTTTTCTTTTTTCAAATAAAGAGTATTTTTGCTCTAGAAGTAACTAAATTAGAACGTAGCAATCTTTCCTTTTGCAGTTAAAAATGTTAACTTTTAACAATAGTTTTTTAATGGTAAGGTAAATTCGCTCCTTTTTTTAATACTTTTAAGGAGAAATTGTTTCTTAAAAACTTCTAGATATCCAATACTCTTAAGTGATTATTTTTAGGGTCACCTTAGCCCTTTAAGAAAATAGAAGCAAGAAATAGAATATTGAAGGAGTGTAAAGAAGAATGAACTTCAATCAACCATCGAAGATCCAAATTGAAATGGAAAAAAAAAATCTAGAAAAACAGTACTAGCAATAGAATGTTGGTTTACCTTAGACCTTACAAGAATAAAATGGTAGATCAAGATAATTCTAGTTTGACCTCAGAATGTGGAAAAGTCCATAGTGCTATGGTCTTGGCAAAAGGTATTAATGAAGGAAGGAAGAGTGTCGCGGGTTCGTCTAAATTGCAACCAATTAAGGCCTATTCGGGGACGCCTTTAAAATCTGAAGGTGTGAAAATTCAACCACCAAAATCTAATACAAATAGTGCTTCTGACCCTATTGATCCAGGTGCAGGTAGGAAGATTATCTATTCAACTAGTATTAATCTCCCAAGTGAGGTGGGTGATGTTGTTATGAAGGAGTCAGGTGAGGGAGCATACGGGCACAAGTCCCAGTAGTGTTTTCCTGAATATTTGGGAAACCTTTATCTTTTATTATTTGTTTAATGATAGTTATGACATGGAATACTCGGGGTGCCGGTGGTGCGCCTCTTCTCATCGTTTAATCAGTGACATTATTGATAAACAAGGAGTTAATCTTTTCGCTCTTTTGGAACCTAGACAGGCGGGAATAAAAGCAAAGTTATTGGCTCGGAAGATTGGATGGTCTAATATGCATGTGGTTGAGGCACGAGGATTTAGTGGGGGCATTTGGTTATTTTGGAATTCAAGTTGCAACTTTTCGATTCTTTCGGCGGGTGAGCAATTTGTTCATGGAATTGTTAATGCAGGTAAGGATACTGAATGGTCCCTTACAATTGTTTATGGACATCCTAATATTTACCCGAGGCGCCTGCTGTGGTCTTCATTAAGAGACATTAGCCGGGTTGTTCGTGGGGGTTGGTTGGTAGTCGGGGATTTCAATGCTGTATCTTGTCCTGAGGATAGATGGAGCATGAAAATTCGGGAAACCAGTGGAGTTGACAGATTTTTTAGGGAGTGGATTACTGATACTGGATTAATTGATATTGGCTTTAGTGGTCCTCGATTTACATGGGGGACGTCGTCTAGTCAAAGCAGAATTGATAGAGCATTGGTGGATGGCAGATGGCATACGCAGTTTCCAAATACTTCGGTCCTTCATCTACCAAAGTACAAATCAGATCATTGCCCTATTCTGGTTAATACTGACAAGGTAGCGCATGGTGAGAATAAACAAAGGCCTTTCCGTTTCTTCGCCCCTTGGGTTATGCATGATGAATTCTTAGATTTTGTTAAGCAACAATGGAATGTTAAGGAAGATTGGTGTGGATCTTTAGAGAATTTTACTGAGCAACTGAAAATTTGGAACAAAGAGGTATTTGGGAATTTAATTTATATGAAGAACAAGCTATATAGACGTCTTGATGGGATTAATACCACAATTGCTAGAGTTGGGCCATCAGTGAGATTAGAGAATTTGCAATGTGAATTATGGAAGGATCTTGAGAAAGTCTTGGCACAGGAGGAAATTATGTGGATCCAATACTCTCGTGCTACTTGGTATATTCAGGGTGACCGAAATACAAGATATTTTCATTCAAAGGCAAATGGTCGAAGAAGGAGGAATCGGATCTTAGCTCTTAAACTTGATTCTCAAGAATGGTCTTATGATGAGCAAGAAATACGAGAATTTGGCAGTAATTTTTTTGAAGATCTATATACAGACATGAGTACGTACCAGGGGTCCTTGGTGTTTGGGTGCACTTATCCTGAGATTGACACAACTGATAGATGTGCTTTGGGAAGACAGGTTGATGAAATGGAAATTAAACGAGCATTATTCGATATGGGTTCTCTAAAAGCTCCAGGTCCAGATGGGTTAAATCCTCTTTTTTATCAGAGCCAATGGGATACGGTTGGTCTTTCAGTGACATCTTTGGTTAAAAGGGTATTTTCTAATCCGGAATGGGTACATAATATTAATGATACTCAAATTGTACTTATTCCAAAAATTGATCATCCACAATCTTTCTGTGATTTTCGGCCTATAAGCCTCTGTAATGTAGTGTATAAGATTGTTACAAAAGTTATTTCAAATAGATTAAAATCTATTATGCCATTGGTTGTGGCCCCGAACCAATGTAGTTTTGTGAAGGGGCGCCAAAGTACTGACAATATTATTCTAGTGCAGGAAATCATTCACTATATGCGGAGCATGAAGAAGAAGCAGGGATTTATGGCAATAAAGATTGACTTGGAGAAAGCATACGACCGAGTCAGATGAAGTTTTCTTTTCGAATGCTTGAATGAATTGAGGATTCCTAAGTACCTCTGTGACGTCATTCAAGCTTGTGTATCTACTCCGCAAATGCAGTTACTTTGAAATGGTTGTGCTACAAAATCTTTTTATCCTTCCAGAGGAGTTCGTCAAGGAGATCCTATTTCACCGTATCTCTTTGTTATTATGATGGAGAGGTTGGGGCATTTAATCCAGACTGCAGTAGAAGATGGAGATTGAAAACCTTTTAAGTTGTCCAGGCAAGGTACGTCTATTTCTCATGTTTTTTTCGCTGATGACCTTATTCTGTTTGCAGAAGCAAATATGGACCAAGCCGGGGTGGTGAAAGCCATACTGGATGATTTCTGTAATATTTCTGGTCAGAAAGTAAATAATGCAAAATCGCACATTTACTTCTCCAAGAACGTGGGTAATACGAGAAGAAAGGACATTAGTGAGTTCTTGAATTTTTCCCTGTCTTCCAACTTGGGAAAATATTTAGGAATGCCAATCTTGCATGAGCGAAGTACTAAGTCCTCATACAGATTTATTCTTGATAAGATGAATGTTCGCTTGGCAAGCTGGAAACCAAACATGTTATCGATGGCAGCTAGGCATACTCTAGTATCATCAGTTATGTCAGCTATGCCATCCTATGCAATGCAAACTATACCCATCCCACTGGGTACCTGTGATGAGATAGATAAAAAGTGCAGGCAATTTCTTTGGGGAAGTACATCCACGAGTCGTAAGCCACATATGGTGGCTTGGGGTCGTGTGTGCTCTCGGAAAAATGATGGTGGACTAGGCTTAAGACAGGCAAGGTTTCAGAATCAGGCTTACATGACGAAATTGGGGTGGAACTTGATACACAAACGAGATGCACTGTGGGTTCGTTTTCTTCGGGAGAAGTACAAGACGGGAAGTGATTTGGTGCCACAAGTAGAAAAAAGATGGTCAGAATCAAGCACATGGAAGGGGATTAGACAAAATTGGGAAAGTGTAACTGAGAGTATTTCCTGGAAGATTAATGATGGAACTTCGGTGTCTTTTTGGCATGATCTATGGGTCCCCCACTTTGACAGATTGGAGAGTTTGACATTTCAACCATTAACAGATGAAATAAGAGAATGGAAGACGGCCGACTGTATTACTCCATTGGGTCAATGGGATCTGGATAAGTTTGGGCATTTATTACCAAAACATGTTGTCGCTGCAATCCAAAGAGTGAATATTAACCGCAATACTAGTGGTGACTTTCCTATTTGGAGATGGACATCTGATGGTAAATTTGCACTAAAAGAGGCGTATAAGAGGTTAGCTGGGCAAGGTGAAAACAGTTCTTGTTTCGGATGGAGGATTATATGGAAGCTGGAGGTCCCTCAACGTTACAGAATGTTTTTGTGGTTATGCGCTCATGGTCGTTTACTTACTAATTTGGCAAGAGCTCAACGGGGAATCCACACAAATGGGATGTGCCCTACTTGTCAAGACAAGACTGAATCAATTATGCATGTACTTCGAGATTGTGTGATGGTAAAAGATATATGGAGTGAGACATTACCTAATCCATGGCATCGGCATTTCTTTGGCTCAAATGATAGAAACACTTGGTTAACATGGTGTTTACGCCGTCGTGATCATGTGTATGGCTATGAGTTTCGACATTGGTTTACGGTACTATGCAGGCACATTTGATTGGCAAGGAATGACCGTATCTTCAACAATAAACAATGGAATAAACAGGAATTATTGGCACGTACTGGTTCGGTGTTGTCTTGGGGTATGTCTACCAACATGCAACCCAGATCCTATATCGCAACAAGAATGGGTTGGCGACCACCACCTCCTGGGATGGTTAAAATTAATACAGATGGATCCAGGAATGAAGCGACGGGATGCTGTACCTGTAGTGGGGTGATAAGGGATGAACAAAACGGATTTATTCAAGGGTTTATGTTTAGGATTGGAAGCGAGTCGGTAATCACAGCAGAGGCCTGGGGAATTTTGTGGGGTATGAAATTAGCTTGGGACGGAGGATTTAGGCATATTATTGTTGAAAGTGATTGCAGCGAAAGTACTGGATCTTATTCAAGGAATGGTTCCTGATGAACATCATGATGCTACTTTAATCTTGGAAATCCAATCGATGCTGAAACGTGACTGGGAGGTGGATATTCTACATTGTTGTAGGGAGGCGAATAGGGTGGCGGATTACTTGGCAAACAGAGCATAGAATATGACGGTGGATTTTCTTGTGGTTGACAGAGAACCTGATGAAGTCAGACGACTGATCATGGAAGATGTTGCAAATCATTATATTTGTACTGAGTTAGTAGAATAGAGCCTGTAGGGCTATACCTTCTCTTTTACTATCAAAAAAAAAAGCAATAGAGTTTGTGCAAAGGACAATTTTATATGAGGGATTTGGAGGGGGGTAGGGAAAATTTTTACGAGTTAGATTTAGAAAAATCAAAAAAATAGAGTTATAAAATTTTAATAAAGAGAATATGTAAGATAAAAGAGTAAGAAAAATTAATTAAAATACTTTTTTCATTTTTTTAAAAAATCAGACGCAAACACCCCCCCCCCCCCCCCCCCCCCCCCCCCCCACAAAACAGCCTCTCACGAGGTAGTTAATTTCCCGATGAGGACTCTTTCATCCTTCATACCTAATTAAATCACAAGTTAATACCACACACTCAGAGACATATAGATTTTAGGGTCATTATTAATAACTAGCTAGGCGGCTAATCCAACTAACTAATTAATGACCTTGCGAATCCAAGCTTCTAACAAGAATTTTTATCCAATAGCTAAACAGAACGTTTTAATTAGATGTTGCGAAAATCAAAAGCGCGTGGTCTTTAGGAGCTTATGACAGAACATATTTTGAGCATAAACTAGTTTTTCTTTATATAATGAAAAGTATGAACTAATTATACTGCGCCACTTTTAATGCTCACACCAAATTCCCTATTTGCAGCGGCCTAAGCAAAGGATTTCATGAAAAATCATTATCATATAAGCCCTTTGATTTGCAGATCATATAACATAATATTATACTCCATCTGGTCCTAAATATAAGATAGAGTTGACTTTTTTTGGAGAGATTAAAAAAATTAAATAAGTTATTTAATCATATTGTATATTATGTATCCTTAAATTATATATCAATTTATTAGTCAAACTAATTAGTTTGGGGGAAAAAAATAAAAAAATAAATACTTTAAAATAATTTAATTAGCTTCCTTAATCTCTCTAAAAAAGTCAACTTTCTGTTATATTTAGGATGAACCAATTTTTTTCCTTTAATTTCTAGGAAAAACATGGCCACTTTTAAAGCTCAGACTAATCCACATCCGCGCAGCTACCAAACTAAGGTTTTTTTTCATGGAAATAATCATATCCATACGCAAACTTTTCAAGGCTTAAACCTTTCTCGACCAAGCAGTTCTCAATATATGATAAAAGATTTAAACAAAGGTTCCGGGGAAAAAAACGAGATGATATTTTCAAGATGTTGAATAAGGAATATTAAAAAAATTATATAGCTAAACAAGGCCCGGTTTCAATTGAGTTACCGATTACTTTTTTTTTTTTAAGAAAAAAGAATTTTATTCATGAGTAAAATGATGCATAAAAAAGGCCCCATCAGTTAATCTAATGATAAATTCTATTGGAAAAATCAATTTAAATGATTAATTTATTTTATATTTTTAACAGAAACGAAGAAGTAATCAAGATTCAAATTTAATTAATTATTTTTCTTTTTATAATTTAAAATTTTGATAATTATTTTATAAAACATCAAATACGAATCATTCAATTCTTAATCTAATTGTTATAAAGATTTAATTTATACCCGTTACACACACTGCACAATATTTACAAAAGGAAATTAAATTGATCTCTATGGATCGAAGTTGACAGGGCGGTGGAGCCCAATTTCGACCGCAAGACCATTAGAATGCCTTTTATAATTGGTCAAGAAAATAAAATACAAGGAATTAATGAGAAATAAATCTTTTGAATTAAATGTAAGGAATAGATTAAAGACTCAATTTGGCCTTACGAAAAAAAAGAGTTTTTTTTTGGGCAAAAAAAAGAAGTATTGTCGGTAATATTGTGGATCTATAAATAGCTGTTAGTGCTGCCCATACATTCACAACGTCGCCATGGGAGTGATGATGAAGAAGATGAAGTCATTTGCTTCTGTTGTGGCAATCACACTGCTCTTACTCACCATCTTCTTCAACCTCGCTTCAGCAGATTTCAAACTCGGTACCACTCCTCCTCCTTCCTTCCTTCATTTTAACGTTTTCCCGCAAGCTAGCTATGCACACACACTATATCCGGTTTTAAATATACGATTCAGTTGATTTTTTAAAGAGATTAAGAAAGTTAAATAAATTATTTTAAAATATCTATATTTATCATTTTGTTTCCAAATTAACTAGTCTGACTTATAAATTGATATATAATCTAATGATACACAATATATACTACAATTAAGTAATTTATTTAATATTTTTAATCTCTTAAAAAAAATCAATTTGGTCATATATTTATTACCGGATGAAGGGAGTATGTATATATATGTACGTGCCCAGTATATTAATATTTTGTTTGATTTATATCTTGAGTTACGTTGCAGGACGGAAACTTACGCAGGACTATGACGAGCCTCCTCCTCCTGACTATGACGAGCCTCCTCCTGAAGGAGACGACCGTCCTATTGACGGCGGAGATAGCCCTCCGGGATACGGAGGATACAACACTCCCTACTCTTCCTCAAAACCATAGTTATGAATCATAAGTCATAACTACTTATGTGTTTATCTTATATATATGTGCCTGTTTGGAGCTCTCTAAAATATAACTTCAAAATAAACGGATCCAAATAAGCACAGTGTGTCCTTAGTTTAATTATGGTGTCCAGAAGGTAGTTGAGAACCCTATATCTCTATCTTTATCATCACGTCTCCATGTTTTTGTACTCTACCTTGTTTAATAATTACTTTCTTTTCGGTCATATTTATAAGTAACTTTTTTTTTATGAGATTGATCATTTTTATAAACAATTTTTATTTTGTGTCTGAAAATATGAGCCTTCTTTTCCTATTTTTTCCTTGTTAAATACACCCACCAGTCCACAATATAGGGCATTTGTAGAATAATTAATGTTTATTTTTCAGTTTTGTCCCTATAATTAATGCTCATTTCCAATTTGCCCACTCAATAAATTTCCAAACATATTTTCCAGCAAGGGTAAAAGTGGAAAAAAAATTTCAATTTAGGACATATTTATTGAGTTCATTGTCATTTCTCGTTTTCTTTGAATTAGTTGAAGTGTCATATATTGTGGATCAGAGGGAGTACATAATCTATAATTAATTATCACACACACCAAGAGTTATATTTATGAGAGTGAGTGAAAGAGACTAGGCGAATGAAATCAACAAAGCATTGGGAAAATGTATACTCCCTCTGGTCCTTATTATAAAGCACCACCTAATAAGTGCATTTGATCCTTTTTATAAGACACTTGTTTGTTTCCAAAGAGTATTAAATATTTTTTTTCATGTATACCCATAATTAATAAGGATAGTGGGTGAGAGTAATAATTAATATGATATTAGAATTTAGTGGAATTAGTAGGGATAATATTGGAAATTACTTAAATTTTAGGACAAATTTAATGACTTTAATTGTTTTTATTGGTTTGTGAGAATTGTTAGTTGGTGCCTTATAATAAGGACCATAAGGAGTATTTTATTATCTCTCATACTTTTTATACATTCTCTCTCCTATACTCTTTTCATAAATAGGGGTATTTATGGAAAAAAAAATATGATATTTTTGACACACTTATTACTTTTAATTAACTATCAGTTCGTTTTGCACAATTACAAAGAAAATTGCTTATAAATAGGATCGGAGGGAGTAATTTTTACTACCTCCGTTGTTCCCACTGTTTTACTTATTGTTCTAATTAAGCTTATTAATTGCTAGTCCTGGCTCATTAAATACTAGTGCCTTTTTTTCTTGAAGAAATTTGGGATTTCTAATGAGAAAGGCCAAGCATTAACTAAGGCTAAATATGAACAATAGAATTACATTTTTGCTACAAATTTAATATTCAATGTCTGGATCAAAACCATTGATCGAGTCCATGATGGAAATTAAATTAAAGCTCATACCAAAATCCCTATTTCATTTGCAGCGAGAAATTAAATTAAAGCTCATACCAAAATCCCTATTTCATTTGCAGCGACCCAAGCAAAAGGATTTCATGAAAATCATCGATCATCATATATATTATGCATGTCTACTCCCAAAGCGCAAACCAGAATCTACACACACACACACACAATCCCTATTAGGGAGAGCAATTTCCTCTCCATTAAACCGCAAGGTTGAAGCTTTGCCGGAACGTTAGAAAATTCTAAGGATATATAACAGATTAATTATATTGTTAAAAAAAATAACAGATTAATTATAATGCTGTTCAGTAAAATAATGAGCCTTGTAATTTCCTTGTACGTAGCTGGTGGAATGTAGCCAATGGCACCCTTCAGCCCTAGAGTGGTGGACTGGACTCCACTGAATTCATCTCCGACTTAAACTATCATATTTTCATCCTAAACATTTATTAGAGATATGAAATGTAACTGATAGCTGCTGAACACGGCCCAGCTGATGAGGCAACCGGATAAAAAAGTATGAATCCCCACTTCTCTTATTTATATACAATCATAACAATGGATCTTACAAAAGAAACAAACAAGAAACACATATACCACTGCACTCATTGGGCTTGTACTCTAGGCCCATTAACTAAGCCTATTAACCTATATACATCTAACCCCCCCTTCAAGTTGGGGGATCAAATAAGTTCAAAGTCCCCAACTTGGAAAGCAGTCGACCATAATCTTCACTCCCATGTGGTTTAGAAACATATCAGCAGGTTGATGTTTAGAAGGTACATATTGCAAACTAATGATACCCTGTTGAAGCTTCTCACGAACGGAGTGGCAATCTATCTAATATGCTTCGTCCACTCATAAAATACGGGATTAGAAGCAATGCAAATGGCTGATTTACTATCACAGAAAACAGAAGCTGGTTCAATGGTTTTGAGACCCAAATCCTTTAACAAACGCATCAGCCACACAAGTTTAGACACCGCTATTCCCAAGGCGCGATTCTCTGGCTCTACAGAAGACTTGGAGACTGTGTATTGCTTCTTGGATCTCCAACAGATGGGAGAACCCCCAAAACAAATGAAGTAACCAGTGACTGACCTCCTAGTATCATGGTATATTGCCCAATCAGAATCAGTGTAACATTCAACTTGAGTTCCTCCCATAACAGCCAAAAGAACACCTAGTCCAGGCTTCCCTTTCAAATATCTCACGACCCAAACTGCCACTGCCATGTGAGATCTTCTTGGTGCACTCATGAATTGACTCAACGTCTGCATAGCAAAGCAAATATCAGGCCGAGTAGTTGTTTAATAAAGGGTCTTCTTGATTGAAAGATTTGCATTTTCGTTTCTGTTTGGATTTGCTTCCTTTCATGGCTATTGTGCCTACTGCATTCAAGCGTATATGCCTTTCCATGGGGACTTGTAGAGGCTTTGCCCCACTTAATCCTACATCAGAAATGAGATCTAGAGTATATTTTCGTTGACTAAAGACTATACCTTTAGGAGATCTTGCTAATTCTAATCCTAGAAAATATCTAAGTGGCCCCAAGTCTTTAATTCGAAAGTGATGATGCAGATATGACTTCAATTCATTAATTTGACTAATGTTATTCCCAACTATGACAAGATCATCAACATAAGCTAATACCAAAAGTGTATCTCCTTTATTTTGCTTAATGAATAATGAGTAGTCATATTTACTTTGCCTAAATTAAACCCCCCTTGAATTAAAGTTTCTGTGAGCTTGACATTCCATTGACGAGAAGTCTGTTTGAGTCCATACATCTAACAGTAACAAAGGGCAGTTTTATAATCTAAGTAACTAAAAATTATAGTTATTCCGGCCAACAAGAAAAACTTTATTGCTTGTGACTTTAGTCCACCTTGTTTGACGTTTCAACGTTATGCCATTATCTTTTGAACGTAGGAATATATGAGATGGAATAGAAATAAAATGAAAAATTGCTCGATTTAAGACAAAGGATTACACTTAAAAATAGATTTCCACTACTTGTGCTTTGAAGTTATATGGAATATTAAAAAAAAACAATACACAATCGAAACTAGGCTGGCTTGAATTGAGGTCCTAATTTTTTTTTTTCTTCTATACTCCTCTCATCCTATTTAGGAGGGAGATAGAGAAGTGTGTTTGTCCTTTATTTATTTATTTATTTTTGTGTTATTGTGAGGGCCCAAGGCCCATGTAAAAACAAAAACCTACACTATCCCTTCATTTCCCTCTATCCACGTGGCTTCCCCAGCATGCTCCCCACTAATAAATGAAACCTGAGATAAAAAAAAAAACATTTATGAAGATAGCACTATTAAGTACCCCCTCCAATCCTATTTATAAGTAACTTTCTCTCTCATATGGTTGGTCCCTTTAATAAGAAACTTTCACTTTTTGTCTGAAAATATAAGCTTCTTTTTTCTATTTTACCCTTATTAAATACTCATTATCTCTCATATTTTTTATTTATTCTCTCTTCTATGCTTTTTTCATAAATAGAGGCATATATGAAAAAAAAATATGGCATTTTTGACACACTTATTATTTTTAACTATTAGTTCATTTTACACAATCAAGGAAAAAATTGCTTATAAATATAATCAGAAGGAATACTAATAGAATGTGGTTTACCTTATTAGAGAGTAATAGAGTCTGTGCAAACGACAGTTTTAAATGTTTAAATGCAACAAGCAGAGTGTTTTAAATGTTTAAATGCAACAAGCAGAGGGAGATCAGACTGAAGAGGGTAAAAATCAAATCATGAGTCATTGCTTTTGATCACTGAAAATCATGTCAGTTTGATGCATGTGGGTTATAGGCGGCGCCCTCCATTATTCTTATGCACTAATGTACTTATAAGCTGTATCACTTTTACATTAAATAATGCTACCACTATAAATGTATATGGGCTATCAGTGTGTATGGGCTAGACTCCATGCCCAATGACTTGTAATTAAGTAGCTAGCCTATGTTTGAGATAACTTATTTTTGACTTATAAGTGCTTTTCACATAAGTTGAGATAAAACCCCTTTCACATATTTACCTCAATTGTATACCGTAAATCATGATTTAAAAGTACTTATAAATTAAAATTAAGCTATCCCAAAAAAACACTAAGTTGTTATGGTTGATATAGGCACTTAGTTAGTATATAGCCAGTAGCCACTGTAATATGTAAACCCTAATTGAGATCAATGAAATAAACTCCAAATTACTCTTATTCTCAGTTTCTCTCTTTCTTTCTCTATTATGCTTTAGTTTGATATGCAAGCATGGTATCAGAGCTATAGCAGGTGACTTCATTCCATTTCTTTGTTTTTTGCAGTTCTAATCTTCGATTTGTTTTTCTACTAGATACAATAGAATGTCGATTTCAGCTGGATCTAGTTTTATTTGTGATGACTCACAAGCCCTTGTTGCTGCACCATGATTCTTTGCTAACAAAAAGATAACAGTGAAACTCGACAACCACAACTTTTTTACGTGTAAACAGCCAGTATAACTCATGTCAAAGAAACATCGGTTGCTTGGATTTCTTGATGGTACAGTTCTAGTTCCTCTGGCCACGATTTGCAGCAATGATGGTTAACTAGTTCCCAATCCAGCATTTGAAGACTTTGATGTGCAAGATTCCTTACTTGCATCTGGGCTTCTATCTTCGGTCAGTTCGTCTGTCTTGCATGAACTAGTGGGATACAACACATAGGCTCAGATTTGGTCTAGACTTGAGCAGTTGTTTTCTTCTCGCTCCGACTCCAAAATTCTATCATACCATAATCAGCTGACAAATCAAAAAAGGTAGAATTACCTATGCGTGATTATTTGGCCACAATCAAGTCCATATGTGATCATCTTACAATGCTAGGGCATAAAATACCTAATTCTGATAATGTCTCTTATATTCTTAATAGACTAATAGCTAAGTATGAGTTATAATTGCAGTTATTAATAGTGCTTATGGTAGTTTCTCTCTCCCCAAAATTCATCCAATGCTGGTTGATGATGAAACTTGGCAAAAGAATTTTATACAAACTGTTTTTGCTCAAGCGAATGTCATTCATTCATCTTTTATTAAACCTGATGACAATGATGAACAAGTTTTTAATGCTGTGTATAATACCAGTTTTAGTTGTAACAGAGGTGGTCCTTCGCATTATAATTAACGAACTCCTTTTTTTTGTTGTGGATGAGGACGGAATACATCACCTACCACATCCTCTAGGCCAACTTGTCAAATATGCCACAAGATAGGACACACTAGTGATCACTGCTATATTCAGTATGATTATAATTCGAATTTTTCTCATAATCATACTGCTTCTCCTAATGGTCCTACTAGTGCATATCATGTGTACAATATTAGTCTTATTAGTGGTGTCGATTATGGATCTAGCATAGGAAAATCTCCAGTTGGAGCCTCTACGTCTACATCTTCAACTCAACAACCTGCTTCTGTTGTGGCTCTTCCTCTGACTCTAGTACTGTACTTGCTTCAGTTCCACAGATTACATATGATCCAATTCCAAATGATCAAGTATACCTAGCATCTCCTTCTATGGTGAATACTGACACTGCGTGGTACGTTGGTTCTGGTGCAACTTAACATGTGGCACTCACACCTGCTGTTCTTCAGTAAAATGTGCCTTACAGTGGTAGTGCCGTCGTTGAAGTAGGTAATGGTCATCCATTACCTATTACTACAATTGGTTCTTCTGTTTTAAATGCCACTAAACCTTTATATTTGCATAATGTGTCATGTGTTCCTGCCATGACAAAGAATCTCACGTCTATTGCAAAGTTTACTAAGAAAAACCATGTAACTATTGAGTATTTTCCTGATGCATGTGTTGTTAAGGACTTACAGGCCCGTATGACTTTGGTGTATGGTACTAAAGCCTCTGGTATGTACAAGTATACTGGGCACTCATCGAAGAGTCAGACATCAAATTGTGGCACATGTTATTCAATCAATACTAGTGAGACTTTAGTCCTATGGCAACGTAGATTAAGACATCCCTCCATTGAGGTTACTAACAAAGTTTTACCTTTGAATAATGTAACTTTACCTAAGGATAGTGATTGGTCCTTATGTCAGGCTTGCCAATTAGGAAAAAGCCACAAACTACCTTTTGTACCTTCTACTACAATCTATAATAAACCATTTCAATTGGTTATGGTTGATATGTGGGGTCTAACACCTCGTCTCATCTAGTTATACTTACTATATTGCTGTTATTGATGCAAAAAGTCGTTTTGTGTGGCTTTATCTTCTGAAGCATAAGTTTGATACTCTACAAGCCTTTAAGAGTTTCATATCCAAGGTCGAAGTTCAATTTCACTGCAAAATTGAACAATTTTAGTCAAATAATGGTGGAGAATTTCAAGCATTCTCACCTTTCTTGGATACATATGGTATTGAACAGCTTTTTTCTTGCCCTTATATATCTGAACAAAATGGTTTAGTAGAGAGACGACATAGGCAAATTGTTGAAACTGGTTTAACTTTACTTGCACAAGCATATTTGCCTCTTTATTATTGGCCGCATGCTTTTACCTCTGCTGTTTTCCTTATTAATAGATTACCATCTCAACCTCTACATGGTCTTACACCATTTGAAAAATTGCATGGCCAAAAACATAATTATTCTATGTTGAAAGTCTTTGGTTGTAAATGCTATCCCTGGATCCGACCTTATCAGGTGAATAAGTTAACCTATCAGTCTACACCATGTACTTTTCTTGGTTACAGCACTCAAGACAAGGGATACAAGTGTTCAGACTCTAAGACAAGATGCTTGTATATTTTCCGGCATGTTCTTTTTTATGAATGTACATTTCCCACTCAAACTCAAGACAATGTTCGTAACTTGCCATCTTGTTCTCCTAACATTGTTTTTTCTTTACATCCGGTGCCTTCTCAACTTCCCAAACCTCATGTACCTCCACCTACCGTAGATCTGTCTTCTATAGATTTGTCTACCATACCCTCACTACATCCTACCATAAATCCTCCCATTTCATCTACAAGTATTTCTGACATAGCACCTAACCTTGACCTTAAGTCCATACCTGCCCAGCCACCTTCCATTCCCACCCTTAATAGCAACAATCATCCAATGGTTACTAGGTCCAAAGTTGGCATTTTTAAACCCAAAGTCTACATGATAGCTTCTATCCAACCTAATTGTCCTATCATGATTCATGAAGCCTTAACCAAACCTAAGTAGAAGGCTGCAGTAGAAGAAGAGTTCAATGCCCTTATTAGCTTAAAACCTGGGAGCTTGTACCATGCCACATGATAGAAAAGTTGTGGGGTGCAAGTGGATTTTAAAAAACAAGTCTAATGCAGATGGTGTACTAATAAAGCAAAAGGCAAGCTTGTGGCTAAGGGGTTTGCTCAAGAAGCAGGTTTGAACTATAGTGATACCTTTAGTACCCGATTGTTAAATCATCAACTGTCAAAATCTTGATTACCTTGGCTGTCACTAGGAGTTGGAAAATTCGTCATAATAATGCATTTCTTAATGGAGATTTAGCAGAGGAAATGTTCGTGGAACAACCACCAGGATTTAACAAGGATCCTTCTCTAGTTTGCAAGTTGCAAAAGGCCTTATATGGGCTTAAACAAGCTCCTAGAGCTTGGTTCTATAACCTGAAAGATACTTTGTGCCATCCAGGTTTTATTCCAACAAAATTAGATGCTTGCTTATTTATCCGCTTAACTAGCACCAAACTTTTGTCCTTGCTAGTTTATGTCAATGATATGATATTAACAGGCAGTGATACACAAGACATCACACAGTTAATAGCATCAATGGGTTCTCACTTTGCCTTGAAAGATCTTGGTGAGGTATCATTCTTCGTGGGTATAGAGTTTCATTGCTCTTATATGGGTATGCATTTATCTCAAAAGAAATAAATGATCGAACTGATGCACAAGACTTGTATGCTTATGTCAAATGCTAAAGCAACTCCTATGTCCACTAAAAATCAATTTCATGATGTCAGTAGTCCTTTTTATTCTGATCCTTTTGCATACAGAAGCGTTGTTAGAGCTCTTCTGTATATCTGTCTTACTAGGCCTGATATAGCATTTGTGTGAATAAATTAGCTCAGTATATGCAGCAGCCATGAGTGGTGTATTGGTAGGGTGTTAAGCGAGTTCTACGTTACTTAAATGGGACTCCTACTTTTATCTTATTGATTTAACCAGCATGCAATTTAACTGTGCAAGCCTATGCTGATGCAGATTGGGGTTCTTCTAAAGAAGATAGGCGTTTAACAAGTGGTTATTTTACCTATCTTGGACCAAATCTTATCATGTGGACATCAAGAAAAAAACCAGTTGTTATCCGAGGCACCACAGAGGCAGAATATAGAAGTTTCGCAGATTCCGTATCTGATGTTATTTGGCTTCTGGCTGTCCTAAAGGAGATGCATATTGAGACTATTGGCGTTCCCTTAGAGTTGAATATGTACCAGTTGCAGAACAAGTAGCAGATATTCTAACCTAGGGTTTACCTTCTACATTATTTTCTGACTTTCGTACTAGGTTGCGTGTACTTCCTGTTGAAATCATGTATTCCTAGACATTAGCTACCTATTGTTTCTTTTGCAATCAACGGGGATATTAGTATATATGGGCTATCAGTCACTACTACAAAAAGGATAAAAGGTGGCGCACATTTTGTGGCACTTCTTTAAACAAGTGCCACAGCTTCTCTTTTTTTTTTACCTCTATAATTTTTTTTTATTTTAGGTACCAGCTGTGGCGCCTAATAGATTAAGTGCCACAATTGAGGAGGCCTAGTGTGACGCCTGCCTACGCAAGCGCCACACTTGGGGCCACGTAAGCAGCTGTGGCGCCTGACCTACCAGGCGCCACAGCTGCAACAAAGATCATGTGTGGCACCTAAATAAATAGGTGCCACACATGATAAATTATATATCAGCTGTGGCGCCTAATGCTTAGGCGCCACAGCTGATGAGAGGTAATGTGTGGCGCCTAACTATTTAGGCGCCACACTTGCCCATTTTTTTTAAAAAAAATTCAAATGGATAGTGTATCTCTTAATTATTTCATTTCCCGCGTAGTGGTCCTGTGTCCGCCCCCCATTCCTTCTCTTTTTGACTACTACTCCACTTTAATTATTTAACTATTCTCTCCTCCATTAAACTACTTTCCCTTTCTCATCTTCTTAGTGGATCCGTTGGCCCCCTCCCTCCATTTCCTATCATCTTCACACTAAAAAACACACCCACAGCTCACTCGTCACTCAAGCTAGCATCACCAACGTGGTCTCCCACTCCCTGCGTTGGTCAATTAATAGATTTGTAAGAAGAAGACTGTTTCATTCTAGCTTGCTTTGTTTAAATTTTTTTTAGTCAAGATAAACCGTAATATAACGTTTGCCTTTTTGTTCTTAATTTAATAGGAAAGAGTGAAAACCTAGCTTGTTTCATTTGCCTTTTTGCTTTGTTTAAATTTTTTTACCGACAACCTTGCGTTTTTTAGTAATCTTTTAATTTACTTAATTAGTTGTTGATGTACTGTGTTCACATATCAAGTTCTTGTATTGTGATATTTTTTATGTTAGCTTTGGAGAGTATTAATGTAAGAACATTATTGTTGGGGAACTTGAATTTTAAATGTGAAAATTATATATATATATATATATATATAATAGGTTGAAATATAAAATAGAAAGATTGACAATTTGTGGAGATGATAAACTCGAAAGCCACTCATTTTATATAAAGCTTCACAATCAGGAAGCATAAAAAAGGGCCACAGGAAAAAAAAGAAGAAGAAGAAGAAGAAAGAAAAAAAAAGGGACCTTCCTGTGGCGCTTGTTTGAGGAAGTGCCACAGGAGGAGGGCCACCGACGCAAGCGCCACAATAGGGGGTCCTACTGTGGCCCTTGCTGACGCAAGCGCCACAGGAGGCCCCCCTCCTGTGGCACTTCCTCAAACAAGCGTCACAGGAGGGTATTTTTTTTTTAAAAAAAATGGGTTAGTATAACTTTTGGTCCCTGAAGTTTGATCCAATTTTGGTTTTTGTCCCTCAAATTTGAAATCGGTGGTTTTGGTCCCTGAAGTTTGAAATCGGTGGTTTTAGTCCCTAAAGTTTCACCCGATTTTGGTTTTGGTCCCTCAAGTTTGAAAAAGACTTGGCGACCCAATTAAAAAACCCGACCCGACCCAGAAAAAAAAAACCAAATCCTTTTCAAACTTGAGGGACCAAAACTAAAATCGGGTGAAACTTCAGGGACCAAAACCACCGATTTCAAACTTCAGGGACCAAAACCAAAATTGGGTGAAACTTCAGGGACCAAAACCACCGATTTCAAATTTGAGGGATCAAAACCAAAATTAGATCAAACTTCAGGGACCAAAAGTTATATTAACCCAAAAAAAATTTAAAATGTTGTGGCGCTTCCAAGCGCCACAGCTTTTTTTAGTGGCGTTTAGATATGTGGCACTTCTCTAGCTCCACAGTTAATGCAATTATAAGTGCCACAGCTTTACTTTTTTGTAGTAGTGAGTGTGTATGGGCTGTACTCCAGGCCCAATGACTTGTAACTAAGTAGCTAAGTGTGATGGTTGTTATAGCCACTTAATTAGTATACAACCACTGTAACACTTGTACCAAAAAAAAAAACCCACGGTAATACTTGAGCCCTAATCGAGATCAATGGAATAAACTCTAAATTACTCTTCTTCTCAGTTTCACTCTTTCTTTCTCTGTTATGCTTTAATTTGATATGCAAGCAAACACTTCGGTGTTTTCCGTGGCGTATTTGATATGGTGCTTTGTGCCAGTGCCACTGGTTCCAGACAAGCTTCAAAGTGAGAAAGTACTCTTGAAAATGCAGAAAGCTGAAATGCTCTCAGAAGTAAGCATAGAGAGGGAGCTTGTTTATTCTATTCTGCTTGCAACAATAATTTAAGTATAGTATGATCTCTTTCTCTCTCACACAACCATACACAAGTCTATATAATCATTCTAGATTGTTGATGAAGACATATGCATGCAAAATTAATAAATTTTAAGACTTTTATGTTTATTATATATAATATATAAATATTCATAAATAAAGTGGGTAAGAAGTTTTTGTCAATACTGACGATAGAAATTGAAGTGATCGATCCAAGTGGAAGAGTTTAAGGTTAGACGATAAAAGCATGAGATCCAGAAGCGTTTTTATTTACGAGAAGGACAATGACACAGTTAATATATTCTCCTCCAAATAAGAAACTTTATTTTTGACTGATAATAATTGGAAGATAGGGGATAATATAGCAGTGGACCAGTCAAACTTCATGGGATTCTCCGGTTTAGGTTTTATTAAAGTTTATTGTACATGTTAATAAAGCAGACACGTTGTACAAGAAAAGCAAGAGATATAAGGCTTGTTTGGGTTAAAAAGTCCTTTCACATAAGTTGAGGTAAAACCTCTCTCACATAGTTACCTTATAAACTGTAAATTACATTAAAAAAATAATTTCTACTGCTAATCCAAAGAGACACATAACACTACAAAAAAACACAGAATTTCATTCCGTCGCTAATCTCTCCCTAGTTCCTCACAAATTCCGTCACTAAAATTAGTAACGGAATTTAGAGACGGAATTTTTCCTTCACTAAATTAGTGATGAAATCACATTTCGTCGCTAAATTCCGCCACTAATCCATCTCTAATTCCATCACTAAAATTAGTGACGAAATAGAGACAGAATCACATTCCATCACTAAGTAGTAGTAGTAAGTATATGATCCCAGAACTATTCACATCTCCCAAGTGTTGAAGATTTGCCGCCTAATTAAACCGCGAGGATTCTGAAACAAGTTACAAGAACATTAGAAAATTTTAAGGATAAAAGATTATCGCCATTAAGAAAAATATTGGGCTTGCTAATTGGACCTGTGCTATTGAAACCTAGGCCGGACTAGCCGGTTGAACTAAGCCATAAATCAGTGACCGAGCTAGTCGCTTGGCCATCCAACCCCCCGGGAATAACCTTGTGTGATATCCAGGACGGGGTTGATTTATTTTTGGTAATCCTGAATCTATATAAAACAACGGGCGTTTTAATATTTTTTGGGAAAAAATTAATAGGTTTTTTTTTTTCGTTTTGAGTGCGACTATGAATTTTTGAGTTTGACTATTTTGAGAATTGAACTCCGATTTGTATTTGAGTTTGATTATTTGTGCTTTGATAACTATACGTTATATACACACTAGGTATGTATTTAGATTAGTTTTTGGAGAATAGTTTTTACGATTTATGAGGTATTTATGTGAAAAGAGTTTTATCTCAATTTATAGAAACAGGTTTTTAAAATCACGGTTTGAAACTTACCCAAACACACATTAGGATGAAACACGGACTCCTTGGCAAAAATGACGTCACTAGGATAAGTGGTTTTGTTCTTTTAGTTGTAGATGAATGAAGGGTGTTAATTAGGGAAAACGATGGGAAGTGTAACAAGTGTTGAACTATGGGTGATCCACTCTTGGTGGATTAGACTCAAGCCCAACAACCATTGGGTTGCCAATGAAAATAACAAAAAATATAGGGTTAGAGATTGTGATATTCACGCTTTGTTGAGTGGGAGCAGTTGATCGTGGGTGTGGTGTTTCAAAAGTTTTATGTATGCATTTAAAACTAAAACTTCTGGGAACTCGAGTTTTATGAATGCACATAAAACTCCTAAGTTCATTTAGAGGAGAACATCTTTTCGCCCAAAAATACACAAACCTCTGCATGTTGAAGGCCAAAAAAAAAAAAAATCTATCCATATTGTAATTGAGTGTCATGTGAGCTCTTTCTTCTCGTCCTATCTATAGTATATTTGTTGTACGTCTATAGCCGTGTTTGACTGTGATTCTATTTAATATGAATATTCGAGATATATAGTATACCCGATTCCATATTCTACACCCATAATGTTACAAGAAACGCCCTATAAGAGAATGTGGTTTAACTTAGACTAATAGTCTGGGCAAAGTAAAGTATTTATAATCTTAGTAAATTATTGAATATTTCAAAGTGATGTCATTATCTTTTAGAAATGGGATTTGAATGTGAAAACGAGATGGAATTGACATAAATTGATGGTCGACCCCCTCTCCCTCCTCTTGAATCTATCCTATTAGAGGATTCATCAAGAATAAGGAATTGATAAATATAAAAATTATATCTTATATATTTAGAATTAAGAGTAATTCTCCAAATATTTATGCCTTATATTAAGCACGGGAGGGAGTAGTATTATTGTGATACCCTCAACTCTGTGCCGTAGCCCCATAAAGTCTAACATAATAAACTTGATTTGAACATCAATGAACTCCACTTTCTCTTGTTTAATTAAAATGCTTATTATTAACTCCAGGCAAGTTAGAAGTCAACAATTATGAATGAAATATTCGTTTACTCAATTTTATCACTCTTGCACGTTTTCTTGATGATACTCGCATTCAAGATCATATATATGGTGCAATTACTTTAATTTTTCCTTAAAAAATTATACAAATGCTTCATACTATGGATTATTATTCACAACTCCCAAACAAATTGGTTAACTCAAATATAACTAAATCCTAGTAATTAATATAGGATGTCATCACTCTTCCTTTGACTAAGCACATGATCATGTGGGTGAAAAATTGGTCCCCATCGATCGGAATTGATGACGGGGTGGAGGGAACCAGTTTCCACCATAACACGGTTAGGATACAGTTAGCAGGAAGTGAATTGATTGCATTTTATAATTGTTTAAGAAAATAAAACAAAGAGGAAATAAAGATTCAATTTGGGCTCACGAACAAGGAGAATTAAAAAAGAAAAGAAAAGTGTTGTTGATAATGCGAGTCTATAAATAGTGGTTATTGCTGCCCACACATCTGCAAGTTGTCAGCATGGGAGTGATGAAGATGAAGCACTACAAAAAAAACGTGATTTAGTAACGGTTAAAAATGGATATTAATAGCGGTTTTAACCGCTACAAATAAGGTTAGTAGCGATTACTAGAACCGCTACTAAATCGTACGTTGCTAGCAGTTCTGTAGCGGTTATATAAAACCGCTACTCAATCAAAAATAACTGCTACATCCTTTGTAGTGGTTCAACTTAACTGCTACAACACCCACATGGACGAAATTTTTTTCAGAGATATTTGTAGCGGTTATATAACCGCTACAAATATAAAAAATTGAAATTTTGAGAGCTAAAAAAAAAGAATTTATTTTATTTTGTAGCGGTTAATAGAGCCGGGAAAACAGGCCGAGCCCGTCGGGCTGGCCCTTTTAGGCCCTGGCCCTTCAAGGGCCGGGCTTGCAAATTGTAGCTTCAAAAGGAAGTCGGGCCTAAAAGGGCCGGCCCTGTAGGGCCTCGGCCCGGCCCTTTAGGCCCGTTTATTTTTTATTTTTTTTTACTTGGAGAGGAACCATGTTATATTTTTGAATTACCTTATTGAATCTATATGTCACTCTGTCCTCATATTGTATAGAGTATGATTTTTGAGTATATTGTTTTGTCTAATTGAATCATATTGTGATTTTTGAGTATGATTTTTGAGTATATTGTTCTGCCTATTTAGACTAAAATCATATTATATATTATTCTGCCTGATAGAGTATGATTTTTGATGGAGGTTGTGATTATTTAACTACTTAAACCTATTGCTCAAAGTGAAACACAATCAAATGTCTTTGAAATTGACGATAGTAGTGAAGAAGGTGAAAATGATAGTCGTCATACTCTTGTTGTTTAGAGGTTAAAGTATTTAGCTTCTTGCCTTTTTATACTTTGGCCTTTGTGTGAGTTATTTATAGACATGATTTTACCTTTAATTATACATTAGTAACTGTGTTTGTTTGTTGCAAGAGACGTGTTATTTAAACCTTAATGTTGATAACATTTATGTATTAAATTATAACTTTAATTGTTGTTATTTACTAATTATATCTCTTAGGGGAAAATAAACAGGAAAAATAGTGAAATATTTTGAAAAGGATTTCCTGGCCCTGCGGGCCGGGCCTTGAAAAATTGCAATTTTCCTGACCCCGAGCCCTTTAGGGCCGGCCCTAGCCCGTCAAGGGCCGGCCCTGATTCCCAGCTCTAGCGGTTAACAAACTGCTACAAATATAAAAAATTGAAAATTTGTTGGCGAAAAAAAAATGACATTTTTTTATTTTATAGCGGTTAACAAACCGCTACTAATTTTGAATTTCATGAAATTAGTAGCGGTTTTGAAAACCGCAACTAATTTCATGAAATTCAAAATTGGCGCTAAAAAATTTAATTTGAGTTGTAAAAAGGCGCGTTATTTAGTAGCGGTTTAATAAATGCTACAAATATTTAAAAAAATTTAAAAAAATATACAATTATTTGTTTCTGTTTTTTCAATATTAAATTAAATAGTTTATTTTGTTATTATTTTATCTATTTCAATTAGCTTATTATTCAATAGTTTAAATTATTAATAAATAAAAAGGAAAAATTTAATTGAATTGGATTAGTATAAAATTTATATTAATAATATTATTAAGGATAGGTAGGTAATAAGGAATTATTATGTTATCTAATATAATGTAATTGTGTATGAAAAATAGATGAAAATGAGATACAGTTATGATATATCTAGAAAAAAAATGGTTAGAATAAATTTTATAGAAAGGAAAGAAGTATTCTAAAAAAATTAAAAAATTTGTTACCATATTTGATCGTATTATTCAGCTCCTCTACTCATACGAAAGAAGTTGTAAATGAGAGAAAATGAAAGAAAGGTAAGGTGAAAAGAAATTGAGGAGTGTTTGAAATGAGTTGTGGTAAGGGTATTTATAGGGATCCACGTACTATTTGTAGCGGTTAATGTAGCGGTTATTAGTTAGTAGCGGTTATTTGTATTTTTGTAGCGGTTTAATATTCATAGTGCTATTTGTAGCGATTAATGTATCCACTTTGTAGAGGTTATTCATTTAGTAGCGGTTAATTTTTTATTTGTAGTGGTTTAATAACCGCTACAAATATTATTTTAATTTTTTTTTACATTTTATTTTAAAAATTTTTTTGCATTTTTTGTAAAGACAAAAGCATAATTTGAATTTGATCACTCATCGTTGCCATCCCTACAGAAATTTTACAGAAAAATTATTGTTATTGATGTATTATTAAATTTAAAAAATTTAATTCAAATGACGTGGACTTAAAAAAACTCACCGCAGTAGAGGTAAATTGTCATCGCCTTCAGGGAAGTAGTTTTCAAAATCAGTTGGCTGAAATGGCTCACTCTCGTAGGCGATGTTATTGCCTTCACCCATGTCGTAAAGGTCTCTTGGCTTTAAATGAATGACCATGTGCCAATCCCTATGCCTCTCGTCCTCGACATAATAAACCTGATGTGCCTTTAAAGCTAGAATATACGGCTCATCATCTTGAGAAATACCAGTATGAATCGGCCGTGAGAAATTGACTGATGTGATCTCTAGGTTGTCAGTTGTCAGTCCCCGAGAAGTAGTGGTATTTGCCCACAAACACTTGAACAGCGTCACGGTGAAACGGCCTTGATAATTAAGCTCGACCACATCAAGAAGCTTGCCATAGTAAGGGACGCCTCCGAATTGCATGTTGGCGTCACTGCTGCTCGCATAACTCCTTGTCCCAAATGTGCCATAAACACCCGAATTCTGTGTTTGCAATCCTTGATTCTGTGAAACCGTGCAAAACTTAAAACCATTGACATTGTATGCTGTAAACCGTTTTGCATGATCAAGAGGGCCGATTGCGAGAGCTCTGAAATCTGGTGAATGTGGGTTGTGGTCATTTAGTATTCTGCGCGCAAACCAGCTCAGAAATTCTCTGTGGACCCTCCTATCAACTTCTGAGGATGTCTGTGTACGGATCCTGAGTTGACGCTTCACATGACTTCTGAATTCCCTATAATTAATAATGGAAAGGCGTTAGTGAAATAAAAGTGAGAAATGTTACGAAAGATACAGATCGAATAACATGTGAGTGTACAATTCTTACCGTATGAAAGGTTCAACTTGAGTGCAATTAATCAAGACATGTCTATGTGCTTGGAACTTCTCAGTTGCCGTTAGTTTGAAGTTCTCAATTGCTCCAACTGGTTTACCAACACGAGGGATAAATTCTCCTGATGTCGGCGCAGGTTCAGGACAATCGTCAACACGAGGCGGGCGGTTGAAAGCCGTCTCAAGATCATCAAAGTACCTTGAGCAAAAATATAGCACCTCATCCCCTATATAGCCTTCAGCTATAGAACCTTCTGGCCACGCCTTATTCCTCACTTAAGATTTTAATTTCCCAAGGAACCTATGAAGTACAAAAGAGAAAATTGATATAAAATGATGAAAAGGACGACTAGCAAACATTAAATACGGACAATAAATTAAAGCACATATTTAAAATGAGTACCTCTCAATCGGATACATCCAACGATATTGTACTGGTCCTTTCATGAACGAGGTGGACTGTGAGGTGAACCATCACAGTAAAAAAGGACGGAGGAAAAATCATCTCCAAATGACAAAGCGTAAAAATGATTTTCGACTGCAGCTGATCAAGCTCCTCAACGATCAAAACCTTAGAACACAACTTCCGAAAGAAAGAACAAAGTTCCACCAAAACGATGGAAACATCGGGAGGAAGTGTATTCTTTATAGCCAGAGGGAGTAACTTCTGCATAAGAACATGTGAGTCATGACTCTTCAGGCCAGCAACCTTTCGAGCCTGCAAGTCGACACATCAAGAAATGTTGCTTGAATACCCATCAGGAACTTTTAATTTCTTCAACGTCGCAAGGAACACTTCCTTGTTCGGTTTTGTGAGGGTAAACTTTGCCGGTGTAAATCTGTCATGCTCATCTGGCCAAGCGTCTTCACGAACTCCCATATCGCGTAAATCTTTCCTCGCTTGAAGGTGATCTTTTGTCTTGCCGGGTTCGTTAAGCAGCGTATACAGCATATTGTCGCAAACATTTTTTTCAATGTGCATTACATCAAGACTGTGGCGAAGTAAATTAGATCTCCAATATGGAAGCATGAAGAAAATACTTATCTTCTTCCACTGCTGAGGCGCCGAAGTCCTGCGCGTCTTTTGGCGAGTTTGTGCTGAATCGTTGCTTTTTCCAAACTCGAAGTCAACATGCTCAAGCTGCTGTAAGATATCTGTACCGAACAAAGTCTGAGGTGGTCCTCTTTTCTCTGGTTTTCCATTGAAGCGATTCCGTTGCAATCTGAACTTATGCGTTCTATCGAGAAACCTCCGATGCCCCATAAAGCACCACTTTCGGTTGTGGGGAAGGTGCAATGCGTCAGAGTCAAAATTGCAAGCTGGACACGTTGACCCAGTATGCACATTCCAACCAGATAATGTGCTAAGGCCAGGAAAGTCACTAATCGTCCACATCAAGGCTGCACGCATATTGAACAAAGTCTTGCTGTAAGCGTCATACGTCTCCAAGCTGACATTCCACAGGTCAAGCACTTCCGTAATAAGCGGTTGGAGATACACATCGATGTCATTGCCCGGTGCCTTTTTGCCTGGAATGATCATAGACATAATGAAAGAGCTTTGTTTCATACACATCCAGGGGGTAAGTTGTAGGGAACTAAGACTACCGGCCAAATACTATAACTTGTGCTAAGATTCCCGAAAGGATTGAAACCGTCGGTCGCCAACGCAAGCCGAACATTTCTGGGGTCAGTCGCAAAATCTGGAAAGTCGATGTCAAACGTTTTCCAAGCAGCTATATCCCGCGGATGTCTTAATTTACCATCTTTGTTTTTATCAACGGCATGCCACCTCATGTGCTTAGCAGTTTTAGACGACATAAATAATCTTTGTATACAAGGTTTCAAAGGGAAGTACCTGAGAATCTTTGCAGGTTTCTTCTTCTGCTTTTTCCCCTTCTGAATTGTCTTGTACCTCGATGTGTGACATCTCTTACACGTCTCCCTGCTGGAATCATCTCCCCAATACAGCATACAATCATTTGGGCATGCATCAATCTTTTGATAATTCAACCCCAACCTGTTGATAATCTTCTTGGCCTCGTAAAACGTTGTGGGAATCTCGGCGTCAGGGAATGTATCTTGTAATAAGTCGAGCAACATCGACATTCCCTTATCTGTGATCCCACACAAGCACTTGATATGATACAATTTGATCAAGAAAGATAATTTAGAATATTTGCGACAACCTTGATATAAAGGACGATCTGCTTCATCCATCAAGCTGAAAAAATCCCGAGCTGCTTCATTCCCCATAAAAACCAGCTCAGAGCTGTGCACTTCTTCGTTGAAGTTGTCGCCTTGAAATCCAAACGCATCACGCACAGCATCATTCACAGGATCATCTTCATCTACTTGAACGCCTACTTGAGAACTTCGAGGAAGAGCATCATCATATCTAATGCCAGCCTTCTCACCATGAACTGCCTAGAACGTATAGTCCTCAGGGAAAGGCTTCACAAGCAAATGTTCCTTCACAACATTTCGTGCATGCCACTTCTTGAACTTGCATTTCCAACACGGACAGACAATCTTGCCGTTACAGCTGGCGTGAGTGAATGCAAAATCCAAGAAACTGTTTAATCCGTACAAATATTCAGGAGAATTGCACGACAACCTGATCCATGATTTATCCATAGCTACAAGTGAGAGAGAAGAAAGTATAGAGAAGAAGATGAGTGAGAAGATAATGACGAATGCCAAGAACCTTATATTCTGAAATTCCAACGTTTATAATTTTGTAGCGGTTCTTAAACCGCTATAGTTATAAAATATTAGTAGCGGTTATATATATAAAACTACTACTAATATTCAAGTCGTTACACATTGGTGGGAAATTCAAAATTTACTTGTTGAGTATTTGTAGCGGTTATATATATAAAACCGCTACTAATATTAAAGCCGTTGGACAGCAAATTTAAAAATAATTTCTAATTTGTAGCGGTTATACATAACATAACCGCTACAAATGTGCACAAAGGTGGTAAATTTCAAAATTCAAATTATGAGTATTTGTAGCGGTTATTATTTTAAAACCGCTACTAACATATATATATAGTTGTAGCGGTTTCACAAGAGAAACCGCTACAACTATATATATACAGTTGTAGCGGTTTTTATTTAATAACCGCTACAAATATATATATTTGTAGCGGTTTTAAGTTAAAACTGCTACAAATATATATGATTTTTTTTTTTTTACAAACTCATATATATATATATATTTACAAATGTTTCAACAACAAAAAATGTCCTAAACTAAGTAGCTGGGGGCTGATCATCTGGTGCTCCCTCAGGTGCTGCTGGATCGGGCCGTTGCACAGAGTGAACCGCACCATCCTCATCAGCTGGAGGAGGAGGAGGATGAGGAGGAGGAGTAGTACTCGGGACAACGTAGCGAGGGACATAGGGAACCTCTGGATGCTGCTCGTCCAGGAACAGGCGACTCCATGAAATCAGCGTGCAGCTGCATCTGCTGCATATGCTGCACCTGCATCTGCTGCTGCTGCTGTGCCATTTGCTGCTCCAAATCTGACCGCAGCTAGTCAATAGACTCGTCCCTCTGACGTCTGACCCTTCTAGAGCTGCTAGCCTCAGAGGCGGCTCTCCTACCGTAGACCATGCTAGGTCTGGCGTCTATCCCCATCCCCCACATGCGTCCGGGGTGCTCAGCCTGAGCCAGACCCGCCTTCAAAGGAGCCGTCGGGTCCACTGACCCCTGTGACTCCTCAGGCTGGGTCTGTCGCAGCTCAACCTGCGACTGCTGCATCCGCTCCTGCCATTTTATGAAACAATTACTAATTAGCATTTTTCATTATTAACTTGGTTTTATAAAAAATATAATAATAAAATTACTTACAATGGCCGCTTCTGCCTGCTGAGAGGTCGCAGTCCCATAACAGTGTCTGTGTGTGATGGCGTACAACTCCCCATAGTCCGTCTGACGGTTCTCCAGTTGTGCCTTCGTCTCCTGAAACAATTACAAAATTCAATTAGTATTATGAAATAATCAGCTAAAAGTAAGTGATATTTTGAAAAGTTACCAGCTCACTATAGGTCACAGTAAAGGTCTTCGATCCTGCTGTGTGGTGGATCGTCTGCTGCGCCCGGATCTCGGTGTTCCTCTGAGAAAGCTCCTGGAAAAAAAAATAAATGTATTATAATTTAAAATTAAATACAAATTAAATTGAAATTATAATTTAATATTTAACAATTACAAAATTATATATCAAAAATCTAATAAATACATTACTTGCGCCTCATGGCTCCTCCTGAACTGGACGAAACTCGCCCGTCGTTCGGCGGCACGCCATCCGGGACGCTCTCGATCAGCTGCTCCAGAGGCATCGTCCCGTCCTTATCCACCCTGTGGAAGAGACGGTTCCTCCTGTTCCTCCAAGCGTCACCCATCTTCACGAGGGCGTACCTCTTCCGGTTGGCCCGGACGGCAAACCGCAGCTGAAAAACAATTATTTAAATATCAATAATTACAAAAAACATAATTTAAAAAAAATTAATTAAATATAATTAATTACAAAAAATATTAATTAAATAATTTTAATTACCTGAACTACCTCCTCCCAAGCCTGGTCCTTCGGCCCCCTCGGAATGTGCCTCCACGTCTTAAAGTGAAGGGGGAACCACATCCAATTTGCGCCCAGGTCGTTCAGGAAGCGGTTGAGCAGGTGACCCCCATTGTGGATCGGCTGGTCAGTGCCCTCATTCCACGGCAGTATAACTCGCAGGCTCCGGTCCAAGCTGTTCACACCGGCCACGTCTAGCCTCCTCGTCGAAACGTTCCCCTGCTCGTCTGCACAGTTTACCGCACGTTAGATAAATTGTAATTCAAAGTTAACATTTCTAATTTAAATAAATAATTTACTAAATTAAAAAATTAATTTACCTTCGACCTGCACCTCAAACCCAGTGGACCGCGAAGACGACCCTCGTGGGTTGTTCTGCTCCTGAGCGTCCTCCTCATCGAGGAACTGCTCCATCTCCCTGAACCCAATCGGGATCTCGAACTCCTCCTCGTTGAGGAAGTCCTCAACGCTAATATCTGGCCCCCCAACCTCAGGCACCTCTGGTGCGGTTGTCGCCTGTGGGATCGTCTGCGGTGCCTATGGTAAGGCCGACTCCTATGGGGGGATGGGCTGAGATGTCGCGGTAGCCCTGCCTCCGCGCTGCTGCCACCCCGTAAAATCAGTCTGGGGACCTCAAGGGCCTTCCCTTTATCCTGTCCTGAAGCCATATCAACTGTAAAAATTTAAAAAAAATTAATAACATTATTATGCAAAAATATAATAAAAATACAAATATAAATAAAATACGTGTTATATACGTACCTCAAGTGCAAATACTGAGAAATACTGAGCAAAAACTCCTATATAGACGTCTGAACGCTCAAATCTTGAAGAAATTACTCAGAGAAACCTCAGGAAACAAAATGAGCAAAAGGAGAAATGAGGGAGGCAGTGGCTTAAATAGGCCAGATTTTAGTAGCGGTTATTCAAATAACCGCTACTGTAACCGCTACAAATAATTAAATTTGTAGCGGTTCTACAATAACCGCTACAAAAGATAACAACGTTTGACATTCTGTAGCGGTTATTGCCCAGAACCGCTACAAATGTCGAGACTCTTGAAATTCTGTAGCGGTTATAGGGGCATAACCGCTACAAACTTCTGACCTTTGGTATTTTGTAGCGGTTCTGTTGCTGTAACCGCTACAAATAACCGCTACACTGTTGGCGCGTCAATTGGCGGGAATATTGTAGCGGTTTTTGTGCATTAACCACTACAAAATCACCGCTACAAGTTTTGGCGGGAATTTCGTGCCAAATTTCTAGCGGTTTTTTGTACCCAACCGCTACAAAAAAACCTTGCCGCTACAAATTTGTAGCGGTTTAGGTGAAAACCGCTACAAATACTATAATTTGTAGCGGTTTAATATAACCGCTACAATTATACCGCTACAAAATACCTTTTTTTTATAGTGAAGTCATATACTTGCATTATGGTGGCAATAACAATGTTCTTACTCACCATCTTTTGCAACCAAGCTTTTGTAGATTTCAAACTCGGTACCACTCCTTTCTTCTTTCCTTTCCCTGTGTTTCGATGAAGAGAAAATTAGAAAGGAAAAAAATACTAGAAATAGGGAAAACTCTTAAAAATAGTAAATTTTTTTACCATGAAAATTTTCTTTTCTAGTATTTACTCCTCCCTATTTTTTCTCCATTTAAACATAGGATTCATGTTATCGCTTTCACTCAAGCTATATATGTAGCTACCTAGTATAATATTTTGTAATTTAAGTTATATATTGAGTGCAGGGCAGAAACTTTTGAACTTTTACAGCCCTCTTATTCCTGGGGATACAGCCCTCCCCAAGGACATGGAGGATACTACCCTCCAAAAGGATATAGCCCTCCTGGAGGATATGAAGGATACAGCCCTCTAGGGGGGGATACAACCTTCCCTACTCTTCCTCAAAACCATAGTTATTACTCCCTCCGGTTTTACAAAGTTAATTTTTTTAGAGAAATTAAGAAAGCTAATTAAATTACTTTAGAATATTTATATTTATATTTTTTTCTCTAAGCTAGCTGGTTTGACTAATAAATTAATATATAATTTAAGGATATATAATATATGATATAATTCAGTAACTTATTTAGCTTCCTTAATCTCTCCAAAAAAAGTTAATTTTGTCTTATATTTAGGACCGGAGATAATAATTATATATAAGTCATAACTACTTCTAAGGTTTTGTTGTGATCCTGTGGTTTAGTTTATGTATGTGTCCTATGTCTACCTTTCTAAGTTTTCATGCCGCGCGCCAAACCTTTTGGATACGTTTTTTAGTTTTTGTACTCCATGCATGTGTCTGTACCCTACCCACTGGCAGCGGCCACTCATGTTTAATAATTAATACTACCTCCACTCCCATTGTTCTACTAATTGTTCAAAGTTTCAATTATTACTCCCTTCTTATTAAATAATTTTTTAAAAGTTAATATGCAAGTCTTATAGTTTTATCTGATTTTTAATCAGATTCTGATCATTTCATTTGACTGATAAAAAAAATTAAAAAGACCTGATTACAAAAGTAAGTGAAACTATATATTAGAATTTGATAGAAAGGCAAAAAAAAAAAAAAAAAACTAGATGAACGTGATGAAAAATTAAGTGAACTACAAAGACTTGATAAAATGAATAAAGAAACTACATGGACCTGATTAAAAAATAAAGTGAAATTATAATGATTTACATATTAATGTTTTCTATTTTTTATTATTTTCTTGAAATATAATTGCCACATTCATTAAACTAGAAATTTAATAAAGTATGAAAAAGAAATTTGGGATTTAATATAATGAGAAAGGTAGTTAACCGTTAACTATAAGGCTATAATTCAATATGAACGATAAAATCACATTTTGCTACAGAACTATACAATGCTTGGATGAAAATCATGAGCCCAAGATGGAATTTTAAATAAATTAAAAACCTGACGAGCTCATTGAGCACATAGCAAACAGAATTTTTATCCAGCAGCTAAAGAGAAGGTTTTG
Source organism: Inga oerstediana (assembly GCA_963210345.1). Taxonomy (NCBI): domain Eukaryota; kingdom Viridiplantae; phylum Streptophyta; class Magnoliopsida; order Fabales; family Fabaceae; genus Inga; species Inga oerstediana. Next base: position 13,350,212 of record OY723402.1, read on the forward strand.
ACTTTTGATTAGATGGAAAAATCAAGAGGGCATGGTCCGTATTTATGAGAGCTTATAACACAACATAATTTGAGCACAGCAACGTCCGAAACTAGTTTTTCTTTTCTCTAATGAAAAGTATGCTTTTACTGCCACTTTTAAAGCTCATACCAAAATCCCGATTTGCAGCGACCTAAACAAATAAAGGATTTCATGAAAATTTGCGCGCATATATATCACTGACAAAGTACAAACCTCCATAGCTAAATGATGAAACATAAAAGAGTGTGTGTGTGTGTGTGTGTGACGCCCATATATTAGATGAATCACTTTGTCTAGGATCAGTGGTTCCATGTTGAGAAATCCTCTTAACTCGCTGTTCACATAGCCGAGTTTGAACTCGAACAAGGGCTTTCACGCACTGAAGAGTAGATTTTGCTCTTTTGCAAGTTCTTCATTCTGAAAAAAGTTACAAGAACTTTAGAAAATTTTAAGGATAACAGATTAATAATGCTGTTCAGTAAAATATTGAGCCTTGTAATAATTTCCTTGAGTAGTGGGCTGGACTCCATTGAATTCTGGAAAAGAAGCATTGCTAGTCCAAGATCTCCTACTTAAGCTATCATATTTCCTTCTTAATCATTTATTAGAGATATGGAATGTTACAAAGCGCAGTCTTATAATAATCTAAGTAAATAAAATTTATAATTGCTCCATGTAAAAAGGACTAATATCATTTTTAGTCCCTTAAATTTACTATCATTTTGGTTTTGATCTTTTAAATTTCAAACCATTGGTTTTAATCCTTATAGGGGACAAATAGTCCAAATTTTTATTAAGTTATAGGGATCGATATTTTAAACGAAATTAAACTTGAGGGACCAAAATCAAAATGATGACAAACCTAAAGAACTAAAGATTGTATTAAAAAAAAAAAAACTTTATTGCTCGTGACTTAACCGACCTTGTTTGACATTTCTACGTGATGCCATTATCTTTTGAATGAAGGAATTTATGAGATGAACAGGATGGAATAGACATGAAATGAACAATTTGCTCGATATAAACAAAATATTACAGTTAAACAAATACATTTTCAAGACTTGTGCTTGGAAGTTAGAAGTAATACCAAAAAAATTATACACCTTCTATCCTTAATATAAGACATATTTGAGGAGTTGATCTTAATCTTAAATAAAAGACATAGTTTTTATATTTGTCAATCTTTTTCTAATTACTCATATTGCTCCCTCAACAATAATTAAGGAGAAAAGAGAATAAGAGAATTAAGGGAGATGAATAGGGTATTCTAGACAATATATGTCATATTAACTAATTTAACCAACTTAATTCCTTAATATAATCAAATTAGATAAATAAGTCTTATATTAAAGGCCAGAGAAATACTATCGAAACTAGTCTTAGTCTAAATTGAGGTCCTAATAATTTCCTTTTATACTACTCGAATCCTATTTATAAAGGAGAGAGAAGAGTTTTTTTTTGTCCTATTTATAAGTCACATTTATCATTAAATTTTTCATATGAATGCACTCTCCCCAATCCTAAATATAAGATAAAGTTAATTTTTTTGTAAAGATTAAGAAAGCTAATTAAATAACTTTAGAGTGTTTATATTTTTATTTTTTTCTTCAAATTAATTAGTTTGACTAATAAATTGATATATAATCTAAGGATACATAACATATGATATGATTAAGTAACTTATTTACCTTCCTTAATCTCTCCAAAAAAAGTCAACTATGTCTTATATTTAGGACCGGAGAAAATATAATTTTACTCTTTATTTATTATTATGTACACTTTATTCTAATAAAGTACTATAGTGTATATATTAAATATGGGTAAAATTGAACAGTTGTTAATTTTCATGGCATAGTTAATAAGACTTGAGGTTTTTCTTGGTTCTAGGAAAACATATTGAAAATCTCTTATAAATAGGATTAGAGGAGTATTTGATGAGATCTAACGATAAATATTAAATTCTATATATGTTAATATGTAAGAGATTCATTTGAATAATAATAAAAAGAACGAGAAAGAACCACATCCAAATTGAAAACAATAAAATAAAATCTAAAATCTGATTATAATTGCTTCATGCAAGAAGAAAAACATAATTTCTTATGCTCATCAAACCATGTTGACATCATTTCAACATGATGTCCGTGTCTTTTGGAATAATGCGATGAATAAGATGGAACTGACGTGAAATGTAAAGAGCTCTTTATCCAACAAAGGATCATGCATAAACAATGTAATAGAACCCGGACCAGACCGGACGGTCCTAATCAGAAATCGGCTAATTGGCCAGTAAATCGGTCTGGTCCGGTCCTGATTTTTTTAATTTTTAAAAAAATCAATTTTTAAAATTTCTTTTTTTAGAATTTCATATTATTAAGTCTAAAATCTTCAATTTCTCATCGGTTTGATCCCGGGTTAGTTCCGGTTTGACTCTGATTTGACCCACTGACTCTTGACCCAATACTCCGGCTGGTTCAATGACCGGTCCGGGTTAAATTACCTGGTGTATAAACTAAGATATTTCAAATACCAATGTTAAAAACTAGTATGAAAAAATTATTTTATGGAAATCAATGTAGGCCTGGCTTGAACAGAAATCCTTATTTTCTTGTATCCTTGATTAGTTCTAATTGAAAAGTCTATTTGAACGTGTAAAATTCTTTTTTATGCAGGGCCGGCAACTTTATTTTATGCATGCTTTTTTTAAAAAAAAAAATTAACGCAAAAAATAGAATTGAAGAAGTGAATAAGATTGAACTTTAATCAACCATAAAAAATTATACTCAAACTGAAATGGAAAAAAAATATATAAAAACCGTACTATTAATAGAATGTGGTTTACCATAGCAATAACATATTTTGGTTCTGACATTTGCTCATTTAATCTCACTAAAGAAGTAGCTATCTTCATTGTTATTCTGCCTATTGATAAAATTAAGCAATACTGGTATAGAAACCAATTTCAAATGTTTTTTTTTTCTAATTCTCAGATGATTTACAATGAAAATAAACCACATATTTATACTACTAATTGTTCAGTATAATATTGCAAGAGTTAACAATGGTGGCACCTACTCCTTCAGCCACCAACCCCCTAGCTGTCTTTTCCTGTTTCAGATGTCATCTCCTGCGTCATTGTTGTTTTGTTTTATTTTTGTTTCATTCTCCTGGGGTTAGATAAGACTCGTCCTTGAGTCAAAAACAACATCATCATCAAGATATGATGATAGATCCGCAACCTTATGCTTGACTAAAAATGACTTGGACTCATTTTTTGACTTTGATGTGTTTATCTGGTGGCAAAGGTTCGAGCTGAATCTTCACGTCGTCTTTTTTGGAATGAATATGTGTTTGTATGACCGTCGTACAGGGCGCGTCAATCATATTGCCAAAGTCTTCCTAGAAGAATATGACAAGCGTCCATCATAACTACACCACACCAAACTTCATTGTGATATCTTTTACCGATTGAAAACGTAACAAGGCATCGTTTTGAAACTTTTACAACACTTCCTTTATTAAACCATTGGAGCTTATACGGGTATGGATGGTTGTGAGTTGATAGTTGCAACTTTTCTACCATGTAGTTAGAGACTATATTTTCACAACTTCCGTTATCAATGATGAGGTCACAGACTTTACCTTGAGAAATGTAGCGAGTATGAAAAATGTTGTAATATAGCCAAGGCTCTTCTTTCACTATGGCTGTATGTAAGCTTGTCTAATCACAAGTATTTCATCGTGATCAAGAGGAATAACTTCTTCATCAAAGATTGGCTCTTCATCAAACACTGGCTCTTTGTCAAGCATAGGATCCTTTTCTTCTTCCAACACTGCATAAACGTCCCCTTCCATAATGGTAACAACTCCACGGTTAAGATACTCTGAAGCAATATGACCGAATCCTTAGCATTTGAAACACTTCGGTGCTTTGGAGCTAAATTCCTTGGCAACTTTTGGTGGAGGCTTGCTTGAAAAGCTAGGCTGATATAATTGTGTAGGCTTGTTTGAAGAGTTATGTTGATGCATGTGTGTAGGCTGTTCATGTTCATCAAAAGGAAATTCGGAGGAGGAAGACGGTTGAAACGGAAACCTTTTGGGCAACTGTTTCTCAATACGAATGGCTAGACGAATGATGTCATCCAGAGTCTAGTATTGTTGGAGCTGTACTGGATGGGCAATGTTGGTATTTAACCCTCCGATATAACGAGCTATTGTTTGCTCCTCCCTCTCCTGGATATCACACTTTATCATGAGCTTTTCAAATTCCCTACTATGTTCTTCCACAGACATAGCCTTTTGGTGGAGATTATGTAATTGAAGGAAGTTATCTTAATAATAATTTTTAGGAAGAAACTTACGTGAGAGCTCACATTGCATCTTGTTCTACGTTCGAATCTTGCTTTTTCCTTCTCTTTCATGCCTTTTCTTGAGATTCTCCCACCACATGGAAGCATGTTTCTTTAGTTTGATGGCGACAATTTTAACTTTTTGTTCATCAAGAATCTCTTTGTATTTAAAAACTTACTCAACAGTTTGAAGCCAATCGACGAATTTGTCTGGTTGAAGTCTTCCCTCAAATTCAGGTATATCTACCTTAATATCATTAAGGTGGAATGGCTATTGTTGAGGACGGCGAAGGTAGTCAATGGATGACGAATTGTTCTTATCTGAATTATCCTCTGAATATTCACTGTGAGATTTTAACATGGCTTGATGTGTTTGTACAGTAGTTTCTAGTTCCTGTATCTGGTGTCTCATCTCGTTCATCTCAATTCCGTGCTTGTTTCCGCGTCTTGAAGGCATTTTGGCGTTGTTCTTGTGAAGTCAGGACTTAAAGAACATAGTTATTGAGTATAGGGTAGAAAGGATAGGGTATGATTGGTGGTTATAGAGAAAAAATATTGATTTTTTTTGGACAATTAGGGGTAAAATTGTAATTAAAGAAAGTTAAGGGACTAAAAGGTAATTTTGGCTGAATTCTAGGGTTAAAATGTAATTTTAGAAAGTATAGGGGCGAAATGTAATTTTGGCAGAATTAAAGGGTCAAAATGTAATTTAAAAAAGTTTGGGGGTTGAAATGTAATTTTGGTAGAATTCTGGGGTATAATGTAATTTCAGAAAGTTTGGGGTAAAATGTAATTTTATCAGAATTCAAAATTCAAAATACAATTTCAGAAAGTTTGGGTTGAAAATGTAATTTTGACAAAAATATGGGATCCAAAATGGAATTTTGGAAAATTATGCTGACCATGTAGGCTAACGTGGTAGGTAAGACACGTGTCAGGCAACGGGTGGGCTGACCTGTCTCTGACGCAGCAGTTCAGATACGTGGCGCTGACGTCACCGTCTTCAACCTTTGTCCAGCTTGTGGCCAACGCATGGGTCTCTAGCAATGGCCCGTGAAGGCGCTTGGATGCGTTTCACGATGTATTCTGAAACTTTTTCAAGGTGTTTCGACTTTCTGGACACGATAGTGATGGTGGTTACTCCAAAAACAGTTTAGAAAGTGAAATTTGGCACCCTCTATTTCTCAATGTTTTTGATTTCTCACCCACTCCTCACTCTTTTGCTCTCTGGTCCTCTGGAACTCAACTTTGATACCAAAATGGTACATGAACCAATTTCAAATGTTTTTTTTCTAATTCTCATATGATTTACAATGAAAATAAACCACCAATTTATAATACTAATTGTTCAGTATAATATTGCAAGAGTCAACAATGGTGGCACTTATTCCTTCAGCCAACTAACCCCCCTAACTGTCTTTTCCCGTTTCAGATGTCATCCCCTACGTCATTGTTGTTCTGTTTTATTTCTGTTTCAAATATAGTACATGCAAGGACACAGTTTTATAGTCTAAGTAACTAGTAATTATAAATGCTTCAGACCTAAAAGGAAATTGTAACGCCCCAAATTTCAATTAATGGCTAATGATAATTATTGAGGATAATTATCGAATTAAAGTGGAATAATTATGTGTTTTGGTGGCAATATTAATTAATATGCCATAATTATTGAAAAATTGAAAGAATGACCATAAGTTAGTGATTAATGGAGAAATTAATTACTAACTAAGGAGAAATGAGATGTATAACTAAATAGCTAATGGAATGGTTAGAGTAACTAATCAGTTACTTGCTTTATGAGAACCAATGAGAGTTTGACAAGTGATGAGCTTATATCATGAGAGAGGGCTTTGGAAAGTCAAAAGCCCATTATTTTATTATTCTTTCCCTCTCTCCACCCCCTCATTTCGTTGAATAAGCATGGGAGAGTGTAAGAGATCATCATTTTCACCATTCCCTCTCTCTCTCCAAGATCTCATCTCGGCAGCCATTAAAGAAGAAGAAAGAGAAAGAAGTTTTTGCAAGGTAAGCCTCATTTGACCTTGAAAATGGCTTCTAATGCCAAAACTCTCTTCTTTAAAGTTGTTCCTTGAGTTGAGAGCTTCACTTTCATGGTTTTAGATTTGTCATTTGGTGTTGTTTGAGCTCTCACGAAATTATGGACTTAGGTGAACCAAGGAAATTCTTTGGGAAAGTTGTTGAGGTGAGTGAAAGCTTCATTTTCATATAAGTTTTGTGGCCATTGGTTAGGCCTTGAATTTCTGGAATTTTAGCCCTAATTTTCGTGATTTAGGGTCTTGGGGAGTATAACATGTTATCATGGAATTAGTGCCTTGTTTGGTGTTTTGAATTAATAGAATTGAATTGAAGCCTAAATGTAAAGTTTGGCACCTTTGTGTTGGTTTTTGTGCATTGGGCAAAACAGGGCATGTCAATAGGTTGTGATTTTGGTCATTTTGAGGTTACCATTGTGTTCTTTGTGAGAAATTGTATGGGAATAGGTTTGGTTATTGATTTTGGAGTCATTGAACACTTTGGTAGAAAAGTTGGAAAATATGTCTTGTGTGAATTCTGTCTGGGCAGTCAGTTTGTACAAATGTTTTGAATGACCAAATGGTGTTGGAAAATTCTGAAACTTTCCAGTTTTAAATTTCACATCCCAAGCTTCAAAATGGACATATATTTTGTGTCATTTCATTTTGTGAACTGAGAGTTATGCTTTGCCAAGTTTGGGATCAAAACTGAACTCTGTTTTGGGGCAATGTTGGGTTTTGTGTAATTCTGAAATTTTGTAGTGATTTCCAGTAATATTCCATATTTTTCCTATAAATAGGACTTAAATAGCTTTCATTTGACTTTGGAATCACCTCATTTCAATTTTTTAGAATTAGTTATAATTTTCGGAAGTTCAGCCAAGAAACCAGATTTTCTTGGCCGCGGCCCAAATGTTTCTGGCCTATTGTTGGCCACGGCCAATGGATTGGTGGGCCGCGGCCAACCATCAAAAATGACATTTTAGACTTCTGAAGATGGTTTTTGGTCAAGTGTTTTCCCAAGCCCTTAGGCATGTGTTTAGGCTTTGATTAGCCACCTAAATGTCATGAATGATAACCAACTTTAAGTGTTATGAAAATGAGAATTTGGAAAAGAAAATGATCCTATGTCCTTGATTTGGTTATAGGGTTGGGTATTCACCCTAATCATGGTTTGATATCCGTTCGGATCGAGCCGAGGCTGGAGCATACGTGGAAAGAATAAGTGTAGGGAACTTACCTCTCCTGCATGTATTGATATTTGTGTTTGTGTATTGATGCATGTTATTGCTTTGCTTGATTATGTGAAACATATATGAATGATTGAAGCTCTGTTTCTATTTATGCTATGGCCATGAGTATGTTGTTGAAACATTGAGCATGCGGATATATCATTATGTGAGCACGAGTTATTGTGATGCAAACATGTCATGCATTAAACACTTATCTTGCATGCATATTGGTATCTGTTTCCTGCTGGGATTCTCTAGAATCTCACCCTCCCCTACCAACATTTTAGACAGGACAAGTGGCTCGAGGAAGGAGCAAGCGACTAGGGGCGGCGAGAATCCCTTATGGGCATTTGGATTTGGTAGTAGGTTATCATGGTAGTTGGGATTATGTATAACTGGATATTGGATGTATATGTGCTCGGATGTATATTGGGTTATTTGGTTATGTATTGGAGATGGATTTGTGTAATCCCCGTTGAGGAATTGTAATGGGCAATTGTGTCCTACGTATCTTTAATGAAGGTATGAATCCGGAATTGCCGGTATTATTATTGTGCACTCTGATATTTATATAAATGTAGTGTATCTTTACAAAGTAATTGTATTCGAAATATGAATGTGAGACCAGGTTAAAGTGTTTGTTAAAGAAATTTGTGAAAATCCTATCTTAAGGATGAGAATGTAAATGAATTTTGATTATTATTGGTCTCTATTTCATTTTAATCGTATATTTCGGATATAATTATAGAGGGGGTTATAGAAATCATATTTGTTAGTGTCTAAAGTCTAATCTAACCTTTTAGACATTTCAATGTGATGTCATTATCTTTTAGAAATGGTATTTGATACGATGAACGAGATATGGAATTGACATCAAATGAAAATTTTCTCAATACATGATAGAAGATTGCAATTAAACAAAGATATTTTCAGTTTGGTTAAAAAAAACAAAGATATTTTCAAGATGTTGAAAAAGGGATATTAAAAATATCGTGTTTCCTAAACTAGGCTCGGTTTAAATTAAGATACTTACTTATATATTTGATTAAACATAATGATAAATTCTATTTGAACATCTGAGATCAATTTAAATGATAATTTTATTTTATCTCTTTTTTACTAGAAACGAAGAAGTAAACAAGATTCATCTTTAATCAACCGCAGAAGATTCAAATTTTTTAAAAAATATATAACAATATCAGCTCTAAGCATGTTACGTTAGAGTCTGTGGAAAGGTCAATCTTATAATTTAATTATCTAAGGCCACCTTTAGGACATTTAAACTTAATGACAGAACCATTATAAAGTTGGTCTAACGGTATAAGACCTTGTTAGATTCTTCTGGATCTTAAGTTTGAGTCTCAGAGGAGACACATATGCAGGGGAGGGATAAATACGAACTCCGAACCGAATACCAGATAATAATATCAAATTTCATATAAAGTTAATTTTTAAAGACAAGTAAATAAAGTTGATGGAACCAATTTTGGTGCTCAATCTAAGAAACCTGTAGTGAGATCTACACTATTCAAATATAGTTTTAATAGTCCAAATTTAAAATTTTCAGCTAATGATTTTTAAATAAAAATCATTTTTTATTTAGGGTCATGGAAAATGTACATAGGAAATTTGATGAGAAGCAAGTCAGTATTCTAAAATTAAATTAAATATTGTGATATTCTTTCCTCATAAAATAATTATAATTTTGAAGATTCTCTCTAATAAATATCATTATTACTGTTAAGTGTTTCGCTCTAATTTTCTCAAAATAAAATATAAGGAAGTAAACCCAATTAAGAAGGAGGAAAAAAGAAAGAAAGAAAAGTGTTGTTGATAACGAAAACCAATCTTTAGATGGAATAGAACATACAATGGACTTGCCGTCAGCTGATCGTCACCCCCCATACATTATTCTATATATTCTGCAAGCAAGTAATAAGTATATAGTCATCAGCGCTCCAATTAACCTGATTTTCCATCTCTATCACACACATAATAAGCATATATAATTAATAAATTTTAATGAGCTATATGTAGTTTTAACTTTTACATATACGTGTTTGTGATTCTTATAGCCAGAAGAGTCTGCCTGATCGCTTGCAGCTTTTGTAAGGCCTCTCTCATGGTCAAGCGATTTGTGGGCATTTCAGCTGCACAAGACAAGCCAACTCTTATCACTGCAGCTACACACTCCTCTGCTTTGCGCTGGCACAGTGTCAAACTACTACTGCCTTCACTACGAAAACCACCTGTGCTTGACCTTTGTGTTGACCATTCAAAATCCTTAAAAAGCTTTGGATCAGCTGCCTCCAGTGTTAATTGTTTCTCATCCATGGCCAACGCAAACTTTTCAAGGCTTAAACCATCCTTGAACATCTCATCAGTTGGCTTTTTTCCAATGAACATCTCGAGCAGTAAAATCCCAAAACTATACACATCTCCAAAGGTTGAAGCTTTGCCACCTTGACCGTATTCTGTAACAAGTTACAACAACGTTAGAAAGTTTCAAGGATAACAGATTGATATATAATGCTGTTCGGTAAAATATTGAGCTTAATAATTTCGTTGTACCTGGTGGAATGTAGCCGATGGTACCCTTCAGTCCTAGAGTGACAGAGTCCAGTAAATCCTGAGCAAGAAGCCTTGCAAGTCCAAAATCTCCAACATGGGCCACCATAGTTTCATCTAATAACACGTTTCCAGGTTTCAGATCGCAATGGACTACTGGCGGGTCACAGTCATGGTGTAAATACTCCATAGCGTTAGCAATATCTATAGCAATATTCAATCTCTGCAAAAATGTCAAATTAGCTTCTGGAAGTGGTGGTACTCTCCAAGAAACGATGCGATGGGTGGAATTTGAATAACTGATTCAACTGAAAAAAAAAAAAATCAGTATTCAAATTATTTTTGTTGGTCATAATTCATGACGCACCATTACAGTATATATGTTGAATAATAAGCTATACATTTTTTTGGACATGGAAGATTCAAATTGAGTGTAGACTAGTAAGCAATGATACCTGAGTTTGGATTAAATACTTGTAGTCAAAGTGGTTGAAAATTAAAGGTCACTGGAAGTGAAATAATAGTCGCTGTGGCGCCAAACCCATTTGGACAAAAGAGAGTGCGCATTGACGAAGTACCTATATATGTCAAAGTGTACACACACTTGTAGTTTGGCGTGGAGTTGGTCTCCTGGTGACTAATCAAGCAAATAATGTAGAAATATATCCCAAGCTAAGTCAACGCATTGGTGACCTTATGTGAGTCTATAAATAGCCCAATGCTTCAAGATCAAGTTATAGAAAGCAATAAGAAATATCCAATGGCAGTGATGATGAAGAATATGAAGTGTTCTGTTGTGGCAATAGTGTTTTTGTTACTCATCGTCTTCTGCAACCTCCTGCTGGTTTCTGCTAATCCCACCAAACTTGGTAATTCGTACGATCCCTTATTCATTAATTTAATTATTCTTGTTCATTGTTCTGCAGTGATCTCCGTGACGATCTAACTAATATATACCTATTAATGGCGCAGTACCAAAACGCTCACAGGTTCCGGATCCACCTTCAGGGTACCCCACTGGTTGGTCGGGCAAAGGAGGAGTATACCCAAGTCCAAAGCCATTTTAAGCGAAGCAGCAGCAGCAGCTGGCAGACGCTATATACACATACTACCTCCAGTCCTTAGCATTAAAAACTGAATTTTATATTAAGAACTGGAAGTAGTATATAACTAATAAATATCTCTATGCTTGTATCCCAATAATGCCATCTTCTTGTTTACTTTCTTGATTTGAAGATGGCAGCATTCAGTGCATTCAAAAAAAAAAAAAAAGGGTATATGCTGTGTGTCATGTCTCATTTTCGTGTAACTGCTCGGTTTCATCAATAAAATTTTAGGTATATTATTGCATGGTTTGTTGTCTTTACTATTCACAATTCAGCAATTCTGCATGGGATTATCTTAGTTCTTAATTTATTAATGCTTACACAACTACAAAATTAAAAAAGGAAGCAATACATCGATGTTTCATTATCATCCATGGCCATGCCGATGAGTTTAAATATCAGTTAATTATACTCCTCCGGTTCTTAATATAAAAATTACTTAATTAATTTGAGTAAATTAAGAAGATAAAATAAAATAATTAATATCACTCCCTCCAGTCCTATATTATATTAACAACAACTAACCAAATCACATTGGTCAAAATGCTAGTTAAAAGTAATAATTAAATGTACAAGAGATTTTATATTTAAGACTAAATTTAACTCATCACTAACTCTTATTTTAAGGATTAGAGGTAGTGTTACCATAATCTATTAGATTCACCCACAATAGAATGAGAGACTAACAAGTGAAGAACTTTTGGCAATATAAGCTTGATGTCAAAAGAGGTTTAATTTTAGGCGTAACTGTCAAATACTTGAAATACTGTGAGAGGAAATGTAGGGTGTTTGACCAGGGAAAATTTATTACTTATACAGTTTTATTTTATTGTTGATCCTTCTAAATAAATATAATTTTTAACATCCTCTATAATAAATATAATTTCCTCAGCTGACACATTCGCTCTAATTTAATTTTCCCAGGCCAAAACATAATTGCTTGGGACTTATCCCACCTTGTTTGACATTTCAACGTTAGATGTCATTGTTGTTTGAATGTAGGATGTTATGAGATGAGAAAGAGAAGGAACAGGCATGAAATGGTGAATTTCCCGATAGAAGACAAAAAAGTTCAATTAAACAAAGATATTTCTAAGACTTACGTTCAGAAGGAATGTCAAAAAATTATGTACTGTATCGAAATTAGGCTTGGTTTAAATTGAGGTCCTCATTTTCTTCCTCGATGGAAACCTGTTTACTATATATAATCAGTAGAGATGTTTTAAGAAAACAATTATAAATTTAAAGGATAAAATGGATCAAGATATTATATTTAGGATGAAAACACTGTCTAACTCCTATATTTTGACAAGAGAGGATACAAATTAAAAAGATAGACTCAATTTGGGATGACGAACAAGGAGAATTAAAAAATAAGAAATAAAAGTGTTGTTGATAATGCATACGAGTCTATAAATAGCCCCCCGTGCAAGGGTCACCATATCTGGGAGTGATGAAGATGATGACAGATGCTTCTATAATGGCAGTAACACTCATATTCCTCACCATATTCTGCAACCTCACTTCTGCAAATTTCAAACCCGGTATCACTACTCGTCCTTCCTTCATTTTATCACTATCACTCAAGCTATGTACATATATAGAGTATATATAATATTTCGTCACATACATATATATATTGAGTGTAGGACGGAAACTTTCTCAGACGTACGGCCCTACTATTCCTAAAGGATACAGTGGCCGCCCTACCGGAGTAAACTACATATGCCCCCCTCTTCCAACAGGACACCGCCCTCCCATAGGACACCACGCTCCCGGAGCATTGTGCCCTCCCCCCGCCTCCTCAAAACCATAGTTATGAATCATAAGTCATAATTACTTTTAATCTTTTGCTTGGGTGGAAAGAAATGTGAGAAGAAAATAAGAAAATAGGAGGAAGAGAATATTAGGAAGGAAAATTTTCAAAAATAGTAAAACAAAATTACTATTTTAAAGAATTTTCTCCAATTACTATTCTTTCATCCCTAGTTTTCTTCTCATTCAAACATATTGCTATGGTTTTGCAGTAATTCTGGTTTAGCTTATGGTTTCTAGAAGGTAGTTCAGTAACCTAAATCTGCCTTTCTCAGTTCTCACGCTGCGCGCGCGCACACATCAGAACCTTATGTGGATACTATACTTTTCTTAATTAGATTTTGTACTCTCCAAGTTTCTGTACCCTACCCACACTGGCAGTGACCACTCCTGTTAAATAATTAATACTGCCTCAGATCCCACTGTTTTACTTATGCTTCCAAATATAAATTTAATTGGGATTTATAATGAGAAAGGCCGGCCATAAACTAAAGCTAACGAATATTTTTAATCCTTTAAGTTTATATGAGATATACTTTTGGTCTCTTAACTTTATGAAATATACTTTTGGTCTTATAATTCTAACATTGTTAATGTTATTAATGGAAAACGCTGGCACAACAAACTCAAGCGATGATGAGTGTATATACTTAAGTTATAACTGTGTAATTAAATGCTATTAATCTTAAATTTTAAATATGTATAAATTGAAAAAAATCTAAAAACCTAATGAAGCATATCAATATCAAAACCTCAATTGTATTTTAAAAAATTAGTTTAATAATCTAAATGTATTAGTTTAGTAATCTAAACATCAAAACCTTGTTTTCATTTGCAATTATTTGTCAATTTATTTTAGTTTAATAATCTAAATGTATTATATATTAAAAAAATTAAAACTTAATTAAATATGATTTGTCAGCTGCACAATCATCAATTGAGTTTGCTATATTAATATTTTCCGTTAACAAAATTAACGATGTTAGAAATATAGGACCAAAAGCATACTTTATAAAGTTAAGAGATCAAAAGTATACCACATATAAACAAAAATATACTTTAGCTGAAATAAAATTACATTTTGCTACAAATTTAATATGCAATGTCTGGATTAAAACCATATATTTACAAGTTAGTTAATATATTAGTTTAGTAATCTAAATATCAAAATCTAAATAAAATTATAAGTTAGTTAATATAACATGTCTTTTTTTCTAAAACATCATAATCATCTTCCTTACCCTCCCTTTTTCTACTGCTTGATTATTGTTGAAGAATTGTTAATAGTGCTATTTTTTTTTTGGGGATGATAAATATATGTAATAAGTCTTATATTTAGAACCAATATCAACTCTCCAATTAAATTCTATATGCATTAAGGAAAAGAGTTACGTACATACATGACAAGTAATACATCTCTCCAAGTAGACATGAAAACTGCTATATAAGCCCTACTCGAAACTCTGCAGCTTTATTAATTGTACTCCTTCGGTCCTAAATATAATATTCAGTTAACTTTTATTTTTGAGAGATTAAGGAAGTTAAATAAATTATTTAGTCACATCATATGTTATGTATTATTAGATAATATATTAATTTATAAGTTAGGCAAAATAGTTCAATGAAAAATGATAAATATAAATATTTTAAATTAATCTAATTAACTTTTTTAATATCTCTATAAAAAGTTAACTGAGTTTTATATTTAAGACCAGAGGAGGTAGTATATCTTTTTTGGCCAACTTATATACTTCCTGTAGTCATAAATACAATATTTGGTAGTTCAAACACGGTTATGATATTGGAATAAGAAAGGAGAGAGAAAGAGAGAAACAGAAGAAAAATTCAAAGAAGGGAGGGAAACTGAGGAGAAATGATCAGAGGGAACAGAGAAGGAAGAGAGAGCAAGGCAAACTGTATTATTCATATTCACATAAGACGAAGATACAATTGAATAGGTCACCTATTTATAGTATCTAATCCCCACCTATCCCCTAACGGTTATTTTAAGTAACCCACTAACTAACTAACCAACTTCTAACTATTCTTATAGTTACAAAGTGGGTCTTATATATAGGGAGGAATATTATTTTCCATGCGTTTGTAATTCATAGAGCCAGCACAGTCTGCTTTGCGCTTATAATTGTCGCTACTTAATTCCGTCATCATTAGGATAGATAACCAGTGCATGAGCTTTATATTAAGCAAGCTTTTATATTTATTTGCTGGCGAGTTTATGACAAGCCATAGATCTTCAGGTGATGAAACATCAACATACGTACAAAGTACAAACGAAACGTAAAAAACAGATGCGTCGTACAAGAAAAGCTACGGCTGTAATTGAATACTGGGCTATATATGTGTTTTAACTTTGTGATTCATATAGCGAGCAGAGTCTGCCTGATTGCCTGCAACTTTTTCAAGGCCTCTCTCATGGTCATACGATTTGTGGGCACTTGAGCTGCACAAGACAAGCCAACTCTTACCACTGCCGCTACACACTCCTCTGCTTTGTGCTGGCTCAGTCTGAAACTAGTATCATAGTTGTCACTACTGTCCTCTTCACTACGTAAACCACCTGTGCTTGAGCTTTGCGTTGTTGACCATTCAAAATCGTTAAAAAGCTTTGCTTCAACTGCGTTTACTATCTGATTCTCATCCATTGCCGCAGCGAACTTTTCAAGGCTCGAACCATCCTTGAACTTCTCATCAGTTGGCTTTTGTCCTATGAACATCTCAAGCAGTAAAATCCCAAAACTATACACATCTCCCAATGTTGAAGCTTTCCCACCCAGACCATATTCTGAAAGTTACAAAACAACCTTAGAAAATGTGAAGGACATTAGATTATTACGGACGGTAAGTTAGTTTCCTTGTACCTGGTGGAATGTAGCCGATGGTACCCTTCAGTCCTAGAGTGACAGACTGCAATAAATCCTTAGAAAGAAGAAGCCTTGCAAGTCCAAAATCTCCAAGATGGGCCACCATAGTTTCATCTAATAACACGTTACCAGGTTTCAGATCGCAATGGACTACTGGCGGGTCACAGTCATGGTGTAAATAATCCACAGCATTAGCAATATCTATAGCAACATTCAATCTCTGCAAGAAGGTCAACGTGGACGGCCCTGATTCTTCGTCTACTGGATACAGCCACGTGTCCAAATTACCGTTGGTCATGAATTGCATAACCAAAGCCTTAAAGTCATCACCTTTATTATCAATACTCGAGCAAGAGGTGATGAGCTTCACAAGGTTCCTATGCCTGACGTTCTTCAACGCTTCGCACTCTGCAACGAAACTCTGAGAAGCCTTACTTAGTTTCAAGTCGAGTACTTTCACTGCAAGAGTAGTTTCCCGTTGGTTGATGCTGAACACACCCTTGTACACAAAGCCAAACCCACCTCTTCCTATCAAGTTTTCAGATGCAAAATTGTTTGTGGCTGTTCGAATATCAGAAAAGGATATGTTTTGAGGAATTCCCTTGAGAGGAGAGATTGAAAAACTTGTTTTCTCATCCTTCTTTTCCTTCTTTCTTTTCCACACTAAGCAAAAGATGAAAAGACATAAAACAGAGGCCCCTGTAACTGCTAGTATGACAGAGAGTAAAAATCTAGTGTGCCCTTTACCTTTGACACATCGAATGATTCTTAATCTTTCCGCAACTTCTTTGTTAGGACTGCAAAGCTTGCTGTTTCCTTGGATGGTAACCTGGGTGAGGTTCATGAACACACCTTTTTTGGGAACTTCCCCTTCCAAATGGTTGAAAGACAGATTCAACCTCACCAAAAACCGAAGCTTTTCCATTGTTGATGGGATGGGACCTGTGAGGTTGTTTAAAGATAAATCCAATGTTTCCAGTGATACTAAGTTCCCCATAGTACTAGGTATTGGACCACTAAAGTTGTTTCTTGACAATTGAAGCATCTGCAAGCTTGTGCAGCCATCTATTTCTTTGGGAATATTTCCTGTCATAAGATTGCTAGACAAGTCCAAGAACAGAAGTTGTTGCATGGAGCTCACTTCAGAAGGGAAGGACCCATGCAGGGTATTCCCTGCTAAGGACAAGGTGATTAAACTGGAAAGCCCAAATATGCCCTCTGGTATGGTCCCATGAAGCTTATTCATTTGAAGGTTCAAATAGTTCAATCTTTAGCACTGTACAATGCTGGAGGGAATTCCGCCAAACAAGTTGTTATTGTGCAACGCGAGGGTGGATAACTGAGTGAAATTACCAAACATGTCTGGGATTTCTCCAGATAACTTGTTTTTGAACATAAGAAGGTTCTCCAGTTTGTTCAGTGCTCCTATGTCTCTTGGTATCTCCCCAGTGAAATTATTTATTTCAAAAGATAGGGACACAAGGTTTTGAAATTTTCCCATACCCTGAGGGATGCTTCCCCTGAATAGGTTATAGGATACACAAAATTGTTCTAGAGAGGTTGAAAGATTTGCTATAGTTTTTGGAAGCTCCCCTGCCAACTGATTAGAGTTTATCATCAGAATTTTCAGAGTTGAGCTATTTCTAAGGGAGTCAAAGAACTCAGAATTACCTGATGGTCTAGAAGAGAGGTGATTATTACTAAGAACTAGCCTGGTGAGATTGCTCATGTTGCTGAACAAGGGAAGGTATCCATGAAATTCATTGTGAGAAAGATCGATTTCTTGGAGATGTGAAGCATGGGATATGGAAACAGGAATCACACCCCCAAATGTATTGTTTGCCAGATAGAGACCTCTGAGATTTGGAAGAGAATGGCCTATGTGTTGGGGTAATTTTCCTGAAAGGTGATTTTGTGTTACAGATAAGAAGGTCAACGACGAGATGTTGAAGATAGAAATGGGGAAATCCCCGGAGAAATAGTTCTCAGAGAGTTGAAGCTGAGAAAGATTATGAAGATTTCCCAACTCACTAGGAATTTCTCCAGAGAGATGGTTTCTTGCCAAGGAAAGAATATTGAGGGAGGAAAAGTTTCCAAATTCAGGAGGGATTTGACCACTGAGATTATTCAAAGACAAGTCTAGAACTTGAAGCTGGTGTAGAAGGGATAATTGGGAAGGAAGTGTACCATTGAGATTGTTTGCAGCTAGATTGATAACATTAAGAACAGAAAGACTTGACGATTCCCAAGGAAGATGGCCATGGAATGAATTATAGGAAAGATCAAGTGAATGTAAAAAAGTGAGGTTAAAGAGAGAAGAAGGTAGATTACCAGAAAGGCCTAGTTGTGTTAGGCTAAGAGATTGAACTCTGTTGGTGTCGTTGGAGCAGGAGACACCATGCCAAGAGCAGATGGAGGAATTAGAATTCCAGCTAGAAAGAGAATTCTTTGGGTCATTGACTTGGGATTTGAACGAAAGAAGGGCATGTTTGTCATCACAGAGGATGCCATGAAAGTGAATTTGGATTGAAATTAGGAGGAATATAGCTAGAGGAATGTGTAATGTCGTCGTTGTCATGGGTACAAGCTAGGCTAGGCTTCCATTAATGGCGGAAAGAATGCAGATATTCATATATAAATGAAACAAGGCTCTTTTCGGTTTATATTCCTTGCTCTGACTTTGTCATGGAACGTGTGCAATTAAGTAGGGAAAAATGTACCATCAAGATTACAAGTTGGATGGAAAATGCGTTGCACCAGCAGGGACGTGCCTACGTTATTATAGACTTTGGGCTTGGGGGCACTCAATAAGGGAATATAGTTTTAAATTCAGTAATATATATTTATAGTTATAAACCATGCAACACTGAACAAACAAACGCCCTTTAGTCAAAGAGGGTGCTAATACGGCTATTAAAAAGAAACTTGCTAATTATGTTGAATATGTTGGTTGTGGAAAAGAGTCCCACATCGGTGGGATTTTTTTGGATGAAGGGGGATGAGTATAAAAGGAGCCCCCTCCCTCCTTCAATACTCACCCCTCAACTTGCATATTTCCTTCTATAAGGTATTTTGTATCTCCTCTTCTCTTATAGTATTTCACTGGTAAATTATTTAGAGTGAAATTAGATTCTGATATTTCCCTTATCGTTGTCCTATTTATTATTTATTAGCTGTTATTAGATATAGTAGTTGTGATTTATTATATTATTAAATTACGTCTAGAGACTTTGTTTCTAGTTTGTGATTTTTTAGTATAATTGGTTACGCTCTATATATCTCACTTCTGCAACAATTGGTATCAGAGCCAAGGTTCTGTTTGAGTATGCTCTGTGGTTGCAGTGTAATTTGAACTTCCACATCAGAATCAGAAAAGAATTACTTTGGGCCTTTGTATTGACAGCTATTAAATAGTATCTGGAGCAGAAATGGCGGACAAGAAGATTGAAGAATCCACATCAAATGTCGACAACTCGTCGTTGACATCTTCACTTATGACAAGAATTGTGTCAAATGCGAAGGTTGCAGTTGAAATATTTGACGGATCTGGACATTTTGGGATGTGGCAGAGCGAAGTTTTTGATATCATTTTGCAACAATCACTAGACTTTGCTATTGAAGAGAGAAAACCAGATAGCATGGGGGAGGAAGATTGGAGGAGGATCAATCGTGTTGCTTGTGGTACCATTCGATCGTTCCTTTCAAGAAAATAGAAATATCCACACACAAAGGAAACTTCTGGATATAGACTGTGGAAGGCACTGGTGGACAAATTTTTGAAGAAAAGCACTCAGAATAAACTTCATATGAAGAAAAGACTATTTCGCTTCACCTATGTACCTGGTACCACAATGAATGATCATATTACCAGCTTCAATAAGTTGGTAACAGATTTGCAAAATCTGGACGTGACCTTCGAAGATGAAGATCTGGCTTTGATGTTGTTGGGATCACTTCCTGATGAGTACGAGCACCTGGAGACTACTCTACTTCATGGCAAAGAGGAAGTATCTCTTAGAGACGTTTCACTACTACAAAAAAGGGGTTTAGTGGCGCAGCTCTTATGACACTTTTTAAAAAAGCGCCAAAGATAATTATTTATTTAAAATTATTTTGATGCTTTGGCGCTTATAATTATAAGCGTCATAGTAGACGTCAACCTTATATGACGCTTTCATGTACAAGCACCAAACAATGTCTTCAATTTTGTTTTTAAAAAAAAACAATAAGAAGCTTTGGCGCTTTATGTGGAAGCACCAAAGCTTCTTATATTTTCAAAAAAATAAAAAAAAAAAATATAATAGGAAGCTTTGGCGCTTCCTAAGGAAGCGCCAAAGCTTCCTATATATTTTTTTTAAAAAAAAAAAAATTGATCCACGCTGGTTTCATATATGACATAGTAAAGGAAACTAATACTTAAGAGTACATGTTTCCCATCAAAATCAATTTAATGTGTTTAGCTTTTCTTAATATATTATTTATTCTATAATAATTCTTATTATTATAGAATAAATAATATGATTACTATTTTGTAGGGAAAATTACTCATAAGTGTCAGGTAAAAAAATTAAACCATAAAGATCCAAAAAAATGTAATTTTTTTACAAATTTAACTTGTAAATATAAAAGTGTGAGTTGTAAATATATAATTTTTAAAGTATTTCTATATTTTATTTGTTTTAACAATTTTAACTTGTTATAACATTTGTTTTAACAAAATTATATACAATTTTGTCCTCATTTCTATATAATTTTTAAATATACGTACAATTTTGGAAGTAGTTGCAGGAGAATAAAGAGAATTAATGAGGACAAAATTATGAATAAGACTCACTACTATCAAAAGCTTCCTATGTATTTTTTTTAAAAAAAATTTTAAAAAGACCACATTCCAAAAGAAAAAATTAAAAATATATATATTTATATATATATATATATATATTATAATATTAGGAAGCGCCAAAGCTTCCTATATATTTTTAATTTCTTTTTTTTTTAAAGGCCACATTCCAAAAGACAAAAAAAAAATTATAATAGGAAGCTTTGGCGCCTCCTAAGGAAGCGCCAAAGCTTCCTATGTATTTTTTTTAAAAAAAAATTTGATCCATGTTTTTAAACACCCAGCCATTATCATCCCGCCATTATCGTCTTATAAAATTTAAACATCCCGCCATTATCGTCCTCCTGCTTCCCATTTCTCATAAATTCCGATCCATTGCTCCCCTACTCCATTAGTCCACCAGCTTTTTAGGTACTTATTTGAAGTTTCAGCAATGGCACTCTTTTATGAAGCGTCAAAGCTTCCCTTGTTTACAAAATTTAAACACCCCGCTATTGTCATCCCGCCATTATCGCTCTCCTGCTTATCATTTCCCATAACTTCAATCCATTGCTCTCTCACTTTATTGGTCTACTAGCTTTTCTTATTCGTTATCTCCACTCCTTCCTTTCTTTTATGTCAATGATATGATATTAACAGGAAGTGATACACAAGACATCACACAGTTAATAGCATCAATGGGTTCTCACTTTGCCTTGAAAGATCTTGGTGAGGTATCATTCTTCGTGGGTATAGAGTTTCATTGCTCTCATATGGGTATGCATTTATCTCAAAAGAAATACATGATCGAACTGCTGCACAAGACTCACATGCTTATGTCAAATGCTAAAGCAACTCCTATGTCCACTAAAAATCAATTTCATGATGTCAGTAGTCCCTTATATTCTGATCCTTTTGCATACAGAAGTGTTGTTGGAGCTCTTCAGTATATCTGTCATACTAGGCCTGATATAGCATTTGCTGTGAATAAATTAGCTCAGTATATGCAGCAGCCATGAGTGGTGCATTGGCAGCGTGTTAAGCGGGTTCTATGTTACTTAAATGGGACTCCTACTTTTGTCTTGTTGATTCAACCAACATGCAATTTAACTGTGCCTTATGCTGATGCAGATTGGGGTTCTTCTAAAGAAGATAGGCGTTCAACAAGTGGTTATTTTACCTATCTTGGACCAAATCCTATCATGTGGACATCAAGAAAATAACCAGTTGTTTCTCGAGGCACTACAGAGGCAGCAAATAGAAGTTTCGCAGATTCCGTATCTGATGTTATTTGGCTTCTGGCTGTCCTAAAGGAGATGCATATTGAGACTATTGGCGTTCCCTCAATCTGGTGTAATGACTCTGGAGCAGTAGCTGTATCAGCCAATCCAGTTCTTCATAATAAGTCAAAACATTTTGAAATTGATCTCTACTTTGTTAGAGAAAAAGTAGCTGATGGCACCCTTAGAGTTGAATATGTACCAGTTGCAGAACAAGTAGCAAATATTCTAACCAAGGCTTTACCTTCTACATTATTTTCTGACTTTCGTACTAGGTTGCGTGTACTTCCTGTTGAAATCATGTATTTCTAAACATTAGCTACCTACTGTTTCTTTTGCAATCAACGGGGATATCAGTATATATGGGCTATCAGTGTGTATGGGCTGTACTCCAGGCCCAATGACTTGTAACTAAGTAGCTAAGTGTGATGGTTGTTATTGCCACTTAGTTAGTATACAACCACTGTAATACTTGTACCCAAAAAAAAAAAACCCACTGTAATACTTGAGCCCTAATCGAGATCAATGGAATAAACTCTAAATTACTCTTCTTCTCAGTTTCACTCTTTCTTTCTCTATTATGCTTTAATCTGATATGCAAGCAAACACTTCGGTGTTTTCCGTGGCGTATTTGATATGGTGCTTTGTGCCAGTGCCACTGGTTCCAGACAAGCTTCAAAGTGAGAAAGTACTCTCGAAAATGCAGAAAGCTGAAATGCTCTCAGAAGTAAGCATAGAGAGGGAGGTTGTTTATTCTATTCTGCTTGCAACAATAATTTAAATATAGTATGATCTCTTTCTCTCTCACATAACCACACACAAGTATATATAATCATTCTAGATTGTTGAAGACATATGCATGCAAAATTAATAAATTTTAAGACTTTTATGTTTATTATATATAATATATAAATATTCATAAATAAAGTGGGTAAGAAGTTTTTGTCAATACTGACGATAGAAATTGAAGTGATCGATCCAAGTGGAAGAGTTTAAGGTTAGACGATAAAAGCATGAGATCCAGAAGCGTTTTTATTTACCAGAAGGACACTGACACAGTTAATATATGCTCCTCCAAATAAGAAACTTTATTTTTGACTGATAATAATTGGAAGATAGGGGATAATATAGCAGTGGACCAGTCAAACTTCATGGGATTATCCGGTTTAGGTTTTATTAAAGTTTACTGTACATGTTAATAAAGCAGACACGTTGTACAAGAAAAGCAAGAGATATAAGGCTTGTTTGGGTTAAAAGTTCCTTTGGCATAAGTAGTTGAGGTAAAACCTCTCTCACATAATTACCTTGTAAACTATAAATTACATTAGAAAAGCAGTTTCTATCGCTAACCCAAAGAGGCACATAACACTACAAAAAAACACGGAATTTCATTCCGTCGCTAATCTCTCCCTAATTCCTCACAAATTCCGTCACTAAAATTAGCGACGGAATTTAGGGACGGAATTTTTCCTTCACTAAATTAGCGATGAAACCACATTCCATCGCTAAATTCTGCCACTAATCTGTCTCTAATTCCATCACTAAAATTAGCGACGGAATTTTTCTGTCACTAAATTAGCGACGAAAGAGAGATAGAATCACATTCCTTCGCTAAATTCCATCACTAATCCGTCATTAAAAATTAGCAACGGAATTTTTTCGTCACTAATTTAGCGACGGAATAGAGACGGAATCGCATTCCGTCGCTAAATTCCATCACTAATCCATCTCTAATTCCGTCATTAAAAATTAGTGACGGAATTTTTCCATCACTAATTTCCGTCACAAATAATTAATTTTTTCAATAATTATATTTTTTTATAATTATAAATTTGTTAAATAATTTAAATTTTAAATTATTATAAATTTATAATATAAGTATTAAAATAAATAAATACAATTATTAATTCAAATTTATTTTTAAAATTGAAATTATAATATAATATATTTGAATTTTTAATAATATTATGTACAAATAAAAATAAAAATAAAAATTTTAGAAATGCAAACAAAAAATAAAATATATCATAAAATGAATAAAAAATATATTAATAATAAAAATTTAGGTAGAACATTTACATAAAATAAAATAAGAAAACTAAATTCAAATATTTAATAATAGATTAAATTTTGTATTTCTAATTTTGTTCTCAAAGCAATATATATATATATATATATGATTTTGCATGTAAATTACACAGGTTCTTCTTAGCTCAACTGGTAAAGACACTGGCATACGCGTGAGAGTTCAAGGCTTCGAATCCTAACTTGGTCACAAAATGCAACCAATTTGTGACTTGGACACATGGCGCGCAATGGAGGGTGACACGTGGCACGCGATGAAGGGTGACACGTGGCGATTGACCGGGACATGTGGAGGGCGGAGGCGAGGTGGTGGCGGCTGACGGGAACACGTGGCCAGCGGTGGGTACATGTGGCGGCCGCCAGCGAGGGACATGTGGAGGCTCATCGTGAGGATATATGACAATTTAAATTATATAAAAAAAATATTTTGCGACGGATTAGAGACGGAAATTCCGTCCCTAATTAGTGAATTCCGTCTCTAATTAGAGACGAAATTTTCTATCACTAATTCGTCTCAAATTAGCAACGGAATTTAAAATTCCGTCCCTAATTAATTAGTTACGGTCTTTTTTATCGACGGAACAAATTCCGTCGCTAATTTGGTTACATCGCTAAACTAATTAGTAACGGAAATTCCGTCGCTAATTTGATGTTTTTTGTAGTGTAATTGACTAGTGAGCTACAAAATAGTAGTAGTAGTAAGTATATGATCCCAGAACTATTCACATCTCCCAAGTGTTGAAGATTTGCCGCCTAATTAAACTGTGAGGATTCTGAAACAAGTTACAAGAATATTAGAAAATTTTAAGGATAAAAGATTAATGCCATTAAGAAAAATATTGGGCTTGCTAATTGGACCCGAGTTATTGAAATCTAGACCGGACTAGCCGGTTGAACTAAGCCATAAACCAGTGACCGAGCTAGTCGCTTGGCCATCCAACCCCCCGGGAATAACCTTGTGTGATATCCAGGACGGGGTTGATTTATTTTTGGTAATCCTGAATCTATATAAAACAACGGGCGTTTTAATATTTTTTTGGGAAAAAATAAATAGGTTTTTTTTTTCATTTTGAGTGCGACTATGAATTTTTGAGTTTGACTATTTTGAGAATTGAACTCCGATTTGTATTTGAGTTTGATTATTTGTGCTTTGATAACTATATGTTATATACACACTAGGTATGTATTTGGATTAATTTTTAAAGAATAGTTTTTACGATTTATGAGGTATGTATGTAAAAAGAGTTTTATCTCAATTTATAGAAACAGGTTTTTGAAATCACGACTTGGGGTTTACCCAAATACACACTAGGATGAAACACGGACTCCTTGGCAAAAATGACGTCGCTAGGATAAGTGGTTTTGTTCTTTTAGTTTTAGATGAATGAAGGGTGTTAATTAGGGAAAACGATGGGAAGTGTTGGACTATGGGTGATCCACTCTTGGTGGATTAGACTCAAGCCCATCATCCATTGGGTTGCCAATGAAAATAACAAAAAATATAGGGTTAGAGATTGTGATATTCACACTTTGTTGAGTGGGAGCAGTTGATCGTGGGTGTGGTGTTTCAAGAGTTTTATGTATGCATTTAAAACTAAAACTTCTGGGAACTCGAGTTTTATGAATGCACATAAAACTCCTAAGTTCATTTAGAGGAGAACATCTTTTCGCCCAAAAATACACAAACCTCTGCATGTTGAAGACCAAAAAAAAAAAAAAAATCTATCCATATTGTAATTGAGTGTCATGTGAGCTCTTTCTTCTCGTCCTATCTATAGTATATTTTGTTGTACGTCTATAGCCGTGTTTGACTGTGATTCTATTTAATATGAATATTCGAGATATATAGTATACCTGATTCCATATTCTACACCCTGTAAGAGAATGTGGTTTAACTTAGACTAATAGTCTCGGCAAAGTAAAGTATTTATAATCTTAGTAAATTATTGAACATTTCAAAGTGATGTCATTATCTTTTAGAAATGGGATTTGAATGTGATAATGAGATGAATTGACTTGAATTGATGGTCGACCCCCTCTCCCTCCTCTTGAAGATCCTATTGGAGGATTCATCAAGAGCTAAAAATTAATAAATATAAAAATTATATTTTATACATTTAAAATTAAGAGTAACTCCCCAAATATATATATCTTATATTAAACACTTGAGGGAGTAGTATTATTGTGATACCCTCAACTCTGTGCCGTAGCCCTATAAAGTCTAACATAATTAACTTGATTTGAACATCAATGAACTCCACTTTCTCTTGTTTAATTAAAATGCTTATTATTAATTACAGACAAGTTAGAAGTCAACAATTATGAATGAAATATTTGTTTACTCAATTTTATCACTCTTGCACGTTTTCTTGATGATACTCACATTCAAGATCATATGGTGCAATTACTTTATTTTTTCCTTATAAAATTATACAAATGCTTCATAATATGGATTATTATTCACAACTCCCAAACAAATTGGTTAACTCAAATATAACTAAATCCTAGTAATTAATATAGGATGTCATCACTCATCCTTTGACTAAGCACATGATCATGTGGGTGAAAAATTGGTCCCCATCGATCGGAATTGATGACGGGGTGGAGGGAACCAGTTTCCACCATAAGACCGTTAGGATACAGTTAGCAGGAAGTGAATTGTTTGCATTTTATAATTGTTTAAGAAAATAAAACATAAAGAGGAAATAAAGACTCAATTTGGGCTCACGAACAAGGAGAATTAAAAAAGAAAAGAAAAGTGTTGTTGAAAATGCGAGTCTATAAATAGTGGTTATTGCTGCCCACACATCTGCAAGTTGTCGGCATGGGAGTGATGAAGATGAAGTCATATACTTGTATTATGGTGGCAATAACAATGTTCTTACTCACCATCTTTTGCAACCAAGCTTCTGCAGATTTCAAACTCGGTACCACTCCTTTCTTCTTTCCTTTCCCTGTGTTTCGATGAAGAGAAAATTAGAAAGGAAAAAATACTAGAAATGGAGAAAACTCTTAAAAATAGTAAATTTTTTTACCATGAAAATTTTCTTTTCTAGTATTTCCTTCTCCCTATTTTTTCTCCATTTAAACATAGGATTCATGTTATCGCTTTCACTCAAGCTATATATGTAGCTACCTAGTATAATATTTTGTAATTTAAGTTATATATTGAGCGCAGGGCAGAAACTTTTGAACTTTTACAGCCCTCTTATTATCCTGGGGATACAGCCCTCCCCAAGGACATGGAGGATACTACCCTCCAAAAGGATATAGCCTCCTGGAGGATACGAAGGATACAGCCCTCCGCGGGGGAATACAATCTTCCCTACTCCTCCTCAAAACCATAGTTATTACTCCCTCTGGTTCTATAAAGTTGATTTTTTTAGAGAAATTAAATAAGCTAATTAAATTACTTTAGAATATCATTACTAATTTATGAGAACCAATGAGAGTTTGATAAGTGACGAGCTTATATCATGAGAGAGGGTTTTAGAAAGTCAAAAGCCCATTATTTTATTATTATTTCCCTATGAGAGAGTGTAAGAGATCATCATTTTCACCATTTCCTCTCTCTCTCCAAGCTCTCATTTCAGCAGCTATTAAAGAAGAAGAAAGAGAAAGAAGTTTTTGCAAGGTAAGCCTCATTTGACCTTGAAAATGGCTTCTAATGCCAAAACTCTCTTCTTTAAAGTTGTTCCTTGAGTTGAGAGCTTCACTATCATGGTTTTAGATTTGTCATTTGGTGCCGTTTGAGCTCTCACGAAATTGTGGACTTGGGTGAACCAAGGAACTTCTTTGGGAAAGTTGTTGAGGTGAGTGAAAACTTCATTTTCATATAAGTTTTTGTGGCCATTGGTTAGGCCTTGAATTTCTGGAATTTTAGCCCTAATTTTCATGATTTAGGGTCTTAGGGAGTATAACATGTTGTTGTCATAGAATTAGTGCCTTGTTTGGTGTTTTGAATTAATAGAATTGAATTGAAGCCTAAATGTAAAGTTTGGCACCTTTGTGCTGGTTTTTGTGCATTGGGCAAAACAGGGCATGTCAATGGGTTGTGATTTTGGTCATTTTAAGGTTACCATTGTGTTCCTTGTGAGAAATTGTATGGGAATAGGTTTGGTTATTAATTTTGGAGTCATTGAATACTTTGGTAGAAAAGTTAGAAAATCTGTCTTATGTGAACTCTGTCTGGGCAGTCAGTTTGTACGAACGTTTTGAATGACCAAATGGTGTTGGAAAATTCTGAAACTTTCCAGTCTTAAATTTCCAAGGAACGAAAAATCGGACCGGTCAATGAACCAGTCACGGCACAGGTTCAAGGGTTAATGGGTCAACCGGGGTCGGACCGGTGGTCGAACCGGTGGTCGAACCGGTGGTCGAACCGATCATATTAAAATATTATAATTTAATTGACAATAACAAAATAATCAACATTCATAAGTCATAAGTCATCACCAACATCAAAATAGTTAAAATACCTAGTTAGTTTTTCAAAGCAAACCCATACCTAACATCAAAATATAATCAAAACATAACAATATCAATCATCATTCATCAAACAAACCAATAGCATCAAAATAGTCACAAAAATAGCTAATAACATCATCCATCAACCATAACCAAATGAGTAAATCATCACTCAACAAACTCTACAACTCATCAAGCTGATCTATTGGAGATGAGTCAATAGGTACTGGATTTGGGAAATGGTAAGTAGTAGTGACATCATCATTCAAAGTCGGGGGTTCGGGAATGTCCCTATCTTCGTCACCTATCCAAATGCAAAACAATAATGAATATCAATGATTACGTATAACAAATAATTATATGGATGGATAATAAATTAGTAACAGGATATTAGGATATTAATAGGATATATAATTATATAAACCTTCAGTAATCCTATCCAGAGTTGATGAAAGTGCAACGCCTTCATTATTAAGAACACTTTCAAGATTTTCTGCATCTTCATCATTAAAGTCTGGAATGGGATCTTCTTCCGTCACCCAAAAATCCACCTCATCAATGGACTCATAGTCAATGGGATCATAACTTGGCTTCTTTTTATTCAATACACTCCTTCAATTTTCCAATGATAAATGATTTTAGTTAAAATTTAAAACTTAATCCATATTAATTAAAAGCATTTTTCATAATATCTAAAAGTACCTATGCTTTAATCGCAAGTTATAGTTAGTGTAAACCAAATCATTCAGCCTTTGATGCTGCAA
The DNA here is from genome assembly GCA_963210345.1 of Inga oerstediana. Taxonomy (NCBI): domain Eukaryota; kingdom Viridiplantae; phylum Streptophyta; class Magnoliopsida; order Fabales; family Fabaceae; genus Inga; species Inga oerstediana. The sequence continues at coordinate 13,379,633 of OY723402.1, forward strand.
TCTATTTCTCCTTTTTGTATGGATGCGCTCAAATAAGCTCCAATTTCGCTCACAACCAGAAGAAGCAGATGTTTGCCTAAGAATACGTGTTGCAACACGTTGCAATTCTGGAACTGAATAGCCGTAGTACATCCACCATTCATCTACAAAATCAAACATATACATAATATTAGTTACAATCAATGAATATGTTGTTAATTGAATATTAAACAATAAAGATAAATACTTAATTACTTACAAGGATCTAGTTTTTCAGCCCCTTTTTTGCATGTCTCTCTGCTGAAAGATTCGTTGCCATCAAGATATAACGTCACTTGCTTCATTACCTTATAACAATCAACATTTTCATCTGAGTTAGCCTCCACCACATCAATCAAAGCTTGCATTAACCCTCCCTTGTGAACAAAGGCTGGACCATATACGAATGCCGGGTTCAATAGATAAGCAGCTGCATGGAGATTGGTCTTCAGATGTTTATCCCATCTCGCTTGAATGATACTTGTGTAGGGCTTGTAATGATCCTTATTCCTCTTGAACATCTCCTTAATTCCACTTTTTGCCCTTTGCATGCCTTCATAAACATATGGAAGTGAGGGCTTCTCATCGGAGTCAACAATTCTTAACAATTTTATCAGAGGAGTAACAATCTTCACAATTTGGTAGCACTCATTCCAAAACCGGCTATCTAATATGATTGCACTAAAAATTTTTCCCGGAGTAGTCTTAGATAGCCTATGGTCCACAAAATGCTTATCGACAACAAGGGCTTGCAAGTCATGTTTGTGCATGTAAATGCTGTGCAATGTAATGAAGGTAGTGGCAAACCTTGTAGCACCAGGACGTACAATTTCTTTCCAACCCGTCCTCTTCCTCAACCAAGACAAGAATATCATGTGATTGTAAGCAAATACCGTTATCTTTGACGCCTTTGCTGCAATGTCCGACACATGAGGCATGCTTGCAATGTCTTTCAATACAAGATTTAAACAATGAGCAGCACAAGGAGTCCAATAAATATTTTTATATTTCTCCTTGATCAATCTTCCACATGCCACATAGTTGGCAGCATTGTCAGTCACCACATGGACAATATTCTTCGAACCAACCCACTCAATCACTTCAGAGAACAGCGAGAACAGAGTTTTAGCATCTTTGACTAAGTCTGATGCATCAACAGACTTAACAAACACCATTCCGTGGGTAGAATAAACTAAGAAGTTTATCAAAGTCCGTTGTCTCACATCAGTCCATCCATCCGCCATAAGTGTGCAGCCGTTTTGCTTCCATTTAGCTCTATGACCATCAATGAGTAACTGGCATTCTTTCTTCCAATCTCTTAACAAATTGGTTTTAAAATCATAAGCACTAGGGGCTTTAAACCTAGGCCCTATAGAACACATTCCATCTACAGCTCTTTGAAATAAAGGGCACTCCAAAGCTTTAAATGGAATACAGTTGACTATAGCCCATTCAGCAATAAGCATTTTCACATTGTGTTGTGCTTTTTTTGATGCTAAGGCACTCTTGATGGTTGGCTGAGCTCAAGGAGTTGTCCTAGGAGCGAAATATTTATCCATCGTCCCAGGATGTTTCCTCTTCTTAGATACACTATCAACCTCTTCTTCTTGAACTTCCTCCTCTCTTATATCTTCAACGGACTTTTTCTTTGAACTTTCTTTTAACGACTCTGCAATCCTATAACGCACATCAGAAGTAACCTTTTTGCAAGAAGCAATTTGACCAGACACACCAGCAAGATGTTGCTTCATTCTGTTTATGCCTCCTCCTCTATAGCTATTACCACAAAAGAGGCATATGTATACATTTTGTGTCCCCTCTTTTTTTAAGGCAACATGTGCCCATGCTGGATCAGTTTTACCACGAATTGTGGTATTGGGAGTAGAAGTAGGATTAGTGTTGGAATTGGAAGTGTGAGGTTCGGTATTAGGAGTATCAGGTTCAGTATTAGCACTAGGAGTGACATTTTCATTTCCTGAACTAGATATATCCATCCTTGCAACAACAAAGAAACAAACTTAAAGTTTCAATAACAAGTTAATTAAAAAAAAGTTAAGGTAGTTACGAGTTCTATATCACTATATTGGCATTAAATTTGGCACATATGGAAACTGTGATTCCAAACGTACATGCTTTAGAATGAAGTCCTTGAAGCAAATAACCAGTAAAGGGAGGTGTAATAAAAGCAAACAAGTCATATGGAACAGCAAACAAGGCAAATAGACAAGAAAACAAAATAGACAAGCATGAACACAAATAGCAAACAAATGAAAACAGCAACATCACTTCCACGTAAGTATGACTTAAAGTCCCAGAATTAGCCATTATGCGATTACACTTGATTGCATATTCACTAATGTCCCAAAATAAAACAGCAACATCACCTCTACTGCAATTACCTCATATGCAACAAATGAAAACAGCAACATCACCTCTACCTCTACTGCATATTCACTAATGTCCAAGCATAAGCCATTATGCGAGATACAAAATCCCAAAATATCTCTTGAATGTTTTTTTATACAACAGCAATTTATTATCAGTTTATAACAACAATTTTTTTATACAACTTCAATTTATTATCAGTTTATAACACGTACAGAGACATTACACAACAATTTTTTTATACAACTTCAAAGCACAAATAGAAATCCAATGAACCTAAAATCGCAGCTCATCGGATTCAGAACACTGAGAACAGCGACGTCCTTTGTAAGGCCAACAAGAAATGAATCAAAAGTCAAAATTAAAAAAAAAATACCGAAGGTCGAAGGTCGAAAGTCGCCGAAGTTCGTTCAGATCAGCCGAAGGTCGAAGGTCGCCATCCGCCGCTCACGCACTCATTCTCGGTTCGGTTCGCGCCTGGCAGTGGAGACGAAGGTCGAAGGTCGAAGTTCGTTCAGATTCTCACTTTCTCATTCTCGGTTCGCGCCTGGCAGTGGAGTTCAGATCAGCCGAAGGTCGAAGCGGAAGTTCGTTCAGATTCTCAATTTCTCATTCTCGGTTCGCGCCTGGCAGTGGTGGAGACGAAGATTCGAAGAAGCAGAACCAGAACGCACCCAATTCGATTAGGGCAAAAACGTCGGTTCGGGCCGGGTCGGGTCGGGTCGCCCGCTTTGCCTTCTCCAGAATGCCCCAAAACGGCGACGTTTTGGCCGGTTTTTTAAAAAAAATTCCCGCCCGGCCGACCCGCTCAGCCCGCCGGTTTCGCCGATCCAACCCGGTTCTCACCGGTTCGACCCCTCCCCCCTCTCCAGCAGCCGGCCAGGAGACCGGTTCACCGGTTTTCCGGTCCGACCGGCCGGTCCGGTCCGGTTTTTTACTCATTGTAAATTTCACATCCCAAGCTTCAAAATGGACATATATTTTGTGTCATTTCGTTTTGTGAACTGAGAGTTATGCTTTGCCAAAGTTTGAGATCAAAACTGAATTCTGTTTTGAAGTGTGGAGAGTTTTGTGTAATTTTGGAATTTTGTGGTGATTTCCAGTAATATTCCATATTTTTCCTATAAATAGGACTTAAATATATTTCATTTGGCTTTGGAATCACCTCATTTCAATTTTTCTAGAATTAGTTATAATTTTCGGAAGTTCAGCCAATAAACCAGATTTTCTTGGTCGCGGCCAGAAGGACTCTGGGCCGCGGCCCAAATGTTTCTGGCCTATTGTTGGCCGCAGCCAATGGATTGGTAATGGATTGGTGGGCCGCGGCCAACCATCAAAAATGACATTTTGGACTTCCGAATATAGTTTTTGGTCAAGTGTTTTCCCAAGCCTTTAGGCATGTGTTTAGGCTTTGATTAGCCACCTAAAGGTCATGAATGGTAACCAACTTTAAGTGTTATGAAAATGAGAATTTGGAAAAGAAAATGATCCTATGTCCTTGATTTGGTTATAGGGTTGGGTATTCGCCCTGATCATGATTTGATATCCGCTCGGATCACGAGTAGCCGAGGCTGGAGCATACATGGAAAGAATAAGTGTAGGGAACTTACCTCTCCTGCATGTATTGATATTTGTGTTTGTGTATTGATGCATGTTATTGCTTTGCTTGATTATATGAAACATATATGAATTATTGAAGCTCTATTTCTATTTATGCTATAGCCATGAGTATGTTGTTGAAACATTGAGCATACGGATATATCATTATGTAAGTACGAGTTATTGTGATGCAAGCATGTCATACATTAAATACTTATCTTGCATGCATATTGGTATCTATTTCCTGCTGGGATTTTCTAGAATCTCACCCTCCCCTATCAACATTTTAGACAGGACAAGTGGCTCGAGGAAGGAGCAAGCGGCTAGGGGCGGCGAGAATCCCTTATAGGCATTTGGATTTGGTAGTTGGTTATCATGGTAGTTGAGATTATGTATAATTGGATATTGGATGTATATGTGCTTGGATGTATATTGGGTTATTTGGTTATGTATTGGAAATGGATTTGTGTAATCCCCGTTGAGGAATTGTAATGGGCAATTGTGCACTACGTATCTTTAGTGAAGGTATGAACCTGGAATTGCCGGTATTATTGTGCACTCTGATATTTCTATGAATGTAGTTTATCTTCACAAAGTAATTGTATTTGAAATATAAATGTGAGACCAGGTTAAAGTGTTTGTTAAAGAAATTTGTGAAAATCCTATCTTAAGGATGGGAATGTAAATGAATTTTGATTATTATTGGTCTTTATTTCATTTTAATCGTGTATTTCGGATATAATCATGGAAGGGTTACAGAAATCATATTTGTTAGTGTCTAAAGTCTAATCTAACCTTTTGGACATTTCAATGTGATTTCATTATCTTTTAGAAATGGTATTTGATACGATGAACGAGATATGGAATTGACATGAAATCAAAATGTTCTCAATACATGATAGAAGATTGCAATTAAACAAAGATATTTTCAGTTTGGTTAAAAAAAACAAAGATATTTTCAAGATGTTGAAAAAGGGATATTAAAAATATCGTATTTCCTAAACTAGGCTCGGTTTAAATTAAGATACTTACTTATATATTTTATTAAACATAATGATAAATTCTATTTGAACATCTGAGATCAATTTAAATGATAATTTTATTTTATCTCTTTTTTACTAGAAACGAAGAAGTAAACAAGATTCATCTTTAATCAACCACAGAAGATTCAAATGTTTTAAAAAATATATAACAAAATCAGCTCTAAGCATGTTACTTTAGAGTCTGTGGAAAGGTCAATCTTATAATTTAATTATCTAAGGCCACCTTTAGGACATTTAAACTTAATGGACAGAACTATTATAAAGTTAGTCTAACAGTATAAGACCTTGTTAGATTCTTCTGGATCTTAAGTTTGAGTCTCAGAGGAGACGCATATGCAGGGGAGGGACAGACATGAACCCCGAACCGGATACCGGATAATAATATCAAATTTCATATAAAGTTAATTTTAAAAGACGAGTAAATAAAGTTGATGGAACCAATTTTGGTGCTCAATCTAAGAAATCTGTAGTGAGATCTACACTGTTCAAATATAGTTTTAATAATCCAAATTTAAAATTTTCAGCTAATGATTTTTAAATAAAAATAATTTTTTATTTAGGGTCATGGAAAATGTACATAGGAAATTTGATGAGAAGCAAGTCAGTATTCTAAAATTAAATTAAATATTGTGATATTCTTTCCTCATAAAATAATTATAATTTTGAAGATTCTCTCTAATAAATATCATTATTACTGTTAAGTGTTTCGCTCTAATTTTCTCAAAATAAAATATAAGGAAGTAAAGTAGTAAACCCAATTAAGAAGTAGGAAAAAAGAAAGAAAGAAAAGTGTTGTTGATAATGTGATTTTCTTTATAAACAGTGCATCACAAGAAGATGAAATCACATGCTTGTATTATGGCGGGAATAACACTGCTTTTACTCGCCATCTGCAGATTCCAAACTCAGAATCACTACTCTTCCTTCCTTCCTTTTATCGCTTTCACTCAAGCCATGCAGGTTAACGAGTTTAATATATTATTTCCGGTTCTTAATATAAAAGTCATCAGTTGATTTTTTTGTGATAGATTAAGGAAATAAAATAAATTATTTTATTTTCTTAAATACTTTTATTTAGTTTTTTTAACTTTTTCAGTAAAAAAAGTCAACTAATTTTTATATTAACAACAAGAGAGAATATTTTCTTCACTTTTAGCTTATACACACACGTGTATATAAGTGCAGGACGGAAACTTTCGGGCCCTCCGTGCGGGTGGACCTATAGCGGCAGCCGTCTCTCCCATGGCTCAAAACCATAGTCATGAATCACAAGTCATAAATGGAGTGAAAAATAAGAGCAAAATAGGAAGAGAAAATGCTAGGAGGGAAGAGTTGAGAAAACTTTACATTTTTTTTTTTGAAGTTTAGTATTCTTTCTGCTCTAATTTTCTTGTCATGTGTGTCCTTAGTTTACGGTGTGCAGAAGGGAGTTTAGAAGTATCCTATATCTACATAAATAATGGCCTTGTTAAATACGAGTAACTTTTTTAGAGTAGTAATCGGCAAGTCTCTTTAGTTTTATATGATTTTTAATCAGATCTATGTAATTTTAGGTGACTCATAATAACAAAACTACTATTAGAATATTAATCCCCATTTGCAGAGACATAATTAAGCAAAGGATTTCATGAAAATCATCATCACCGTGTGTGTGTGTGAACTACCAAAGCGCAAACCAGAATCTATATATATGCAACGAAATATAATCCAAGGTTTTTCAGATCACACTACAAATAGTAATTAAAGCTCGAACCAACACGTGCAATGAGGTAATTCAAGTTTGTTTCTTTCATTTTCAGGAAAACATCACATAATTTTAAAGCTCAGACTAATCCATATTCGTGCAAATCATATTATTCATACACCACTTTTGAACTCAAATTAAAAACATCACACACACACATATATTCTATATATTATTCTATATATTCTGCTAGCAAGTAATAAGTATATAGTCATCAGCGCTCCAATTAACCTGATTTTCCATCTCTCTCACACGCATAATAAGCATATATAATTAATAAATTTTAATGAGCTATATGTAGTTTTAACTTTTATATATATGTGTTTGTGATTCTTATAGCCAGAAGAGTCTGCCTGATCGCTTGCAGCTTTTGTAAGGCCTCTCTCATGGTCAAGCGATTTGTGGGCATTTCAGCTGCACAAGACAAGCCAACTCTTATCACTGCAGCTACACACTCCTCTGCTTTGCGCTTGCACAGTGTCAAACTACTACTGCCTTCACTACGAAAACCACCTGTGCTTGACCTTTGTGTTGACCATTCAAAATCCTTAAAAAGCTTTGGATCAGCTGCCTCCAGTGTTAATTGTTTCTCATCCATGGCCAACGCAAACTTTTCAAGGCTTAAACCATCCTTGAACATCTCATCAGTTGGCTTTTTTCCAATGAACATCTCGAGCAGTAAAATCCCAAAACTATACACATCTCCAAAGGTTGAAGCTTTGCCACCTTGACCGTATTCTGTAACAAGTTACAACAACGTTAGAAAGTTTCAAGGATAACAGATTGATATATAATGCTGTTCGGTAAAATATTGAGCCTAGTAATTTCCTTGTACCTGGTGGAATGTAGCCGATGGTACCCTTCAGTCCTAGAGTGACAGAGTCCAGTAAATCCTGAGCAAGAAGCCTTGCAAGTCCAAAATCTCCAACATGGGCCACCATAGTTTCATCTAATAACACGTTTCCAGGTTTCAGATCGCAATGGACTACTGGCGGGTCACAGTCATGGTGTAAATACTCCATAGCGTTAGCAACATCTATAGCAATATTCAATCTCTGCAAAAATGTCAAGGTGGGCCCTGATTCTTCATCTACTGGATACAGCCACGTGTCCAAATTTCCGTTAGTCATGAATTGCATAACCAAAGCCTTAAAGTCATCACCTTTCTTATCAATACTCGAGCAAGAGGTGATGAGCTTCACAAGGTTCCTATGCCTGACGTTCTTCAAAGCTTCACACTCTGCAACGAAACTCTGAGAAGCCTTGCTTAGTTTCAAGTCGAGTACTTTCACTGCAAGACTAGTTTCACGTTGGTTGATGCTGAACACACCTTTGTACACAAAGCCAAACCCACCGTTTCCTATCAAGTTCTCAGATGCAAAATTGTTTGTGGCAGTTCGAATATCAGAAAAGGATATACGTTGAGGAACTCCCATGACAGGAGAAATTGAACAACTTGTTTTATCATCCTTCTTTCGTAAACATTTCATCCACGCGAAGCAGAGAATGGAAACGCATAAAACAGAGGCCCCTGTAACTGCAAGTATGAGAGAGAGCAAGAATCTAGGGTTGTGCCTTTTACCTTTGACACATGGAAAGATTCCTAATCTTTCTGCAACTTCTTTGTCAGGACCACAAAGCTTGCTGTTTCCTTGGAGGGCAACTTGCAGGGTAAGGTTCGTAAAAACACCTTTCTCGGGAACTTCCCCTTCCAAATGGTTGAAAGACAAATTCAACTTCACCATATATCCAAGCTTTTCCAGAGTTGATGGGATGGGACCTGTGAGATTGTTTGACGATAAATCCAACGTTTCGAGTGACTCTAAGTTCCCCAAAGTACTAGGTATTGGACCGGTAAAGTTGTTTCTTGACAATTGAAGCATCAGCAAGCTTGTGCAGCCACCTATTTCTTTGGGTATATATCCTGTCATAAGATTGTTAGACAAGTCCAAGTACTGAAGTTGCTGCATGGAGTTCACTTCAAAAGGGAGGGACCCGTGTAGGGTATTCCCTGCGAAGGACAAGATTGTTAAACCAGAAAGCCTAAAAATGCCCTCTGGTATGGTCCCATGAAGCTTATTCATTTGAAGGTTCAAATAGTTCAGCCTTTGGCACTGTACAATGCTGGAGGGAATTCTGCCAAACAAGTTGTTATTGTGCAACGCGAGGAAGGAAAGTTGAGTGAAATTACCAAACATGTCTGGGATTTCTCCAGATAACTGGTTTTTGTGCAGATCAAGTTTCACCAGTTTGTTCAATGATCCTATGTCTCCTGGTATCTCCCCAGTGAAATTATTTTCTTCAAGAGATAAGGACACAAGGTTTTGCAATTTTCCTATACCAAGAGGGATGCTTCCATTGAATAAGTTATAGGATACACAAAAATCTTCAAGAATGGTTGAAAGATTTGCTATAGATTTTGGGAGTTCCCCTGCTAACTGATTAGAGTTTATCATCAGAGTTTTCAGCTTAGGGCTATTTCTAAGGGAGTCAAAGAACTCGGAATTTATTGACGTGGTAGAAGAGAGACGATTATTACCAAGAGCTAGTCTGGTGAGATTGCCCAGTTTTTTGAACAAGGGAAGGGATCCAATAAATTCATTGCGAGAAAGATCGATTACTTCGAGATTTGAAGCATTGGATATGGAAATAGGAATCACACCCCGAAATGCATTGTTTGTCAGATGTAGACCTTTGAGATTTGGAAGAGAATGGCCTATATGTTGTGGCAGTTCTCCCGAAAGATTATTTTGTGTTACAGATAAGAAGGTCAACGAAGAGATGTTAAAGATAGAAATAGGGAAATCGCCGGAGAAATAGTTCTCAGAGAGTTGAAGCCGAGAAAGATTATGAAGATTTCCGAACTCAGCGGGAATCTCCCCAGAGAGATGGTTTCTTGCCAAGGAAAGAATATTGAGAGAGGTTAAGTTTCCAAATTCAGGAGGGATTGTACCACTGAGATTGTTTCCCTCTAAATTGATGACATTAAGAAGAGAAAGATTGGAGAGCTCCAAAGGAAGATGGCCCTGGAATGCATTAAAGGAAAGATAAAGTGATTGTAAGGAAGTGAGGTTAAAGAGTGAAGAGGGTATAGTACCAGAAAGGCCTAGTTGTGTTAGCCTAAGAGATTGAACTCTGTTGGTGTTGTTGGAGCAGGAGACACCATGCCAAGAGCAGATGGAGGAATTAGAATTCCAGCTAGAAAGAGAATTCTTTGGGTCAGTAACTTGGGATTTGAATGAAAGAAGGGCATATTTGTCATCACAGAGGATGCTATGAAAGTGAAGGTGGAGGAAAAGGAGGAGGAATGAGAGAGGAAGGTAGTGTAATAATGTCGTCATATAAGCGTACGATAAGCTAAGCTTCTGATTCTGTATGCACGGCTCATCAATGGCGGAGACAATGCAGATATTTATAGATTGAAACAAGGCTCTGTTTCGGCATGTTGCTCTGACCTGTAAAAGTTGGGAAATTGTAACATCAAACGTACAAGTTGGGATGGAAAATGCAAATCTGCGACTTTGGTGGCGGCACCACGGTCCACGGTCAGGTCCACGTTATATAGGCTTCGGCCCTCAACTACTCCTTTTTAAATTATATTTAGGTTTCAGATAAAAGAAAAAAAAAATGATTATTTAAAATCTTAAAATTTCTAAAACTCCTATGGGATTCTTTAGCAATAAATTTTAATTATGAATTTGTTAGTGGATATATATGGATTTATCAATGGAGGTCATTAGAGTTGTCAATAACGTACCCATGAACTAATCAGAGGATATACTCATGAATATAATTTTAAAATTTTAAGAGATTATTTTTTTTTCCCTTGTCCAAGACCTAAATATAATTTTTCTTTAAATTTAAAACACCCCCTATATTTAAGCATCATATCTGGATTGCCACCGATACTTGTTGTTGTTTTTTTTCTGCAATAAGTATAAGCATTAATATTCTCTTATTGAAGACAATCATATTTAAAAGACTATCAAATACTAAAGTTAGGTATCTCTCCTAACGAATATTCAAACCTTGATTCGTTATGTTGTAAGGAATTAGTTCCTTCCGCCAGGACCAAACCCCGTTGGTGAATTGCCCCCAATAGTTAATACTACTACTCGTACTATATATTAAGTATTCCCTCTCGTGGTTTTTATAAGGAACATTCTTTTTTTATAGGAGCATATTAAGGAATAAATTTTATTTGTCTGAAATTTTAAACCAGTCTTTCTATTTTTATTCTCATTAAATATATGTTATTTACGTTATATAATAAATTTTCACTTATTATCTCTTATGTAATCTCTTTATAAATAAGCTTATAATTGGAAACAAAAATTCATATCCTACACATTTAATACTTTTAACTAACAATTCGAACCGTGTGTTTTTTCTAATTACTCCTTATAAATATAGGAGGGAGTAATAGTTAATAATGTTTTTTTACCCGTCATCTATTTATTTTATTGACCTGTTTGCTTTCCTTTTTAAAAATATTTTTACGCTGTATGAGATAAAACTTCTTTTAAATATTTATCATGTATAATATAAAATTATTTAAAATAAATAAAACTAGACAAATACTTATATATACAGACATACTACTTTTTTGGGTCTGAATATATATAGACATACATAGAGCTTGTAGGAACTGCATGTTATATATACTTTAATATATTTGTTTATAGAATTAGCGTTCAAACTACCGTGAGGCAACAGTTACAGTTAACAGAGCCTTTTCTCCCTAATCAAATTTCATCAAGACCCAAAGGCAAAAAAATCCGCATGCAGAATATATATTGTGAAATGATTTTTTGGTTACTTATATATACCCTTTTCGATTCAAATTATGAGTGACTTTAATTTATAAATGAATTTTTTAATTATGATATAAATCATTTGGAGAGTAATTAATTCTTGAAAAAATCCTAATAGTCTAACTGAAATATTAAAATCTAAATCTGAGACTACACTTTTGATTATATGATCTGAATTTAATTGGAAGATCCATCCTCATCTTTATATTTCCTCCTCCTTTAAAGTTTAAACAGTCAACAACGAAAAACAATGCGAAAGCGGAACTTGTGGACTTGTGGTTGCGGCCTAGCTATGTGGGGGATGAAAAGCCAAAAAAAAAAAAAAGCTTTTATTATTAGTATTTTAAAGTTTTTTTTTTTTTAAATCTGTCTTTAAATAGTCAAGTTTACTCTCTTTTTTTTAAATATACACACACACTTAATTTATTCTCTAAATTATATATATCTATGAAAAATTACATGCATCCCTAATTAGGCACTTTGGATTATTAAAACTGTAAACCTAAATTTAGATTTTAGTATTTCAGTTGAATTTCATTAGCATTTTTTCTTAATTATTTGTTGTCAATTTTATCCATGTAATTAATTTTTAAATGAGACTTCTCTTAGTGTTCTCTCATTTAAAATCTCATTTAATATGGGTGAAGTTAAAAAATATTTTTAATTTAAGATAGATTTAATAAGTTAATTGTCCTTTCTTAGTCTCGGTGAGGTGAGATGGTTGAAACTAACTTATATTTTAGATTGCGGAGATGATAAAAAAAATTTTATGACATTAAAATGAGAAAATCATTCAATATTACAAAATGCCAGTTTGGTTAAGTAGTGGGAGTTTAGATAAGCTTGATTGAACCAAAAAAAAAAAAGATTATAAATCTTGTTCGGGTAATTTTAACAAAACAATTATGATGTACTCCCTAGTCCGTCCTATTCAAAATATAAGAAATTGTCAAGGAACGTAAAACCGGACCAGGCAATGAACCGGTCACAGCACAGGTTCAAGGGTTAATGGGTTAACCGGGGTCTAACCGGTAATTGAACCGGTCATAACCGGTCATATTAAAATATTATAATTTATTAGTGATAATATATATTAATATATTTTTAAACTTCTATAGATAAAAATAAATATTTTTAGAGAAAAAAATGTTTAAAATCTATTAGTAGTAGTTATAATACCTATACTATGCAAAGATATCTCATTTCCTATAATTATTATATCTTTTTAAATAATTTTTTTCATTATTTTCTTCATTTTTTTAGATTTGTTCTTTCTTTATCTATTTTTCTCTTCATTTTAGTCTTCAACTTTCCATTTTGCTTTCAAAAAACACAAAATAAAAATTTGAAAAATTTAAAAAAAAAAGAAAAAAAAAGGAAGAAACCGGGTCAACCGGTTGGACCACCGGTTTTAACCGGTCCAACCGATTCAACCGGTCTGACCGGTTTACTGATCAAACCGGACCGGACCAGGAACCGGTTCCCGGTTCAACCGGTCGAACCGGCCAATCCGGTCCGGTTTTTTGCACTATGGAAATTGTTAACTAATTTACGGTTTTACGCCAACTAAAGGCTAGTTTAGATTAGCGGTGGTAGAAGTGACTTTTTTTTAAAACTGAAACTTATTTGAATAATTATCTAAAAAGCAAGTTTAGAGGAAAAATTACTTAAAATGACATGAATATTATTAAATAATACATATACATTATATGTATATATTGTGATAATGGTAAGAAAAAATTATAATTATAATTATAAAAACATAAAAATAGTTAATTATTATTGAAAAAAAGTTGAAACTACTAAAATACTTAATTATAATAAATATGAAAATAATTAACATATTGGGAAAAATTTGAAAATACCTTGATAGATGCATTTAATACGTATATATATTATAAATTTTGGCATAAAAATATATATTACTAGCTCCTGTTTTTAATATAGGATCAAGTTAACTTTTTTCGAAGAGACTAAATAAGCTAAATAAGTTAGTTAGTCATAAAATATGTCGTATATTATTTGATTATATATTAATTTATAAGTCATATAAATTAATTTTGTTCAAAAAAATAAAAATATAAATATTTTAAAGCAATTTATTTAACTTTCTTAATCTCTTTAAAAAAATAAACTAAATATTATATTAAATACTAGAGATAGAATAAGGCATAAAAATATTAAATTTTTAACTAAATAATACTCCTATATAACTGAAATTAAAATTCATTTTTTAAATATCAAACCTAAAGCTTTTTGGATAAGATAGGACAATAAGGGAAGTGTTTTGTGGGACCCATGACAAGTTTCACCCCATCGTACAGAGCCGTCAAAACGGGTCCAACCCGCGGGCCCGTGGGTTGGGACAGGGTTAGGGTTGGCAAAATGCCAACCCACGAAAGTGCGGGCCACACGGGCCCGACTCATGTAGCCCGCAAATTTTTTTTTTTTACATATAATAATTTCATAATATTTATAAGTTGTCCATTCCTATCATGATACTTTTCAATTCAAAGAGAAAAAATCTTAGCCTCTTCCCTTCTTTTTTAAACAAAATTATTATATTTTAGTTGTTTGAGGATGAGTTTATATTTTGCTTATAAACTTTCACAAATTTAATAACTTTATCTCTTAAATTGTGAATTATGTTTTTAAATTTTTATAAGATGAATGATTGATGTTAGAAAAATAAATTTAATAATTCATATATGTGTGTCTCGTATTTTCGACTACCTTTAAAAAATAGGATCTTTTTTTTTTTTGAAAAAAAATATGCGGGCCCGCCACTGCGGGTTAGGGTTGGCAAAATGCCAACCCGCAGAAGTGCGGGCTGCACGGGCCCGACCAGCGTGGCCCGCGGGTTGGTGCGGGCCAGCCCGCAACCCGCAGGTTGGCCCGTTTTGCCAGCTCTAAATTCGTGCTTAGCTCACCGTAAAAGCAAGGGCTGAGTATCTACGTGTTGAGTCAATAACCTAAGTAGTGGACCTAAAACTGTAATAAAAAAACAAGGGGAGAGTGGCTTTTTGTTTTATAGTTAAAACCATGGGAAAAAAACCGGACCGAACCGACCGACCGGTCCCAGGCCCGGTCCGGTTACCTATATGTGAGGGGAGGGGGGTTGACTCGGTCAAAACCGAGTCGACCCGGCCGGTTCTCTTGTGACCCGGAAAAACCGCCGAGTCAGGCGGTTTGACCGGGTCACAAAAAACAATAAAATTTTGTTCCAAAACGACGACGTTTTGGGACATTAAAAAAAAAGTTTCACAGATCAGAACCGAAGCAGAGTGTGTGCGATGCGAGAGTGAGGCGAGTTTCATTTCAGAATCAGATCCCTTTCCTTCCCTCTCAAGTTCCGACCTTGTGCCCTAGCTCCAATTGGCGGTAGCTGCTTGAACGACGGCAAAGACGGCGAGCGGCGAGGAGCAAGCGATGACGGCGAGCGACGAAGATCATCAAAGGTATTTCACTCTTTTGACTATTTTCGTTTTCAAATTTTCAGATTTTCTGATTACTTGAGATTTGGCCATTTGGTTTATGTTGGTTACTTGATTTACTGCCTAGCTTTCTGAAATGGCTTGATAATCACTGTTGTTGCATTACCTCTCGCTCTCGCTCTCGCTCTCGCTCTCGGTGAATTATCCAAGTTGGGGGTCTGATTAGTGATTAGGGACATTGATGCCCATTTCTTCTTTCATTGTCCTTGTAGTGTTTGAAAGTTGGGGGTCCTGATTAGTGATTAGGGACATTGATAATCACTGCTGTTGCATTTCTTCTTTCATTGTCCTTGTAGTGTTCGAAGGTATTAAAGACTTGGAATCTAATGTGATATTATTTCTCTATACTTTTAAACATGGGTAATGTTCGAAAAATATTTAATTTTGAGATAGAGTAAATAAGTCAATAAATTTTGGTAGAGATAGCTCGAAAAATATTTAATGTTCAGATAGAGCAATTTGTTAAGCAACTCTCTTAGACATTGGCAATTCTAGGCAACCTAGGCAATTCTCTTAGACATTGGTTTTGTTTGTCAAATTTCAAATCTAAAAATGTTTATAACCGATGTTTAGAACCAATGTTTATTTTTTTTTAGAACCAATGTTTATAACTAATAAATTCGTTGGTTTGCTTATAACCAATGTTGTTAATATCTAGTCATGAATTCTATGAATAATAGCATTGTTGTAAGGATAGATATATCAAGTTCAGAAAATGAGAATGTCACTCCTTCTCCTAATATCGAGCCTCACACTTCCAATTCGAACACGAATCCTTCTTCTACTCCCAATACCATAATTCGTGGTAAAACTGATCCAGTATGGGCACATGTTGCCTTCAAAAAAGAGGGGACACAGAATATATACACATGTCTCTTTTGTGGTAATAGCTATAGAGGAGGAGGCATAAACAGGATGAAGCAACATCTTGCTGGTGTGTCTGGACAAATTGCTTCTTGCAAAAAGGTTACTTCTGATGTGCGTTATAGGATTGCAGAGTCTTTGAAAGAAACTTCCAAGAAAAAGTCAATTGAAGTTGAAGATATAATAGAAGAGGAAGTTGAAGTAGAGGAGGTTGATAGTGGAAGTGGAGCTAAGAAGAGGAAAGATGGGACCATGGATAAATATTTCCCTCCTAGGACAACTCCTGAAGCTCAGCCAACCATCAAAAGTGCCTTAGCATCAAAAGAAGCACAACACAGTGTGAAAATGCTTCTTGCTGAATGGGTTATTGTCAACTGCATTCCATTTAAAGCATTAGAGTGCCCTTTATTTCAAAGAGCTGTGGATGGAATGTGCTCTATAGGGCCTGGGTTTAAAGCCCCTAGTGCTTATGATTTTAAAACCAACTTGTTGAGAGAATGGAAAAAGGAATGCCAGTTTCTCATTGACGGTCATAGGGCTAAATGGAAGAATAACGGCTGCACACTTATGGCAGATGGATGGACTGATGTGAGACAACAGACTTTGATAAACTTCTTAGTTTATTCTACTCACGGAATGGTGTTTGTTAAGTCTGTTGATGCATCAGACTTAGTCAAAGATGCTAAAACTCTTTTCTCACTGTTTTCTGAAGTGATTGAGTGGGTTGGTTCGAAGAATATTGTCCATGTGGTGACTGACAATACTGCCAACTATGTGGCATGTGGCAGATTGATCAAGGAGAAATATAAAAATATTTATTGGACTCCTTGTGCTGCTCATTATATTATTTAAATCTTGTATTGAAAGACATGCCTCATGTGTCGGACATTGCAGCAAAGGCATCAAAGATAACGGTATTTGCTTACAATCACATGATATTCTTGTCTTGGTTGAAGAAGAGGACGGGTTGGAAAGAAATTGTACGTCCTGGTGCTACAAGGTTTGCCACTACCTTCATTACATTGCACAGCATTTACATGCACAAACATGACTTGCAAGCCCTTGTTGTCGATAAGCACTTTGTGGACCATAGGCTATCTAAGACTACTCCAGGGAAAATTTTTAGTGCAATCATATTAGATAGCCGGTTTTGGAATGAGTGCTACCAAATTGTGAAGATTGTAACTCCTCTGATAAAATTGTTGAGAATTGTTGACTCGGATGAGAAACGTCCCTCACTTCCATATGTCTATGAAGGCATGCAAAGGGCAAAAAGTGGAATTAAGGAGATATTCAAGAGAAACAAAGATCACTACAAGCCCTATACAAGTATCATTCAAGCGAGATGGGATAAACATTTGAAGACCAATCTCCATGCAGCTGCCTATTTATTGAACCCGGCATTCGTATATGGTCCAAACTTTGTTCACAATGGAGGGTTAATGCAAGCTTTGATTGACGTGGTGGAGGCTAACTCAGATGAAAATGTTGATTGCTATAAGGTAATGAAGCAAGTGACATTATATCTTGATGGCAACAAATCTTTCAGCAAAGAGACATGCAAAAAGGGGGCTGAAAAACTGGATCATTGTAAGTAACTAAGTATTTATCTTTATTGTTTAATATTTAATTAACAACATATTAATTGATTGCAACTAATATTATGTATATGTTTTATTTTGTAGATGAATGGTAGATGTACTATGGCTATTCAGTTCCAAAATTGCAACGTGTTGCAACACGTATTCTTAGGCAAACGTCTGCTTCTTCTGGTTGCGAGAGAAACTGGAGCTTATTTGAGCGCATCCATACAAAAAGGAGAAATAGATTGCAGCATCAAAAGCTGAATGATTTGGTTTACACTAACTATAACTTGCGATTAAAGCATAGGTAATTTTAGATATTATGAAAAATGCTTTTAATTAATATGGATTAAGTTTTAAATTTTAACTGAAAATCATTTGTCATTGGAAAATTGAAGGAGTGTATTGAATAAAAAGAAGCCAAGTTATGATCCCATTGATTATGAGTCCATTGATTAGGTGGATTTTTGGGTGACGGAAGAAGATCCCATTCCAGAATTCAATGATGAAGATGCAGAAAATCTTGAAAGTGTTCTTAATAATAAAGGCGTTTCACTTTCATCAACTCTGGATAGGATTAATGAAGGTTTATATAATTATATGTCCTATTAATATCCTGTTACTAATTTATTATCCATCCATATAATTATTTGTTATATATAATCATTGATATTAATTATTGTTATGCATTTCGATCGGTGACGAAGATAGGGACATTCCCGATCCCCCGGCTTTGAATGATGATGTCACTACTACTTACCCTTTCCCAAATCCAGCACCTATTGACACATCTCCAATAGATCAGCTTGATGAGTTGTAAAGTTTGTTGAGTGATGAATGATTATTTACTCATTTGGCTATGGTTGATGGATGATGTTATTGGCTATTTTTGTGACTATTTTGATGCTATTGGCTTGTTTGATGAATAATGATTGATATTGTTATGTTTTGATTATATTTTAATGTTGGTTATGGGTTTGCTTTGAAGAACTAACTAGGTATTTTAACTATTTTGATGTTGGTGATGACTTATGAGTTATGAATGTTGATTATTTTGTTATTGTCAATTAAATTATAATATTTTAATATGGCCGATTCGACCACCGGTCCGACCCCGGTTGACCCATTAACCCTTAAACCTATGCCGTGACCAGTTCATTGACCGGTCCGATTTTTCGTTCCTTGGGTAAAACTGTAAAAGTCATATCAACGAAACCCTTTCCCAAGGAAAACGTTCTCCACTATGTTTTTGCCAAATCATCGTACGCTTTGGGTTTCAAAACACCTTTTCAAACAAAAATTAAGAAATACTAATTAGGGAAAATCCCTATAAAATATCCTTAAAATAGGAAAATCCCTAATCAATATATTGAAATCAAAAAATCCGGATCAGTTATGCGTCAGTACAGATGAACAGTGCAGGCGGCGCCAAAAGACGATTTTGTCCTTCAACCCTCATTCTCACCACTTCAAAAATAACAACACGTGGTTCTTAATTAACAACTCCGGATTCTTGATTAACAACTCCGTATTCTTGTTTCACAACTTCCTCATTTAAGTTTCAAGGTCAATAACAACACCTCTTTTTTTATTAACAACTCCGGATTTTTGATTAACAACTCCGTATTCTTTATTAACAACTCCGTATTCTTTATTAACAACTCCATTTCATCTTTTTACATTCACAATAACAACACCGGTGTTGTTATTAACAATACCATATTCTACATTAACAACTCCCATTTTTTATTTCACAACTTCGTAATTTAAGCTTCAGGGCCAATAACAACACCTCTTTTTTTATTAACAACACCGTATTTTACATTAACAACACCATATTTTTGAGATGTGAATATATGGAAGAATAAAGCGGAGTTGTTAATCAAGAATTCGGAATTGATAATAACAAGATCGGTGTTGTTATTATGAAAGTAAAAAGATGAAAATGGAATAGTTAATCAAGAATACGGAGTTGTTAATCAAGAACTGCGTGTTGTTATTTTTGAAGTGTTGAGAATGAGGGCTGAAGGGTAAAATCGTCTTTTGGCGCTGCCCACACTGTTCATCCGTACTGACGCGTGACTGATCCGGATTTTTTTATTTCAATGTACTGATTAAGGATTTCCCTATTTCAAAGGTATTTTATAGGGATTTTCCCTACTAATTAACTCATTTAATATATCTTAAATTAATAGAATTTACTTATTTTGTACTTATTAAAGAATGTAATTTGTAAATATGTATTAATTATTTATCACCCCTCTCTCCCTCCAGTAAAGGGTAAACGTGAAAACAATCTTATTAACCCATCAACCTCTTATATTTTAAAACAATTTTTTTTTTAAGAAGACTTCTTATATATTATACAGAAGGTATCCAAACTATGAATTATTATTGTTGTCTAGATGAATTGCACCGCCTAAAATTTCTTGGCCATCTCCGGTTAGGACGTCTCGACGACTCTACCAGTATTACATTTGTCTTATTAAAACTTATTTGATATCTGACCCATGTTAATCTTTCAAAACCATCAGTTAAAATACTTCTTATTATCTAATGTCAACTTTAAGTAGTACGTACTAATTTTCAACGTTCCGTGACATTCACGATGATTAATATTGATCACGAGTATTCGAACGAAAGTCAAATATCATCGATCGAGCTTCTGGAAGTGGTGGTACTCTCCAAGAAACGATGCGATGGGTGGAAATTGAATAACTGATTCAACTGGAAAAAAAAAATCAGTATTCAAATTATTTTTGTTGGTCATAATTCATGACGCACCATTACAGTATATATGTTGAATAATAAGCTATACATTTTTTTGTACATGGAAGATTCAAATTGAGGGTAGACTAGTAAGCAATGATCCTTGAGTTTGGATTAAGTACTTAGTAATCAAAGTGGTTGAAAATTTAAGGTCACTGGAAGTGAAATAATAGTAGCTGTGGCGGCAAGCCCATTTGGACAAAAGAGAGTGCGCATTGACGAAGTACCTATATATGTCAAAGTCTACACACGCTTATAGTTTGCGCGTGGAATTGGTCTCCTGGTGACTAATCAAGCAAATAACGTAGAAATATAGCCCAAGCTAAGGCAACGCATTGGTGATCTTATGTGAGTCTATAAATAGCCCAATGCTTCAAGATCAAGTTATAGAAAGCAATAAGAAATATCCTATGGCAGTGATGATGAAGAATATGAAGTGTTCTGTTGTGGCACTAGTGCTTTTGTTACTCATCGTCTTCTGCAACGTCCTGCTGGTTTCTGCTAATCCCAAACTTGGTAATTCGTACGATCCCTTGTTCATTAATTTAATTATTCTTGTTCATTGTTCTGCAGTGATCTCCGTGACGATCAAACTAATATATACTATTAATGGTGCAGGACGAAAACTCTCACAGGTTCCGGATCTACCTGGATCGTACTCCACTTGGCCGGGCGGAGGAGGAGTATACCCAGGTCCAAAGCCATATTAAGCGAAGCAGCATCAGCTAGCAGACGCTGTATACACATACTACCCTCCGGTCCTTAGCATTAGAAATTAGATCTTATATTAAGTACCGGAAGTAGTATATAACTGATAAATATGTCTATACTTGTATCCCAATAATGCCATCTTCTTGTTTACTTTCTTGATTTGAAGATGGCAGCATTCAGTGAATTAAAAAAAACAAAAGGTATATGCTGTGTGTCATGTCTCACTTTTGTGTAACTGCTGGGTTTCATCAATAAAATTTTAGGTATATTAATTATTGCATGGTTTGTTGTCTTTACTATTCACAATTCAGCAATTCTGCATGGGATTATCTTAGTTCTTGATTTATTTATGCTTACACAACTACAAAATTAAAAAAGGAAGCAATATGTCGATGTTTCATTATCATCCATGGCCATGCCGATGAGTTTAAATATCAGTTAATTATACTCCTCTGGTTTTTAATATAAAAGTTACTTAACTAATTTGAGTAAATTAAAAAGATAAAATAAAATAATTAATCACTCCCAATAAAATAATTAATCACTCCCTCCGGTCCTATATTATATTAACAACAACTAACCAAATCACATTGGTCAAAATGCTAGTTACAAGTAATAATTAAATGTATAAGAGATTTTATATTTAAGACTAAATTTAACTCATCACTAACTCTTATATTAAGGATTAGAGGTAGTGTTACCATAATCTATTAGATTCACCCCCAATGGAATGAGAGACTAACAAGTGAAGAACTTTTGGCAATATAAGCTTGATGTCAAAAGAGATTTAATTTTAGGCGTAACTGTCAAATACTTGAAATACTGTGAGAGGAAATGTAGGGTGTTTGGTCAGGGATAATTTATTATATACACTTATATTTTATTGTTGATCCTTCTAAATAAATATAATTTTTAACATCCTCTATAATAAATATAAGTTCCTCATCTGACACATTCGCTCTAATTTAATTTTCCCAGGCCAAAACATAATTGCTTGGGACTTATCCCACCTTGTTGACATTTCAACGTTTGATGTCATTGTTGTTTGAATGTAGGATGTTATGAGATGAGAAAGAGAAGGAACAGGCATGAAATGGCGAATTTCCCGATAGAAGACAAAAGAGTTCAATTAAACGAAGATATTTCCGAGACTTGCATTCAGAAGGAATGTCAAAAAATTATGTACCATATGATCGAAGAAATTAGGCTTGGTTTAAATTGAGGTCCTCATTTTCTTCCTCGATGGAATAATGTAAATATATGTAATCAATAGAGATGTTTTAACAAAACAATTATAAATTTAAAGGATAAAATGGATCAAGATATTATATTTAGGACAAAAGCACTGTCTAACTTCTATATTTTGAAAAGAGAGGATATAAATTAAAAAGATAGACTCAATTTGGGACGACGAACAAGGAGAATTAAAAAATAAGAAATAAAAGTGTTGTTGATAATGCATACGAGTCTATAAATAGCCCCCTGTGCAAGGGTCACCATATCTGGGAGTGATGAAAATGAAGACATATGCTTCTATAATGGCAGTAACACTCATCTTCCTCACCATATTCTGTAACCTCACTTCTGCAAATTTCAAACCCGGTATCACTACTCGTCCTTCCTTCATTTTATCACTATCACTCAAGCTATGTACATATATAGAGTATATATAATATTTCGTCACATACATATATATATTGAGTGTAGGACGGAAACTTTCTCAGACGTACGGCCCTACTATTCCTAAAGGATACAGGGGCTGCCCTACCGGAGTATAAACTACATATGCCCCCCTCCTCCAACAGGAAACCGCCCTCCCATAGGACACCACGCTCCCGGAGCATTGTGCCCTCCCTCCGCCTCCTCAAAACCATAGATATGAATCATAAGTCATAATTACTTTTAATCTTATGCTTGGATGGAAGGAAACGTGAGAAGAAAATAGGAGGACGAGAATATTAGAAAGGAAAATTTTCAAAAATAATAAAACAAAATTATTATTTTAAAGAATTTTCTCCAATTACTATTCTTTCATCCCTAGTTTTCTTCTCATTCAAACATATTGCTATGGTTTTGCTGTAATTCTGGTTTAGCTTATGGTTTCTAGAAGGTAGTTCAGTAACCTAAATCTGCCTTTCTCAGTTCTCACGCTGCGCGCGCGCATACATCAAAACCTTATGTGGATACTTTTCTTAATTAGATTTTGTACTCTCCAAGTTTCTGTACCCTACCCACACTGGCAGTGACCACTCCTGTTAAATAATTAATACTGCCTCAGATCCCACTGTTTTACTTATGCTTCCAAATATAAACTTAATTGGGATTTATAATGAGAAGGGCCAGCCATTAACTAAAGCTAACACATATTTTTAGTTCTTTAAGTTTGTATGAGATATATTTTTTGTCCCTTGACTTCATGAAGTATACTTTTGGTCTTATAATTCTAACATCGTTAATGTTACTAATGGAAAACGCTGACCCAGCAAACTCAAGTAATGATGAGTGTTTATATTTAAGTTATAACTGTGTAATTAAATGCTATTAATATTAAATTTTAAATATGTGTAAATTGAAAAATATCTAAAAACCTAACAAAGCAAATCAATATCCACTACTACAAAAACATTTAACATAGTAGTGCTTCAAAATTCAAATAGGTGACATTTATCAAGCGCTACGTATGCCAGTGCTACCTAATGAGTAGGTAGCACTTCATAATACAAAAAAATCCTTTTTATTTGATAAAAAATGTATAGCGGTAGCACTTGAAATTGCAAGTGCTACTGCTTGTTGTACACTAAAAGGTACACTAAGGTAGCGTTTGAGCCACAAAAGAGATATCTAAGGCTTTATTCTTTTGTTTTATTTAAATCCTTAGGTAGCGCATTTATCGCATAAGTGCCATCAAAGGCTGTTTTTTTTAATTAATTTTATAATTTTGTGTAAACCTAAATTTTCAACAATGTTCTATACACATTTCTATTCTTACCACCAAAATACAAAAACTATATTTTTTCAAAAGATCAAGAGTCAAATATCAACACAATTTACTAAATTGTATCACAATAAATAACAACTATTTAATATAATCACACTTAAAACTACTGAGTCAAGTTATATATATACAACCTAATATTATCAATGGTAAAAAAAGTCCTGCCAAACTTGTATAATAGAGTCAATAAAGAAGAAAGTTATGCAAAGCAATAAAATAAAAGATTCAACAGATTAATTATTTACATTGTTGGAACACATAAGTACATCATTCTTCTATCACTTCATTTATTTGGCTGTCATTGTATTCTGCACAACGTTTACCATCATAATACTGCAAAATAATTAACATTGCACATTAAAATCAATAAAGAAAATAATAACTAATAAAAACTAAACTAAATTAAAAAAACAATATAAATTAAATTGCATACATAGTCAAGAATATAACATTGATAATGAGTGACAACATCTTTCATGAACCGCATCACGTAATACCCGCAATCATTATTGTTGGGTTGGAAAGGGCACTGCAAAAATGCCATCAAAGAATTATACCAACTTATGCATGCAGAGGATCTATTTTGAATATTTGAGTAATTTTTATAAATACCATAATTTTCTTTCACTTGTAGCTTTTTAAAGAATCCACAGCTTGAGGATGTTTGAACCCTTTAGAACCTTGTAAGCTAGTCAATGCACTAACAAAATGAAAAAAAAAAAATATTTTTTGTGGTTCTTGAATCACACAAGTTACTCACATGCACACATACTTTCTCATTAATTAATCTTAACATGTCTGGGCAGTCCTCCGGTTCACCATGCTTTAAAGGGTCCATATAGTAAATGAATGAACCATTAGTAGCCATAGAATTGATGACAATCAAAGTCCAATGCCTCCCAAAATATTTTACAAAATTTATTTATACAAGTTAAAATTAGCCTTCTTCAAATAGAAAAAATCATACCATATAAGGGACAACCACCAATGACTTACCCAGCATTGAACAACTGTTTGACTTCGTTTGATTAAGAAATTATGTTATTGGTCCCCTCATGTTGCTTTATCATGTGCTTGCTGATAAATGAGAATTTATCCCTCATCTTATTATCCATCAATATGTTATGGTACAAGTACCTTCATATAATAATACATACACATAGATTAAAACCAATAACATCTAAATGATATAATTAATGACGATAAAATACCTTATCCAGATGCTGATAGTTGTAGCACCAATCCATTTACGAGCAAGAATGTCATTCAACTCTTGCAATTCAAGATCATCAAAGTAATCGGGAATGTTGTAGATATTTGGTTCAAATTTCATGATTATGCTAGATCCTTCATTATACAATCTTGGTGCAATCAATCCCAAAGCATGGCAACTTGAGGTAAATTTGTTTTGACCTATTTTAGTGGTTGTGCTTTTCTTTTTAGGTATTGTTGTCATCCCTTTAGAGTTGTTGCCAACCATTGTAGTGTTTCTACCCTTGGGTTGTATAGGCTCAATGAGACCTGTAGACCATGCAACATAAAGACCCACAACATCTTTAACTCACATTTCATCATCAGGAGTAGGGTATGGTAGTTGGGCATCTCCATTGATACAAATTTCAATTCTTACTTTTAGCGTGTCAACAGGCAATGGGGAATTGTGCAAAACTTCATTCTCATTGATTTTACACAGCACATAACAAAAGGAAAAAAAATCATATTTGCCAACATATTATACCTAGCAACCAAATAGTTACCCAATATACTAAAAGAATATCAAGTAATTTATATCATTCAACATTCCTCATACAATATATTGTGGACTTCGTGTATCATGAAAATGTATATAAGTGAGTCTAACATTATATTTTAACCTAAAATTTTAAGACTTTGTGTTTGAGTTTTTTTCCTATTTATGTACATGTTAATTTTTTTGTTATTACTCCAATGTAAACGAGTCTAACATTATATTTGCCAACCTTGTCAAGACATAGAGATACAAGTGTGCACCTATTAATATAAATCTATAAATTTGTTAGAGGCATAAGTCAGCCAAATCGACATAAGCTCAAGGCATATACCAAACTTATTCATAATATCACTATGAATGAATCTTCAAAAAAGTTGGAACATTTCCACTAATATCATCCTCCTCAAAACAGGAAAGGCAAGGAAACTTTTGTCATTCCATTTATATAAAAAACAGCTTGCATGGTCTTTTGTTATAAGTCAAGTACAAGTTAATAAGCATATAGAATCAGAACTGTCAAAAACATATGATGTGAGGCAAAAAAAACACATGATGTGCATATATCCTTTTAGAAGGTGCAGTACTTTGATACTTATAAAAGCTCCCTTCTCTTAAAAACAGGGTGGGTTTGATTGAATTTTCATCTACAAAATTGGTGTCTAGTTTCCAAGGTTCAAAAATTAAAGAAAAGGGTAGATTATTTTCGGAAGCATTCAGTCAAGAGATTTGAAAGATCTAGCAACACATGGAATATATATATATATATATATATAGCTGTCCATAAAGCCCATAGCTAATTAGCTAAACGAATCGACAGCAATATATATATATATATATATGAGTTTCCATCACATATACACATGCTTATATTTATATTGTATACGTATGAATATGGCCAACGAGCTGGTGTTGCTTTCCATAAAAGCAAGCGTTCAACAAAGAACTATTAATTCTTCCGTGAAAACGAAGTGGACTGTAAGTAGAAATCAATAATCTGCAGCTACCACCTACAACATGTTGTGTGGCTCTAGCTAACTCCTTCTCTATCGTACGTCTCCCATATATACATTAGAATTTCTCACTTAAAAGAATTATAAATCAAGCCCTGCCCCTTAACCTCATCATCAAGTCCACTTTCGGAAATCATTCATTAATTCTCCCAAATTTTTGATCTTTTTCTCAAGCTAGCAAGAGATGGGTTAAATTATTAAAATGCTCAAACCAGTGCATAACAAACATATACTTGTCTTAAAAAATAAATATTGATAAACAAATAAAGCTTGCCTAAAATTGATTGACAGTAATACTAACTTAGAAATTTGAAGTAATTAAATATGGATAAATAATTCTAGGAAATTTTGAGTATCATTGAATGAAAATCAGTATAGAGATAATGACTACAGAAGTTGAGGACTCACCTACAAACTTGAAAAGCAACGCAGCAAAAAAGGACGCAAACTTATAAAGACAGCAACAAAACGTGCAAACTAAAGGTGTTTTTCAACGGTGATAAGATGGGAATGCATACAGACCACCATGAAAAAGGTTAAAACTCTTGACTATACAAAATGGCCGAAAGATTGAAGCTGTTTTTGTCAACGGTGGGGTGGAGGGTTTGAAGTGTGCTGGAGGAAAGCATGAGCGGGAAAAGAAACCGCGAGCTAAAGATTGTGGATGGGGCCAACATCTTAGGAGAGGAGTTAAAAGTGAAAAAGGTTATGGGGAATGGGAATTAAAAGTAAAAAGAAAAAAGAAAAAAAATCAAATCAAATACAATAGGGCTTGCCCCACGATACCCAAAACAAAAAAATTAATTTTTTTTAAAAAAAAATCAAATTCTCTCAAACTCCCTACATTATCTGTCACAACATATTCTAATTTTCTTAGTCAAGTTTTATTTGGATTAATTTAAACAAATTTGAATGTTATAATAATAAACTAACCTAATCAACTAAAGTGCATTGTGTTAATATTTAAGACCAATTAATTTATTATTTTTCCATTATCTCTTAATTAATAAAAATCTTTGAAAAAATCTTAGTTAATCGAGTTGAAATATTGGCCTGCTTGTTTACCGGATAAATTTGAAATATTCGGTCAAAGAAATTTAAACTCAGCCATTGATTTATAAAAACTAAATTATTTGTTGTGATTAGGATTTGTAGTATATAGATAAATTTAATTAGTTTTATATTTATAGATAAAGAATACATATATTAAATATATATATATATATAACTATAGACTGGATTTAATTGAAGAAACAATTAAACCCCAATTTCCAGTCTTGAGCAAAATTTTCGGGATTGAGAAACAGATATACATAGATAATAAATAATATGATCTTGAGCAACCGACATATATATAAATAGATAGATAAACCACGTACAATTTTTTAAAAGCATTTTATATTACTCCCTCCGGTCCTAATTATAGGACATATTTACCTAACTTTGGAGAAATTAAAGATGGTGGTTAAATTATTTAATCATATTTATTTTCCTAAAATACCCTTATTTAAAGTTTAAAATGGCTTCCAATTACGTTAATTCTCTGTTTTTTCTTGTACCTCTCCTGCCTCACACATGACTTCTCCAAGCTCTCACACAATCCGGCGACGTCAATCTCCCTCAACAACTTTCGATCTACTCTTATTAAATTATTGTTGTGTTTAATCATTATTAAGAAAGTATCAATAGGGGATATTTTGGGAAGAAATTGACAAAAATTAGAACTTTGTCCTATAATTAGGACCAAGTTTAACTCTTAAATGTTGTTCTATAATTAGGACCGGAGGGAGTATAAACAATACAATTGTTAAAAGGATTTTATATTATATATTAAATATATATATATAGATAAATGTTTGTTTTATGAAAGGGCAAAGAAAGAACAAACAAACAAATAAAAAGGGGTAAAATTTAATTAAATTCTGTTAAAGTAATCAAAACCAAAATTTGTTATTATTTCGATTGTCACGATTAATTTTGAATGTAATAGTAATAAACTAACCTAACTAACTAAAGTGCGTTGTGTTAATATTTAAGACTAATTAATTTATTATTTTTTCATTATTTCTTAATTAATAAAAATCCTTGAAAAAATCTCAGTTAAATCCAATTGAAATATTGGCCTTGTTTATCGGATAAATTTGAAATATTCGGTCGAAGAAATTTAAACTTAGCTATTGATTTAATAAACAAAATTATTTGCTGTGATTATGATTTGCAGTATATAGATAAATTATTTAATTTTTATATTTACAAAAAAACCATACATATGTTAAATATATATAGAGTTATAGAGTGGATTTAATTGAAGAAACAATTAAACCCTAATTTCCAGTCTTGAGCAACATTTTCAGGCATAAGAAATGGATATACATAGAAAATATATAATCCGATCTTGAGCAACGGATATATATAGATAAACCATACAATTTTTTTAGAAGTATTTTATATTATAAACAATATAGTTGTTAAAAGGATTTTATATTATTATATTAAATATATATAGATAAATATTTGTTTTATGAAAGGAGAAAGCAAGAACAAACAAATAATAAAAAGGGGTAAA
The DNA here is from genome assembly GCA_963210345.1 of Inga oerstediana. NCBI lineage: Eukaryota > Viridiplantae > Streptophyta > Magnoliopsida > Fabales > Fabaceae > Inga > Inga oerstediana. The sequence goes on from OY723402.1 coordinate 13,408,978, forward strand.
ATTTAATTAAATTATGTTAAAGCGATCAAAACTGAAATCTATTATTATTTCAACTGTCACGATTAAATTGAATCTTAGTTAATACAATTACAAACTTTTTTGGTTCTAGTATTTAGTTAACTTTACCAAACGACATTCCAAAAGCAAAAATCATGTCTACGAAAAGGCTAATCCTCATTGCTTATATATGCAAATTCTTACTTTTAGCACGGAAGGAGAAAAAGAAGAGTAAATCAAACCTTAGATGGAAGGAGCAACCTGAGCCAACAAAGAGCCGTTAGGTCCAATCTCAACTTGAAAGAGAAAATCATAGCTACACCCAATTAAAGACTGCAGAGGGTAGTACTTATTCCCAATTTTCAACTTTGTGGCGGAAGAGTCGGGTGTGGCTATGGTTCTAATATAAAATAAATAACATATAGTTTATGAAGATAAAAAAGAATTGTCATAGAAATATTTTCATCATGATATTTTTTGCCAACACTTTGAATTCAACATTGAATATATTTACTTAATATATTAATGTAACATGGAATACATATGGATAGTCTTACGGATAGTGTGTGTGAGTTTTTTATATAATTATTTATTTTTATATTATTTTTAAAATTTTTAATTATATAAAGTAAGATATATAATTCATTTTAATCTAACAATTAAAATTATATTTTTTAGAAATAAAATAAAAGAATGAAATGAATAGAAAAATGTCTTTTATAAAGTTTCCTTTGGAAAGTGCTACAATTGTTTAATAATTTTTTTTAAAAAAAAATACAGGAGAAGTAGCTCTTCCTTTAGAAAGCGCTACCGAAGACAGTTGTCTTCGGTAGTGCTTCCCCAACGAAGGGCTATCGTTGTTTAGTGTTTTAAAAAAATATAAGAGCTGTAGCACTTTTTTGATGAAGTGTTACAAAAAGTGTGCTACTAAAACCAGCTTTTGTAGTAGTGATCAAAACCTCAATTGTATTTTAAAAAAATTAGTTTAATAATCTAAACATATTAGTTTAGTAATCTAAATATCAAAACCTTGATTTTATTTGCAATTATTTGTAAATTTATTTTAGTTTAATAATCTAAATGTATTATATATTAAAAAATTAAAACTTAATTAAATATGTTTTGTCAGCTACACTATCATCAATTGAGTTTGTTGCATCAACATTTTCCGTTAACAACATTAACGGTGTTAGAAATATAGGACCAAAAGCATACTCTGTAAAGTTAAGGGATCAAAAGTATATCTCATGTAAAACTTAAAGGATTAAAAGTATACTTTAGCTGAAATAAAATTACATTTTGCCACAAATTTAATATGCAATGTTTGGATTAAAACCATATATTTACAAGTTAGTTAATATATTAGTTTAGTAATCTAAATATCAAAATTTAAATAAAATTACAAGTTAGTTAATATAACATGTCTTTTTTTCTAAAACATCATAATCATTTTCCTTACCCTCCCTTTTTCTATTGCTTGATTATTGTTGAAGGATTGTTAATAGTGCTATTTTTTTTTTTTTGGGATGATAAATATATGTAATAAGTCTTATCTTTAGAACCAATATTGACTTTCCAATTAAATTCTATATGCATTAAGGAAAAGAGTTACATACATGCATGACAAGTAATACATCTCTCCAAGTAGACATGAAAACTGCTATATAAGCCCTACTTGAAACTCTGCAGCTTTATTAATTGTATTCCTTCGATCTTAAATATAATATTCAGTTAATTTTTATTTTTGAGATATTAAGGAAGTTAAATAAATTATTTAGTCGCATCATATGTTGTGTATTATTATATAATATATTAGTTTATAAATTAGGTAAAACAGTTTAATGAAAAATGATAAATATAAATATTTTAAATTAATCTAATTAGCTTTCTTAATATCTCTATAAAAAGTCAACTATGTCTTATATTTAAGATCGGAGGGAGGTAGTATATCTTTTTTTGCCAACTTATAATTAAGTTTGATACATACACTACAAAAAAAAAGGTCTTTTGTAGCGGTGGACTTGTAGCGGTTCAATATAACCGCTACAAATTATTCTATTTGTAGCGGTTCTTACCTAAACCGCTACAAATTTGTAGCGGCAAGATTATTTGTAGCGGTTTCCTACAAAAAACCGCTACAAATTTGGCGCAAATTTCCCGCCAAAACTTGTAGCGGTTACTTTGTAGCGGTTAATGCACACAAACCGCTACAAAATACCAAAAGTCAGAATTTTGTAGCGGTTCTGGGAAATAACCGCTACAGAATTTCAAGAGTCTCGACATTTGTAGCGGTTCTGGGCAATAACCGCTACAGAATTTCAAACGTTGTGAAGTTTTGTAGCGGTTATTATAGAACCGCTACAAATTTAATTATTTGTAGAGGTTAGAGTAGCGGTTATTTTAATAACCGCTACTAATAGCTGGCCTATTTAAACCACCACTTTCTTCATTTCGCCTTTTGCGCATTTTGTTTCCTGAGGTTTCTCTGAGTAATTTCTTTGATATTTAAGCGTTCAGACGTCTCTTTAGGAGTTTCTGCTCAGTATTCCGTAGTATTCGCACTTGAGGTACGTATATAACACGTATTTTTATTTATATTTGTATTTTTATTATATTTTTTCATAAAATAATATGACTAATTTTTTTTTTTAATTTTTACAGTTGAGATGACTTCAGGACAGGATAAGGGGAAGGCCCCTGAGGTCCCCAGACCGATTTTACGGGGCGGCAGCAGCCGGGCAGGGGGCAGAGGGAGGGGGCAGCGCGCAGGCAGGGCTACCGCGGCATCTCAGCCCATCCCCCCACAGGTACCGCAGACGATCCCACAGGCGACGACCGCAGCAGAGGTGCCTGAGGTGGAGAGGCCAGAGATTAGCGTTGAGGACTTCCTCAACGAGGAGGAGTTCGAGATCCCGATTGGGTTTAGGGAGATGGAGCAGTTCCTCGATGAGAAGGACGCTCGGGAGCAGAACAACCCACGAGGATCGTCTTCGCGGTCAACTGGGTTTGAGGTGCAGGTCGAAGGTAAATTAATTTTTTAATTTAGTAAATTATTTATTTAAATTAGAAATGTAAACTTTGAATTATAATTTATCTAACGTGTGGTCAACTGTGCACATGAGCAGGGGAACGTGACGACGAGGAGGCTGGATGTGGCCGGTCTGAACAGCATGGACCGGTCCCTGCGAGTTATAGTGCCGTGGAATGAGGGCACTGACCAGCCGATCCATAATGGGGGTCACCTGCTCAACCGCTTCCTGAGCGATCTGGGATCGAATTGGATGCGATTCCCCCTTCACTTCCCGACGTGGAGGCACATTCCGAAGGGGCCGAAGGACCAGGCTTGGGAGGAGGTGGTTCAGGTAATTAAAACTATTTAATTAATATTTTTTGTAATTAATTGTATTTAATTTATTTTTTAAAATTATGGTTTTTATAATTATTGATATTTAAATGTATTTTTTTTCAGCTGCGGTTTGCCGTCCGAGCCAACCGGAAGAGGTACGCCCTCGTGAAGATGGGCGACGCCTGGAGGAACCGTCTCTTCCACAAGGTGGATGGGGACGGGACGATGCCTCTGGAGCAGCTGCAGGAGAGCGTCCCGGACGGCGTCCCGCCGAACGACTGGGCGCGTTTCGTCCAGTTCAGGAGGAGCCCTCAGGCGCAGGTAATGTATTTATTATATTTTTGATATATAATTTTCTAATTGTTAAATATTAAATTATAATTTCAATTTAATTTGTATTTAATTTTAAATTTTATAATACATTTAATTATTTGTTTTTCCAGGAGCTTTCTCAGAGGAACGCCGGGATCCGGGCGCAGCAGACGATCCACCACACAGCAGGATCGAAGACCTTTGCTGTGACGTACAGCGAGCTGGTAACTTTTCAAGTGCTTCACTTACTTTTAGCTGATTAAGTCATAATACTAATTGTTTTGTAATTGTTTCAGGAGACGAAGGCACAGCAGGAGAACCGTCAGACGGACTATGCGGAGCTGTACGCCATCACTCACAGACACCGTGACGGGACTGCGACCTCTCAGCAGGCAGAGGCGGCCATTGTAAGTTATTTTATTATTATATTTTTTATAAAACCAAGTTAATAATGAAAAATGGTAATTATTAATTGTTTCATAAAATGGCAGGAGCGGATGCAGCAGTCGCAGGCTGAGCTGCGACAGACCCAGCCTGAGGAGTCACAGGGGTCAGTGGACCCGACGGCTCCTTTGAAGGCAGGTCTGGCTCAGGCTGAGCACCCCGGACGCGTGCGGGGTGTGGGGATAGGCGCCAGACCCAGCATGGTCTACGGCAGGAGCGTCGCCTCTGAGGCTGGCAACTCTAGAGGGGTCAGACGTCGGAGGGACGAGTCTCTTGACCAGCTGCGGTCAGATTTGGAGCAGACGCAGCAGCAGATGGCGCAGCAGCAGCAGCAAATACAGCAGATGGCGCAGCAGCAGCTGCAGATGCACGCAGATATGATATACGCTCTGCAGACGCAGTGGCGTGAGATCGCGAACAACATGCTCGAGGGAGCATGGAGTCGCCTGTTCCCAGACGAGCAACATCCAGCGGTTCCCCCTGTCCCTCGCTACGTCATCCCGAGTACTACTCCTGCTACAGCTCCTCCTCCTGCTGATGACGATGGTGCGGTTCAGTCTGCGCAGCGGCCCGATCCAGCGGCATCTGAGGGAGCCCCACCTGAGGGAGCACCAGAGGATCAGCCCCCAGCTCCTTAGTTTAGGACATTTTCTTTTGTTTAAACATTTGTAAATATTTATGAGATTTTATTTCAGAATTTTCTTATTGTGTTTTATATAATTATATTTATATTATTAGATCGCATAGAAATAATTAATGAATGATTTATATCTAAATTTAAAAAAAAATTATATATATATTTGTAGCGGTTTTAAGTTAAAACCGCTACAAAGATATGTGTTTGCGCGCAGAATACTAAATGACCACAACCCACACTCACCAGATTTCAGAGCTCTCGCAATCGGCCCTCTTGATCATGCAAAACGGTTTACAGCATATAATGTCAATGGTTTTAAGTTTTGCATGGTTTCACGGGATCAGGGATTGCAAACACATAATTCGGGTGTTTATGGCACATTTGGGACAAGGAGTTATTCGAGCAGCAGTGACGCCAACATGCAGTTCGGAGGCGTCCCTTACTATGGCAAGCTTCTTGATGTGGTCGAGCTTAATTATCAAGGTCGTTTCACCGTGACGCTGTTCAAGTGTTTGTGGGCAAATACCACTACTTCTCGGGGACTGACAACTGACGACCTAGGGATCACATCAGTCAATTTCTCACGGCCGATTCATACTGGTATTTCTCAAGATGATGAGCCGTATATTCTAGCTTCAGAGGCACATCAGGTTTATTATGTCGAGGACGAGAGGCATAGGGATTGGCACATGGTCGTTCATTTAAAGCCAAGAGACCTTTACGACATGGGTGAAGGCGATAACATCGCCTACGAGAGTGAGCCATTTCAGCCAGCTGATTTTGAAAACTACTTCCCTGAAGGCGATGACAATTTACCTCTACTGCGGTGAGTTTTTTTAAGTCTACGTCATTTCAATTAAATTTTTTAAATTTAATAATACATCAATAACAATAATTTTTCTACAAAATTTCTGTAGGGATGGCGACGATGAGTGATCAAAATCAAGTGTAAAAAATTTGTCTTTAAAAAAAATGCAAAAAATTTGTGTTAAAATAAAATGTAAAAAAAAAATTGTGATCAAAATCAAGTGTAAAAAATTTGTCTTTACAAAAAATGCAAAAAATTTGTGTTAAAATAAAATGTAAAAAAAAATTTTTAAAAAAAATTAAAATAATATTTGTAGCGGTTATTCAACCGCTACAAAAATATAAATAACCGCTACTAACTAATAACCGCTACATTAACCGCTACAAATAGCACGAGGAATATTAAACCGCTACAAAAATATAAATAACCGCTACTAATTAATAACCGCTACATTAACCGCTACATTAACCGCTACAAATAATACGTGGATCCCTATAAATACCCTTATCACAACTCATTTCAAACACTCCACAATTTCTTTTCACCTTACCTTTCTTTCATTTCCTCTCATTTACAACTTCTTTCGTATGAGTAGAGGAGCTGAATAATACGATCAAATATGGTAACAAGATTTTCAATTTTTTTTAGAATACTTCTTTCCTTTCTATAAAATTTATTCTAACTATTTTTTTTTCTAGATATATCATAACTCTATCTCATTTTCATCTATTTTTCATACACAATTACATTATATTTGAAAACATAATAATTCCTTATTACCTACATATCCTTAATAATATTATTCATATAAATTTTATACTAATCCTATTCAATTATATTTTTCCTTTTTATTTATTAATAAGTTAAACTATTAAATAATAAACTAATTGAAATAGATAAAATAATAACAAAATAAACTATTTAATATAATATTGAAAAAACAGAAAAAAATTCATTGTATATTTATGAAAAATATTTTAAATATTTGTAGCGGTTATTAAACCGCTACTAAATAACGCGCCTTTTTATGGCTCAACTTAAATTTTTTGGCGCAGTTTTTGAATTTCATGAAATTAGTAGCGGTTTTAAAAACCGCTCCTAATTTTGAATTTTGATATTAGTAGCGGTTTTATATAACCGCTACAAATAAATAATGTCTTTTTTTTTTCGCCAACAAATTTTTAAATTTTTTATATTTGTAGCGGTTTATTAACCGCTACAAAAAAAATTATTTTTTTAAGCTGTAAATAAAATTTTTTATATTTGTAGCGGTTATATAACCGCTACAAATATCTCTGGGTGTTGTAGCGGTTAATGATAACCGCTACAAATGTTGTAGCGGTTATTTTTGATTGAGTAGCGGTTTTATAAAACCGCTACAAAACGGCTTGCAACGTACGATTTAGTAGCGGTTTTTCAAACCGCTACTAACCTATTTTGTAGCGGTTAGAACCGCTACGAATACCCATTTTTAACCGCTACTAAATCACGTTTTTTTTGTAGTGATATAAGAGATATAGTTTGATACACAACTGATAAGTCAAACCATGGTTTGCACAACCCGAGGCAAAACTCCTCTCACACACTTACCTCGTAAATCATAAAAGCTATTAAAAAAAAGCTAATCCAAACACACACTAAGAAAGGAGAGAGAAAGAGAGAAACAGAAGAAAAATTCAAAGAAGGGAGGGAAACTGAGGAGAAATGATCAGAGGGAACAGAGAAGGAAGAGAGAGCAAGGCAAACTGTATTATTCATATTCACAATTGAATAGGTCACCTATATATAGTATCTAATCCCCACCTATCCCCTAACGGTTATTTTAAGTAACCCACTAACTAACTAACTAACCAACTTCTAACGATTCTTAGGGAGTGTTTGGATTCAATTTTTTTAAATGATTCTCAGCCCAAACCATAGTTTCCCTTAAAAACATCCAAACACCCTTTTTTTTTTTGGAAAATCCCGTTTCAGCCCAAACCAAGGTTTTGAATTGCAAAACCTTGGTTTGGGCACAATCCGATTTTTTCTGCTACACACACTGATTATTTGACCGTTGAGAGCAATTATTATCTCTCTCTCTCTCTCTATTCTCTTTCCCTTTTCTCTTCCGTCGCTGCTTCCTTCCATTTCTCTTCTCATTGCTTCGATTTCTCGTCTCCTGCCGTTGTTCCTTCCCTCATTCGCGTCGCGAGTTGCCTGATTCCGTGGCTCCTTCCCTTGTTCTTCCTCCGTCTTCCTTCTATTCCCAGATCCCGTCAAGCTTCGTCCGTCTCCCTCTCTTCCAGATCCCGTCGAAGATCACCATATTCGGCGTTCTCGGTCACTGATTTGGCCTATTTCAAGTCTGTCGGTGGCTGGTGGTGGACGATGGCAGTATTTCGGGTGGGTACTGTCCCCCTTTTGTCCCCATTTTTCTGCTAAATCTCTGGTCCGATCTGAGGCGCTGGTGGCTGTCGGAGCTTTGTTGGCGGTCAGTGCAGGAAGAACGGATTGCGGTCGGTGCCGGTGACACTCATAAGTGTTCAAAATCTCTGAACTCGCTCTGTCCGGTGAGTGTTTCGATTCAACTTGTTCTAGTTTTTTTTTTCCCGAATTGCTTGTTCTGTCGAGGGAGATAATCTGGTGACATTGATAGATTTTAGTTTGGTTAGACATTGATATTGGTTTGAAAATCTAGTGCAAATAACCTCTGTCCTGAAAAGAACCTCTATTGATATTCATATTGATTAATGACGTTGATATTGGTTAATGACATGTTTATTGGTTAATGACGTTGCAATCTACCTCTGATGCAAAAAAAAAAAAAATTTGTTAATAACATTGATATTGGTTAATGACATTGATATTGGTTAATGATGTTGATATTGGTTAATGACATTGCAAAGAACCTCTGTCCGGTTAGTGTTTTCAAAATGGTAGTTGGTATATAAAACTTACTGAGTTGTTAAGATTTATGATTGTGGAGACATTGATTTCATTTTTGTTATTCTGTATTCGAAAAATACACTAATAATGGTTTGAAAATCTGTCATTAGGCTTCGATGAGTCAATGAGAGTAATAGATTTCAGTTTGGTTAGAACCCAATGCCTGTTTTTGTTTGATTTAGAATTTTGTTTGGTTAGAATGCAATGACTAGACTGAGAATCATCGTCAAGCATAGATTTGTGTTTGGTTAGAATGCAATGACTGGAAATCCTTGTAATATAATTCTGTTTGGTTATAATGCAATGTCTGTCATCATTTGCTTTAGAATTCTGTTTGGTTAGAACGCAATGATTGGACTGTGAATGATCGTCAAATCTAGATTTTTGTTTGTTTAAGGTGAAACCATAATGAGTAAGGGTAAGGAAAAAGCATCATGGGATGTGAAGAGCACAAAAGTCTTTATTGACCTATGCATAGACCAAGTTGTGAAGGGAACACGCAAAAGCACTAACTTTAACAAAATTGGGTGGAAAGAGATCTCGGAATCCTTCACTACAAAGACGGGAAAAATATATGATAAGGGTCAATTTACAAACAAATATGATGCTCTTAGAAAGGATTGGCAGCTATGGGATAGGTTGTTACACGAGACGGGTGTTGGATGGGATAGTGAGAAGAACACTATTGTTGCCGATGATGATTGGTGGGAAGAAAATTTTGGTTAATAATTAATTTCAGCGAGCGAACATATTTATTTCCTTGACATCGTGCTTGTACGAACTTGTGTAACAAACTTTCATGATGAATGTACAGGAAGTTTCAGGATATGATAAATTCAGGACAAAAGGACTTCAGTTTCAAGAAGAATTGACCCAATTGTTTGCAAGTTCGCGGCCACGGGATCACAAACTTGGGCTCCTACATCCATGTCTCTTCCTGTCCCTCCCTCTACTGAGGCAATCCCAGAATATGCAATCCTAGAATTTCATATGCAAGAGGGATCAGGAGACAGCGATATGGACAACACATTGAAAATTATGGCAAATCATAGGGAACGGCGCAAACAAAGAGTACGAAAAGTGGCCGCATATGTTGGTGCATATGCTCAGCTATATTTATGTAAAGAACCGCGGCACACAAGTGACTTCACAGGTGCTAAATGGGTGCGTGAAGTCTTAAGCGGTAATTCGAACCGTTGTTATGACATGTTTAGAATGCAACTTCATGTCTTTCACGAGCTTTGCTTTGAACTGCAACGACATGGTTTGACGGAGACTCGAAATATGGGTGTACATGAAATGGTTGCAATATTTTTGAACACAGTTGGGTTTGCAGCATCGAGTAGGCTGCAACAGGAAAGGTTTCAGCGCTCAGGAGAGACAATTCATAGGGCTCTGCATCTTGTCTTAGATGCATGTTGTCGTCTTGCAATGACTAACATAAAACCACAGGATCCTAAGTTTGAAAATATTCACTCAAAGATACGACTCAGCAATAGATACTGGCCTTTCTTTAAAAATGCTATTGGAGCAATTGATGGTACCCACATTCCATGCAAGGTCAAAGCAAAGGAAAGAACAAAATATATTGGTAGAAAAGGATTTACATTGCAAAATGTAATGGCGGTTTGTGATTGGGACATGTGTTTTACCTTCGTATTGGTTGGATGGGAAGGAACAGCCCATGATGCGCGCGTATTTGATCATGCTCTGACAACGCCATCGATGAATTTTCCACATCCCCCAAAAGGTATGCTTATAACTCCTACACTTTAATTATTATTAATTTTATATATATATATAGTTATTGACTTTAACCTATTTATTTTGTAAAGATAAATATTATTTGGTGGATGCTGGCTATCCCACCCCGACTGGATATCTTGGTCCATACAGATCCAAGCGTTACCATCTCCCGGACTTTCAGAGGTCATCTACATTTCAAAACCACAATGAGACCTTCAATTACTTACATTACAGTCTTAGGTGCACAATAGAAAGAACATTTGGCGTTTGGAAGAACAAGTTTGAAATATTACAGAACATGCGTAGCTATAGCTTCCCCACACAGGTTAAAATAGTGTGTGCTACAATGGCTATACACAACTTCATTAGAAGAACATCTATTTCTGATCCTGACTTCCGGCGCCATGATCGAGAGGTATTTTGTGTGATGCCGATGCAGATGACAATATAGAACCTTCAACAATACATTCATCAATTGCATCTTTATCTGACATGGCTTCTCTTCGTGATTCTATAAGAGATCAGATCGTTTATTATATGCACGAAGCTTAGTCATGTATATATAGTTTCCTTCTTTTTACGTACGCTTTTATTGACAATCTGTTAAATGTTATTGTATTTACATTTTGACGTATTCTATTTTTGCCAATCAGTGAAATGTATGTGTATCTCTACTATGAACTTGTACTTTGGTATTTTGTAGTAGATTATTTTATATCCTAACTACTTATAATTAATTTTTTGTTTCACAAGTTATTACTATACATGTACACACACATATGTATATATATTTGACTAATTTTAAACCACATATGTTCACACACACATATGTTATTACTATATTAAACCACATAATAGACTAATAATATAATTTATAAAATAATTTTATATATTTTTTGATATTGTATATTTGACTCATTTTATAATTATAATTTTTTTTAAAATTTATTTCGAATTTTTTTGTATTTATTAAACATTTAATGTTTAATAATGCATATAATATAAATTTATCCCTTACATATAATTATCACAAAAACTAATATCCTTTTTAGTAATTTGACCATGAAAAAAGTTATTCTGACCATAACATTTAAACACTCTTACTTTATCAAAATCACATTTTTCTCATAATCTATTCTGCTCATAATCTATTCTCTAAAAGCTATTCTTCACTTTTTTTCCAGAAGCTATTAAAAAAAGCTTTGCCAAACACACACTTATGGTTACAAAGTGGGTCTTATATATAGGGAGGAATATTATTTTCCATGCGTTTGTAATTCATAGAGCCAGCACAGTCTGCTTTGCGCTTATAATTGTCGCTACTTAATTCCGTCATCACTAGGATAGATAACAAGTGCATGAGCTTTGTAGTAAGCAAGCTTTTATATTTATTTGCTAGCGAGTTTATGACAAGCCATAAATCTTCAGGTGATGAAACATCAACATACGTACAAAGTACAAAAGAAACGTAAAAAACAGATGCGCCGTACAAGAAAAGCTGCGGCTGTAATTGAATACTGGGCTATATATGTGTTTTAACCTTGTGATTCATATAGCGAGCACAGTCTGCCTGATTGCCTGCAACTTTTTCAAGGCCTCTCTCATGGTCATACGATTTGTGGGCACTTGAGCTGCACAAGACAAGCCAACTCTTACCACTGCCGCTACACACGCCTCTGCTTTGTGCTGGCCGAGTCTGAAACTAGTATCATAGTTGTCACCACTGTCCTCTTCACTACGTAAACCACCTGTGCTTGAGCTTTGCGTTGTTGATGACCATTCAAAATCGTTAAAAAGCTTTACTTCAACTGCGTTTACTATTTGATTCTCATCCATTGCCGCAGCAAACTTTTCAAGGCTCAAACCATCCTTGAACTTCTCATCAGTTGGCTTTTTTCCTATGAACATCTCGAGCAGTAAAATCCCAAAACTATACACATCTCTGAATGTTGAAGCTTTCCCACCCAGACCATATTCTGAAACATGTTACAAAACAACCTTAGAAAATGTGAAGGACATTAGATTATTACGGACAGTAAGTTAGTTTCCTTGTACCTGGTGGAATGTAGCCGATGGTACCCTTCAGTCCTAGAGTGACAGACTCCAATAAATCCTGAGAAAGAAGAAGCCTTGCAAGTTCAAAATCTCCAAGATGGGCCACCATAGTTTCATCTAATACTTCTAACACGTTACCAGGTTTCAGATTGCAATGGTCTACTGGCGGGTCACAGTCATGGTGTAAATAATAGATAGCATTAGCAATATCTATAGCAACATTCAATCTCTGCAAGAAGGTCAACGTGGACGGCCCTGATTCTTCGTCTTACAGCCACGTGTCCAAATTACCGTTGGTCATGAATTGCATAACCAAAGCCTTAAAGTCATCACCTTTATTATCAATACTCGAGCAAGAGGTGATGAGCTTCACAAGGTTCCTATGCCTGACGTTCTTCAACGCTTCGCACTCTGCAACGAAACTCTGAGAAGCCTTACTTAGTTTCAAGTCGAGTACTTTCACTGCAAGAGTAGTTTCCCGTTGGTTGATGCTGAACACACCCTTGTACACAAAGCCAAACCCACCTCTTCCTATCAAGTTTTCAGATGCAAAATTGTTTGTGGCTGTTCGAATATCAGAAAAGGATATGTTTTGAGGAATTCCCTTGAGAGGAGAGATTGAAAAACTTGTTTTCTCATCCTTCTTTTCCTTCTTTCTTTTCCACACTAAGCAGAAGAAGAAAAGGCATAAAACAGAGGCCCCTGTAACTGCTAGTATGACAGAGAGTAAAAATCTAGTGTGCCCTTTACCTTTGACACATCTAATGATTCTTAATCTTTCCGCAACTTCTTTGTTAGGACTGCAAATAGTTCAATCTTTGGCACTGTACAATGCTGGAGGGAATTCCGCCAAACAAGTTGTAATTGTGCAACGCGAGGGTGGATAACTGAGTGAAATTACCAAACATGTCTGGGATTTCTCCAGATAACTTGTTTTTGTACATAAGAAGGTTCTCCATTTTGTTCAATGCTCCTATGTCTCTTGGTATCTCCCCAGTGAAATTTTTTATTTCAAAAGATAGGGACACCAGGTTTTGAAAGTTTCCCGTACCCTGAGGGATGCTTCCCCTGAATAGGTTATAGGATACACAAAATTGTTTTAGAGAGGTTGAAAGATTTGCTATAGTTTTTGGAAGCTCCCCTGCCAACTGATTAGAGTTTATCATCAGAATTTTCAGAGTTGAGCTATTTCTAAGGGAGTCAAAGAACTCAGAATTACCTGATGGTGTAGAAGAGAGATGATTATTACTAAGAACTAGCCTGGTGAGATTGCTCATGTTGCTGAACAAGGGAAGGTATCCATGAAATTCATTGTGAGAAAGATCGATTTCTTGGAGATGTGAAGCATTGGATATGGAAACAGGAATCACACCCCCAAATGTATTGTTTGCCAGATAGAGACCTCTGAGATTTGGAAGAGAATGGCCTATGTGTTGAGGTAATTTTCCTGAAAGGTGATTTTGTGTTACAGATAAGAAGGTCAACGAAGAAGTTGAAGATAGAAATGGGGAAATCCCCGGAGAAATAGTTTTCAGAGAGTTGAAGCTGAGAAAGATTATGAAGATTTCCCAACTCACTAAGAATCTCTCCAGAGAGATGGTTTCTTGCCAACAAAAGAATATTGAGGGAGGAAAAGTTTCCAAATTCAGGAGGGATTTGACCACTGAGATTATTCAAAGACAAGTCTAGAACTTGAAGCTGGTGTAGAAGGGATAATTGGGAAGGAAGTGTATTTGACAATTCCCAAGGAAGATGGCCATGGAATGAATTATAGGAAAGATCAAGTGACTGTAAAAAAGTGAGGTTAAAGAGTGAAGAAGGTAGATTACCAGAAAGGCCTAGTTGTGTTAGGCTAAGAGATTGAACTCTGTTGGTGTTGTTGGAGCAGGAGACACCATGCCAAGAGCAGATGGAGGAATTAGAATTCCAGCTAGAAAGAGAATTCTTTGGGTCATTGACTTGGGATTTGAACGAAAGAAGGGCATATTTGTCATCACAGAGGATGCCATGAAAGTTAATTTGGATTGAAATTAGGAGGAATATAGCGAGAGGAATGTGTAATGTCGTCGTTGTCATGGGTACAAGCTAGGCTAAGCTTCCATTAATGGCGGAGAGAATGCAGATATTCATATATAGATGAAACAAGGCTCTTTTCGGTTTATATTCCTTGCTCTGACTTTGTCATGGAACGTGTGCAATTAAGTAGGGAAAAATGTAACATCAAGATTACAAGTTGGATGGAAAATGCGTTGCACCAGCAGGGACGTGCCTACGTTATTATAGACTCTGGGCTTGGGGGCACTCAATAAGGGAATGTAGTTTTATATTCAGTAATATATATTTATAGTTATAAACCATGCAACACTGAACAAACAAACGCTCTTTAGTCAAAGAGGGTGCTAATACGGCTATTAAAAAGAAACTTGCTAATTATGTTGAATATACTAACCCATAAAAACTTTATTTGATATGGAAGATTCAGATCGATGATGAGGACGCTAAAAATATGAATGTGGATTAGTACGCAACGATATATAAAACATAAAAAGACAGTCAATCCCGTACGTTGCACGGATTAGAATTTATTAATGACAAAAGAAGTAACTTATTAGCATCCTTAAAATTGTCTTTCTGTCATACATAAAATGAGACTAAACTTACAAGAACCTACAACCTCAAAAGTAAAATGAAACAGTGCATCAAAATTCATCACATCAGAAGGTTCTGAAACACTTCTGGGTAAACTACATTTATTGTACTATTCGTACACTTGTTCAGCTCCTCTAAAATTAGTAAATTCTTGTTAAAACTCTTGTTCCTCGATAATGCAACGTATAATTGACCATGAGAGAAAACCAGGCTTGGAAGATAGAGGCTAACATTGGTTATCGGTTGGCCTTGACTTTTGTTTATCATCATTGCAAACTAAATGATGATATTGGTCATCGATTGGCCTTGGCCTTTGTTTATCGCCATTGCAAAAGTAATGATGATTGGGAATTGCCTCCTGGAACAATATGCGACATGTCTTCGCAGATAAGAACTTTCGTTTGCTCCCAAGCTACTGCCGGTTGGGACCGAGAGTGGCTTAACAACATGCTTGTGAAAATTGGTGGAGGTAATTACCAGATGCCCACAATGACGCTTATTTTATGGTGTCAATATACTCATTGTCATCATCAAGTAACCCAAGAGCATAACCAGCTTCTCTCAATGTCGGGTAAACTACATTATTGACTGTCTGTATGCCTTCATAATTTTTTGGTCCTTAACCTTTGTCAATAACAAACGTAGGTAGTATAATTCTCCCTGAGCTAGAGTACAATGACCCAATCTAACTACCGAAAATCCTCGTTCACAAAGCTTCCAGAATCTTTTTTCCCTAAGAAAAGTGAAGTAGTTGGGGAATTAATTGAAAGTATGCAAGTGTTCTGGCGAATGGGTCGTTTACAAAATGGACGGATGGATTTGATTTAGAATCGTAAGGTAATAACACGATCGCCACATCAGCTAAGTGAAAAAAACGCACAACACACAAGCACGTTTGCAGGTGCAGTTAAGTGGG
The DNA here is from genome assembly GCA_963210345.1 of Inga oerstediana. Taxonomy (NCBI): domain Eukaryota; kingdom Viridiplantae; phylum Streptophyta; class Magnoliopsida; order Fabales; family Fabaceae; genus Inga; species Inga oerstediana. The sequence goes on from OY723402.1 coordinate 13,424,816, forward strand.
TGTTTAGGAGGGCTTTTGACAGCCCTATAAGCCCAATTGGGCATAAATAACCCCGATTGGGCATGAATATGCTTTTATTAAGTGTTTAGGATGATAATTGATGAAAATGACTAGTTCAATTTTAAGGAGCTTTTACCATAAGCTGAAAATTGGTGCTTATTGTGATTGGCTTTTGGAAATTGGATAGAGAAAGTTATTGTTAAGCCATAAATGCTGGGCTCACCATAAAAAATCGCGCTCATATATAGAACTATTCAAAATGAGATTTTGATCACAATTTTTTAATAACAAATAGTTATTTTTTAAATAAGTAAACTGAGAAATAATAAGAACGAATTGGATTATATTCTGATCCCTTTTTTTTTGGCAAATATTGTATTATTGCAAAAAATGTTCAAATACAGCTAAGAAACACAAGTTTGTTTAGTTTGCGCAACAATGACCATACATAACTTTATCAGGAGAAATTCAGAATCTGATGTTAATTTTGAGCAAGCAAGAATTGGAAATTTAGCTCATGAAAATAATAATATAGTAGAGGATGAGGCTTCATCGACCAATTATGTTGCAACTTGCAACATCTTCATCCCATATGAATCGTATTCGTGACATGATTAGAGACTAACTTGTACGAGATATGTGATCTAATTAGTTATATAATATTTTTTTTATCAAATTATGTATTTTGGCACCACATTATCTCATTTCAATTTTTCCACTTGTTTATAATATTAAATATGTTTTTTTCTTACAATTATCACAAAAGCATTTATGCAATCGTCAATTCGAATAAGTTTTGACTTTTGTAAGAGCACTTATACAATCGTCAATCCAAATATAAATCATATTATACAATATGACTTTTGCTCAATCTTAAGTTTCCATAAATCAAATTGAAAATAAGTCATTTTTCCCACCGCAAACACACACTTAGGCTATGTTTGGTATGTGGTATTGATCGAATTTTGATGGATTGGGATAGGGATTGGGATTGGGATAGGGATAGGGATTGGGATTGGGTTTGATACTTTAAAAATATGTTTGGTATGAGGTGGTAATTGGAGGGAATGATTTTACTAATATTATTTAATAAACATATATTAATTATAAAATGACACCAATACCCTACCCAAAATCCCAAACAATCGATCGAAAGTCTGTCGCAACAACCACAATTGCAATAGCTGCTTCTGCAATTCCTACAGCTTTTATCACTTCATCTCTTTCATCATCACCCTCCTCTTCTTCCCAATCTCTCAAAACCCCACACCTTCCCTTCCTCTCCATGTTGGCATTTCTTAGCAGGGATTGGTACAATTTGGAAAAATCCAAGCGTGTGAAGGCATTCCGATGTGGTGAGTTTGATGATTGTATAGAAAGGGCTGAATCCTCCCAGGGGAAAAATCTGTGATCACGATGCCTTCAGTTCATGTACGGCAATATTTACACCGCTGGTGAGGAAAAATCGAAGAGGGAGTGATTGTGAGAGAGATTGATTAGGTTAAAATCAGGGTATTTTTGTCTGAAAAAATTTAAATCAAGGGTAATTTTGTCTCTACAATTTTGGAATCCAGGGATTGAAAACACAAAACCAAGGGGGAGATGGCTTTACAGCAATCCCTCTTTCGTGGCATTCCCAATCCCTGATTATTCATAATCCCTGGTACCAAACGATATATTTTGACTTAATCCCTCACCTAATCCCTATCCCTACCCCCTGTTACTTCGTACCAAACATAGCCTTAATGTTCACTGGTGTAATGTCGGGTATTCAAATTAAAAAGCCCCCATTTGTCCGACGATATTCCATGCGTGCAGCCATTTAGGTTAACCTCAGAAATGTATGCAAAAGTTTCAGAAGTCGCATCCAAAATATGCCTAGCATTTTAATTACTCCATCAATTAAAAAATTGAATTACTATTTCCTGTATATATAAATGGTTTGTGATATTTTTAATTTTCAGACCTTTACCACTACAAAAAAAAGGTCTTTTGTAGCGGTGGACTTGTAGCGGTTCAATATAACCGCTACAAATTATTCTATTTGTAGCGGTTCTTACCTAAACCGCTACAAATTTGTAGTGGCAAGATTATTTGTAGCGGTTTCCTACAAAAAACCGCTACAAATTTGGCGCGAATTTCCCGCCAAAACTTGTAGCGGTTACTTTGTAGCGGTTAATGCACACAAACCGCTACAAAATACCAAAGGTCAGAATTTTGTAGCGGTTCTGGGAAATAACCGCTACAGAATTTCAAGAGTCTCGACATTTGTAGCGGTTCTGGGCAATAACCGCTACAGAATTTCAAACGTTGTGAAGTTTTGTAGCGGTTATTATAGAACCGCTACAAATTTAATTATTTGTAGCGGTTAGAGTAGCGGTTATTTTAAAAACCGCTACTAATAGCTGGCCTATTTAAGCCACCACTTCCTTCATTTCTCCTTTTGCTCATTTTGTTTCCTGAGGTTTCTCTGAGTGATTTCTTCGAGATTTGAGCGTTCAGACGTCTCTTTAGGAGTTTCTGCTCAGTATTCCACGGTATTCGCACTTGAGGTACGTATATAACACGTATTTTTATTTATATTTGTATTTTTATTAAATTTTTGGATAAAATAATATGACTATTTTTTTTTTTAATTTTTACAGTTGAGATGGCTTCAGGACAGGATAAGGGGAAGGCCCCTGAGGTCCCCAGACCGACTTTACGGGGCGGCAGCAGCCGGGCAGGGGGCAGAGGGAGGGGGCAGCGCGCAGGCAGGGCTACCGCGGCATCTCAGCCCATCCCCCCACATGTACCGCAGACGATCCCACAAGCGACGACCCCACCAGAGGTGCCTGAGGTGGAGAGGCCAGAGATTAGCGTTGAGGACTTCCTCAACGAGGAGGAGTTCGAGATCCCGATTGGGTTTAGGGAGATGGAGCAGTTCCTCGATGAGGAGGACGCTCGGGAGCAGAACCACCCATGAGGGTCGTCTTCGCGGTCGACTGGGTTTGAGGTGCAGGTCGAAGGTAAATTAATTTTTTAATTTAGTAAATTATTTATTTAAATTAGAAATGTAAACTTTGAATTATAATTTATCTAACGTGTGGTCAACTGTGCAGATGAGCAGGGAAACGTGACGACGAGGAGGCTGGATGTGGCCGGTCTGAACAGCATGGACCGGTCCCTGCGAGTTATAGTGCCGTGGAACGTGGGCACTGACCAGCCGATCCACAATGGGGGTCACCTGCTCAACCGCTTCCTGAGCGATCTGGGATCGAATTGGATGCGGTTCCCCCTTCACTTCCCGACGTGGAGGCACATTCCGAAGGGGCCGAAGGACCAGGCTTGGGAGGAGGTGGTTCAGGTAATTAAAACTATTTAATTAATATTTTTTGTAATTAATTGTATTTAATTATTTTTTTAAAATTATGGTTTTTATAATTATTGATATTTAAATGTATTTTTTTCAGCTGCGGTTTGCCGTCCTGGCCAACCGGAAGAGGTACGCCCTAGTGAAGATGGGCGACGCCTGGAGGAACCGTCTCTTCCACAAGGTGGATGGGGACGGGACGATGCCTCTGGAGCAGCTGCAGGAGAGCGTCCCGGACGGCGTCCCGCCGAACGACTGGGCGCGTTTCGTCCAGTTCAGGAGGAGCCCTCAGGCGCAGGTAATGTATTTATTATATTTTTGATATATAATTTTCTAATTGTTAAATATTAAATTATAATTTCAATTTAATTTGTATTTAATTTTAAATTTTATAATACATTTAATTATTTGTTTTTCCAGGAGATTTCTCAGAGGAATGCCGGGATCCGGGCGCAGCAGACGATCCACCACACAGCAGGATCGAAGACCTTTGCTATGACGTACAGCGAGCTGGTAACTTTTCAAGTGCTTCACTTACTTTTAGCTGATTAAGTCATAATACTAATTGTTTTGTAATTGTTTCAGGAGACGAAGGCACAGCAGGAGAACCGTCAGACGGACTATGCGGAGCTGTACGCCATCACACACAGACACCGTGACGGGATTGCGACCTCTCAGCAGGCAGAGGCGGCCATTGTAAGTTATTTTATTATTATATTTTTTATAAAACCAAGTTAATAATGAAAAATGGTAATTATTAATTGTTTCATAAAATGGCAGGAGCGGATGCAGCAGTCGCAGGCTGAGCTGCGACAGACCCAGCCTGAGGAGTCACAGGGGTCAGTGGACCCGACGGCTCCTTTGAAGGCAGGTCTGGCTCAAGCTGAGCACCCCGGACGCGTGCGGGGTATGGGGATTGGCGCCAGACCCAGCATGGTCTACGGCAGGAGCGCCGCCTCTGAGGCTGGCAGCTCTAGAGGGGTCAGACGTCGGAGGGACGAGTCTCTTGACCAGCTGCAGTCAGATTTGGAGCAGACGCAGCAGCAGATGGCGCAGCAGCAGCTGCAGATGCACGCAGATATGATATACGCTCAGCAGACGCAGTGGCGTGAGATCGCGAACAACATGCTCAAGGGAGCATGGAGTCGCCTGTTCCCAGACGAGCAGCATCCAGCGGTTCCCCCTGTCCCTCGCTACGTCATCCCGAGTACTACTCCTGCTACAGCTCCTCCTCCTGTTGATGACGATGGTGCGGTTCAGTCTGCGCAGCGGCCCGATCCAGCGGCATCAGAGGGAGCCCCACCTGAGGGAGCACCAGAGGATCAGCCCCCAGCTCCTTAGTTTAGGACATTTTCTTTTGTTTAAACATTTATAGATATTTATGAGATTTTATTTCAGAATTTTCTTATTGTGTTTTATATAATTATATTTATATTATTAGATTGCATAGAAATAATTTATGAATGATTTATATCTAAATTCACTCACGCCAGCTGTAATGGCAAGATCGTCTGTCCATGTCGGAAATGCAAGTTCAAGAAGTGGCATCCACGAAATGTTGTGAAGGAACATTTGCTTGTGAAGCCTTTCCCTGAGGACTATACGTTCTGGGCAGTTCATGGTGAGAAGGCCGGCATTAGATATGACGAGGCTCTTCCTCGAAGTTCTCAAGTAGGCGTTCAAGTAGATGAAGATGATCCTGTGAATGATGCTGTGCGTGATGCGTTTGGATTTCAAGGCGACAACTTCAAAGAAGAAGTGCACGGTTCTGAGCCGGCTTTTATGGGGAATGAAGCAGCTCGGGATTTTTTTAGCTTGATGGATGAGGCAGATCGTCCTTTATATCAAGGTTGTCGCAAATATTCTAAATTATCTTTCTTGATCAAATTGTATCATATCAAGTGCTTGTGTGGGATCACGGATAAGGGAATGTCGATGTTGCTCGACTTATTACAAGATGCATTCCCCGACGCCGAGATTCCCACAACCTTCTACGAGGCCAAGAAGATTATCAACAGGTTAGGGTTGAATTATCAAAAGATTGATGCGTGCCCAAATGATTGTATGCTGTATTGGGGAGACGATTCCAGCAGGGAGACGTGCAAGAGATGTCACACATCGAGGTACAAGACAATTCGGAAGGGGAAAAAGCAGAAGAAGAAACCTGCAAAGATTCTCAGGTACTTCCCTTTGAAACCTCGTCTACAAAGATTATTTATGTCGTCTAAAACTGCTGAGCACATGAGGTGGCATGCCGTTGATAAAAACGAAGATGGTAAATTAAGACATCCGCGGGATGCAGCTGCTTGGAAAACGTTTGACAACGACTTTCCAGATTTTGCGACTGACCCCAGAAATGTTCGGCTTGCGTTGGCGACCGACGATTTCAATCCTTTCGGGAATCTTAGCACAAGTTACAGCATTTGGCCGGTAGTCTTAGTTCCCTACAACTTACCCCCTGGATGTGTATGAAACAAAGCTCTTTCATTATGTCTATGATCATTCCAGGCAAAAAGGCACCGGGCAATGACATCGATGTGTATCTCCAACCGCTTATTGCGGAATTGCTTGACCTGTGGAATGTCGGCTTGGAGACGTACGACTCTCACAGCAAGACTTTGTTCAACATGCGTGCAACCTTGATGTGGACGATCAGTGACTTTCCTGGCCTTGGCACATTATCTGGTTGGAATGTGCATACTGGGTCGGCGTGTCCAGCTTGCAATTTCGACTCTGACGCATTGCGCCTTCCCCACAGCCGAAAGTGGTGCTTTATGGGGCATCGGAGGTTTCTCGATGGAACGCATAAGTTCAGATTGCAACGGAATCGCTTCAATGGGAAACCAGAGAAAAGAGAACCACCTCAGACTTTGTCCGGTACAGATATCTTACAGCAGCTTGAGCATGTTGACTTCGAGTTTGGAAAAACCGACGATTCAGCACAAACTCGCCAAAAGACGCGCAGGACTTCGGCACCTCAGCAGTGGAAGAAGATAAGTATTTTCTTCACGCTTCCGTATTGGAGATCTAATTTACTTCGCCACAGTCTTGATGTAATGCACATTGAAAAGAATGTTTGCGACAATGTGCTGTATACGCTGCTTAACGAACCCGGCAAGACAAAAGATCACCTTCAAGCTAGGAAAGATTTACGCGACATGGGAGTTCGTGAAGACGCTTGGCCAGATGAGCATGACAGATTTACACCGGCGAAGTTTACCCTCACAAAACCGAACAAGGATGTGTTCCTCGCGACCTTGAAGAAATTAAAAGTTCCTGATGAGTATTCAAGCAACATTTCTCGATGTGTCGACTTGCAGGCTCGAAAGGTTGCTGGCCTGAAGAGTCACGACTCACATGTTCTTATGCAGCAGTTACTCCCTCTGGCTATAAAGAATACACTTCCTCCCGATGTTTTCATCGTTTTGGTGGAACTTTGTTCTTTCTTTCGGAAGTTGTGTTCTAAGGTTTTGATCGTTGAGGAGCTCGATCAGCTGCAGTCGAAAATCATTCTTACGCTTTGTCACTTGGAGATGATCTTTCCTCCGTCCTTTTTTACTGTGATGGTTCACCTCACAGTCCACCTCGTTCATGAAACAAAGCTCGCTGGACCAGTACAATATCGTTGGATGTATCCGATTGAGAGGTACTCATTTTAAATATGTGCTTTCATTTATTGTCCGTATTTAATGTTTGCTAGTCGTCCTTTTCATTATTTTATATCAATTTTCTCTTATGTACTTCGTAGGTTCCTTGGAAAATTAAAATCTTACGTGAGGAATCAGGCGTGGCCAGAAGGTTCTATAGCTGAAGGCTATATAGGGGATGAGGTGCTATATTTTTGCTCAAGGTATTTTGATGATCTTGAGACGGCTTTCAACCGCCCGCCTCGTGTTGACGATTGTCCTGAACCTGCGCCGACATCAGGAGAATTTATCCCTCGTGTTGGTAAACCAGTTGGAGCAACTGAGAACTTCAAACTAACGGCAACTGAGAAGTTCCAAGCACATAGACATGTCTTGATTAATTGCACTCAAGTTGAACCTTTCATACGGTAAGAATTGTACACTCACATGTTATTCGATCTATATCTTTCGTAACATTTCTCACTTTCATTTCACTAACGCCTTTCCATTATTAATTGCAGGGAATTCAGAAGTCATGTCAAGCGTCAGCTCAGGATCCGTACAAAGACATCCTCGGAAGTTGATAGGAGGGTCCACAGAGAATTCCCGAGCTGGTTTGCGCGCAGAATACTAAATGACCACAACCCACACTCACCAGATTTCAGAGCTCTCGCAATCGGCCCTCTTGATCATGCAAAACGGTTTACAGCATATAATGTCAATGGTTTTAAGTTTTGCACGGTTTCACGGGATCAGGGATTGCAAACACAGAATTCGGGTGTTTATGGCACATTTGGGACAAGGAGTTATTCGAGCAGCAGTGACGCCAACATGCAGTTCGGAGGCGTCCCTTACTATGGCAAGCTTCTTGATGTGGTCGAGCTTAATTATCAAGGTCGTTTCACCGTGACGCTGTTCAAGTGTTTGTGGGCAAATACCACTACTTCTCGGGGACTGACAACTGACGACCTAGGGATCACATCAGTCAATTTCTCACGGCCGATTCATACTGGTATTTCTCAAGATGATGAGCCGTATATTCTAGCTTCAGAGGTACATCAGGTTTATTATGTCGAGGACAAGAGGCATAGGGATTAGCACATGGTCGTTCATTTAAAGCCAAGAGACCTTTACGACATGGGTGAAGGCGATAACATCGCCTACGAGAGTGAGCCATTTCAGCCAGCCGATTTTGAAAACTACTTTCCTGAAGGCGATGACAATTTACCTCTACTGCGGTGAGTTTTTTTAAGTCCACGTCATTTCAATTAAATTTTTTAAATTTAATAATACATCAATAACAATAATTTTTCTACAAAATTTCTGTAGGGATGGCGACGATGAGTGATCAAAATCAAGTGTAAAAAATTTGTCTTTACAAAAAATGCAAAAAATTTGTGTTAAAATAAAATGTAAAAAAAAAATTTAAAAAAAAAATTGTGATCAAAATCAAGTGTAAAAAATTTGTCTTTACAAAAAATGCAAAAAATTTGTGTTAAAATAAAATGTAAAAAAAATTAAAATAATATTTGTAGCGGTTATTGAACCGCTACAAAAATATAAATAACCGCTACTAACTAATAACCGCTACATTAACCGCTACAAATAGCACGAGGAATATTAAACCGCTACAAAAATATAAATAACCGCTACTAATTAATAACCGCTACATTAACCGCTACAAATAATACGTGGATCCCTATAAATACCCTTATCACAACTCATTTCAAACACTCCCCAATTTCTTTTCACCTTACCTTTCTTTCATTTCCTCTCATTTACAACTTGTTTCGTATGAGTAGAGGAGCTGAATAATACGATCAAATATGGTAACAAGATTTTCAATTTTTTTTAGAATACTTCTTTCCTTTCTATAAAATTTATTCTAACTATTTTTTTTCTAGATATATCATAACTCTATCTCATTTTCATCTATTTTTCATACACTATTACATTATATTTGAAAACATAATAATTCCTTATTACCTACATATCCTTAATAATATTATTAATATAAATTTTATACTAATCCTATTCAATTACATTTTTCCATTTTATTTATTAATAAGTTAAACTATTAAATAATAAGCTAATTGAAATAGATAAAATAATAACAAAATAAACTATTTAATATAATATTGAAAAAACAGAAAAAAAATTCATTGTATATTTATGAAAAATATTTTAAATATTTGTAGCGGTTATTAAACCGCTACTAAATAACGCGCCTTTTTACGGCTCAATTTAAATTTTTTGGCGCGATTTTTGAATTTAATGAAATTAGTAGCGGTTTTAAAAACCGCTACTAATTTTGAATTTTGATATTAGTAGCGGTTTTATATAACCGCTACAAATAAATAATGTCATTTTTTTTCCGCCAACAAATTTTTAAATTTTTTATATTTGTAGCGGTTTATTAACCGCTACAAAAAAAAAATTATTTTTTTAAGCTGTAAATAAAATTTTTTGTATTTGTAGCGGTTATATAACCGCTACAAATATCTCTGGGTGTTGTAGTGGTTAATGATAACCGCTACAAATGTTGTAGCGGTTATTTTTGATTGAGTAGCGGTTTTATAAAACCGCTACAAAACGGCTTGCAACGTACGATTTAGTAGCGGTTTTTCAAACCGCTACTAACCTATTTTGTAGCGGTTAGAACCGCTACGAATACCCATTTTTAACCGCTACTAAATCACGTTTTTTTTGTAGTGTACGTACTGTGATATTAAAAGTTATGATATAAAGTAAAAAATAAAACATCACCGTCATAGCGATCAATCGACTTTATACATATTAAGCATGACTCAAATCACAATTGCTATGCTGGATATCATAGCAACCTACAAAATACAAGTAATACAGCTGAATAGGTTTTGAAGTAATAAAATTTATTAATAGTTCACTTTATAAAGCTGAGACATGAGTATATTTTGTGTTTCAAAAATATATTAATAAAAAATACTCTAACATTATTGGATTATGAACGTCTTCATTTATTTCAATTACCATGAATATTACATATATGGCATCAAACTATAGCAATTATGAAATATACTTTGAATGGAAACAATAACGTAGACTAAGACAATCTGAGATGTTGACAAAAATGATGTGAATAATATTAAGGAAATTGTATATTCAAAGATAATTTCAATATAAGTGTGACACGGTCAGGCAGAATGGTTAGATAATAATTGTCAATTTCAAGTTATACGATGTCATCACGTCTCATTAAAGAACTAATTAATTTGATTATGTGAATAAGAAGTACACACGAAAACTAAATGCATGGGTTGACCGTTTATGAATAGCCCAAATTATAAATGATACAAAAACATCCTTAATAAATTTGATGATATAAACTCAATAGAACAACAAACTGGTGTGCAATAATAAAAATTAGCTTCAAAAAAATTTTTAAAATTTGGGCAGAGGACTATTTACATATATGACGTTGATGATAATTACTTCAAATTGATTTTTAAAATTTGGGTGTAGAACTATTTACATATATGCCATTGATAAGTCTATAATTATGTCGAACAAATTAATCTCCATTTCAACCACCCAATAAAAGTAATTCATACAAAGAAATACTAAATAAAGTGACTACTTAAATTTGAATCAGATTGGCCAAAAACTGATTGGCATAAGTTCTACACAACGAACTTAACAACTTAAGAACGATATGAAGACCAAACAACAACATAATGACACAACGAAGAACGACATTGTCGAAACAGAAATGACAAAAACCACAACGAAATTAAGCCCTTAGTAGACAAACACGAATTCAGTGGCTTGGATGAGTTGAACTTCAAAGTGTTCAACTCAGAAAGTCCAAGTCCTTCACACTCAGTATGGATTACTATACTCCAGTAATCGTCTTTCTCTTGGTGCTTGAATCCGGTGGCGTTATCAGCTGGGACAACGTAGGGTCATCATCTTCAATGACATTTGTTTGTGAGGCAGTGCGGTCAGATTCCCTAGAAGCGGATGATTCCTGTTGTCAACACAAAATCTTAATTCGTTCAATACAGTTACACGAAAAGAGATTATATAGTTGTTTTATGTGGGTACCTCATCATGTTTTGATTTTGGTCGTGGAACATAAGAGAACCAAATGAAAAATATTAACATATACAGCCTTTGCATCGGTTATAATTGCATTGTAAGTGACTTGGTGATGATTCCTTGCATGCGGGATGTCCTAGAAGTTGGAGATGACCTTCACACAAATGCACCAATTGTAGTGGGTGCTGTCGGTTTCCAAGAAGGAGGATACGTCCGAAGAAGCCATTACAGCGATTTGTTATATTCTTCCTGATATGAAAATGAAACAGCCGTCTGGGTGGTATACCAATTGCTAGGGTTAGGATCCTTTTATAGAAAGCATGTGGTTCAATTAGGGTTCTTTGGAAATCACCTTTGGAATGAATCATTTATGGATTGCCGTTAGGAAGGACCATAGGATCCATAAGTTTATTTCAAACTTTTAACAATCAGATTCAAGTGAGTGGGGAAAGGGTTCTTGACATGGGAATTAGGAAGATTTAAATGGTGCTTTGAATTGTATTATGAGCACCAATAGAGGTCAATATTTCAGTTCCGACGAGTGCATGAGAGGGGAGAGGGGTCTCTCCATTTACCTTACAGTCTATTTCTCTCCACTTCTTTATTCTCACCGGTAGATTAACTCTGAATGGTTGAGATTCAATATCCTATAAAAATAAAGATATATATATATATAATACTTTAAGAATATGAACTAGTTATATCAAATTGTAATGATTTACATTTATTTATATACATTTTTTGTTATTTAATATTATAATAATATTTTTATAGGATATTAAATTTCAACCGTTTAAAGTTAATCTAACAGTGAGAATAAAGAAGTGGAAAGAAATGAAAGGTAAGGGAAATGGAAAGGCCCCTCTCCCACATGATCAAAGTACGCAAATGACTAGGACTTGCATACATGTAACCACACAAACCACCTATCTAAAAGTAATTTGTAATTGATTAAAGACGCCACGTAGGATACTCAGGAGACCAATTACTGTTAAGCTACGAGGTTTAGTAGGATATATTTGATGATTGATGATGATTGATAAACAATTAATAACGTAGAGTTTGGATTAAATAATTAGTCCAAGTGGTCGAAAGAGAATAGTCAATACATACACACATAAGCACACAAAAGAAAAATACTTTTAACTTGAATAAGCATGGGGATCCTGGCGGAGTTAATTGTGGAATTGGTCACTGAATATAGTTTTTATTTATTAAACTATAATCAGTGACCAATTCCACAATTATTAAACTATATCCAGTGTCCAATTCCACAATTATATATCATTGAACTTCTGGTGGTGCTACTTATGCGATCAATGGAAAGTGATTCAACTGAAAAAATAAAAAAATTAGTATTCATTATATATATATATCCATGTTGTGAAACCCGGACCGGACCGGCCGGTCCGGCCCGGTAACCGGCGAACCGGCCGGAAAACCGGTCCGGTCCGGGTTGGGGTTTTTACTAAAAAAAAAAAAAAAAAAAATTTCCTTTAGAATTTCATACTATAAGTCTAAAATTTTCAATTTTTCACCGGTTTAGCTCCGGTTTGGTCCCGGTTTGACCCACTGACCCTTAACCCAGTACCCCGACCGGTTCAATCACCGGTCCGAGTTTTAGTACCTTGATATATATATATAAATAAATATATTCTGCAACTTATTGACAATTCAACTTAATTAAAATACACTACTCCCTCGGTCCATAATATAAAGCACTTTAACTAATTCATTAGAATAAAAAACTGATAGTTAACTTATCAAATATGCGTTAAATTGAAACTTTTTTCCAACTTAGCCCATATTAAATTAGGTTTTAAGGAAATAGAATATATAAAAAGTCACATTTAAACATTAATTATACAGGTAAAATTGATAAATAAGTATTAATTATTTTTTAAGTAATTTATATTATGGATCAAGACATCCTTCTAGAAATAACTTATATTGTGGACTGTAGGGAGCATGCTATATAAAAGATGAAGTAAACGCCGCAGTTTGGATTAAATAGAGAGTCAAAGTGGTTGAAAAGCAATGTGTTTAATTAATTAACTAAGGCACCAGCCTGCCAGGTAGTTTTCAGTGAAATAAGCACCGGGAGCCTGTTATGGTCGCTGTGACGGCAACCTATATATAATTGCACAAAACAAGATAAAAAGATAGAGTGAGCATTGATAGACGAAGTATATATATATGGATAGTTGGTGTGGAATTGGTCTCCTTTTGACTAAACAAATCAAATCAAATATAGCAATAAAGGCCAAGGCAACGCGTTGCTGATCGATCAAAGTCCTTCTATATATAAATAGCCCCACCTGCAATGTCAATCTAAGCTGCGGATCGATGAAGATGATGAAGACTACGAAGAGGTGGAACAACGCAATAATGCTCTTGTTACTCATCGTCTTCTGCAACCTCCTGCTGGTTTCTGCTAATTCCAAACTTGGTAATTCGTACGATATCCTTTATTCATTAATCTAGTTATTCTCGCTCATTATTATGAATATTCAAAAGTTTATATATGTGAATTATGGCGCAGGACGAAAAGTGTTGCAGGTTCCAGATCCTCCTACGTACCGAACTTACGGTGGCGGAGGAGGATACCCACCATGAACGATGCATAAGACAATATAATAATAATGGCATCTTCTTTTTAACTTTCTTCATTTGCCAACTCACTTTCATTCATAAGCTTCCTTATTTCATATTTTACAATATTTGTAACCTAGTCAACCTAAATCCTCTTGGGTATTCGTGGTGTGTTGTCTTTACCATTCAATCGCGGCCAAAATTACTATGTTAGCAATAATTCCGCATTTCCATGGATTATTTTGGCTTTAATTTTTTTTTTAAAAAGGAAGTAATGTTTCAATAATTATGATCGATGCCGGCATGATTGTGAATTCAAATATCAGTTCGTTTGCTTACTAATAATATGTTTAATTAATCCCCCTTGTTCCTGCTTCAATACGTACGTAGCCATACTAGAAATTCGATCTGCAGCTTTATTACTTACTTACTTCCTCTTGTCCTTATTAGTATAAGGCACCAACTACCAATTCTCACAAATTAATAAAGATATTTAAAAGTATTAAATTTATCCTAAAATTTAAGTAATTTCTAATATTGCTCTTACCAACTACACTAAACTCAAATATCTATTAATTATTATGCTCTCTCACTACCCTTATTCATGGAAAAATAAACAAATGCTCCTTGAAAACTTGCAAGTGCCTTATAAAAAAGACCAAAAACACTTGTTAGTTGGTACCTTATAATAAGGATTAGTGGGAGTAATACTAAACTATGTACTACTCGTATGGTACTATTTACATATAAGTGAGCATGTTTTATACAAATCAAGAAAAACATACCTTAAAATTAAATAACTTTACAAATTTGCTCATATTCAATATATAGACTAAAATATACTTTTAGTCCTTTAAGTTTAGACGAGGCTCATGTTAGTTCATTAACTTTAAAAATTGTGTTTTAAGTCCTTTTGGGTTAACACTGTTAACTTCACTAACAAAAAATGCCGGGTGAGCAAATTTATAATACCAACTTAACAAATTTAAATGCTGACATGTCTTTTCATAAGGTTGATTTTAGAATTAAAATATAAAATTAATTTTATTAATAAATTACAATTGGGGTATGTCAGTATTCAAAATTTGCTAATTCGGTATTTTCTATAAGTGAAGTTAACAGTGCTAACCCAAAAGGACTAAAAACATATTTTTTAAAGTTAAATGACTAAAATGGAAAGTCATCTAAATTTAAAAGAATAAAAATGTACTTTAACCTAATATATAATATATACCTGAGAAAACAAAGTCAACGTAATAATAAATGAAAAATATAATTGTACATTTATTTATATAAAAAAATTTAATGGTGTAATTTATAGATAGCATCATATATGAGGCATTTTTATATATACATACATACATATACATATATATATATATATTTATATATATATCTCTTTTTTTTAACTTGGTTTTCATTTATTTTTCAATTTTAGACATCAAGCTAACAAATGGTCTTTAATTAATAAATGCAATGAACGAAGTGAACGGCTGAGAATAAAAAGTAAAGGGTTACAGTTGTTGAACGTAGGGCCGGGGGAGAGAATAAATCCTTTGTCTGTAGTGAAATTAAAGTTAAAACCGAAAAAGATATAAATGACAGAGCATTCCAGAAACTAAGCGGAGAGTCCAGTCAGTCCAGAACGTTCGCACTCTCTCTCAAACCCTTTAGACCCTTCTCTACTCTTCCCCTCTTCTCCCTATATATTCCCCACTCTCGTCTATCTACCTCATCAACAAGCAAAGCCTAAACATCATCACATTCAATTCTAGTGTCGTTGAATCGCATAGCCAATGGCTGCTCAAGCTTTGTCGTGGTCATCTTGTTCGCCTCTTGTATCCCACAGGGCAGGCCCTTCTTCCTGTAAGCCTTGCTTGGCAAATTTCCCTACGGCGACCATGAAGCCTTTGCCTCGTTTGGGAGTGGTCAGGGCTCAGGCCTCTGATCATGATAACAAGGACACTTCTTTGGACGTTCAATTCAACAAGGACAATCGTGGCCAACAACAAACCTCTGTGGAGAGAAGGCCTCGCAGAATGGCCATGGATGCTTCTCCCTTTGGTACGTCCCTTGCTTCACCTCATTTGCTCTGTCATTTAGATTTTGAAGTTTGTATGATCCTTGACCTTGCATGAATATTGGCTATCAATTAGGATTAGGATCTGACAAGTATGTCATTCTTAATTTCATTCAGAGATATCGCTTTGGCATTGACTGAGGTTCACTTAGCAACCAAGTTTGGAATCAACAAGGGAAGAACTAAAAAAGAGGGAACGAATAATATAAAATGGAAGTTTCTGACTTTTTCTGTGTCTTCTTGACGCTGTTAATTCCCTTTGGACGCCTCTGGCTTAACTTGATGTCATTAATTAGCTCCCACTTTGTCACCCTCTTTTTTTTATATTTCATTTTCTCTTCTTGACTTCTTGCGTATTTGTTAGGTTAATAATATGAATGATTGCTTGGAAAATGCATGAAGCAGAAACCAAAAACAGAACACTGACAGAAATACTTAAATCTGTCAATTTCTTGAATCCTCCCAAAAATAAAAAAACAAACAAACTTTACTCTTAATGGGAATGCTCTGCGAAGCATGTAAACTGATGTTGCTTGTTGACCCAATACAGGTTTGTTGGATCCATGGTCACCCATGAGGAGTATGCGTCAGATGCTGGACACGATGGACCGAATGTTCGAAGACGCCATGACAATCCCAGGAAGAAGCAGGGGAGGTGAAATCCGAGCTCCTTGGGACATAAAAGAGGAAGAGAATGAGATCAAGATGAGGTTCGACATGCCTGGTCTTTCCAAGGAGGATCTTAAGGTTTCAGTGGAGGAGGATGTTCTTGTCATCAAAGGTGGTCATAAGAAGGAAGAAGGTGGAGACGATTCCTGGTCCTCCCTCAGCTATAGTTCCTACGACACTCGCCTCCAACTTCCCGATAACTGTGAGAAGGATAAGGTTAAGGCTGAGTTGAAAAATGGGGTGCTTTACATTAACATACCCAAGACCAAAGTTGAACGCAAGGCCATCGACGTCAAGATTGAGTGAACTCTATAAAGGCTAAAGCTTTTTGTTTCGCAGTGTTTTTTCAGTGTGTTTTTTAAGTTTCAAAATATGTGTGTAAAGGTGGAAGTGTGTGCAAGTAATGAAACCACAGTTTGTAATATAATTGCTTGGAAATTACATTTTTCTTTTTCGTCTTTCCAATATGATTTATGTACGAGGTAATGTTTAATTTACGTTTGAGTAATCAAACACTAATTCAAGCAAACTCTTAGCTAGGTACGCTGAAAGAGGCAAAACCTAGCTTAAGAAGTATTCTGTCTTGTCCTATTTATAAATAATTTTTTCTTTTATAGAATTAGTCTCTTTTATAAGTAATTTTTACTTTTAGTCTGAATATAATCTTCTTTTTCTTATTTTACTCTTATTCAATGTTCATTCTCTCTCATATCTTATATTCATTATCTCTCATATTTTTTATCTATTCTCTATCTTATACTCTTTTCATAAATAGGGGTATATATAAAAAAATATGACATTTTTTATATATTTATTGTTTTTAACTATCAATTCGTTTTACGCAATAAGAAAAAAATTATTTATAGATAATTGCGAAAATAAAAGAGAAACAATCATAATACCATATGGAGCATTGGGAATGGGGGCTGGCCCACAAGTTGCAGGCCAGCCCGCGCGGGTTAGAACCTTAGGTGGGGCGGGTTGGTGCAGCCCCCTTCGCGGGCTGGCGGGCCAGCCCGCCATCCTTTTTTTTTCAAATTTTGTTTTTTTTTAAAAAAAGATTTACTCTTTTTTTCACTCGCTCATATCACATTTCTTTTTTTTTATACATTTTTGTTATGAAGTCAATTTTATTCTTACTTTCCTTTTTTTTCATCTACTCACATAACAAAAACATATAAACACATCTCTTTTAAATTTAATAATAATAGAATAAATAAATATGATATGAAAATAAAAATGTTAAATAAAAAGTATGAGGAATTGATTAAACACGGCATCAAATGAAGGTTAATAATAAGGGTATTTGAATTTATTTCATTTAAAAATACAAAAAAACCAAAAAATTTAATTATAAAAAAAAAAAAAGCAGGCTGGCTCGCATCAATCCACGGGAACGGACTGCCAAAATGGCAGCCCGTTTAAGGTGGCCGGCCAGCCCGACCCAAATTACCGGCTCTAAGATGGATCCCAATCATGATCATTAGAGCATGATCTTCTTTAGGACATGGAACCCGTGTCAGTCTCTTGATGGCTAAAAACATGACACCGATAATTACACACGAAAGTCGCCAATACAAATGGAGTAAGCCATATATGAAAACCGAACTCAGCTCACCTCCTTATTTATAGTTTGTGCCAAGTTTTAAGGATCTGTTCCTCCTTTATTTCTCTCCTTTTAACTGCAACGGTCATGGAAGCTACAGAGTAAAGACCAAAATTTCAGAAACAAAGAAAGGAAGAAGGAAAAGCAATCGTTAAAGAGCAAGAGAAATAAAGGTTATATTTTTCTATTTATAATTAGCCTCCCTCTTCCTTCTCTCCCAAACAAAAATCATTACAACACCTGTCGTCCCCTCCCATCCATCCCAACGATGTCATTAAAATCTATTCCTTCCCTTCCCATTCGGTTGAACCAAACACTATTTTAAGGAAATCTTCCAGTTCTCATTTCATAGTCGGTTCTCTGTTTTGTATTGGTCAGTGTTTGTAAGCGAGTTTTTAATTTTAAACAATCATTTAACGAAGATGTAACCCTGCATGTAATGAAATAACAGTTTCTGATATAACTGGGATCCGTATTTACCATTTTCTTTTTCGTTTTGAGCATTTTAGTCAACCAGTTAGGAGATACAAAACGCAACTTAGAGTGAGACGACAAGTATAAAACAGATAACTAAACATAACGTATTATTCATTAGGACACATCGAATATATGATGAATTTTCACTGAGACGAGAAAACCTGTTCTTTTCAGCTCTCATGTTTTTGTTAACTAACGAGCACTAAGCCATCATCTGTTATCATTAGAACTTTAGAATACATAACTACATATGAAACCGCTAATACAAAATGAGCGAGCAAAATGAAAATCGACCTCAACTTCCTATTTATCATATAGTTTATGCTAACTTTTACATTCTCCTTTTCCTTCCATCTTTCTTTTCCTCCTTTAAACTACAACAACAGCCATGTCAGCTACGGAGTACAGAACAAAATTACAGAAACAAAGAAATGAAGAAGGAAAAGAAAAGGTTAAACAGCAGAAAGAGAAACCAAAAGCAAAAGGACATATCTATAGATTCTACTCGTCCCCTTCAGGTATGGAGTCCAGTTTAGGCTTGCAAGTGCTTGGGATATCAACAGTCCTATTATGCCCTTGGGACAGAACATCCTCTAAGGATATCTGCTTGGACACTAGCATTTCAAGCTGTTTCCTTGTTATAACAATTTTGACCCTCTTACTCCCATTAGTCATCTCTCTGTTTCCAGTTGAACAAGCATTTGAAGGAAGACTACACTGAGAGTTAAGCAAGTAATACAATCTTCCAGGTTTCAGTTCATAGTCAGGGCAAAGATGCTCTGACTCCGAGGCTTCATTAGATGTCCCAAGATGTAACTCTGGAAAATTCATCAACACATCCTTCACAAGAACTGGTGAGCTAAACTCCAGAATCTTCCCATCCAACTTCACTATCCTCACCACTTTACTCTGCTTCGCCATGCCACCTACCATGGCAAGTCCAGAATAGATCTCACAACGACCAAGACAATTACCCATTTTTTAGTATTTAGATAGACAGAGATAACAGAAGAAAATGGATGGCATAAGATGTGTTTATTGAGTGTGAGTGAGAGAAACAGAGAAAACAGGGGAAACAGAGGATGGTTGAGTTTTGAAGGGAAAGCAAGAGAGTTATATATTGAAAAGTGGGAGCGTTAAAATAATTAAAAGAGGGCTTAGTTTTCGTGTGGAGTGGAGTAGAAAGCAGTCATTTCATTGAGTAGAAAGGGGAAGGGAATGAAAATATATATATATAAATATATATAAAGAGACAAATTAGGGGGTTGAGGGTATGGAAAAAGAACGAGAGACTATTTTTCAACACGCATGCTACAGAGTCGGTTAGTGGAAAAGTGGTGCAAATGCAATATCTCATAAAACTACACTATAGTCCTATTTGGTCGTAGGCGATCTCATGAACTTCATTGTAGGACATGTGTCTTTGTATCGTAGGGTAGGCTGTAAGGCGTATTTTTGGGCCGTACTACCTTGTTCCCCTTGATAAAAGGCAGAGAGAGATATCTCTGTTTCTTGCTTCCTTTCATGTATGAAACATCTTGTACTAATTTGTATTTTTAAGGTTGGTTTGATACGTATGATATGGTTCTGGTGATTATATAGTTTAAAACATATTAGTTAGGCAGTGTCAACTGCTATTTAGTGGGTTCTGCACCAAGCTTACATATGATTGCATGTCATCAAAATAATACATTAGAAGTTAATAGTGGAATAGATGGATCATATATTTAAAGCAAAATCATTCTAATGAGACTATTCCAAGCTACGAATAGACTTGGAGGATTAGAAGGCAAAATCAAAATCAAAGTATGGTAACATGTCACACATTCCAACTCTTTTTCTTCTCCTAAGATTCAATCTATATATATTGATGGGTTAATATAGACTGAAGGGAAAACAAAAGAGACCTTTCACTATCGTTCACTGGCTAGGGGTTCATATAGTGATAGTTAATAAACCAAGAAACAAGTCTCTATTTGCTTCCAAATGCTTTAAGGTAAGCCTTGGTGTCCAAGTTAAGAATATCATTATCACACTTGGGGAAAAAAAGAACAGACAAAGATCTTCTAAATCCACAAAGGCTCCTTTTAGTTATTTGTTTATTCATCTTGCTGACCCACAGGTCTTCTTGCTAATTTTTTTTTTCCAAACTTTCACATCAAAACGAACCTAACCCTCAACTAGTTTTTTAAAGTACTGATTTATATATTTGTGGCCAGGATTAAATTTCAATAAACTATGGCGTTTAGAATGTTTGTATGCTTTTACAAAATGGATTAATTGCAAGAACAAATTTTAAAATCTCTTATGGCTATCAGTGAAAGTGTTCCAGTTAATTAACATCTTTTTTAAAAAGAAAAATTATTCATAGATCCTAGTTAAGAAAATTAAATATAGAGAGAGGGGTTAAAGAATTCAACATTTTTGAAAGTTTAACCTATGAATGATACAGTGCGACTTATAAATATAATTTGTAGATTTTTTTTATTTAATTTTCTTACATGGGACCTGTAAATAATTTTTCATTTTTTAAAAAAAATAACTCTAAATAAAAATCAACGAGTTGTGTGCGCGTGTGTGTGTAAAGCTATCAACTTCATATTCAGAGCCATCCGGGAAAAAATTTGCACTTGGGAGTTAAATGTTAATAAAAAAGATAAATAAATACCACTTGAACTATTGTTAGTTGCTATACTCTTTTTATCAATCATATTACTCTTATTGTCAACAAAACCAATTTAGGATTTAGAGGTTCAATTGGTATTTTTTTATTTTTTTTCCAAATGAAAATGCATGAAGAGAATCATCTAAAAAGTTTTTTTAAAAAAAAAAACAAAAGGATACTTGCATGTTTGAAATTGATGATAAGAGGAGGGGAAAAACAAATTTGGTCAATTAAAATTATACGAAAAGTGTGCAGTGAAAAGCGGCAGTCATGTTTGTTAGAATCATGCAAGTGGCCTCGGTCTTTGTAAGTATGTGTGAGTCAAAACACAACTGCATCTTTTGTTTGGATGTGAGGAATTCAAGAACAAAAAAAAAAAAATTGAAAGGTGCAAGGGCACATAATGTGATTGATATTTGTTATTCACATTAAACTAGGCTGTAAATTGTTTAGGCATTGCATCAAATTCAAGAAATAAATAATGTTATTTGTGAATGGTCCGTGAGAACCACATTTGAGAATACTGAGAATCTGGAGGAAAATATATGTACATGAAGTTTCAGTTGGGTAAGGCTATGAAAGTTATACCGCAGAGCCTTTAATATAGATATATCACTTTGATTTTATTTATAATTTTTTTTAATTAAATTTTATATATCAAGAAGAGGTAATTAACTCAAAGATTATGAGATAAATTTTCAACTATGGCCTTATTTATGAATGGGTACTTTTCAACTCTTTATTCACTATCTATCTTTAAATTATTTCTTTATTAATACAATAAATAGAGACAAAATTGTCACAATCTCATTTACTACACTAAACTGGACTTATAAATAAGACCAAATTTTTTGATAAAAAAGAACTTATAAGTAAAACTAAAATGATAATTGCCTAATTTGGGTAGACTAAAGAAGTTAGTTATGATAGCTAACAAATATAGGTTGACTTTCCTAAAATATCATATTTCATTATGACTATTATTAAATACAAATTCCTTAATGAGTACAATCAATAGAGATATTTTAAAAAAAAAAGTATAAATTTGGGAGATAAAATTAATTAAGATCTTATATTTAAAACTAAACTTTAATCCCAACTAACTCTTATATGAAGTACTCAAGTTAGGATTTGGCTATTATTGTGCAACGAATCTATCTCTCATGTTTCAAAGAAGAATGATTAGCTAGCATGAAGGCTTTGTGTACTCACGGGTAGCTTGTAAATTCAAAGGCTAAATTTAAGAGGAATAATTCCACGCCCGTTGTTTCTGTTAGATTTCCTTCTTGTTGTCGTTTACATTACATATAGGGTCATTGGATTAGAGGGACATTTGATGACAAATCCAATTACCTCGGAAGTTGGGGTAGGCCTTTCAGAAGTTGGGGTTGTTGCGTTAACTCAGAAGTTGGGGTAGGCCTATCAATTGGCATGATTTAGAAGAAATCTCAACGGAGCTCAGCAAGTTTGGTGGTATGAGAGAGCCGAACGACATCAAAAGACATGAAACGACAAAGATAAGGGAGGGACATGGACATATGTTGATAGCATTTTGTTCTTTTCTCAGAAGCCCCTAGCCGACATTTAGATCCAACTCTATCCTAATTTGTCTAGCTTATCCTAACAACCCCACTTGTCGCATTGTTACTTCTTCGCAGTGTTTGGATATCAAACCAACCTTTCCAAAAGACAATTTTAATGCGGCTAATTTTTCCTATTTTGTAATTAGTTTCACTACAGCGCCTGCTATTCTAACTAATTGTCCACCTTCTCTGCGTGTGATTTCTATTTTATGTATGGTTGTGTATAAAGGCATATCAATTAAAGAAGATCCTTCCTTTTTATCAATCAAAATTCCTTCCCAAATGTACAAGCTTCTTTCAAAGTATATAGTTTTCAGGATATAAATGATGGTATCTATAAAAATGGAGGCAACCATATTTAAGACACTATTGGATAATAAACATGAGCATATCTCTCGTGAGGATTCAAACTTAAATTTATCATATTATGAGAGCCATAAAACTCAATCTCAATTACAATCGCGTTTTGTGGTTGTTAGGCAAGTTAGTTTACCCATCATTCCTTGGAAATCTAATTTGAAAAATCACAAATCATTTTTCAAAGAGTGAACATTAAGATACAATAAATTTTTTTTTTTTGTGAAAAATAAAATATTTTATAAAACAATATAAATTTGCAAAAAAAAAAAAATCACCTTTGTCTACGAGACTTAAATCTTGTAACATAAAAAAAAATATTCAAATATTTTAAAAGAGTACAACATACGTTTTCTTTTCTACATATAGGAAGGTTTTGAGCATTTCTTTACCCATATCTCATCACTAGCTCATTTGGAATAGCGTATTTTTTACTTATAAGTGTTTATAAATCATAATTTACGGTATACAAGGTAAGTAAATGAGAGAATTTTTATCTTGACTTACATAATAAGGACTTATTACCAAAAAATAAGTAATGCCAGACTATCCCTGTATGTGTTTTCTTTAGTTTCATCAAAGTAACACAAGTAACACTACTAATGGCAAGTGCACAGTTGCCTCTGCTTACAAAACACGAACGGTGAATGAGTGGGTTGTTAAAAATGGAAATGTTGAACGAGTTTTTTTTTGGTACAATGTTGAACGAAGTTCTTTGAATACGACACTTTCTCAGCCCACAATGTATAAAGAGGCTTCGTTTTTAAGATGATGGGTCAATAAATGTCGGCTCAAACAAAAAGGATAAGAGCATGAGGCCCAAGTTATAGACCGTTATATGGGCCCACATACCCAACTGTACCGAATCATGACCGTCCATTTGGATCATAATCCGGGGCTAACTACACAAACCCTGCGTTCATATTTTTAAAGCAACTAAACTCGTGTTTAATTTTTCATGATCATTATCACTTTTTTTTAGGACAAGAAAAAAGAAGAAAATGAATTTTTCCCCTTTGTCTGAGATATTATTGTGAGTGTGGGGACATGATGCGCAACACAAGTTGTGCATTTTGATGAATGTGCTTCACCGTCTAAACAAAAAAGATATGAATCCCACGCACCATTCTTTTTCTGATTGCTTCAGTAATCCCCCTTTATTTAATCAAATCTCCACACTACTTTTGATCTAAGTGTACAAGGTTGGTGGGTTTCTCAAATTTATGATTGTTTTCTCAAACTGTTTTTATTAATTACACATTTTAAAGAGTTTCTATTGAGTGATATTTTAAGGAAATCAATACATGTCATTTACATTTCACCAAAAAATATATGTCATTTATAAATAATTAATTTAACTATAATATTTTAATATCTGTGAATTAGTTATCAAATTTTTATATTTAGAACTAGAATAAGTATTTGGTTATGCTAGACTGGATGTGTTTGTGGTATAAATTAAATATAAATATTTAATGATGTCTTGAGAAAAAAGAATACATTAGTCCGCACGATTAAACCAAATTGTGGTAAGCTTTATGAGAGGAAAGGAGCAAGTTTTTGAAATCCGGATTAGTTATTGGATCGATTAGGGTATTGAGTCAAAGAGTCAGTGGGTCATACCGGAGTAATCTGGAGCCAAACTGGTGAGAAATTAAATATTTTAGGCTTATTAATATGAAATTCTAAAGAAAAATATAAAAAAATTGATTTTTTTTTTTCAAAATAAACAAAATCGTAGAACCGGTCCAATCCGAATTTAAAAACCTGGGAAATGAGACATGGTGTGCCCATATTGTCTCTTTTCAACAAGGTAATTAAACTTGGACCGGTCGGAATACTGGGTTAAGGGTCAGCGGGTCAGACCAGAGTTAAACCGGAGTTAAACCTGGACCAAACCGATGAGAAATAGAATATTTTAGGTTTATAGTATGAAATTCTAAAGAAAAAAAAAAGATTTAAAAAAATTTGACCCGGACCGAGTCACCAAACTTTACCGATTTAGTGCCCGGATCGCCGGTTTCCAGTCCGTTTCTGTTGGTCCAGTCCGATCAGATAACATAGCTTTTCAACTAAGTATGTGTTTGGATTAGATTTTCAGAATAACTTTTACAATTTACGAGATAAGTATGTAAGAGGAGTTTTATCTCAGGTTTAAAATCTAGATTTGGAATATTCCCAAACACTCAATTAAAAAAAAGTAGTTCCCAATTCGTTCACGTTAAAGAAAAAAAAAAAAAAAAAAGGTAGTTTCCAAATTCCAACACCGTCCCCGTACGAATGATTGCTTCAGCGACATGCCCCATACCTTCCATATAGATTAGATTCCGCTCCCTCTTCTCCATCCAAGTTTTTATCACTCTGGATTTCTTATTTTTCTATTAATAAAACCATGGACCACTTTTTCTTTTTTGTCACGGAAACGACTTCACGTGCCCATCAAATCTATAAAGGGTTCAATTCACAACCCCGGTCTGGTGATTGGTGTCACTTGGATTAGATGATATGGGCATGAAAGCATATGCTCTTTTTATTCCTAACTATATGAGCTGTATAAATACTGTATTTTAGTCCTAAATATAAAATCTTAATCAACTTTATTTCTTAAATTTGTAACTTGTTATTCAGAGTACCCCTATTAATTATATATATTAAAGGAGCTCTCAGTTAAAAGGTAATTCCAATGGACATGATTATACATGATAGTTTAAGAAAATTAAGACACATTTGTTACAAACAAATAGTTAAACTAATTTTTTTAAATGTCTGTAAATTAGTCATCTAATTCTGATATTAATCTAGAGGTTGAGTAATATTTATGACATGTAAATACTCGACCTATATCAACTCTACATACATAACTCACAAAACAAATGAAAACTGTTGAATCACGCATTTAAATTGCAAGACCCTATCATATAACTTCTCAGTTCCAACCACAAAATTTAAGAAGGCAATTATTATAATCATAAATGTCTCAACAATTGGCCGGAAAAAAAAAATCTCAACAAAACTTAGTCCATTCCGTAGATACCCATTCAATCCCACCTTCATCTATTTTTTGACACTTCCTCTTCCTTTCACCCCTTCTCTTTCGCCATTGGTTTCTTTTTTTTTTTTTTAGTTTACACTTTCGGTGTCCCACCTCATTGGAAGCAGATTAATCTGGAGTCACCCCCGATATAGAGAAATTTTTCAGGGATCGAACTCGGACCCTTGAGATAAATGACAGAGGAGACACATTGGCTCCCCTTTTCAAACCATCCAAACCACCCCGGGCAGCCATTCTTTTCTTTTGACGAACCACAAAACTATTCTCATGTACGAGGATTTTTTTTTTTTTGGGATTCGATGTCGGCATCTATTTATTTATTTTTAATAAAAATGGAGCTATGTCTGATAACCTGTAAGAAGGGACAGAGACACACACATAACTGACTAGGTTGGGAGTAAGCACCAGCTAGATTGCAGCCACGTTCTCTTGTTTTTTTATAAGATGGAAGAACGTGTTGATTTTTTTTTTTTTTTTTTTTTTGGGGTCCAAAGAAACGCCCCTATTGGAAGAAGCAACGCGCTAAGCATAACAAATCTGCATATAATAATGGAATGGAAAACGAAATGAAAATATTTAAAAATAATAAAGAATAATAAGTGACGCAACGGAGGAAGAAAGATGGAAAGTTGATTACAGCGAGGCTCGTAGTATCTTTGGACCCATTCATACTTTGGGAAGTTTTGATATGGGCTTGGATATAAAAGGCAACGCGTATAGACAAGATTGTTTAAAGCTAAAATTTTAGAAAAATATAATTAAAAAAAGGAAAAAAAGATAAATTGATACTACGAATTTATCAAAATTTAAATCAAAATTGAAATATGAATATGAGATTTTTAATTCTGACTAAATAATTAAAATACCCTAATTTAAGGGCACAAATTTCAGAGGTCAATAACATCTGTATCTATATTAATAACATCAGATTTTACATTAACAACTTTATTTTCATGTTTTACAACTTCAAATTCCAAAAATAAAGGATAATTTTCAGGACACAAGTTTTAGGGGTCAATAACAACATCTGTATCTATATTATAACATCATATTTTACATTAACGACTTTACTTTAATATTTTATAACTTCATATCCCAAAAACCAATAATAATTTTAAGGGCACAAGTTTTAGGGGTTAATAACAAAATTTGTATCTATATTAACAATATCAAATTTTACATTAACGACTTCACTTTCATTTTTCACAACTTAACTCAGGGCAATTTATTCATTTTATCAAATTGGAAATCTCAAATTCCTACTTCAATTCTGACATGGGATTTTATAAATTCGCAGCATCGATTTGTCTTTTCCCATTTTTAATTGTATTTTTTTGGAATTTTATTTTTTTAAAAAAAATTTATTTTTCAATTTATTTAATTATTTACAATTAGTTTTTCCTTACTTGTTGATCCTACAGACCTGTTGTCCTTTTGCATTCTTGCAAAGTTGTTCTTGCCCATCATGGCAGTGCGTGAATAAATTGGGTTTTCAATTATATTTACTTTTCCCTTTTAAGCTGTTTCTTCCTCTCTTGGGTTTTTCCCCTGTTTCACTGCTTTTCATCTCTTCTAATAATCAGGGTTTTTTTTTTTCTATTCAAGGGAATCATTGTTGCAGCATCTGAGGAATTATTGTCAGTACTGAAATCGAGTGGTGTTCTTTGGTAGAAAGACCTAGAAGCTTGAAGGAAGACACCTTGTGGGGTTGATTTGAATTGAATTGGTCCCTTCCTGTTCATATATGCTTTAGAGCCAACCAGAAAGCTTCTGACTTTGTTGCTCTTATTACTGCTCTGTGTTTATCTGGATCCTACTAGTGTTTTTTTGTTGTGAATTGAAAGTTGAAAGCACATGTCACAGCAGAGGCAGAATAATAATAGTAGGATGATGGTGATGAGTGGAAGCAATGCAAAACAAGTTGGCGACACAACTTATACAAAGATCTTCGTGGGAGGCTTGGCCTGGGAGACTAAAAGAGACTCTCTCAGACGCTATTTTGAGCAGTTTGGAGAGATCTCTGAGGCTGTTGTTATCACTGACAGAAATACTGGAGCATCCAAAGGCTATGGCTTTGTGAGCCTCTTCATATATATAATATCATGACAACTTCTTCTTCTTCTTCTACTACCTAATACCTATCGTTGATCTGTGTTTGTGGTTTCAGGTGACTTTTAAGGATCCTGAATCTGCAATGAGAGCTTGTCAGAATCCCTATCCTTTGATCGATGCGAGGAGGGCTAATTGTAATCTTGCAGTTCTTGGTGCTCGCAAATTCAACCCATCATCCACCACAGGTTCAATCTGTGATTATTTCTCATGTATTCATCTAAACTAAACCATGTTTATTAATGGCTAATAAGTTTGCTTGCAGGAGGAGCTGAGAAATTTAACACCAATTCATGGGCTATGGTACAAGTCCCAGTTCAAGGTTCTTCTTCATACTACAATCAGCAGATACCCCATTACACTTTTCCCTTTCCACCGCCCTATAGGTATATACTCAAAACTCAATCTATATATATAGTTATATACACTTACATGCAATTCAAATTGCCCCCCCCCCCCCCCCCCCCCAAATTATCTTCATTTATCAACTTCTTCTTCAACAATATTCAGGTATCCTCCTGCTTATCCTCCCTCACAAGAAATCTATGCAATGGTTAGTTCACTCCAAATACATAATAACATCACCCTGAATTGCCAAACATCATTCTTGAATCACTTGACAGATTTTGTTTTCTTGTGCTTGTGTGCAGAACTACTATAATATTTATGGAGGGAATCAGGTTCCATTTCGATGGCGTCCAGCAATATACCAACCAATTTATGGGCAAAGTAATTCAGTGAGATTGCCAGCAGAAGCAGCAATAATGGGGAAGAAGGCACACTACTCTGATATCCCACCAGAACCTATTTCAGTTTCTCCTTCAATACCCACCTCTGGTTCAGTCCCAGGTTCATGAAATTCTGTTTTTTTTTTTTTAAACTTTGTTTTGGCTAATATGAGTTTGATTTGTGCATGAATGAAATTATGATGCAGGACTAGTCACAGGGACAGTTTCTTCTGCTGCAGCAGCCAAGGTAGGAGCATCATCCCCTGAACACAAATCTTCGGCTTAGGCTAGTTTCAAGTCACAACAGGTTCCTATCAAATCAAATCATCCTACAGTTTCAAGTGAATGAGACACAATTTTTTTTTTCCTTTTTTGTCTTGATGATAGGTTCTTGTTTTAAAGAGTCTGGATACACACGGATCATTCTTCAATTTTCTATTTTCTCCTATAGGATGAACTTACTGTTAGGTTATACCGTTATAGTTCGAAAAATTTTGCGTCTTTTTCCCTTTTATTGGTACCTATATCTGTTTTGCATTATTCCGTGGGTTACCTATTCAAGATCAAATTTTGAGTTTAGTAGATTTATCATTATTCAACAGTAATGTCTGGACTGAAAAACACACTCATTTGTATTTAGGATCGTAATTATTTGTAAATTAATAATTGATAAATTGTCTTAATTGTATATTCTTCTTCTTTTAAGATAAATATTAAAATTGAAAGAATATTAAAACTAAAGCACAATATGGGCAGTTTAATTATACTTGGACGATTCATATGAAATGATAGGGATGACTTTTATTTGAGATTATGGATGAAATAGTCATTTCCAGAAAATTTCGTTGCTTAAATTTGGGTATAAAAATTTTTTTGCGCCCTTTGTGTGTAAATAATGTTCACTTTGAAGCTTGAACCTTGCTGGTACCGCGAGGCCGTGTGTATGTGCTTTTTTTTAGAGATTTGTATACACATAAGGTTTAAAAATTCCGAATATTATCACGGCAAAAAAAAAAAAAAAAAAAAAAAAAAATTCCGAATATTATATCAAACAAATTCTCAATAATGTTCATCATTACGGAGATATTTTATTTGATGATATATATAAGATTATTTTTTTGGCCTATGATATATATATTATATGTATGTACTCGTTTGGAATAACTTATTTTTTGATAATAAGTGCTTATAAATCGTGATTCACGATATATGAGATAAGGATGTGAAAAGAGTTTTATCTCGACTTGCGTAATAAGAACTTATTTTTTTAAAAAATGTATAACCAAAATAAGTCTTATATGAGGCTAGATTAAGATGAAAGGGATAGTTGGGGATGAAGTTTAGGTAAAAGCGACTTTATTTGGCAAAAAAAAAAGGCGACTTTATAATTAAGTACTCCTGCCGATTAATCCACATCTTATAACCTCAATTATTGCCTCTTACTGTTACTCTCTCTTATCCTTATTATTGGACATCTTCTAAAAATAATTTTTAGTTCTGAATATAAGTTATCAATTGCCTTATTAATTATTTTTTTCCCTTTTCACCCTTGTTATTAATGAAGTTGAAAAAACTTATTAATTTAAAACAAATTCAATTACTTGACTGGTATATTTCTTAGTTTCTGAAAATTAGTTAGAATAGCCAGAGTAATTACTAATTACGATACACTCTATTTGCCATCCTTATAATTTTGTTAAGCCGACACATGCTTCAAAAACTTGAATGTGAAATGCTACCACATCACATGTGGATTCAATACTCATTCATTTTCCTCAACAATTTTTTTAATATAATATTAGTAGCACAACGACAAAATGTTACAGGCAGGTGATTATTACCTTCCACCTACCTCTCCACTTTCTACACGCTTCCTTCCCTTGCATTTTCAATGAAACTACTTACAGATATTTTTATATATATTTTTAAAAAATATATATATATATATAAAGTATATTTCAAAAAAATATTGACACAAAAAATATTAAAAAAACCCAGTGAAAAACTCCTATTTAAAAATTTTATTGATCAGAATGATATAACATATTTTTATGCACAGAAAATATTGATACTCTGCAGGAAATTTATAGAGAGAGTATCAGAATTAGAATTCCCACTAATAAAATTTTCAAACAGAATCGTTTTTTACCAATTCTTCTAAAAATATACTCATTTTCATGGGAAAAAAATATCAAAGCTTTAAAATGCGGGAGCTCGACAAAAAATAATTTAATACCTTCTAAATAAAAAAAAATTTAATTCACATGTTATGAACGAATTAATGTCCAAATCAATGGCTACGCCAATACAAATTGGAGGTCTAATTTTATTCCTCAAAATTCTCCCAATCTCAATCCTAATCCCAACGGTTATCATGTAACCTTGACTTTAATTTGTTAACTTTGTACGCCACTATCTTCATTAAAATAATCCTAACATTGATCTCCTTTTCTCATTTTAATTCTCCCCACTCACGTTACCTCTCTTTAAATAAACATTTATTACGAATTTAATTCTTTGAACAGGTTATATTGCAACTGCAAGATTTATGACCAGAAGAAACGCACTCTTCAGTCCATAGATTGGTAAATTTTAAATAAAAAATGTCAGCTCACAAATACGCTTCTTCCATTAAGAAAAACCAATAGTATTTTCTAAGAAACTAGTATTTTTTTTAATCCTTTTTGGGAAAATAATAGGCATAAGAAAAGTGAGAAAGATAAGGATAAGAAAATGAAGCTTTTATGTATCAAAAAAAAAAGAAAATGAAGCTTTTGTTTCTAGTTAGACCTCGCATTACAGAAAATCAGAATTTCGCGGCGTCCGTTGATTCATCAATCACTCTCCGGGCCGTCAATTCAATTTCCCTCGTAAAGGCTTTCACATTGAATGAAAGCAACCTTCTATTTTCGACAAGATTGAAACATGCATTGAAAGTCTTGCATATCTAATATGATACTTCTCGAAGTGAAGAAGCTGACACTGATTGTGTGTTGTGTTCCTATGACCATAACTGTAAATTTCCCCCTGATTTAGCCATGCACATGCCCAACCAAAACCCAAACGTTTCATTATTAATAATCCATAATACCACATAAGTACCAGCAACGTAGGAATCTTCCCCATTCAGCAATCTTACTGATCCAAACAAAGTTTCAGAGATTTGATACATACATACAGAGAAGGAAGTGGAGGAGCAGAAAAATACAAGCATGGAATTCATTCAAAATCCAAATAAGGTGCCTTCTTCAAGTTTGGTACAAATGGCTACCCAACGAGGGCTTGTTGGAGATGACAATAGATCCATCACAAACTGACTTATAGTCATGAAAAGCACTTCAAAATCAAGCTTGACGGCAAAAAATGATGTTTCATGACTCGGGGAATAACTGACGTTTTACCGGAAAGCCACTATAATAAAGTTGAACCGACATTTTACCCTATTTAATTTGCAAAAATCAGTTGGGATAAAAATCACTTTTGTTAACGTTCATCCAGACAAGCCCTGAGGAGGCAATGCAATAGCTAGTTGGCAAGTACAATGAAACAATACAGGCTCATCAGAATTGAAACTCTAGGAATCCTTCCCATCTGAGAGACACTTCTTAACAAGTATTTGTCAGCTCAATCAATATCCAATTGATACTATATACGTACCCAGAAATTTTTATTGATTGATCACCTTTCATCTATTTACCCTTTCCCTTTTGCAGACTAGATTGACCAAAAATAGATTCCACAAGTAGCCATTAGCAGAACCAGATTCACACACTTCAGGAAAGATTAAGATAAGCTAGAGGAAAAATAGGGAGTAAGCCAATGCTTGAAATGGCATAAAAGACGTTCAAAAGAGATGTCCACTCAAATTCTGTAGACAACCAAGTGAAAAAAGTTTAGCTCAGGAGGACCAAAGGTTCGTTACAACTACCAAGTTTCTTACAAGGAACTTCACATGCTGGAAACATCCATTCAACCATTGCTTAACACATTGTGCATCATAACTTAATCCATCTAGATTCTCGAAGTGACGTCCAACTCTACAAGTTAAACAAACAACCCCATAACCCCAAGGGAGGTAGTACGGTCGATCCCTTACTGCAAGACTATGGACAAAAGTATCAACAGAACACCAGCAGTGCCTTACGATATATCTGTTTCTACGTATATATATATAAGATGTAAATAGTTCTCTCAGTAGAAATTATCCCCCAGCATTAAGGATATGACTCAGTGCATATGAGAACGGGGTGTGCGAGACCGGACAGGTGTCTTCGATGGACTTACCCTGCAAACCAAAAACAAAAATGAAGCAGAGATAGAATAAGAGATGCTTTCTTTCTTTTTCTTTTAATAAAAAATAATACAACAGTTGGAATCAGAGAAATATGTCAATCTGACCTGATAGGCAGTGATCCCAAAATCACGCCACTGCAGTTCAGAGCTGCAATTGCACTTTCAGCCTGCAATATTGAGGCAAAGATGAACTTAAGATAACTAAAAAGGAAAGGGGGAATAACAAAAATGTAGTAATTGAAAATTGACCAAGAGAGCAAGTATGAAAATTTAGACATAAGCACCTTGTAGTAAATAAAAGCATCATGGTTTTACAATGTCAAGATAGTTTAACTGATTGAGTTTCCTTACATTATTAAATTTCACTAGGGATGGAAAGACCAATCCAGGACCACAAGCATATAACTAAACCAGTGCTTCAAATGTATCATTAACTATGAGAAATCCAAATTTGAAACTGACTATCCGGCTGATCCAGAAACCCAAAAATATACCCAAAAAAAAAAAAGTTAAGTCAAGCAACACCTTAATGTGTGTGGCAGCTCTATTGAATTTTATTTCAAAAAAAAAAAATTGAGGATGAATGGGTGTCAAGACAAAAAATATTAAAATGAAACAGCCACGATGCACAAGCAACTCAAGGCAACCTCTAGAACAGCTAAAAGCACACAACTGAGCATTGGTCCCAACAAGACTGAGTTATATAAATGATATTAGAGGGGGTGGGAAAAGCATATTTAGAGTACAAGTTTCATTTCTATGAAAACCGATCACTACAAATATATTTGTTTTGTTAAAAAATAAGACTAGATTGAATTCAAATTAAGCTCCAGTGAGCTTTTTTAGAAGACACAATTCAAATTCAAATCAAGCTGAAACAAGAGCGGGTAATCATAAATTAGAGTCATCGCCACTAGATTCTTTAATTCGAATTTGTACATTATCAAGGAAAGCCCAAGTGTCATTGTGCTTTCAATGCCAAAAATAAACTTCCTCGAGAGAAATTTGCAAATGGACAAAGCATTGCCAAGGCATCATGCTAAAACCTACTATGTATTAACACTACTAAATAATCAAGCATCAACAACTGAATTCATCTATTTGGATTCTAAGGTAGAAGGGTATGCTTCATTGTCCGATCAAAAACCATCAACAGCCCCATAGGACCCTCCCTCTCAAGTTGCTCTCATTACAACTTACGTACTTACTGCACTGAGTCCAGCACATCCCACATTATTAAAGCTTCTCCCCCATCACTCCCATGTTCCATACAGCCACACTCCATGAATAAACAATCAGTAGAACAATCATCATTCTTCCATCAGTGATAAATCAGATGCAAACTAAACAATTCATCAGGTCAGCAAAACAAACAGTTTTCAGTTTGCACAAAAAACTTATCATCAGAACCCAGATTGGCTCCAATTACCAGATGATTCCTTGATCAACACGATTCATAATAGTTTGACTAGAAAATAAAATTATATGCAAGCAAATAAACATGGCTGCATTTGGCTGCAACATGGCTAAGGAACTCAGGTTTGAATATGTTTGGAACCAAAAAGAATTCAAGAAAGATACTATGTTACCCTTGTAGATATAGATCAAGAAACGTGGTGCATAGAGAAAGAACAGCAAAAACAGAACAAAATGCAAAGAAACAACCGTAGCAAGTCGAGAAGCAAGGAAATCTCCCAAACAACACTTAACACGGTCCAACCCCTCCTACTCTAATGATCCTCTCTACAATTTCTTCTGGGCGCTCTCACTCTGCCACCTGGCCCAGGAGGATATGCACCCTGATTCATGCTAATTTAGCATCAACCCCTAAACTTCCTTAAGTGCAAGAACTTTCATCATTTCTAAGGTGAATTCCCTCACATTAAGGGTTCTATCAGAAAACAACTATGTAATCTAAAGCTTCCAACCTTCTAGCTTGGTGGTACTATCTGTTATATCAGTATTTGTGAAGTATCAAGCTGCATCATCAAATGAATTGTAGAGATCCAGATAGAATAGTTTCTGTCATCCAGACTCTATGCTATAGTTAATATTTCCCATAAGGCATCAAAATACTACCAAAAAAAACGAAAGAAACAAATACCAGCAAGATGCAATAAAAGAAACAATCTAGTGAAGATAGATATTGTAATTTAAACAAGTGAGAAGAAAGGTTAGCTCATTCTGTTTTGGAGGGGTGAGGCTGAAGGGGAGCTGATATCAATAGTATAAATAAAAACAACAATGAACAACAAAAACATGGTATTACTCAATCCAAAACAAATGCAATTCAAGATGAACAATAAAGATCAAGAGCTAGCGAGCAATTACCATTATGAACTCAACAAATGCAATTCGAGTTGAATGATGATAATCACCAAGAAGCCTCAAGCGATGAACCTAGACGGACAAAATCATAGAAAAGGTCTCATAAAAAAAGTAAAAACTCAGTTAAAAAACGAAGAAACTATTTTGTTTCCATGAAGAGCTACAAACCTCTCCACAGAGAGACTCGAAGAAGAGTTTGACATCTGCCTGAGTAACCTGCACCATTGACAATAAAGATAAAAAATGAGTCATGGGCCAAACATTTGATGCAAAAGAACCAATCAAAGGATCCAGCAGTAGTCCTCTGCAAAATTCTATCCCAAGACCAAACTCAAAACTACCTTTTTGTCAATATTTGTGCAATAAATGGTTCTTGAACACATCTCCCGTTCATCTTCAGACTGAGAAACATAACAACATTACAAAGCAAAGACAGGGGGAACACTGTTAGCTCACACTGGTCAATCATCCTCTCAGAGTGGCCATCAGAACTTTAAGTGCTATAACAGTAGACATGCCAATAAATGATAGAACCATTACCCTGGGCAAAAATGTTGGATTAACTGGTGCAATGGCAGTTTTTGAAGGCAGCACTCTCACTGGATAAAATCCAAGCATGGTGCCAGATAGATTCAGAGCAGCCCCAGCACCTTCTGCGGGCATAACACCAAACAATGAAATTCTAAGTCTACATCATATGTAGAGACCAAATAAGTGATGTTACCTTCATCTGTGAACTCAATGAAGGCAAAACGAAGAATGGAATTTGGATCCCCACATACTCGACAATCAACCACCTTTGTCCCAGACAAAAGGAGTCAATTCAGTAATGTTGCCAATTATTATTAAAGAAGAAAAGCACATAGTGAGCTAAGCACAGACGTTTCTACCTGGCCACAGTTAAGAAAGAGAGCCGCCAGCTGCTCTTCAGTAACCTAAAGGCCATCAGAGAAAAATGATCCTCAAAATGAATGCACCATAGCAAATTAGTTGGAATGAGAATCCACAAGCTAGAAATGATCTGTACCTGTTGATCAATGTCAGACACATAAACAGTCCTTCTTATCATCTCTTCTCTCTTTTCCACGTCCATGTTATGATTAATTCTTCTCTTACCCTGGTTATAGCCATTCTTCCTCTGCAACAAGTTGCAATTATATTAAGTACGGTGATATTTTCAGGCAAAAATAAAATGCAAATGCCAGTAACATAATGCTGGGAAGTGGGAACAAGTAAGACAAAACTGTGAACTGCCCTCCTCGACAAATTCAGAAAGCAAAGGTCCTAAATTTAACCTTAAAAGTGAAATCTCTCAGGCATAGAAACTAAAATTTGCTTCGTTTGACTATGAAAATAAACTGAAACATTTGAGAAATATTCATACCCTTCTGTTAATTTGACCATTGGCATTGCCAAAGTTAGCCTGTAATAGAAAATTGTTAGGATAGCCAAATCCTCCTGCACCTCCTAGGATCCCATGATTCTTAGTAAGCGATGGGGGCACAAATTCCTCAGCCATAGGATTCAACTTCGATAATAGTTCCGCCAAATCCCTCATATCTTGCTTGAAACTTTCACCATTGTCGTCTCCACCATTTCTCACCCCATTAGAAATCTGGTTAATGCCATATCCACCATTGTTCATCACCATCTGTTGAGTCTGGACCCCATTTTCTTCAAATCCATTTCGCATCTGAGCCATCTGAGCTTTATAGTTATTATTGGGGACTGATATAGTAGTCGAGACGATATCGTTGTTGTTGAAGACAGCGTTCAGATTCTGATCACCATTGACGGTCTGAACATTATTTTCTATACCATTACCCATGGAACCAGGTTTGAGCTTCGATTTCTCCAGTTCATTAGGTACAGTTGAGTCCGAGGATACTACACGGTTTTCCAAATTTTCACCCGAAGAGCCGATTATGGCCCCAACATTCTCAGCGACTGCCATAACCGAAGAGATACTTGCAGAAGAAAAGATTTCTTTTCTTTTCTTTCTTTTTTTTTGTGGCGAAAACTATCCTACAAAATTGATCAGAAAATCATCGTCAAGTGATTCAGTGAGTAGGGTCAAAACAAGAACCCAGACCAAAACCCAAAAACCAAATTTCGAAAAGGAAGACATACCTGGTATTATCTAAAAGATTTCCAGTGAGGCGAGATCAAACTGATCCTGAAGATCGTCTGGACACTTTATAGAGACGAATAAAAAAATACGCATACGAAATGCAAAAAAAAAAAAAAGTAGTGCAAATTGATGAGGAATCAGTAAAATAAAAGGAAAAGCTTTTATCTTACTAGTTTCAGTGAAGAAGACGATGATTATTCTAGAGAACGAGGGCAGAGAGAAAAAGGAAAAGGGTATTCTTCGGATCGTCCGTTTTAGCTGCCCGGCCTTTTTTGACCTTCCTCAGAACGTCCCAATTTGACGATGAACGTAGCTAGCGAAAGGCAATACCAAGTAAAAGACCCAATTTTTTTCAACAGACCCATTTTTTCATCAATTTCCGCAAATGCCCATACTCGCCTACATACACTCATCAATCATCATCCATGTAGAAATCCATTCATCACAATTTCTCACAAATATAGATTAATTAATACTAATAGTAGTAATAAGCACCAAGGATTTGAGTCATAGGATGTAATTTGTAATGATGTTATTTGAAATTAAACTCTTTTAATAACTATAAGCATCTTTGGTTTTTTAAGATATGTTAATGAGTTACTTATGGTCATGTATGACAAATCCAATGTATGCGTATAAACTGCGAACCTAAACATTTCAACCTGAGACATTTTCTATGGGTTGACCCCTTTTCTTATATTTTATTATTTTCGCTCTTTGAAATCTTCAAACAGAAGCCCAAGTTTGACAAAGACTGCATGTTGCACAAGGGTTTTTTTAGGTTGTCACGTTGTTTACCAAAACAAGTAATTTAATTATGGAGCAATATATTGTATCAGCAATTAAAAAAATTCAAGACTTCTTATATTACTGTGGGCTTTTTTTGACTGGATATTATATTACTACGGGATCATGTTTAAGGTTGTCCAGGTTTCATGTTTTATGCTGCTAATCAAACGTGAAATGGCTACCCAGTGCAGACAAACATAACGATTCGCGATAAAAAATAACTGGGTGTATTTGGATTAGCTTTTTTTAATAGTTTCTGGAGAAAAAATGGAGAATAGCTTTTGGAGAATAGATTATAAGAAGAATAGATTATGAGAAAAAAGTGATTTTGATAAAATGAGAGTGTTTGGATGTTTTGATCAGAATAGCTTTTTTCATGGTCAAATTACTAAAAAGGACATTAACTTTTGTGATAATTACATATAAAGAATAAGATTATATTTTATGTATTATTTAAGGGTTAATGTCAAATTTAACAGCCAAGTTTTTCCTGAAGAACGTCTGGTACAAATAAATTTTGGAAGATGGAAAATAACAATGAACAATGAACAATTAACAAGGATGTAAATTTAACAAAACCGTTAAATTTGACCTAACGGAGTTAAATTATAAGAAAAGAAAACATCTAACGATATTAAAAATGATATATCTTAACTCATTATTTAACATTAAATTTCATAATTAATACCAAAAATGAAATAATTTTGTCTATATGTAATGTTAATTAATTTAACTAATTTTTTTAATATAATTAAATTAGATAAATAAGTCTTAAATAGGATAAGAGGGAGTATTAAAATTTTAAAATTTAAAAAAAAAATAGAGAAAAAACGTTGAAATTCAAAAAAATAAAAAAATGAGAGAGAGTGTGTGATGTGGAGCCCACAAACAGAAAAAGAACCAATGAGAATGAGATGGTGGGGTCCACAAAGTTGAAAAAGTAAGAAAAATGGATTATCCCCAAACCAAGGTTTGGGCCTCCCAAACCATGGTTTCACATGAAAAATGGATTCTGAAAAAATCTTGAGTGTTTGGATGAATTTTTTCTAAATCATGGTTTGACCTCAAAAACAATTTTTTTAATGGCATCCAAACACTCTCTAAGTAGGGTTTTCCAATTTGATCACCACTGGGTTTATGTGTTGTCATTATAGTTATATTACAATTATATTTTTATATAATTATATGATATTTTTTATCTAAAAATTGTCAGACTCTTTTCAATGAGGATTCGAGCAATTAAAATTATGATTGTTATTTAATATTTAATTAATAAAACAATGGGAATGAATATCTTCTTCCAGTTCGAGTGGGATATATTCTTTGGCATATTGGATAGAAATAACTGGCTTGCATAGTGTATGGAGAGAAAGGATGTTGTACAGGGTTTTGAGTTTCGTCTTTGGTTTACCGTCTTATTCCGATATATCTGGTTGGCTCGTAATGACCGATGTTTTTACAACAATTCTTGGAGTACAAATGCCATTTTAGCCCATGCTCGTGCATGCTTATCATGGGGTAGTACAAGCCTGTATAAAAATCATAATGAGAAAGAGAGTTGTACACATTGGAAACCACCTCCGCCTAGGTGGGTGAAGATTAATACTGATGGATTCAGGAGTGACAACTTAGGGATGTGCACTTGTGGTGATGTATTGCGAGATCACGATGGTGAGTTTTTGCTGGGGTTCATGTATCGAATTGGCCAAGGGACGGTGGTCTCTGCTGAAGCATAGGGTATATTGTGGGATCTTAAAATCGCCTGGGATAAAGGATACAGACAAATCTTGATTGAGAGTGATTGTTGTGAAGTCATGGAACTTATTCAGGCAACGGTGTCTCAAAAACACCTAGATTTTCAACTTATCATGGAGATTCGCACGTTGTTGGATCGTGACTAGGAAGTCGGAATGTTACATTGTAATCGTGATGTTAACACAATTGCAGACGCCATGGCAAAGGAGGTTTGGAAGATGGCGTTGGATATTCATATCACTGAATCACCTCCTGTAGTTATTAAGAGCTTATTACTTACTGATCAAAATAGGTCGAGATCACAGGTAGACTCAGGAGGATGGCTTCTGAGGTGTTTGTAGTTTTTCATATACTATAAAAAAAAAGATTTTCTTATGAACAAACTTTGCACGAGGGGGCGGTCATTTAAATGTCAATCACGTAGCCTACGATCTCCCACATACTGATGAAGGGATCAAAATGACATCTAAGGACTTAGATATTAAAAATTATTATCAATTTTTCGCAGACATATTATTAAGTTTTAATATTTTTTCAAGAAAATAGTATAACAATAAAGTTGATCTTGTAAAAGCACTCATGATGTTAAAGATGCTTTTTCATATTAAAAATCGTAAACTATAAATATTTTTAGAAGAAAGTTCCAGAAAAAAGGACGTCCCTTGGTGGGAGAAAATGACAACAAAATTACAAAAGGAAAAAAAAAACATTGGCCACATAAAATGATAAAATCAAAATAGATTGTGAGGTTCCCCCAGCAAGCAGCTCATAATTACTCCCTCCGGTCGATGGTATACGACGTAGTGTGTGTTTGGGTGAAGCTTTTGGAGAGCCTTAAGCCCAATTGGGAGGGCAAAAGCCCAATTGTCAGTTGTGATTTTTTTTGTCATGTTTGGTTGATCAGATATCCAATTGGGCTTTTGATAAAATAGTCACTGTAGCATCACGTTTGGAACAAGCTCATGGGTGCAGCTTTAATCAAAAGCT
This sequence comes from Inga oerstediana, assembly GCA_963210345.1. NCBI lineage: Eukaryota > Viridiplantae > Streptophyta > Magnoliopsida > Fabales > Fabaceae > Inga > Inga oerstediana. The sequence continues at coordinate 13,466,072 of OY723402.1, forward strand.
CGATTGTAATATACTAGTGACGTCTTGGTGGCGGGGCTTGTCGTGTTAGGTGGGCCCAAGGGTTCTCGCGTCCACATCAGACTTCTCGGCGGCCACACATGAATCCTTTTGTTTGATACTCACGAAATCGATGGCAAAAAAAAAAGATACTCACGAAATCATATGTTTTATTGTTTAAAGTAAAATCATATTGCTGTTGGCCAAAAAAAAAAAGTAGTAAAATCATATTGCTGAATGCTGAAAAAAAAAAGTTAAAAACAGAAAATTTGCTGAAGAATCCAATTGTAAAATTTATTCGCCAATTGTAAAAACAGAAAAGATATTGCAGACGTAGTGTTTCGCCAAGGTGAAGCTGGGAATCTTGTTGATATAGAAAATAATAGTGTAGCTGAACAATCTTCCACGACAAATTATGGCAGGCGATCTTTCTCTGAAATGATTCAAATTCGTGACTCAATTACAAATCAAATTGTACGGAACATGTGATACAATTAGTTATGTAATATTTTTCTAATTAGATTGTGCATTTTTTAATTGTCTAATTTCCCAACTTAAACTATTATAAATTTTTTACAATTTTTAATTACATTTCTCTTTTATCATTATCACAAAAGCCCAATTGACAATCGTTGTTCCAAACACACCATTTTTTTCATTTCTGCAAAAGCCCAATTGACAATCGCCAATCCAAACACAAATCACATTACATAATTTAGCTTTTATCAAAAGTAATATCACAACAAGCCCAATTGAAACAAGCCCAATTGACAATCGCTGTTCCAAACACACCCGTAGTTAATTTTTGTTTGAAAGATTAAAAAATTAAATAAATGATTTAATCATAATATATGTTATATATTATTAGATTATATATTAATTTATAAGTTATATAAATTAGTTTGAAGAAAAAATGATAAATTTAAGTACTCTGAAACAATTTACTCCCTCTGGTCTATAATATAGGCCATTTATAGAAAAATAGTTTGGTCCACAACATAAATCACTTATAAGATAATTAATTTTTAGTTTTCAGTTTTGCCCTGTAATTAATACTCATTTCTAATTTGCTCCCTTATTAAATTTTCAAAAAACATTTTCCAACCAAGGTAAAAGTGGAAAAAATTTTAATTTAGGACATATTATTGAGTTAATTGTTATTTTTTGTTTCCCGTGAATTAGTTGAAGTACCTTATATTATGAACTAGAAGAAATATTTAATTTTCTTAATTTTTATAAAAAAATTAATTATATCTTATATTTAAGAGCGAAGACAGCATCAAGCTTCTCTTTATTTTCTAGTTAATGATTTGCTCTACCTATCCACATGACACTAGGATTTTCCCAATATAATTAGCATGTGTTTGGCATCATTTATTTTTGGATAATAAATTTTTATTATATAAATCGAGATAAAATTCTTCTTATATACTTACTTTGTAAACAATAAATCACAATTTATAAGTATTTATAAATCAAAAATAAACTATCCCAAATAAATATTTAATATTTTAGTTATTAATATTCTCTAAATCAATAATGCCAGGTGTGTGGTCTAATTGATAATAACTACTCCCAAATCTCATTATTGGTGTAGGAATAAATATCTTTTTCTTTTTTCCAGAGCCTCGAACTCTGAAAGAGTGTTTAGCAATGAATGAAGCCCATGCTCTTAAGCCTATAAAAGAAGCCAAAAATTAATTATTGTCCCCACAAAAGAAACCAAGCTTCTCCTTACAAGGGAAACTTTGGAAAATGTCGAAAATGCCATAGCGTTTCATTTTATTCCATCCATTGTTAATGCTTGTGTCTTACCATTATGCCCTTCCAATTAATTCCATTCAAACATAATCTTTCAAAATACTATAGCCTAATGATATGGAAATTTTCATATAAAACAGAGGTCGTGTATCTGATCCCCTTGTAACATCAAATTGTTAAGTTGTTATTGTCTACTTCTTTAAATTTAACCCCCAAAAAAAACAGAGAATGAAAAAAAGCTTTGGGGAAGCACTGTGATTTTGGATTGCCACATTAACCAATAATTTTAAAACCTAAATCGGACTAGATGGTCCAGTCTGTCGGAAGAGTTTTTAGATTTGCTTTCAATTATTATAATGTTTTGGATATTTAGCTCGTAAGGGTTACCTTTGACCCGACATTAAGCTGCAACTCACCATTAAGCTCTAAGTTGAAATGACATGGAAAGAAAATTGGCCACCAAACTTTAATATTGTGTTTGAATGAAGAGAAAATTATGAGAGAAAAAATAGTACGACGGAAAGCTTCTAAAAATAATAAATTTTTTTATCATTTTAGGAAATATTTGTTCCTAGTATTTCAATCCCTTTATTTTTCTATCACTTTTTTTTCCATCCAAACTTGGGATAAAACCTGAAGATGGTGGTGGTAATTATATGACGAACGTACAACGTGGTCCTCAGAACTTTGCTTTTGTTGGGCTCTACGGATCCTACGAGCTTTGTTGTGGACGCCCCATCTTATTATCTTCGTTTCTCTCTCTGTCTAATTGCATGATTAAGCCGACTTCATACAAATCCGTTTTCTATTATAATATAGTGTGTCTTTGGGATAGGAGTGATAAAAATAACTTATTGTGAATCTGACTTATTAAAAACGACTCTAAAAAAAAATCAGTTTGTGTATAATATGTGTGTACTTGGGAAGGGCTTTTGGCAACCTATAAGCCCGGTTGGGCATGCATAAGATCAATTGAGCAACTATTAGCTTTTTTGGAGTGTTTGGAGAGGGATCTATGCAATTGAGTTTTTGCCAATTTGAGATGTGTGGACGCTAGATTGGGATAAGCTGAGGAATAGAGCTTTTGTTAAAAGCTAATCATATTTTACCGTTAATGCCTTCACTATCTCCTCCTACAAGCTTTGTTGTGGACACCCCATCTTATTATCTTTGTTTCTCTCTCTGTTTAATTGCATGATTAAACCGACTTCACATAAATCGGTTTTCTATTACTCCTTCCGATCCTATTTATAAGTAAATTTTTATTTGATTGCGTAAAATGAACTGATAGTTAAAAGCAATAAGTGTGTCAAAAGTGCCGTATTTTTTTCATATATGCCTTATTTATTAAAAGACTATAAGAGAGAGAATAGATAAAAGATATGAGACATAATGAGTATAAGATATGAGAGAAAATAAGTATTTAATAAGGATAAAAAAAAAAAACTTATATTTTTAGATAAAAAATAAAAATTATTTATAAAAAGAATCAACTCCATAAAAAAGAAAAATATTTATAAATAGAATAGGAGGAGGAGGGTGTATAACATAAGCATCGCTTTGGGCCATTCTCGGGAATTAATTCCCTCTTGGCCATTGGGCCTACTTCCCTTCCTTTCTCACATGGAAAAAAGCAGAGAATTGGGAGGGTAGTTGCAGGCTTGCAGCAGCAGAGAGGGCACAAATAATGCTGGGCCCCACCAACCTGCTCTTAGGTACTGGTCTCAGCCTTGACTCAGCTGGTGGACCCCACCACCTGCAATCCCAAAATCATTTTCATTTTTAAACAAATTATAAATAGAAATGGAAGTATTGGCATAAATAATTGCAACTAATTACCAAGTCAGATGGCTCTGAGCCTCTTCTCTATTTCATTTTATTGTAACTAAATGAGCTGCTTCCTTCGTCCATTTTTTCCCCCAAACAATGAGAACTTTATCTGTTTTATATTTGCTTAAAAATTCTTTATTATTGATAGAAAATTTGAATAGCTCAAATTTAATATTGTCATAAAATATTTTTTTTAGGTTTATTTATTCAGATTTAATATTGTGATAATGTTTTTATCAAATATTAAACTAATTACATTTAATTTAATTTAATGAATAAGGTGAAAACTGAAAAGTAGAGGGAAAGCGGAGCAGAGATAATGGAGAATCTCACAGGGAAAAAAGAATGAAATGACGGGAACAACAGATGTGGAATTGGACAAAGCACTAAAGGCAACTTGATTTGTTGTTTAAATTATGCATTTGTTCATCTACCAACAACCCAACCGTTTTTAAGACCATTGTCGTGCAATCACAAGGCACACAACGAACCAGGCAGTGTTGGGATTTTTGGCCTCAATCATTCTCTTCACGTGTCCACCTATCAAACGCAGTCTGTAAAACAACGCAAATTAAGGCGATGATGATCACAAATTGAGACAGTCGCTTGCTGGGTCTCACAATCTTGGTCACACAAAAGGTTCAGGCCATGTTACGGTCCACCTCTAACAAACGCAAAGAATAAAATAAAGCGACCATGCCTGCCTCTTCAGCACCAGTTAATTCATCCATCTCTTGCATCACTTTCTGCATCACATGACAAAATTGATATTTAAGGCTCCTTCGTTGAATTTTAGTTTTAGTCCATATAATTTTACTAAATCCACAACTCATTAAAAAATATAGTTTCACACAGGATTTTATTTATGTCCAGGGCAGTCTTCGGACCTGTTTGAATTGACGTTCACGTAAATCAAGCTAAAATCCTTCTCACATTCTTCTTCCTTCATACACCATACAGGAAGTTAATACAAACATGCACTATATAAAACTTTCAAGGTAATGAACCTGCTCGTCTTTACAAAGCTCTAACCCCAATGGATCGATAAACTGATACTTCTTGGGGGTAGTTTTAATTTTCTTTATTGGTGCATGTTTGGGGTATAATTAACCCAAGGTTTCAGAAACTCTTTTCCGCAAGCCGAGACAAAACTCTTCTCATATTTATCTCGTAAATCGTTAAAACACTTCTAAAAAGCTAAATCAAACAAACACTAACACCCGTTGTGACAAATAGTTCTTTCAACGTTTGGGATATCCCATGCCTCCAAAGCATTCATAAAGAACCCCTCCAACAACGTTAACATAAATCTGACAGCCATACTAATACATCAGTCGTCTCAGATAAGGCAAACATAAATCCCTAGAATGATTGTATGCCACATCAAACAGCCAGCAAAACACAACATCAGTGCTTTTTCAGAGACCAAACTCGAGTGCATGGATAAATTTCTAACAAAACAACTTAATCCAACTGCATCATCTAAGACTCAGCTGCATTGCAACAATGCAGCTAGCTAGCACCAGATAAGGATCTTGCTGCTGCATTGGCGAGTGAATCAACCACTGCCTGACCGAGCCTGCAAAAAGTCACAGTTAAATCACATTCCATACTTGACTAAAAAACTATAAACATGGCGCTTTCTATTCTTGAATGTTCAAATACCTGGCGTGGTGATGCAGATTGTGACCGTGACCGAGACCGTGATGGTGATCTTGGCCTAAACAATTATAAAATTAGATCAAACACTTCAAAAATTTGGATTTACAACAAGACACTGCATGTAATAACAATTATAAAATTAGATCAAACACTTGTGTGTTGTATACCATACCTAGATTTGATTGGGGATGGTGATCTAGACCTAGATGGTGACCTGGATACAGATCGCTCCAATGATCTACTGCAGAACAAAAAAAAAAGATTCACCATAAGAGAATCAACATCTGTATCGCAGTAGTGAGAAACAACAGAAAGTGACAGAATTACCTTCTATTCCGTTTAGGACTTCTGCTTCTGCCAGGGCTCCTGCTGCGGCTGCGGCTGCGGCTCCTTGTGGGGCTGGCCTCATATTTCTTCACCTGCACAATAAACAATTGTTTTTGTTAAAAGTTTTAGCTTCAATCCAGCTATGAGTAAAAACTCCAAACAAGCCACATGATAATTTGGATGCACCATAAACACAAATAACAAATCCTACAGATATAAATAGTGAACTTACCCGAATATAAGCTCTTGCCCAAGGATTTCTAAATTCAGTGTCATCAAGTTTCCGAATCTGCACAGTAGACAGGGTTAGGAAGACAAATAACAGCACTCAGAGAAGCAATGGACCAAATATTATTTAATTATAAATTCACTTACAGCATATTTCATGTCGTCATAATTAGTGTAGTCAACAATCCCGAACGTACCTGAAAGAAAATCAACGTTAAGAGCGTTAGGTATATACCATATTTTATATAATTGAATCATAGCGTGGCACATTGAGGTGTAAAATTAACACTTCAGTTGAATAGAAATTTGAATACAGCCAAAAGGAGGTTATCAATATCACTAAGAGCTTATATAAGTTGTGGCATGCTATTATCCCCAGAAAGCTAGTCCTCTGCCATTCTAAAAATTAGAACTATAAATATACACTCATTTGATTCCAAAAACTCTTGTTCCAAAGGGGAATTCAATGTATGGTACCAAGCATCAACTTCAACCGACATAAAAGACTTCAAAACTGACGACGGTTGAAACAATACAAGCCACACCCAAAAAAATTAGATCCTTCTTCACGCATTGTGTTAATATTCCAAGACATAAAAAGAGATTACGTATTGCGTAGTTTAAAAAAAACATTAGAGAGCAACTTAGGTTTCATGAATTAGCACCCTATGATGACTAAATACTCAGAATGAATCAGCAAACATAGAAAATCACTCCAATCAACATAACAGTTTTTGTCAACAAAATACTGCCAAGAAAACGCAGTAATGTGGGGAGAGGACATGGTACAAACACAAATTACTTTGAAGATGTACCTTCACTATCACGTGAAACCTCAGCAAAACATACATCACCAGCTTTCCGCATATGATCCTGAAAAATGGTGTTCAAGGCATGGTTGATAAGGTTATAGAAATTTGAATTTTAACTTTGGATTAAGTCTGCTGGCCAAAAACAAGTGATAGGTTTGAGAATGCAAATACCTTCAAATCCTGCCAAGATGCAGATGATGGGAGTCCACGAACAATAACTGATCAAACGAAATTTAGAAAACTTTAGTCAAAAGTAGGACCTTCAACAATGACACCAATTAGTACTTTGTCTAAAAACAGGTATAATTGCAGTTCGACAAGAAATGAGAAGGCAAAGAACATGCATGCCAAACAAGTTTTTTTAAAACTGGTATCCTATGTACAGACAACAATTTCAAGATTTTAAGCATTAAGAAGTATATTATTTGAATGACTTGCAAATGGCAGCTCTTTCTTGAAATTTGCCTGACAAGAATAGAATAAATTAGCATAGCACACCTCGATATTCAGAATGACGTGATATACCAAAACGGCTCCCGCCGCCGCCGCCGCCGCCGCCGCCGCCACCACCACCACCACCATAACCACGCCGATCACTTGATGATGGCCCCCTACCACCATGAGCAAGCTCCACCTACAACAAAAATAGATGAGAAACAAATCAAGGTAAAGTGTTGAGCTTGAAATAAAAAAGGTTGGGACAGCTCATACCCTTAATCGACAGCCATCAAAATTGTAGCCATCACGACCACGAATTGCATCTTCTGCATCTCGAGCATTGTCGAACTAGCAACCCAAAGAACAAGATAATAAGAAAGTGAAGATCAAAATATATATTCCTCGTAAGTAAAAGAAGAGTAAAAAGAAGACAGCTACCTCAACAAAACAATAACATGGAGGTCGAGGTGGAATCTTTAACTCAATATCCAATATACGGCCATACTGTAGAAAAGTATACAATGTTGACAAACTACTTTAGTGCACCTATCTTTCAACCACTTACACATCAAAAACTACTCCAACCCCATTCAATCAAAACAACACTAAGAAAGAAAAATTACAAGGAATTACAAAAGAAATCAGCAAACCACAAATTATAGTAGCATTAAGATAAGATACGTTCCAAATAGCAAGCAAGGAGAATAATTAAGATACACAGAATAAAATGAACGCACTCCCAAATAATACACAAGGAAAATACACATCAAACCTTGTAGAATATATCCTCAATTTCTGACTCTCTTATATCTGAGGGCAGGTTGCCAACATATATAGTGCGAGAAAAGCGACCACTCATATCTGATAGAATAAGTTATATTTCCTCTGCAGGCAAAGTGTGGAAACTCATAAACAAAAAAATATCTCACTTTCTTTAGTCATGCCCGATAATGAAATGCCTACTTATTTTCATCATTACTCTAATGATTACACAAATGTAAAGGAATCCAAAACTATGAAGCAAACCAAGAGAGCAATCCTCGAGGTGAGCGGTGCTCCACAAGCTCCATTGCTCATTTGCTCCAAAGATGCTCCAAAGCTATAACAATATTGAAATAAAATTTGATCTCCCAATCCTTTCCAGAATATTAGCAGGTATAGATCTTCCGAGAGTGAGCAAGAATCTCCAATTATATAAAAAAATAACCAAAACTCCACCCTGATTCTCCCACTCCCTCTCTATATCCCTATGTTTGATTGCAAAGCTCATATTTGTCCAAGCGCTTGTCATCTAACATAAACAAAGCATTGGTGTCATGGGATAAGGTAATATCGACATATACTGAAGCAATTACCTCACTCAGCTCTCTTTTAACAGCATTTAAAAGTTAACCCGAGAAAAAGGTAATACAACCCCTATTTTAACTAGACTTTGTTAATGCAACAGAATTGTCCTGGGAAGTAGTCAGACTGCATTTCTCTAGCCTCCCTAACTGAAATACATGTATATAACACATCACGTACTGTTAAGGGAAGCAAATAGCCAAATCTACATGGAGATTCCAATTTTGATTATCTGTTGCAGCTCCACAAAAGTCACAAATTACAAAGGAGTGTCATTTGCTTTAGCCATATCAAAAACATTTACTATTGCAGATAATAGGCAACCAGATTATTCAACCTCTACCAATTGTAGAAATGCAAACATAATTCAGGTTTACATCAATTGGGAAGTTGCTCGGACGAGCGACAAGATAGGCGTCGCCTTTTTTTTTTAATTGAACAAGAAAAAACAATTCAGATGTGGCACAGGCAACCAAGAACTGACAACAAGATTAAGCCTTTAAGGCTACGAACTACCGCATGTAAGTCATGGCATTCAGCAATTGCCAACAAGAACCAATATAGCGGACAAAAATTCCATCAATTATATACGAGAACAGCATTTCGAAGATGCCGATTTCTTTAATAGCCCTAAGGCGACAGTCGGTCATGAAAAATCAGACAAAGACACCTGATTACGGACAAAGAGAAATATCTAGAACAAAGAGATGCCAAAGACTAAAGATTGAGTGGAAAAGTCGACCAACCAACCGAACAAGTCCCTCCCCGAAGCGAGCTCCGGCCGAAGATAACGTTCCCGATGCGTAACACGCAGATGCTGCAAGGGTTTGGGTCTAGGGTTCACACTCCAGATCACAGATCTGGGCCTCCACTTGCTTCAAAATAATCTTGCCCCACCTCTGCCCGCCTTTTATCTTACGCCACTACCGATCACAAGTCCAACACAATTTTTTTAACATTAATTAAAATTAGGAAAAAATGACACAAAAATACATATAAAATATGTAAAAGATAAATAAACGTGTTACATTTCAATAATTTATAATTTGAAAATATTTATAAATATGAAAAATTATATAATTGCACTTAACTTTTATTTTTCAGGCAAAAATAGTTAATATAAATATCTGAGTAGTTAACAGCGAAAAGATAAGGACTGGGTCGTAATAAATCAAACTATAAGAATTAAATTATAAACTCGATGAAACTATAAAATTTAAATAATCAATTTTCCCTCAACTTTATTTGGAATAAAAGTGGATAAGATTAGAATCAAGAAGTGAACAAGGTAAAAGATGGTTTGTCATATTTGAATATTTAGTTAGATATTTTGAATGTGCAGTGCACCATTTTTTGTGATTAATAAAATTGTTACTGTGGTAAAAAAAATAAAGAGGAAAGATGTAATACTAGAAGAAAATAAATTTGGTGCGTGACAGAGAAAATAAAACCTATGACTAGCTTCCACATATTCCATGAAATCTTTTGGAAGGCGGTCCCTGTCCGCTATCTTTTTTTGCTTTTCTACCTTCGAGTTCTTGTCATATTTTGTAAGCACCATATAGTAGAATTATCACGAAAAATGGTCCTTTCAGAAAAGTTCTGAACTTTAATTTTGAATAAATTAATCAAATATAAAAAATTCAATGTCATCCATCAAGGAATCAATGTTGTGTGTGTATTTTGTCCAGCGGATAATGATTGATAATGAATAATTGGATATGACTTTCTAAAGATTTTATAATTTTTTTACCTTAAAGATTTATAATTAATGTTCGGTATAAATAACCATGTATTTATAAATAATTGGCATAAACAACTATATCATGAAAAAATATTTTATAATATATATTCAAAAGAATTTGGATTAAACTAACATAAAGTTAGTCTAATGGCATAAAACCTCATTAATTTATTCTAAATCTCAAACCCAAGTCTTGACGAATATATTTGTGTTGGGAGGGGAAGAGAATTGGGATTAATATAGAACTTTAAATAGTTAAAATATTTCAATACTCAAAGAGTCGGGGCTATCGAATTTCAATTTAATTTGGATAAATTAAATCCTATTATTTTTAAATTTAAACTGCTACTTTTTTAATGATTGGTAATTAAAAAATCAAAACTACCTTGCAATACATTTTGTTTAAGATTTAAAATAAGGATGGAAAAAATAAAAAGTATTATAATTTATACGTTGTAATAAAAATAAATCTAAATTATTCAAAGAATCCACCTTTATAGGATATATTTGCGTCCATCTAAATATCAGTATCCCGATCGAAAGTTATTATAAAAATCCTCCTCCTCCTCCAATTCACAACAATAGCAGCAGTCTGCAGAAGCAAAAAGAAACCAGTGGCACCGCAACTACGTTCATCTTCGCTGCTCCGGGTAACTTCTTCTTTGGTGGGATGTTATATACCTATAAGAGGCCCAAGTCCGAGGCCAAGCCCAGACACAAGCCTGAGTCTGAGCTTGAGTCTAAGCCTGAACCCAAGGGACTAATGGCCGGAGCTCCTTCAGTTGCGGCGGCCAGAGAAACAAGGATGGCGCCGGATTTTGATGGCCTGCTACACAGCTTAGAAACTTTTATATCTACTTGATCTTACTTTTATGCAAGGATTTTGTAATTTTTTTAATCTTGTTATTCTGGTTTTAATTTTAGGGAACAGTCTATTTGTTTTGAGGATGTCGCGGTCTTTATGAATCTTATTATCTTGATTAGTTTAGAGGTTCTAAAGAATTTTTTGATCAAAGAGGTTCTAAAGAATTGAAATCTAGAAGTTTATTGTATGAACATGGTCATGCCTTCCACCCTTCTTTGTTTCCTTAAGGGCCTGTTTGGTTTAAAAGGAGGGGATAGAAGGAGAGGATAGAAGTAGAGGAGTTCATTTTTCATTCCTCTAAAACTACCTAATTTAAAGGGAATAAAAATGAGACGGAGGGATTTGCAGTCCCGTCTTTTAGATCCCTCCCCTCCAATTTTTCATATTAAATAAGGGGAGGGATTCATTTTTCATCCCCTCCCCTCTCCTCCAACCAAACAGCGCTAACGGATTCAAAGATTTAGACACTGACCTCATTAATTCCTTTATCGAATTTTTGTCAAATTTTGTGTTCATGCCATGATTCAACATTAGTAAAATTATGATTTCGAACTCTTTATAGGGATAATGGGTGCTTGAATTAAACCACGTAGGAAAAGGAGGCTGTGGTTGAATACCTCTTTGCTCTAACTTGTTATTAACTTGGTAAGATTTAAATTTTCCCTTATTAACATCACAAAATATAGATTTTATTATTGGGAACCAGAAAACAAAATTCATGAAAAAGTTAATTTGAATGATTTGTTTTCATGGCTCTTGGTCATAATTTATCACAGTTTTCTATTAAAAAAAATGTAATTTTTTTTCCTTTTGAGAAAAATAAGGAAAGATTACAATTAAAAAAGTTATAATCAGAACGATGTTCGCATGCCATCTGTAAATATGTCCTTCAGATTTTACCCAATCCAAATGATGCATTAAGAAAAACAGCGACAGCATAAATTTCACCCAAAATAATATCTTGTTCTCCGAGGACCAAACTGAATCATATATAGCTTGGAGGAAGAGAGATCTATTTTTGCATAATAATAATAATAATAATAATAATAGATTTAATTATTAGCCCTTGTATAAAATTTTTTGATTGTGAACCAATTCTGAAACACGCGTCCATACTCTTGACGAATCTAACTAGAATAAACCATATTGATAACTACTAATAACAAAAAATTGGATATGACTTTCTAGAGGTTTTATAATTAATGTTGGACATGCTGGGTTTAGATTCTTCCAGAATTTCTTATCACATTTTTTTCTCAAAATTTTGCCTCCATCCTTATATTAAAAAAAAAAGATGGCTCAAATTTCATGTTTTATAAAACTATTATTTTAAACATAAATAAATAAATTTAAGGCTAAAATCTAAAAAACTCTCATAAATTTTAGATGAGTTGCATATGACTCTCTTAATGTTTTGAAGTTTAAATTTAACCTCCTTCATGTTTTGTTTTTTGACATCAAACACGTTGCCGTAGTTTGCCGTTAAGTCATTGATGAAAACAACCACATTAAATTAATGAGGATGATGCTGCATCCACTACTACAGAATATAGATACTGCTACCCTAAAAGACGTCCCTTTTTAAAATAGGGACGTCTAAAATATAGGCGGTGGCATTTTTGTAATTATGTGTGGGAACTTGGTAGCTTTAGACGTCCCAAATTGAATTTGGGACGTCTAAAGTTAAAAAAAAAAATCTAATATTTTTTTTTACTTTAGACGTCACTTTAGACGTCCCAAATTCAATTTGGGACGTCTAAAGTAAAAGAAATTTTTTTTTTTTTTTTTTTTTACACTTTAGATGTCCCAAATTCCATTTGGGATGTCTAAAGTGGTACTTTAGACATCCCAAATTCAATTTGGGACCTCTAAAGTGATGTCTAAAATAAAAAAAAAATTTACACTTTAGATGTCCTAAATTGACATCTAAAGTGTAAAAAAAAAAAAAAAAAAAATTATTTTTTTTTAACTTTAGACGTCCCAAATTGAATTTGGGACGTCTAAAGTGGGACTTTAGACGTCCCAAATTCAATTTGGGACGTCTAAAGTAAAAGAATTTTTTTTTTTTTTTTTTACACTTTAGATGTCCCAAATTCCATTTAGGATGTCTAAAGTGATACTTTAGACATCCCAAATTCAATTTGGGACCTCTAAAGTGGTGTCTAAAATAAATAAAAAAATTTACACTTTAGATGTCCCAAATTCCATTTGGGACATCTAAAGTGTAAAAAAAAAAAAAAAAAAAATTTGACTTTAGGCGTCCCAAATCCCATTTGGGACGTCTAAAGTAGAGACTTTAGACCTCCCAAATGGGATTTGGGACTCCTAAAGTCATGTCAGAAATTCTGACATGTGTGAGACTTTTTTTCCCTTTTCTTCATTCCCATGTCAGAAACCCATACTTCTTTTTCCATCTTTCCCATCCCCATGACTTCTCTTCCCTTTTTTCTGCATTTCCTTTTTTCTTTCATTCCCGTGACTTCGTCTTCCTCAATCTTCTTCCTCTCTTTCTTTTCTTCATTCCCTTTTCCTCCACCTCCTTCCATTCTCATAACACCTTCTTTGCTCTCACCCTCCGGCGTACACCTCCTCCACCTTTTTTGCCTCCTCCACCCTCCGGTGTACACCTTCCACTCTCTTTGTTGCTTTTAGCCTCCGGCGTACATCTCCTCTCCACTGTGTATACACAACTCCTCCAACGTCTTCTCTCCACCTTGGAAGCACATAGACATTGTTGGCTGCCCTCTCCCCTGGTTTCATCAGGTTTGTTTTTTTTTAAATATAAATTTACATGAAGAATTAAGTTAAACTTGCAATATGAAATTATTATAATGCTTTCAATTTATTTACATGATTCTAGTTATTGGAGTGTTTTTCCCTTGATTGTTTTTTTTTTTTTGCCAGAATCATAAACTAGTTGTTAGTAGTTATGCTATACTAATAATGTTTTTGTTTTATACGTTTGGAGCTTGGAAATCGAGGAAAATACATATGTATATTTATTTTGATGAAATGAATAACAATTAGTTTGTAGTTGTGTGGTGACAAATATTTTGACACTTTCTAGTTGTTGTTATACATATATGATATTAGGTTGTATGAGTTGTTGTTGTTATTATACATATATATATATATAGTAAAAAGATTGCAGTGCTAGAAGTCCTTACCATTTCGTAAGGGACATTTTTTTGTTTATGAATCCATCTTCAATTCTGTTTCTGCAATTTTAATTTGCTGGGTAATGAAGAATATAAATAATTATTTTTAAAATAATAAAACTTTTTAACCTCCCAAATTAAGAATTTGGGAGGTCTAAAGTCCCCTAGTGGAGGACTTTAGACGTCCCAAATTGAGATTTGGGACGTCTAAAGTCCTCCACGGGGGACTTTAGACCTCCCAAATCTCAATTTGGGACGTCTAAAGTCCTGACTTTAGACATCCCAACTTTTTTGGGACGTCTTTTCTTAAAATATACTACGCCCCCTACATAGACGTCCCTTAGTTTTTGGACGTTAAAAGTGCTAAAATAGGGACGTTAAAACCCCTTTTTGTAGTAGTGATCCTACACTGTATCTGTTTGAATTAATAATTTTTTTGATAATCATATAATGCAGGGATTAAAATGTCATTTTATCTTTAAAAAACAAACCCTAATCCCTTTGACAACGAGACTAAAAATATAAATTAATAAGAAGATGGAGTTACCCATATCCTGGGAAAAGAATTTTTCAAGCGTCAGGTCATCATCATGTAATGAGCTCCCGGAAACTGGTAGCGATGAAAGTTCCTCGCTTTCGTCGCGGCTCATAGATTTCAGTTTTCTCATCACTTCCATAGCTATAACATCCACAAGTTCAGATTCCATTCTTCATATACCGAAAAAAAAAAGGCATTAGGTATAATCATTTGAATCCAGGCACATAGGATTCTATTAACAGTTTAACACAACCTGATCTCTGACCAAATAAACTTTGTTACTAAGGGTGAGTGAAAGAGAAAGCAATTATTGAGTGCCTATGAGTTGAGCTTTCCCAATTAGCGAGACTGGCCGCTTCTGTCATGGCGTTTGTCCCCCGTCTGCCCCGTCTCCTTCATGCCGGACCTTCACATGTTCTGGTGTTTCTCTAAAACAGCTGAATAACACCTTCTATTTGGTTCTTCTGAAGGATTGATTCTGTAGAAAATGGGGAGGACAAGTTGTCCTCTTGTTCTATTGTAACTTGTTTCCTTCACCGGTTCATCCAAAGTCCACCTTGAGGAGCCAAAGCTTGCAGAGGAGACGAATGGCAAAATCTTGTATTTCTGGATTGCATAGAAACTAGGCTTTGTTATTTAAAGATAAAATAACATTTTAACCATTATGTAGAAAAAATATATGATTATCATAAAATTATTAATTTATGCAGGCACATCTTCATTAATCTAATGTGGAGGTTTCCGTTAGTGATTTAATAGCAAAACTAACAATAAGGTACTTGTGGCAAAAAATATGTCAAAAACGTTGAATTTAAACTTCAAAATATCAATACCTCGTGTTTGGTATGTTAGAATTAGAGTTGGAGAATTGAAATTGGAAGTGGAAGTGATGTTTTAGAGTGTTT
This sequence comes from Inga oerstediana, assembly GCA_963210345.1. Lineage (NCBI taxonomy): Eukaryota > Viridiplantae > Streptophyta > Magnoliopsida > Fabales > Fabaceae > Inga > Inga oerstediana. Next base: position 13,481,681 of record OY723402.1, read on the forward strand.
GATAAGTGGGAATTAGGTTCCACATGGAACTCAGTTCCATCAAAATCGTTGGAACTAGGTTCCATGCCTCCCCCCATAGAACCCACTTCCACTTCCCATGGAAGTGGAGATATGCCTATTTTACCCCTTTATTCATTGCAATATATCTTCCCTCACTCCACTGGTCCTTCATTGGCGATGGCTCTCCATGGTGATGGAGAAGATGGCCAACCTCCTGTGACGACAGCGACGGCCCTTCTCTCCCAATAATTTCAGTGAAGGGCCGAACACAACACCCTCCAACAACGAATGCAACTCCGTAGTCGTCTCTCTTTGGAAGCGATCCGAACTCCATCGTTGTCTCTCTCCGGCAACGAACGCAACTCCGTCATCGTCTCCCTCTGGCAACAAACATGAATCTACCGTCAACTCCCCCTGCAACAAACGCAACTGAGATGACGATTGCTTCATTGGTGCGATTCTTATTTCCCCCTTTTGGTTAGATAGATTCTTTTGTTTATTGGGATTTTGTTATGCTTTGATAAAGATTTGATCTTGAGATTTTGTGACTATGATTTTTCCGTTATGCTCTAATCGATTTTGATTTTCTCGTTTTGCTCTGATGAGGATTTGATTTTGGTTCTCTGAAGGTGGTTCTTGATCTTTGGTGGCAAGTGGTGTTTGCAGGTGGTGATTCTTTAAAAAAAGCCCTTTCTTTTTTTTTCTGAGTGGGAGGGACATTTTAGACTTTGCATAAGAAAAATATGCATATAAATTAAAAATTATATCTCATTTCCATCGAGATACCAAACATACTTTTATAACTTACTTTCACTTCCAATTTCACTTCTATTTCCATTTCCACTTCCACAAAAATTCTTCCATCATATCAAACGGGGCACAAGGGTGTCATATGCAACTCACTTAAAATTCAAAGAATTTTTCTAGATTTTAAACTAAATTTAAATTATTAAAATCTTATTCACACACTTCATAACTCACTACTACAAAAAGTACATTTAACGTCACTAATTAACGTCCGTTTTTAAAAAACAGTAGTTGAAAAGGAGGCAGTGACATTTTTGAAATTTTGACTTATCTTTGAAAGACTACTTTTTGAAAACAGTCATTGAAAGTCTACACTTTCAACGACGTTTTCGAAAACGGTAGTTGAAAGTGTACACTTTCAACAATTGTTTTTCAAAAACAGTTGTTAAAAGTGTCTCAGATCTGTTTTAAGTTTTAATTCCAATTGTATCTCCTCTACTAGTCGCGCCTCTCCTTTTTAGATCCACCTCTGAGCCCTAGTTCAACCTCCAATCACATCATCTGGCCCCTCTCCGACCCTAGACGCAACCTCCAGCCTATTCTTCGACCCAATTGCAACCTTCACCTTCCTCTCTGCTAGCGTTCTCGTGAACCCTCTCCTCCTCGGCCTCATTCAGATAATCAAGAACATGCTCAGTCCATTCTCAAGAGTATAATATGCGTGGATCTTTAGCACTTCCAGTTTTAATTTTTAGCAAAGTAGCAACATTTGCTTGGGTGTTAATGATGTTGTAATGACAACCCAAAAGATTAAGTATTTCCCTGAGCTTGAGAGTGTTTGCAGAGTGCATGAGGTTTTTCTCCTTGTCTTGCCTTTTTATATTTAATTTTTTTTGTTATCATTTTTGGAAGTTGAATTGCAATTATATTTGGGGTTTACTTCTTGAAATGAAAAGTTTGAAATTTTGTTTGAATGTTGCTCATTAGAAATTTCTATTCCAAAACCTGAGTTATGAATAAGAATTTTTTTTTAAAAAAATAGAGGGATACAAGGACCGTTTTTGCAAAAACAGTCGTCGTAAGTCTCTTACAACAACTATTTTAAAACGGTCATCTATTTTAAAACTTTCAACAATACTCACATATACGTCCCTTTAAAAACAGTTGTCTAAAGGGCATAAAAACGGACGTTAAAAGTCTCTTATGTAATAATGACTGCAATATGAACAAAATTTAAAAAGAAATAAATTATAAAACACTATAATAATAATTTTAAAAAATATTAAATCTCACTCATTTATTTATTAATCTTCGGTTGAGACGAGATTCAAAGAATAACAAGAAAAAAATGATTGTGAGATTATCCTCCAGTAGGTAGGGGCTCTAAAGTTAACACTAACTGTACACATATCTTGTTTCCGTTTACTGTTGCCGACGTTTTGTGTGAACGGTGACCTCCATATGGGTTGATTAGCATTCAGTGCCAGGGCCACTTCTTCTGCTTCCTTTATTATTCCTTGCTTTTGATCAAAGGTCGAAATAATGAATATATACTCATCAATCATCATGACTGCTCACAACAGCCCTTTCTCCATTTGTGACGCCGAGCTTCTTGCTCGTGGGTTTGTTGCCGGTGCAGTTTTCCCTGCAGAGCTAAAACGAGGGAGATGCCAAGCCACGTCAGCATTTTTATCGGTGGCGGCAACTTCTTGTGACACACAGGATTAATTTATTAAACATAAAAACAATTAGGGACTGGTTTTTAGGTTAGTTAAAGGGGAGAAATACTTATATACTCTAAAAATGTCATTTCATTTGTATTTTAATTGATTAAAATATGACAACTTATTTTATTTTTTATTTTTTTTTGATAGTACATGGAAAACAACAATAACTTCAGGAATTATCCTCCTGAGTCAACAAACAGCCTAAAACTATTATTATCATTAAATAACAAGTTCATAATAGCTGTAGAGGGCGAGTCGGTGATATGGAGATCCATCGCCATATTCCAAGCTTCCTTTGCCATAGCATCAGCAACTGTGTTAACATCTCGATTACAATGAAGCATCTCCACTTCCCAATCTCTGTCCATCAACGTGCGAGCTTCCATGATAAGGTGAAAATCTGGATGTTCCTGAGACACCGTGGCTTGAATAAGTTCTATGATTTCACTACAATCACACTCAAGAAGAATTTTTCTGTATCCTCTATCCCATGCAAGCTTGAGTCCCCACAATACACCCCAAGCCTCAGCGGAGACCACCGTCCCATGGCCAATCCGATACATAAATCCTAGCAAAAAATCACCATTGTGATCCCTCAACACACCTCCACAAGTACACTTCCCTAAGTTTTCACTCCTGGATCCATCAGTATTAATCTTGACCCATCCAATAGGTGGTGGCTTCCAATAAAGACGACCTCCTTCCTCATTATAATTTCGAATGAGGCTTATATTTCCCCATGCTAAACAAACACGAGCACGGGCTAAAATGGCCGTACTACTCCAAGATATGTTGTTAAAACAACGTTCATTACGAGCCAACCAGATATATCGGCATAGAACGGTAAACCAAAGACGAAACTCAAATCCCTGAAATATGTCTTTTCTCCCTATACATGATGCAAACCAATCATTCGTATCCAACATGCCAAAAAAGAGCTCATACCAAGTCAACGGTAAAAAACCATACCAGAACTCATAAGTTACCGGGCAATCCCGAAGAACGTGAAGAATTGACTCGCGTGAATTATGGCAAATTTCACAATTACCCGTGGGATGACAACCACGCTGGAACCGAACCATGTTTGTCATTAAACGCCCGTGAAGACACAGCCACAAAAAAGTACGATACCTTTGAGGGACCTTTATTTTCCAAAGACATCTCCACCGGTATTTAGCGTGAGTCCCCGGTGTACCCATTAGATATTTATAAGCAGAGCTTATGGAAAATATTCCATCCGAAGACCATCTCCATACAGGGAAATCTTGCCCATTTAACTGACAGGCAACTTATTTTATTTTATTTCCACATGATAGATGAGTTATATAAAAAAATTTAAATTTTATAATTTTAAAAAATAACAACTCAAAGAGAGGAATTGCGTTTTGTTGACAATATAGTAATAGAATTGACAAAAAAATATAGTAATTGACTACTCAAATTTTTAGAATATCACTTATTTGAGATTTTGTAGTTTAAGTGGTATTTATTTATCTTTCTCTTAAATTTTTAATTGCGAACTAAATTTAAAACATGCAGGCCATCCATACTCTTGATGAACGTATCTAGAACAAACCCTATTGATAGTAATTAATGATAAATAATATAAAGATTTTATAATTAATGTTCGGCACAAATAATCATATATTTATAAATAATTGGTATTGGTATAAATAGTCTTATAGGGAAAAAGATTTTATAATATATATTCAAACGAATTCTGATTAAAATGAAGTTCTGATCTTATCATAATTTTTTAATGTAAATTTTGTTAAATTCATTTCGGAATTCGGATGTACAATAATCAATGAAAGATATTGAATGCTGTCTTTTAAATTAAATTTAGATAGTCTAAATCCTGGTATTTTAAAATTTAAACTGCTACTTTTTCAACGATTGCTAATTACAAAAAACAAAATTATCGTGCAATCTACTTTATTTAGGATTCAAGATAAAGATGGAGAAAATTTTAAAAATATTACTCCCCGGGTACTAATTATAAGATAAAGTTGATTTTTTTGGAGAAATTAAGGAAACCAATTAAATTACTTTAGAGTATTTATATTTATTTTTTTTTCTCCAAAATAATTAATTTGATTAATAAACTAATATATAATCTAATGATACTAAAAATATAAACACTCTAAAGTAATTTAATTGGCTTCCTTAATTTCTCCAAAAAAGTCAACTTTATCTTATAATTAAGACCGGAGGTAGTAAAATTTATACGAATGTAATCAAATTAAATATAAATTATTGAAAGAATCCACCTTCATAGGATATATTTGCATCTGATCTAACTAATTATACATACCCCGTTGGAAAGTTATTATAAATTACCTTCTCCGACTCAAATGTTCTCAAATCTATGTTCGTTACGATGTTCATCTTCGCTCCCAGTGAAGGCGGCTTCTTTGGCGGCCCCAATTCTGAGCCCAAGCCCAAGGCTGATTCTAAACCCAAAACTGAACCGGAGGCCAGAGCTCATTTAACTGTGGTGGCCCGTGTCCCGTTGAACAGGGGTTGATCCGAGGACCAGGGTTGCGCCGGAGTTTGATGGCCTGCGCTACTCTGAAGCTATTATTAAATTAATTTGTTTATCCTATAATTTGTTTAAGTGTACACTGTTTTAAGGATGTAGTTCTTTATGAATCTCATCTTAATTTTAAAGAATTTAAATTTATGATCATATGCTGCAATTTGTCTTCTATTCTATTTTTTTTTTAATCAAACAAGATCAAAATGATACTCCTCCGGTCCTTTTTATAAGAATCTAAAATTTAAATTATCCAGTTCTTTTTATAAGATTCCCATAAGAGTTGTCTGAATATTTAATAAATTTTTTTTTCTAGTTTTACCCTCATTAATTATATGTATTGCATTAATTAAGAGTTGGTGATGTTATATTTACTTTATTTTTCTCTCTTACTTATCCCTTATGAATAAAGACATATTTGGAAAGTAAAATTTATATTGGACATACTTATTATTTTTAACTAACTTAAACCATTTTCTCAAACGGCATAATTTGATTATTGAGCACTTATAAAAAGAATGAGAGAGAGAGAGTATTATCTTAAAAGCGAAAGAGTTACATGCCAAACCCGAAAGAAGGACCAGAGGCACAGAGTTTCAATTATACATGTAGGGAAACTATAGTACTCCCTTCGGTCTTAATTATAGAACAACATTTAAGAGTTGATCTTGGTTTTGATTATAGGACAAAGTTCTAATTTTTGTCAATTTCTTCCCAAAATACCCCCAATTGATACTTTCTGTATAATAATTAAACACATTAATAATTTAATAAGAGTAGATTGAAAGTTGTTGAGGGAGATTGATGACGCCGGATTGTGTGAGAGTTTTGAAAAGTCGTGTGTGAGGCATGAGAAGTACAAGAAAAAACAGAAAATCAACGTAATTGGATGTCATTTTAAATTTTAAATAAGGGTATTTTAGAAAAATAAATATGATTAACTAATTTAACTACTATCCTTAATTTCTCCAAAGTTAGGTAAATATATCCTATAATTAGGACCGAAGGGATTAAAACTTACCCTAACAAACAACAAATGTGAGGAAATGCTCAAGATCCTCCTTAATAATGCTGCTACACAATGAGAAAGTGAGGATGGTGTAGAGTCCATATCGATTGGGGAGAAAAACGAAAGACAAAGACCTCTTATAAGAGGCTAGATGCTTCATCCTCCTCACAGTTGGTATAAGAGCCAGGTTAGGGAAAGCTTATTTAACGAGACCTTAAGAAACTCACTCACTTTAAATTAAAATATCAAAGTATCCCTAAAGTTTTTAAATAGATAAAAATAAAACAAAAATTCTCATAAAATTCCTAATTGAAATAATAAGTGTCAAACTAAATTCAAACAACTAAAACTAAATCAAATGGAATTATAATAGAAAAATAATTCATAACCTCATAAATATCTTAATGTTTCTATATCATGTTGATCATGTAATTTTTAAAAGGATTAAAGTGGTCTATAATAAATACTCCCTCCAGTCCTAAATATAAGACAAAGTTGACTTTTTTAGAGAGATTAAGGAAGTTAATTAAATTACTTTAGAATATTTATATTTATATTTTTTTCTTCAAACTAATTAGTTTGACTAAGAAACTGATATATAATCTAAGGACATACGACATATGATGTAATTAAATAACTTATTTAACTTCATTAATCTCTTTTAAAAAAAGTCAACTTTGTCTTATTTTTAGAACCGGAGGGAGTAATATTAGCTAAAAAGGGATTAAAGTGGTTTTAATAAATATTGGCAAAAATACTAAACAAATATTATTACTAAAATGGCTAAACCATACCTAAATACTAAAAATAATATTATGTAGGTTTAAACATATGCCTCGTGAGAGGTTGGGGTTTAAAGGGGTCAGGTAGGGTTTAAACATATGAATTGGAAGGATCTTGTTTGTAGTGGTGATTTTCTTTAACTATGGTGTTCTGCATATATTCTCAATTTGATTATCTCTGAAGGCTTGAAGGAATTGAAAGATGCCTTCGAATCAATTTGAAATGTTGTAAGGTATGTCCGTTCCTCCACTGCTCGGCTCAACAAATTTAAAGATTTATGTGAATTGGAAATGTTGGACGAAAAAAATATGTGTGTCTTAGATGTTAGTACTAGATGAAATTCTACATATTTAATGTTGGATATTGCTTTGAAATTCCAAAATGCATTTGAAAGATTAGGGGATGAAAATAGAGATCATGTGGCATACTGTAAAAAAATTTCAAAGCGTAATAACACACACATGGATGCTTACTCTATCCAATATATTGATGACAACTTGGATGCTCCCAATGGCCCTCCTAACAAACAAGCTTGGAATAAAGCAAATGTGCTTCTTATATTCTTAAAAGTGTTTTATAATACGACCTTGATATTTTCTAGCTCGCTCACAGCTACTGCAAATGCATGTTTCTATAAAATTGCATTGATTCAAGAGTTGTTGAATGAGACTACTATGTTCGAGGACCCTCTTCTTAGGGAGATGTCCTCTAACATGAAGATGAAGTTTGATAAATATTGGGGGGCAACAGAAAATATGAATCCTTTATTGATTATTGCTATGATTCTAAATCATTGATACAAGCTTGCCAACATCAATGATGTATTTGAGCAACTTTTTTTTGATTATCAACTTTGAATGTCCATGAAAGACAAGGCAAGAAACACTTTATATCGTATATTTGAAGAGTATTCTACAAAGATTGGTGTTGAAATAGTCAGGTCTCATAGTGCCAACACTTTGAACTCTTTTGCTAGTTCTAACGCTTTGAACTCTTTTGGTAGTGCCAACACTTTGAATTCTTCTGAGAGTGTCATCACTTCAATTGCAAATGTCGATAAACAAAACCCTAGTCGTAGATGGTTGGCATCCCATAAAGAAAAGAACTCATCAATAGATCCTCAATCTGAATTAGATAGATATCTTTCAACTAATACAGCTAAAGACATTCCTATTGATGATGATGATTTTCACATATTGACATAGTTGAAGGTCAATGCAACCAAGTATAGAGTACTTGCCATAATAGCACATGATGTGTTGGTTATACCAATATCTACAGTTGCTTCTAAAGCAGCTTTTAGTACTGGAAGAGTTGTTGATGATCATAGGAGTAATACATCTCCTAAAATGACTGAATCACTCATCTATGCCTAAAATTGGTTACTTGCTAAGCAATTTATCTCATGATTAGCTACTATGTTGACTGAATATGACAACTTTCAAGAGATTGATAATGTTGTTAATATTCCAGGTAATATTTTCAATTCTATGCTCATTATTTAAGTTTAAATATTTCATTATTACTAATTTCTTAACACATATAATTTTTTTTTTTAGATGGATCAAGTATCATTGAAGGCGGAGAAGACAAAAGAATGACAATGGATACTCAAGAAAAAGAAATTAGATCTTAATCATTTGTTTTCCACTTATGTGTAATATGATAGACTTGTTGTTACTTGTTATGTTTAATTGATTGGCATGGATTGTATTAAAACCACATTAGAGTGTTGTTGCTTTTTACTTTGTTTTGAACGTTGTTGGAGATTATTATGGATTTATGATTGAGTTTTAATGTTTGGTGATGAGTTTTATATAATTGTATGTATTGTTATGATTTTCATATGTTTAAATATTGTCTCTCAAAGAAGGCAATTTTTTTAAAAAAAAAACACCAAATAGGTCTTGAACTACCTGGATTAGTCCAGGCAGTCCGTTGGACCTGGTTTGGTCTAGCCCAAGCTCAGATTAGTGCTGGATCAGACTGGACATCAGGCTACCTTATTCAGCTGAGGTATTTTCTAGACTAGACCTCTGGTTGGGGTCAAACTCGGTCTAGTACGGTCCATGATCAACCCTAAGGTCAGGTTTGAAAGCCTACTTACCCTACTAAAATCATGTTTTTCAAAAACCCTCTCCTTTTGTATATTTTTCATACAGTAAAATAAATTTAATAAGCCAACCACTGATCTTTAATTAAGTTCAGCGAGTTGATTAAAAATATAAAAGTGATTTTTTATGTTTGGGGCGAAGAGAGAGTATATACCCTGTATTACTCTGCCCTCCGTCTTATTTGCCCAGCGTAGTTTGCCATTCAGTGTGAAAAACAGAATTCTGCATGTAATATGATATTCAATTATAGAAAATCTCAGTGTTCCAGATATTAGATGATGAGGGCATTCCATTTGCACACATTGTCATGTTCAACACAAATCAAGGGGTTGTTTGATTTTGTTTTTAAGAATTGTTTTTTTTTAAACACTATAACGATAAAATCTATTTGATAAACTGTTTTAAAAAACAAAACAAATAAAAAGTTGTTTTTAAAAACTAAAAAACAAAAACAGTTTTTAGTTATTTTCTTATTTTTATTTTCCTATTTTTTATTCTTTGAAGCTGTCACTTATCCACTATGGACATTATATTACCAATAATGATCAACACCATGTCACCACCGACGACCGCACCACTATATCACTTCAAAAACAGATTTTTCAAAATAAAATATCAAAATAGATTTTTTTTTTTAATTTTTAAAACTTGTTTCTAAAAACTGTTTTATAAAACTGTTTGTGAAAACATAAAACAAAGAATAGAATCAAACAAACTCTAAATCACCCAAACCTTCTTCTGATCTTCCCCAATCATCATCAAAACTCAGATAAGTACTAATTGGTTGACCATACTTTAGTTTGTTTATTATTGGTATATTGTTGGTTGTTATAACACCAAAATCTGAGACTGTCAGTTGGGAAGACGGATTTGTATAGAAATAGAATAGGCGAAATGAATTATGAACATGATTGAAATTGGTTACCAAGGAAACTGCAAATATTGTAATATACTCATTCCACTAGTATATGTGCAAGTCCACGTGAAATGAACCACTTTGCTCTCATGATTGGCTTTGAGTATGTTGGAGTTAGAGTTTGAGAAACATATTTATGTAAATCGAGATAAGAATTATTTCACATATTTATTTTGTACATCATAAATCATATTGTAAAGACAGTTTCTCCTGCAAACCTAGATGAGCATCAATGATTGCCGACTAATCTCCTCTTCACTGCTGATAATGACTTACCCATCAGCAACAATAATTGCCCACTAATCTCACTTTCTTCATTTTCTTTGTTTTTTTTAATAAAAACTGGATTGGTGAGGTAAGACCTTTTGAAATATCTGTTAACTTGAACCTCACTTGTCAATCGAGCCTTTGAAATAACTGTGCCTCGCCTTGGAATTGTCGTTTGGTCCTTTGATTTTTCTTTTTCTGCCAACTTTAATCCTTTGAGATGTACCCATGGACAATTATTTTGGTGTTGTTATTCATGACTTCTTTTACTTTTTGTTTTTTTGCCCAGATATTCATGATTTCTTTTACTACATCATAGTTATTTCTTTTTCTTTTTTGCCAGCACATAGCTAATTCTTTAAAACTCAGAATAAATAATAGTATAATACTCGTAATAGCCTATGGCACTCCATGGATGACGTGTTCGGATTTTGTGAGAATTATATTGGGTCAATACTCGTAAAGTATTTTTTATGCAACTTTATTTTAAAAGTATTTTGTTGGATAGCAATAAACACCTTAAACTTAAATGTTGAATATTATATATATATATAAAACTTTATGGCACTATTAGATACATAAAAAATTACTAAAGTAATAGTTTAGAATACTAAATTGGTCTAGAAAGAAGCTGACAAATTTTAATTCGTCATATTTTTAGGGAGTATAATACTTTAGCGGATTATTTAGCTAAGTTAATTTATAATATCGTAGGAAATTTTTTTATCTTTGATCACCTACCACTTTCTTATCAGAAGACAATCGTTGATGAAGGATAGGAGCATATGATCGTTGTATTTGTGGTGTTTTTGGAACTATTAGTGGATTACAGTTTTCATTAAAAAAATATTAAATTGATAGTTTAGAATACTAAATTGGTACTCACTACTACTAGATGTAACTTAACCATATTTCGTTTCATATTAAGATGGAAAATAACATTTGTATTACCAAATCCAAATAAGTATAAATTATATTCTTTCGGTATTTAATATAAGATATATTTATATAATTTAATATAATTAAAAATATTAAATTAATTAATATGATATATATTTTTTAATAAAATATTTTAATCATTTTTCTTAAAATTTCTATTTCTTATTTTTTTAATTATTATTAAGAGAATATTAATAATAATAAATTTAAAAAATTAATAAATATAAAAATCACTACATATATTTAAAACTAAATCCAACTAACAGGAGATAAATTAATAGTAATGATTTGATAGTGTACCACAGAGTGAGTCCAAAGAGTAATTTTCTGTTTAAATTCACAGTGTAACGGACCAATAGTACTGCGGCAACAATTTTGAGGATGCACGTCAGGACGGCAGACCCCAACCTTGTCGTTTTGTCTACGTGGCATCCACTCTCGATGTGCTTCACGCTCCGCTTCCTCTCTCTCCCCCCTTCTTCCTTCCCTGCACTTCAGTACTTCACACTCTCTCACTTCAAATCCCAAGTCCCGACCCCTCGGAATCCCCCCATCTCTCCCTCTTTCTCTGTTTTCCCTCCCAATATTTCAAACTTCCGATTTCTCCATTCTTGTGCTCATTTCACCCACCACAGGTCTTAATAAGAAATACAAAAAGGTCCGTACCATGCTCTGCTCGGCTCCGGTCGCTAAGTCCGGTTCGAACTGGCTCGACCGGCTCCGTTCCATCAAGGGCATCCCCACCGGCGACGGCCTTGACCTCGACTCTTTCCTCTCCAACCACTGCAGCTCCAATTCCGACACCACTCTCTTCCCTCCGAAGCGGGACCGCAGTCGGGTTCGGGGCCCCGATTCTTCTACACCCGATCCTCACCCACCATCATCAATGAGGAGCGTCCTCGCAGAGCTCTTCAACATGGGGAGCAGCCTCAGCCAAAGTTATAAACTTTCCGGCAAGAAGTGCCCCAGAAAGCAGACAAACCCCAAATATTTCGTCGCTTCTTCTTCTGTGAGTAACAGTAGAATAATAATCGACCGTGCGCTCAAGGACGAGAAAAATGTGCCCTGTACGAATTCTTCTTCTAATAACCTTGAGCTTGAAAGGAATGAAGAGACCGTGGCTGGTTGGGATTTAGAGGAGGATGAAGGCAAGGAAAAAGAGAGTGGTGGGAACGAGTTGTTGAAGGGGTTTTCGAAGAGTGAGGTTACAGTGATTGATACGAGTTTCCCAGAATGGAAGGTTGACAAGCTTGTGTTTAGAAAGAACAATGTGTGGAAAGTCAGAGAGAGGAAAGGAAAGTCCAAGGTTATTGGGAAGAAAAAGAGGAAAGGGAGTTTTGGGTTTGATAACAAGGAACTCAGACTTTTAGATTCTCAATTTCAATCCCCCTTGGAAACAGATACGGGAGAATTTCGATCGCGATCTACCCAAGTAAGAATGAATTAGCTAGGTGTTTCTATATTTGTTGGAATCTTTATCATATGCTGATTTGGTGCTCTAAACTTGATAATTTCTTCGCAGCTTACGTACTCACTCTGTACAACGTAAATTGCCTGTGCTAATTTTGTTTTTTTTACATTAACTGTATTATTATGAGCGCTTAAAGTCTGTTTTTTCTTCAGCATTTCTATATTTATCGTGGCTGTTGTGTTATGTCTTTGGGTTGCACTATTGCATGTTTGGAAAACGATTATGCCTTTATATTTTATGTTGGTTTTGGCGGATAGCATGCTTTTGCCATCTTGAAATTGTGTTGTTGTGAGTTTAACTGGATGTTTGTATATGTTGATCATGATTCAAACATAAAACAAATGGATAAACTTAATCAATCAAGGGTGACAGCTATCATTTAATACCTTTATGACCAATACGTTGAATCAAATCACTCGCAAAGTTATCATCCGTTTTCAGCGGGGCCTCAATACCTAATGTATATAATATTTTATCACGTTTGTCTCAAACCTTAACTTCTCTTCTCTGAATTACATACGATCTTTAGTTTCGAAAGATTGGCTATGTACTGTATTACCCTTGAATATTGTTCAGGCTGCAGTTTCTTTGAGGGAATATAATTGTTGTTGCTATGGATTCGGATTCTGTCTCTTCCTCTATGTGGCATCATTTAGCAAGTCGCGTTCATTATAGGTTCCTATAAGGCTCACTGATAGATTGATCGCATTGATAATTTCAACTATGGTATCAAGATAGTGATTCCTTGTAGAATTCTTGTACTGACTCCTTTTCCTCGACTTTCTGAAAAATTAATGGTTGATTTGGAAGCTAATGACGTGTTCTATACTTTGTAAGTAATGTATTCCCAAAAAGATCAGAAATACATTAATTAGCTCAAGTTTTGTAACATTGCATTTGGCAAATATTGTCTTAATACGTACCACTATTGAAGTCTGATACATCATGCTAGTAATCAGAAATATGTTAGTTTAACTTTTATGTGAGATTTAGAAGCTGCTGGTGCTAACATTGGTCATTGCATATAGGGAAACGCATTTGTAGTTACTGCTATAGCCTTACAACTCATCTTTCTGCTATTAATTACTTGGTACAATAAGAAGTGTTGAGGAAATCATCTGGAACCTTATGAACTAAATCCTATCTTGTGGGGTTGCTGAGCTTCTTTTGGCCTCCTAACTTTTTTGTCTTGATAGATGGGAGAACCTCTGCCAATATGTCTGTGTGGCGTATTATTCTTCAACTGTATACACTGAATTACTCTTTCTGGTCCTTAATATAAGACATATTTATTTAATTTGATTAGATTAAGGAGGTTAGTTAGATTAGTTAATATGACCCGTATTTTCTAAAACACCTTAGTTATTTTCCTTAATTTCCTCATCCCCTCTCTTCCTTGATTATTGTTAAGGGAGCATTAATAGGGGTAAATTAGGAAAAAATTGACAAATATAAAAACTATGTCTTATATTTAAGATCAATATCAACTCTTCAAATATGTCTTATATTCAGGACCGGAGGGAGTATCATTTAAGAATACATTTTGATAGCCAAAAGTAAAAGGAAAACAAGGAGTAAAGAGGTGAAAGGAAGGAAAGAAGACAGGAAGAGGAGGAAGAGGAGTTATGATGATATATTCGGATCAACTTAATATGACCTTCTTTAATAATAGTTTAATTAGTTTGATAATTTTGATATATAAACTTTTTGTTTTCACAAATTGATCTATAAACTTTAAATAAGATTTTGTCTTGTAATCTTGCACAATATTTGAAAACGTTTCATATCAATCAAACCTAGGGTTTAAAAATGTCACATGATTGTCAGGTGATACTTCACAATCATCTTCAATTCCTCTCTTATATGATTTTTGGCCTTCATTTCCCCCTAAATTCTTAAATCCTAAAATTCCATTTCTATCTATTTTGCAATTTCTTTTTGGTGATGATTATTGATTGGCGAGGGTAAAGTGTTTATATTTTAAAGTCTCAGTACTGAAATTATGCTCAGGCTGTATTTCAAAAAGGCTTTAGGTAGTTCCCCACATTGTTGTTTTTATGTAGGGCTAAATATGCTCTCCATTCCATGACTTGGATGATAATTGATGAAAATCTCTGTGCTACTCACTCTTTTGTCCTTTTAACTTTTGTTGTTTATGATTAAACCCCTCATCATAGGTCAAATCAACCTTGAAAAGAAAGCCTGCTTTGACAAGATACTGGAACGGGTAGCTTTTCTGTGTTTGGTGGGCTCTCTTGTGCTGACTCTATTAACTCTAATTAGGAGGCCTAGAGATTAAATTGATATGCTACTGAAAATCATTGCCTTCTTACAATATCATTCCATTGGACCAACGGTTAGTCACTAGACATTCATTTGAGTCTCTGCTAATTATATGAGAAACAAGAAAAAAGAATCCATAGGTTCAGTACATTATTCTTTTCCTTTACACTGCCAATTCATTTGGACGTGATGTTGCTGGTTCGCTCCATAATGCATCCTAGTTTTATTTTATACATGGACTTTAATTCTAACAGTCTAGCACCATTTTCTTAGGTTACCTAGATAATTGGATGCTTTGAACTTTCCTCAATGAGATTAGTTAAGAGAAAAATGCATCATTTTTCAGTTATAGTGTTATACTATCATTCCTTTAAAAATTTCTGATATAAGTTTGGACATGCAGCTCGTAGTTGCAGCCCAGTTTGAAACATGGGTTATTGATTATTTTATGTGTTTCAAAAATCTGTTGTCCCTCATTTTTTCAAATGGCCATATTTGTAGGAAGCCTTTCCGATTTTGGTTAACTTATTCTGAAGTTTTCAAGGAACTTCTCTTTGTTCATCTTTATCTTGTTCCTATCTAGAGCTGAAAGCAAGCTAGGTTTCTGTTGACATTGTAGTTTCCGCTGTTAGGACCTGGCCTTGATCATATAATATAGCACAGTAAACTATAAAATCCATCTATTTTGAATTTAGAAATCTGAATACCTTTATGTTGGTTAAATACATCTTTAATATTTGTTATGTTATGTGAATAATAGATCTAATGAAATTTTGGTCAAAATGGTGCAATTGTAACTTGTCTTTTGCCGTAGGGAAGTTTAATATAGCACATTTATTTATTAATTTCTCAAGGAAGGAGTGTAAATTTTTTTAAATAAAAAGGAACTATTATGTGATTTAAATGGCGCTCTCAGGAGGACCTTTAAATTGGGTTTTGGATCAATGGATTTGTTGCCAAGCTGCACTGTGAAGGTAAAAGACCTGGCTTCATTTGGTGGCATTAGGGTTTATGGAGAACTTTGAGGCATTGTTACATTATAAGTTATAAATTTATTCAAGCATTGACTGCATATAATATATTAAAAGAGAGAGTGCAAGAAAAATGAACCCCCCCACACAGTCTTTTGTGAATGCATGACAATTAAAGATCTGATAAGTTATCACTAGCTGCCTCAACCAAAAAAAAAAAGGTAGCATTTGGGCTGTACTATTCTTCATTTACAGTCTAGAATAGGGTAAAATAATGAGAGTGGTCTTAGTGATTTATTCTCCTTTTTCCACCAGTAAAGTTTCATGCTGTTTCAATTTATTGTATTTTATGCTGAGTCACTTTGCTTCTCCTGTTGTGAAGCTTGCAATCAGAGAATTTAGTATATTAATTTGCAGATACGCATGATCATGCATGCCTAATTAAGAATTTCATTTTATTTATTAATTCTGCTGCCATGTTCAGGGACATAATACTGAGAAGAATATAGAAAATGTTGGTGTAGACACAACCCAGAATGATCCAACGCCTCCTCCCAAAAAGAGGCAAGCTCACTTGCAAGCATCTTGCGTTTCCTGATCCTTCTTCTTATGCTTCAATTTTCATAGAGTCTCAAGTACACCTTTTTATCTTCAAAACGCAGAAATTCAGTTAAAATTAGTTAATGCTTTTAAAACTTCAAAGTTACTGTCAATGAAGTTCATTAATTAGAGATGGTTGTTGTCAATGACTTTGTAGCCTAGCAGCATGAAAGCTCCATGTAAGTGAAAGGTCACTCACCAGTTTGATCATGCTTATATAACTTCAGGGGGAGTTTAGTTAGTTAGAAGCTTGTTTAGTTGGTTAAGGAATATCAAAATAAAGAACATCTAAGAAAAAAATTAAGACTTTAAATAAATGGGTCTTATAATAAGAATTGGGAACAATTTTGTTCTCAATGTTTGTATATTGACTTGGAAATTCACCACCATCATGCATTTGCAGGTTCCAATTTTCTAGGTCGCCGGCAACATCAAGAAAGGAGAACAATATACTTCTGTGAGTATGATATAGGCAACTCCGACATTAGACAACACAGGAACAAGAGTTTCAAATCTTAATAAAAGCGACAGAGACTGCAAGAAATAACTCGAAGTCCTACTCATAGGTCATTTTACTCGTGATTCTTAGTTCTCATTTGGCTGCTGCTGCTTATGTTATTGTTCGTCCTTCATTGTCATTTTGGTCACCAAACGTTTTTTTTTTTGCCCGCCACAAAACGTTTATTTAATGTAAAGCTCTTTTTGTTCTTGAATTGCAAACTTCTTTTCACCGATTTGGAACAGCGATAAAAGCAGCTTTTTAATAATGATTTACGGTATATGAGGTAAATATGTAAGAGGAGTTCCGTCTCAATTTACGTGCAAAGTAGCTTATAAGCCATATTTTCACCCATCCAAACACTCACAATATATCTGCATATTTAAGTTATGTCCATCTCTCCTTCTGGCACTTTCCCTTTTTCTTTGTATTTTCCACTTATATTACAATAATTTTTTTTAAGTAAAGGTGCATCTAGCACCCCAATCTACTTTTGAAGGTGCAATTAGCACCCTAAAGTATTTTTAATTGCACCTTTATATTTTTGGAGATGCAATTAGTATCATAATGTATTAAATATTAATCAATTACACCCCTTCACTAATAGAATACTAACTTTGTTTGCTGACACATTCTTTTCTTTCCTTTTTCATTGATCTTCAATATATTTATATTTAGTATTTAAGGGTACAATTTTGCCCTTAATGTATTAAAAATGGAGCAATTGCACCCCTCATTAACAGAATATTAACTCAAGGTTTGAGATTTATCTTTCCCATCATAATTCTCTTATCATTATGATGAAAGTGTTTGGTTTTGGTCTTGTTGAATCTTAAAACCTAAATAAAAGAAGAAGCAAAGTGAAAATTAGATGGGACTTTTATTCATAGTAAATTATCAATTTCAATCATAGATGCAAGAATATATAAAATTTTATTCAATTCCCAAAGTGAAGGGGTGTAATTGCTTCATTTTTAATACATTAGGATACTGATTACACTTCAAAAATAGTTTAGGGTGCTAATTGCACCTGTAAATACTTTAGGGGTGATGATTGCATTTTCAAAAATAGGTTAGGGTGTTGTTGATTGTATTCTTAAATACTTTTTTAAAAATAGATTGGGGTGTTGGATGCACCTTTACTTTTTTTTTTCTTTTTTTTTTTCCTGTTCTTCTCTTGTTATTTACAAATCTCAATACAAGGAGCTACCTGGCAAAGGTTGCTAATTTATAACCATATTTATCTTGAAGAAACTCCGTTATCCCCCCCCCCCCCAAAGCTCAGCAGTTGTATTTCAGAAGAAAGTTTACGTGAATTTTAATTACTTGAAAAATTAGTTTGAATTATTAGAATCCAAAAGTAATGTTTTCTGTATCATAGAATTCATTATTTAATAAAATTACGATGCCAATAAACACAATTATGACAATAATCCATGTTAAGAACACTTGTTGGAAAAAAAAAAAATCGATGTTAACAACACAAATACGTCAATAAAATGTTTAATTATTTTTTGAGTCCGTTCTATTTGTTGCCTTATTAGTTTTACACCAAACTCTATAAACATATTTGTTCACTCGCCTCTCTCGTGGTTTATTAAGTTTTATCCTCTAGTTCTTTTTTTAGATTAAATATTAATGGAAGTCGTAGAAGATCTTAATTGAGGTCATAAAAGACAAAAACAACAGGATCTAAATTGATGGCTTGATCTTAATTGTATTCGAACTCCATATAAGGTTCAACACCTAAAGGTTGAAGGATTGGTTGTATCAAAGGTCTACCAAAACAAACTGAAAAGCAAACCTTCAAAAAAAGTTTCCGTAGGAGATGCAATATCACATAAGATGTTGAAACTTGAAAGAGGTATATAAGTTGACAAAGCTGCCTTAAAATAACCAAGCCAGGAGACCAAAGTTATATTATTTAAGACGTGTCACATAAAATTTACATTCCTTTTATTTAAATAGACAATAATTAAAGTATTAGCTAAGTTCCCGGGTAAGGAGTTGAAAAGAGAGTATGAATTTTATTTTTTGGGCCACAAACTTCAAATGGTGAATCATATGTTTTATATATATATATATATATATATTTTTTTTTGCTGATTTTGTTTTTTAAAATTTAAAACATCAATTTATGAACCTGACATTAATGCCAGTTATAAATATATCAATACTATTGTGCTTAGCAGTACTGAACATAACCTAACAATTATGTATGATTTGTTTTGTGCGTATATTATTCATGAATAGCAATGCAAGGTGCTATTAGTCTATTATACACATAAAGCCTTGTGTGACTAGCGATAAAAATTGTTTTTCTAATATGATTTACAGTTTATAAGATAAGTATGTGAGAAAATTTAATATGGGTTTGAGTAAACGTGTTTTACAAACTCTAACTCAAACAAGAACACACATACTCAGTTTTATTATATATATATATATATATATTGATATTTATTGAGAAAAAGTTTAGTTACAATTTTATTGACGAGAATAACTGATAAATTTTTATACACATAAAGTGGTTATTTTCTCTCTCATTGACTACATTTTCAGCGGAAATTTTTCTCTGATTTTCTATCATTGTCATGGGTGAAAGAATTTTTACAAAATAAGTAAATACTTTCTATATTATCCTTCAAAAGATGTGTTCTATGTATGGTCTAGTGTTTTGTGTTTTTTTCCCCCGGTTGTACTATTGTACGTCTGCTAAGGAATTATGATTATCCTTTCAAGTTTCAAACGAGCCGCGCGGCATCCCCAAAGTAGGAAGCCAGTATCAGTCGCTGGCTTTAGACTGCGCACGTTCGCTTCGCAAATATGGCTGCTTACCTCACTCAATTTACACATTGTTGATGTCTTTCTCTCTGTTCTGCTTCTTCCATGGCGTCTCATATCTGCCCAGTAACGCTTTCACCTACCCCTAATATCTCCCTTCATCCCGTTTCAGCCTATTATCGCCGAGGGCTTTTCTCCGCAGTTAGGTTCAATGAACCATCGAGAGGCCCGCTTAAATTACTATTAAGTAACAAGTTTTTCGTATCCACCATGTCCACTTTCTCCAAATTCAGCTGCAGTAACTCTCTCGCTAATCCTCTCGTTGAAACGGGTGAGTTGCTCTCACAGTCAATTTATCAAACACCTGTCCTTCGAAATGCATAAACCGACTAATATCGATGCATGTTTGTTTCAGGAGTGCGCTTCTCTTTGTTTCAAGAAATCGGATTGGGGCATGAGGAAACCGAAATGCTTTTGGCCAATCACCCCGAGCTTGCAATTATATCTCTGGATACATTGCGTGATCGGGTTCGTTCTTTGCAGTCTTTTGTTGGGTTTGATCGTCTTGCTCTGCTGAACTTAGTCGTAAAGCGTCCAAATGTATTAACAGCCACGGAAATTGACGATTTGATATGTTTTTTGCGAGATGAATTGGAAGGTCAGATAAATCAAGCACAGATGAAACGCCTATTATCCAATACAGAGCCAAGATTTTTTGTGGGTTTTGATCAAAAGGTCAAACTGCTTCTCCACAGAGGAATTCCCCGTGAAAAGATTATTCATGTGCTCAACAATGTGAATTTGACAAAGGCACTGTGTTATAGGTCGGTGGATGAAATCAATAGAACAATAGATTTCTTAGACCCTTTTGGTGGCATTAATCTAATCGCAAGGCGTCCTGCAATTTTCAACTATGATTTGGATAATCAACTCATTCCAAGAACCAAGTTTTTGATAGAGCTTAGTGGAGGAGATGTGGATAGCACCGGGAAGGTGCTGCGTAAACTGCCGGCAATTTTGAGTTACCGTGTGGAGCATGTAGAAGGCCATGTAGAGTTCCTGAGATCTTTTGCAGGCTTGAATGATCGAGAAATATTTCGTATAATTATGGTTTTCCCCAGTATTGTCAGTGCTAGCAGGGAGAGGAAGCTGCGTCCTAGAATTGAGTTTCTCATGGATTGTGGGTTGAATTCAGATGAAATCTTCAAGTTCTTGATAAAAGCTCCTTTATTTCTAGGCCATTCATTTCATGAGAACATTGCATATAAACTTGTGTTTCTGGTTAAGATTGGGTATGAGTATAGGACTAAGGATTTGGCAATGGCAATTGGATCCACCACTAGAACAAGCTGTGAGAATTTGCAGAAGGTAATTGATCTATTCTTGAGTTATGGGTTTTCATGCGAAGACATAGTTGTTATGAGCAAGAAGCATCCTCAGATACTGCAGTACAATCATACATCTCTAGAGAAGAAGATGAAGTACCTAATAGAGGAGATGGATCGTGACATTGGCGAGTTACTAGCTTTTCCTGCTTTCCTTGGATATAAGCTGGACGGCAGAATTAAACAAAGGTTTGAAGAAAAGATCAGCAAGAGAGGAACAAGAATGTCACTCAACAAGCTTTTAACTATTTCATCTGAAAGATTCACTAGGAAAAGAAAGAAGGCCTCTGAGAAACTCATGCAATAGTAAAATATCAATGATGCAAGCGAAGAAGGTCTTTTGAGTTAAACGTCTTTTTCCTTTTTTGTCAGTTTTTGCTGTCCCCACTTACATAATTTATCACACGAGCGGCGCCTAGTGCTATTTTTCTAGTTTTTTAAAGGAGAATCATGCAGTGCTAAAGATATCTTTTTTACAGAATCAACTGCTTTAGATATTTGCTGCTTGTGCTGTGGATACAGGAACCAAGTCACCAACCACGGATCTGCTTGGAGCAGTGAAGATAATCAAGATATTGGTTTCAGGCAAATGATGAAACTTCATCAGCCCCCTTTAAAAAAAACAATTAAAAGTACGTTCAACAGTGATCGTCATGGGATGGGGCCAGAATTATCATCGGAAAGAAGTGGGCTAGGTTTGTAATGTTCCTGAGTCTATGCGTAGTAGGAGGAGATTTTTCCACTTTGAGCATGGGTTTTTGCTAAAGCTGTCTGAAAACTGATAATACAGAACACGACAGTGGTACACAAGGCTCTCCTCTCACTACTCACTGAACCAACATGCCCTGCAAATAATATTCACTATGTCGAGCCTGCAGGGATGACAACTGTTTTTGAGGTTTTGTTATCACCTTCTTTTTCACATGAGAGGCCATTCAAAAATCTGATTGGTGGCCGCGCACTACCTTTAATTTGTTTGGCGCAAGGTCTCAACAACTGTTTTCTGTATGTTACAAACGTGTTAGCCACTATTAAAGATGCTAAAGATGATGTGTCTCAGGCCACTTTTCAATTTTTTTTTTTTTTGCAGCATCAGAGATTTTTTCTTTTCTCCACATATCAAATAATTCTTCCTTTCCATTCAATTAGAAAAATAGGTCATTCAGTCGTTCATGCCGTTCATAAAGAGGTCCTGGCCACTTGAGCTGAAAGGTAGTGAAAAGCTAGTTGCTAGGTTCCATATTATTTTAGTTCATAGGACATATATAAACATGTCTTATTATATATAGTTTCCTAGTTGATTCCACGCTGGCAGCACTCACAACACAAGTAACCAAAAAGCCTGTTGTCCACTACAGCCTCAGGACTCGCTGAATATGCACATAATACATGTGAACAAATGAAGGAATGGCGAATATCCTATCTTATGTCTTCCACATTGAGTGACAACCAAGTAAAGGGCCATGTGAGGAGGCATATGTAAACTTCAAGATTGTCTATCTCAACGTTGAGGCTTGAACAGTCACCTGTTATGTCTGAGTCGAGAGCAGCTTGATGAAGTCACTAAACATCATTCTGGCGTAGGATCGAATCTGTGTCTAATCAAAGCAACTTTTGCTAATTGTCAATAAAGTATCGTCAATAAAGTAATATCTGTTGTCTCTATTCGGGTAGTGGCAAACTTTGACTAAGTATTGGGTTTACTGTCGTATTTAAAGCTTCCCGCTGGAGTTCTTGCTACCACGAGAAGAAACATAGCAATACAACAGAAATGGGCGTGTTTCTTCTACCCAGCAACAACAATGCAACGTTCTTGTTTATTTTACTATTCTTTATTCTGCTTCTACTGGACACCAACATCATGTCCTCCTCGGCTGCAGTTTCCAGAAGCAACGTTAACTTTTCACTCTCATCAACTCATTTTTTTCTCCTTACTTTTCCGACTCTACTTGGTTTTCTTGACACTGACCATATGGAAACAAACAGGTTTACATTGTTCACATGGGAAAGAAGCTGCATGCTGATCCAGAGCGCCTCACTGAACTCCATTATGAAACTCTTAAATCAGTTATTGGAAGGTATAAACGTTATCAGAATATAATAGCTCTCCATGTCCACATCAGATTTGAGTTTACTAACAGCTGGACCACTAATCGAACAGAGAAGAATCCTCAGACTCTATGGTGTATAGCTACAAACATGGGTTCTCAGGTTTTGCGGCTAGGCTTACTAAAACTCAAGCCAAAATGATTGCAGGTAATTTGTCCCGTCTAGGCCTTTCTTAAATATCATTTCTGTTCCATGCATATGTTTAGAGTTTGTGCGACTGCTAAGGTCCTGATTCCTCGTTACCTGACCCGCATGTAAACTCCTTGCATCATATTAGTGCGCTTGAAATAAATATGCAGTTTCTAAATTCCAATCATCAAAATTAGCAGTGAAAAATCTAAACCATATTGATTCATACAAGCCACTAGTCTATATTTGACACATCGTCAGTCAGATAGAATTGGAAACAAATCAAGTTAGTCAAATCAAATCTTAAAAGAGCGTCAGATTAACACTATTGTTTGAAGAAAGATTAAAACTATTGTTTTGACCGCAGAGTTACCTAATGTTGTCCGAGTGATGCCCAATAATTTTTATAAGATGCAAACTACCAGAAGCTGGGACTACCTTCAACTGCCTTTACAATCTTTCAATAGTCTTCAGTATCAAGCCAAGATGGGAGATAGTGCCATCATCGGCCTTCTTGATTCAGGTTATGACCCAGACAACTTCCTCATATATGAACATGCAGCATCCTACTAACCCTTTTGACAAAACTCTGAACAATGTTTGGGCAGGAATATGGCCAGAATCTAAAGCTTTCTCCGACGAAGGAATGGGGCCAATCCCCTCTAGGTGGAGGGGAGTCTGTGAATCAGGAAAACACTTCGATGCAGCGAAGAGCTGTAACAGAAAATTGATTGGAGCTCGTTATTTTATCAAAGGGCTTCAAGCTGAATATGGAGGGCCATTAAATGCCACTGTGTTCCAAGATTACTGGTCCCCAAGAGATGCATCTGGACATGGAACACACACCTCTACTATAGCAGCTGGCTCCTTCATCAGCAATGCCAGTTACAAAGGGCTAGGTGCCGGAACAGTGCGAGGTGGTGCTCCGGTGGCTCGCCTGGCTATGTACAAGGTCTGCTGGAATACGTATGATGGAGGACTTTGTGCAGCTGCTGACATGCTGAAAGCCATGGATGAAGCAATACATGATGGTGTAGATGTATTATCACTGTCCATAGCCTCTGATCTTCCTCTGTATTCTGATGTGGATATGCGTAACGGGATCACCTTGGGGGCTTTTCATGCCGTGGCGCATGGAATTAGTGTTATTTGCTCCGCCGGAAACGACGGACCAAATGGTCAAACAGTGCAGAGTCCAGCACCATGGATAATAACCGTGGCAGCAAGTAGCACTGACCGCTCCTTCCCTACACCTATCACACTTGGAAACAACTGGACAACATTGGTAATTTCTTCTCAACCTGATGCAGCAAGAAAAATCTGGTCTAATCTCT
Source organism: Inga oerstediana (assembly GCA_963210345.1). Lineage (NCBI taxonomy): Eukaryota > Viridiplantae > Streptophyta > Magnoliopsida > Fabales > Fabaceae > Inga > Inga oerstediana. The sequence goes on from OY723402.1 coordinate 13,506,284, forward strand.
CAATGTCTCGAAAAATAATTTGTCATCAATTTACAGGGTCAGGGCATGTTTACAGGGAATGATACAGGGTTCGTCAATCTGGTATACCCTGAGGAGTCAGAAGAGCTCCAAAGTCCTCGGTAATATATGCTACAGCTAGATTACGTATCTTTATATTACAATGCATGAATTCTATGCTAAAAGGATGCTCCTTTTTAGGCCCCCGCCCAATAAAAGTAATTAAACTTAACCATGTCGATTTGTTTTGTTGTATTTCTTCCTTTTTTTTTTTTTGGGTGCCTGAACACGATAATTCGTTTGACTTTTGTAAGTGGGTATGATGCATGAACATACATACATACATATATATAGACACACACACATATGGACGTATATGCATATTATCTCTGGAATTAATGAGAGTTGTGTGCAGTTACTGCAATTCTCTCTCGCCAGATGACAGTTGGGTTAGAGGAAATGTGGTTTTCTGCTTTGTCTTCGATTATCGCTATAATGCAGTGCAGGACGCGGCTCTGAATGTCAGAGAAGCTGGCGCTTTAGGGATTATTGTGGCCAGGAATCCCAGTACAGCACCAGTTGATCCCTGTGAAAATAATTTTCCATGCGTCCAAATTAACCACGAAACTGGAATGCAGATACTCTACTACATCCGTTCCACAAGGTAAAATTGCCAACTTTGCCTATCCCAGAAGAAAATATCAACTATTTGTTCTCATTCCTATTAAAGTTCCTTAGAAAATTATTTGGGTAAACCTTTTGCAGGCGGCCTAGAGTAAAGATTGGCCCTCCCAACACACATACTGGCAGACCCGTGCCCACCCGTATAGCAGAATTCTCGTCTAGAGGGCCTAGTTCTGTTGCCGCTGCAATACTTAAGGTATTCCCATCTCGTTTGATAAGGTCTAAAACATGGGAAAACAAAAAGTTTATATATCAAAATTATCAAACTAATTAAACTATTATTAAAGAAGGTCATATTAAGTTGATCCGAATATAAATCAAACCTAGGGTTTAAAAATGTCACATGATTGTCAGGTAATACTTCACAATCATCTTCAATTCCTCTCTTATATGATTTTTGGCCTTCATTTCCCCCTAAATTCTTAAATCCTAAAATTCCATTTCTATCTATTTTGCAATTTCTTTTTGGTGATGATTATTGATTGGCGAGGGTAAAGTGTTTATATTTTAAAGTCTCAGTACTGAAATTATGCTCAGGCTGTATTTCAAAAAGGCTTTAGGTAGTTCCCCACATTTGTTGTTTTTATGTAGGGCTAAATATGCTCTCCATTCCATGACTTGGATGATAATTGATGAAAATCTCTGTGCTACTCACTCTTTTGTCCTTTTAACTTTTGTTGTTTATGATTAAACCCCTCATCATAGGTCAAATCAACCTTGAAAAGAAAGCCTGCTTTGACAAGATACTGGAACGGGTAGCTTTTCTGTGTTTGGTGGGCTCTCTTGTGCTGACTCTATTAACTCTAATTAGGAGGCCTAGAGATTAAATTGATATGCTACTGAAAATCATTGCCTTCTTACAATATCATTCCATTGGACCAACGGTTAGTCACTAGACATTCATTTGAGTCTCTGCTAATTATATGAGAAACAAGAAAAAAGAATCCATAGGTTCAGTACATTATTCTTTTCCTTTACACTGCCAATTCATTTGGACGTGATGTTGCTGGTTCGCTCCATAATGCATCCTAGTTTTATTTTATACATGGACTTTAATTCTAACAGTCTAGCACCATTTTCTTAGGTTACCTAGATAATTGGATGCTTTGAACTTTCCTCAATGAGATTAGTTAAGAGAAAAATGCATCATTTTTCAGTTATAGTGTTATACTATCATTCCTTTAAAAATTTCTGATATAAGTTTGGACATGCAGCTCGTAGTTGCAGCCCAGTTTGAAACATGGGTTATTGATTATTTTATGTGTTTCAAAAATCTGTTGTCCCTCATTTTTTCAAATGGCCATATTTGTAGGAAGCCTTTCCGATTTTGGTTAACTTATTCTGAAGTTTTCAAGGAACTTCTCTTTGTTCATCTTTATCTTGTTCCTATCTAGAGCTGAAAGCAAGCTAGGTTTCTGTTGACATTGTAGTTTCCGCTGTTAGGACCTGGCCTTGATCATATAATATAGCACAGTAAACTATAAAATCCATCTATTTTGAATTTAGAAATCTGAATACCTTTATGTTGGTTAAATACATCTTTAATATTTGTTATGTTATGTGAATAATAGATCTAATGAAATTTTGGTCAAAATGGTGCAATTGTAACTTGTCTTTTGCCGTAGGGAAGTTTAATATAGCACATTTATTTATTAATTTCTCAAGGAAGGAGTGTAAATTTTTTTAAATAAAAAGGAACTATTATGTGATTTAAATGGCGCTCTCAGGAGGACCTTTAAATTGGGTTTTGGATCAATGGATTTGTTGCCAAGCTGCACTGTGAAGGTAAAAGACCTGGCTTCATTTGGTGGCATTAGGGTTTATGGAGAACTTTGAGGCATTGTTACATTATAAGTTATAAATTTATTCAAGCATTGACTGCATATAATATATTAAAAGAGAGAGTGCAAGAAAAATGAACCCCCCCACACAGTCTTTTGTGAATGCATGACAATTAAAGATCTGATAAGTTATCACTAGCTGCCTCAACCAAAAAAAAAAAGGTAGCATTTGGGCTGTACTATTCTTCATTTACAGTCTAGAATAGGGTAAAATAATGAGAGTGGTCTTAGTGATTTATTCTCCTTTTTCCACCAGTAAAGTTTCATGCTGTTTCAATTTATTGTATTTTATGCTGAGTCACTTTGCTTCTCCTGTTGTGAAGCTTGCAATCAGAGAATTTAGTATATTAATTTGCAGATACGCATGATCATGCATGCCTAATTAAGAATTTCATTTTATTTATTAATTCTGCTGCCATGTTCAGGGACATAATACTGAGAAGAATATAGAAAATGTTGGTGTAGACACAACCCAGAATGATCCAACGCCTCCTCCCAAAAAGAGGCAAGCTCACTTGCAAGCATCTTGCGTTTCCTGATCCTTCTTCTTATGCTTCAATTTTCATAGAGTCTCAAGTACACCTTTTTATCTTCAAAACGCAGAAATTCAGTTAAAATTAGTTAATGCTTTTAAAACTTCAAAGTTACTGTCAATGAAGTTCATTAATTAGAGATGGTTGTTGTCAATGACTTTGTAGCCTAGCAGCATGAAAGCTCCATGTAAGTGAAAGGTCACTCACCAGTTTGATCATGCTTATATAACTTCAGGGGGAGTTTAGTTAGTTAGAAGCTTGTTTAGTTGGTTAAGGAATATCAAAATAAAGAACATCTAAGAAAAAAATTAAGACTTTAAATAAATGGGTCTTATAATAAGAATTGGGAACAATTTTGTTCTCAATGTTTGTATATTGACTTGGAAATTCACCACCATCATGCATTTGCAGGTTCCAATTTTCTAGGTCGCCGGCAACATCAAGAAAGGAGAACAATATACTTCTGTGAGTATGATATAGGCAACTCCGACATTAGACAACACAGGAACAAGAGTTTCAAATCTTAATAAAAGCGACAGAGACTGCAAGAAATAACTCGAAGTCCTACTCATAGGTCATTTTACTCGTGATTCTTAGTTCTCATTTGGCTGCTGCTGCTTATGTTATTGTTCGTCCTTCATTGTCATTTTGGTCACCAAACGTTTTTTTTTTTGCCCGCCACAAAACGTTTATTTAATGTAAAGCTCTTTTTGTTCTTGAATTGCAAACTTCTTTTCACCGATTTGGAACAGCGATAAAAGCAGCTTTTTAATAATGATTTACGGTATATGAGGTAAATATGTAAGAGGAGTTCCGTCTCAATTTACGTGCAAAGTAGCTTATAAGCCATATTTTCACCCATCCAAACACTCACAATATATCTGCATATTTAAGTTATGTCCATCTCTCCTTCTGGCACTTTCCCTTTTTCTTTGTATTTTCCACTTATATTACAATAATTTTTTTTAAGTAAAGGTGCATCTAGCACCCCAATCTACTTTTGAAGGTGCAATTAGCACCCTAAAGTATTTTTAATTGCACCTTTATATTTTTGGAGATGCAATTAGTATCATAATGTATTAAATATTAATCAATTACACCCCTTCACTAATAGAATACTAACTTTGTTTGCTGACACATTCTTTTCTTTCCTTTTTCATTGATCTTCAATATATTTATATTTAGTATTTAAGGGTACAATTTTGCCCTTAATGTATTAAAAATGGAGCAATTGCACCCCTCATTAACAGAATATTAACTCAAGGTTTGAGATTTATCTTTCCCATCATAATTCTCTTATCATTATGATGAAAGTGTTTGGTTTTGGTCTTGTTGAATCTTAAAACCTAAATAAAAGAAGAAGCAAAGTGAAAATTAGATGGGACTTTTATTCATAGTAAATTATCAATTTCAATCATAGATGCAAGAATATATAAAATTTTATTCAATTCCCAAAGTGAAGGGGTGTAATTGCTTCATTTTTAATACATTAGGATACTGATTACACTTCAAAAATAGTTTAGGGTGCTAATTGCACCTGTAAATACTTTAGGGGTGATGATTGCATTTTCAAAAATAGGTTAGGGTGTTGTTGATTGTATTCTTAAATACTTTTTTAAAAATAGATTGGGGTGTTGGATGCACCTTTACTTTTTTTTTTCTTTTTTTTTTTCCTGTTCTTCTCTTGTTATTTACAAATCTCAATACAAGGAGCTACCTGGCAAAGGTTGCTAATTTATAACCATATTTATCTTGAAGAAACTCCGTTATCCCCCCCCCCCCCCCCCAAAGCTCAGCAGTTGTATTTCAGAAGAAAGTTTACGTGAATTTTAATTACTTGAAAAATTAGTTTGAATTATTAGAATCCAAAAGTAATGTTTTCTGTATCATAGAATTCATTATTTAATAAAATTACGATGCCAATAAACACAATTATGACAATAATCCATGTTAAGAACACTTGTTGGAAAAAAAAAAAATCGATGTTAACAACACAAATACGTCAATAAAATGTTTAATTATTTTTTGAGTCCGTTCTATTTGTTGCCTTATTAGTTTTACACCAAACTCTATAAACATATTTGTTCACTCGCCTCTCTCGTGGTTTATTAAGTTTTATCCTCTAGTTCTTTTTTTAGATTAAATATTAATGGAAGTCGTAGAAGATCTTAATTGAGGTCATAAAAGACAAAAACAACAGGATCTAAATTGATGGCTTGATCTTAATTGTATTCGAACTCCATATAAGGTTCAACACCTAAAGGTTGAAGGATTGGTTGTATCAAAGGTCTACCAAAACAAACTGAAAAGCAAACCTTCAAAAAAAGTTTCCGTAGGAGATGCAATATCACATAAGATGTTGAAACTTGAAAGAGGTATATAAGTTGACAAAGCTGCCTTAAAATAACCAAGCCAGGAGACCAAAGTTATATTATTTAAGACGTGTCACATAAAATTTACATTCCTTTTATTTAAATAGACAATAATTAAAGTATTAGCTAAGTTCCCGGGTAAGGAGTTGAAAAGAGAGTATGAATTTTATTTTTTGGGCCACAAACTTCAAATGGTGAATCATATGTTTTATATATATATATATATATATTTTTTTTTTTGCTGATTTTGTTTTTTAAAATTTAAAACATCAATTTATGAACCTGACATTAATGCCAGTTATAAATATATCAATACTATTGTGCTTAGCAGTACTGAACATAACCTAACAATTATGTATGATTTGTTTTGTGCGTATATTATTCATGAATAGCAATGCAAGGTGCTATTAGTCTATTATACACATAAAGCCTTGTGTGACTAGCGATAAAAATTGTTTTTCTAATATGATTTACAGTTTATAAGATAAGTATGTGAGAAAATTTAATATGGGTTTGAGTAAACGTGTTTTACAAACTCTAACTCAAACAAGAACACACATACTCAGTTTTATTATATATATATATATATATATTGATATTTATTGAGAAAAAGTTTAGTTACAATTTTATTGACGAGAATAACTGATAAATTTTTATACACATAAAGTGGTTATTTTCTCTCTCATTGACTACATTTTCAGCGGAAATTTTTCTCTGATTTTCTATCATTGTCATGGGTGAAAGAATTTTTACAAAATAAGTAAATACTTTCTATATTATCCTTCAAAAGATGTGTTCTATGTATGGTCTAGTGTTTTGTGTTTTTTTCCCCCGGTTGTACTATTGTACGTCTGCTAAGGAATTATGATTATCCTTTCAAGTTTCAAACGAGCCGCGCGGCATCCCCAAAGTAGGAAGCCAGTATCAGTCGCTGGCTTTAGACTGCGCACGTTCGCTTCGCAAATATGGCTGCTTACCTCACTCAATTTACACATTGTTGATGTCTTTCTCTCTGTTCTGCTTCTTCCATGGCGTCTCATATCTGCCCAGTAACGCTTTCACCTACCCCTAATATCTCCCTTCATCCCGTTTCAGCCTATTATCGCCGAGGGCTTTTCTCCGCAGTTAGGTTCAATGAACCATCGAGAGGCCCGCTTAAATTACTATTAAGTAACAAGTTTTTCGTATCCACCATGTCCACTTTCTCCAAATTCAGCTGCAGTAACTCTCTCGCTAATCCTCTCGTTGAAACGGGTGAGTTGCTCTCACAGTCAATTTATCAAACACCTGTCCTTCGAAATGCATAAACCGACTAATATCGATGCATGTTTGTTTCAGGAGTGCGCTTCTCTTTGTTTCAAGAAATCGGATTGGGGCATGAGGAAACCGAAATGCTTTTGGCCAATCACCCCGAGCTTGCAATTATATCTCTGGATACATTGCGTGATCGGGTTCGTTCTTTGCAGTCTTTTGTTGGGTTTGATCGTCTTGCTCTGCTGAACTTAGTCGTAAAGCGTCCAAATGTATTAACAGCCACGGAAATTGACGATTTGATATGTTTTTTGCGAGATGAATTGGAAGGTCAGATAAATCAAGCACAGATGAAACGCCTATTATCCAATACAGAGCCAAGATTTTTTGTGGGTTTTGATCAAAAGGTCAAACTGCTTCTCCACAGAGGAATTCCCCGTGAAAAGATTATTCATGTGCTCAACAATGTGAATTTGACAAAGGCACTGTGTTATAGGTCGGTGGATGAAATCAATAGAACAATAGATTTCTTAGACCCTTTTGGTGGCATTAATCTAATCGCAAGGCGTCCTGCAATTTTCAACTATGATTTGGATAATCAACTCATTCCAAGAACCAAGTTTTTGATAGAGCTTAGTGGAGGAGATGTGGATAGCACCGGGAAGGTGCTGCGTAAACTGCCGGCAATTTTGAGTTACCGTGTGGAGCATGTAGAAGGCCATGTAGAGTTCCTGAGATCTTTTGCAGGCTTGAATGATCGAGAAATATTTCGTATAATTATGGTTTTCCCCAGTATTGTCAGTGCTAGCAGGGAGAGGAAGCTGCGTCCTAGAATTGAGTTTCTCATGGATTGTGGGTTGAATTCAGATGAAATCTTCAAGTTCTTGATAAAAGCTCCTTTATTTCTAGGCCATTCATTTCATGAGAACATTGCATATAAACTTGTGTTTCTGGTTAAGATTGGGTATGAGTATAGGACTAAGGATTTGGCAATGGCAATTGGATCCACCACTAGAACAAGCTGTGAGAATTTGCAGAAGGTAATTGATCTATTCTTGAGTTATGGGTTTTCATGCGAAGACATAGTTGTTATGAGCAAGAAGCATCCTCAGATACTGCAGTACAATCATACATCTCTAGAGAAGAAGATGAAGTACCTAATAGAGGAGATGGATCGTGACATTGGCGAGTTACTAGCTTTTCCTGCTTTCCTTGGATATAAGCTGGACGGCAGAATTAAACAAAGGTTTGAAGAAAAGATCAGCAAGAGAGGAACAAGAATGTCACTCAACAAGCTTTTAACTATTTCATCTGAAAGATTCACTAGGAAAAGAAAGAAGGCCTCTGAGAAACTCATGCAATAGTAAAATATCAATGATGCAAGCGAAGAAGGTCTTTTGAGTTAAACGTCTTTTTCCTTTTTTGTCAGTTTTTGCTGTCCCCACTTACATAATTTATCACACGAGCGGCGCCTAGTGCTATTTTTCTAGTTTTTTAAAGGAGAATCATGCAGTGCTAAAGATATCTTTTTTACAGAATCAACTGCTTTAGATATTTGCTGCTTGTGCTGTGGATACAGGAACCAAGTCACCAACCACGGATCTGCTTGGAGCAGTGAAGATAATCAAGATATTGGTTTCAGGCAAATGATGAAACTTCATCAGCCCCCTTTAAAAAAAACAATTAAAAGTACGTTCAACAGTGATCGTCATGGGATGGGGCCAGAATTATCATCGGAAAGAAGTGGGCTAGGTTTGTAATGTTCCTGAGTCTATGCGTAGTAGGAGGAGATTTTTCCACTTTGAGCATGGGTTTTTGCTAAAGCTGTCTGAAAACTGATAATACAGAACACGACAGTGGTACACAAGGCTCTCCTCTCACTACTCACTGAACCAACATGCCCTGCAAATAATATTCACTATGTCGAGCCTGCAGGGATGACAACTGTTTTTGAGGTTTTGTTATCACCTTCTTTTTCACATGAGAGGCCATTCAAAAATCTGATTGGTGGCCGCGCACTACCTTTAATTTGTTTGGCGCAAGGTCTCAACAACTGTTTTCTGTATGTTACAAACGTGTTAGCCACTATTAAAGATGCTAAAGATGATGTGTCTCAGGCCACTTTTCAATTTTTTTTTTTTTTGCAGCATCAGAGATTTTTTCTTTTCTCCACATATCAAATAATTCTTCCTTTCCATTCAATTAGAAAAATAGGTCATTCAGTCGTTCATGCCGTTCATAAAGAGGTCCTGGCCACTTGAGCTGAAAGGTAGTGAAAAGCTAGTTGCTAGGTTCCATATTATTTTAGTTCATAGGACATATATAAACATGTCTTATTATATATAGTTTCCTAGTTGATTCCACGCTGGCAGCACTCACAACACAAGTAACCAAAAAGCCTGTTGTCCACTACAGCCTCAGGACTCGCTGAATATGCACATAATACATGTGAACAAATGAAGGAATGGCGAATATCCTATCTTATGTCTTCCACATTGAGTGACAACCAAGTAAAGGGCCATGTGAGGAGGCATATGTAAACTTCAAGATTGTCTATCTCAACGTTGAGGCTTGAACAGTCACCTGTTATGTCTGAGTCGAGAGCAGCTTGATGAAGTCACTAAACATCATTCTGGCGTAGGATCGAATCTGTGTCTAATCAAAGCAACTTTTGCTAATTGTCAATAAAGTATCGTCAATAAAGTAATATCTGTTGTCTCTATTCGGGTAGTGGCAAACTTTGACTAAGTATTGGGTTTACTGTCGTATTTAAAGCTTCCCGCTGGAGTTCTTGCTACCACGAGAAGAAACATAGCAATACAACAGAAATGGGCGTGTTTCTTCTACCCAGCAACAACAATGCAACGTTCTTGTTTATTTTACTATTCTTTATTCTGCTTCTACTGGACACCAACATCATGTCCTCCTCGGCTGCAGTTTCCAGAAGCAACGTTAACTTTTCACTCTCATCAACTCATTTTTTTCTCCTTACTTTTCCGACTCTACTTGGTTTTCTTGACACTGACCATATGGAAACAAACAGGTTTACATTGTTCACATGGGAAAGAAGCTGCATGCTGATCCAGAGCGCCTCACTGAACTCCATTATGAAACTCTTAAATCAGTTATTGGAAGGTATAAACGTTATCAGAATATAATAGCTCTCCATGTCCACATCAGATTTGAGTTTACTAACAGCTGGACCACTAATCGAACAGAGAAGAATCCTCAGACTCTATGGTGTATAGCTACAAACATGGGTTCTCAGGTTTTGCGGCTAGGCTTACTAAAACTCAAGCCAAAATGATTGCAGGTAATTTGTCCCGTCTAGGCCTTTCTTAAATATCATTTCTGTTCCATGCATATGTTTAGAGTTTGTGCGACTGCTAAGGTCCTGATTCCTCGTTACCTGACCCGCATGTAAACTCCTTGCATCATATTAGTGCGCTTGAAATAAATATGCAGTTTCTAAATTCCAATCATCAAAATTAGCAGTGAAAAATCTAAACCATATTGATTCATACAAGCCACTAGTCTATATTTGACACATCGTCAGTCAGATAGAATTGGAAACAAATCAAGTTAGTCAAATCAAATCTTAAAAGAGCGTCAGATTAACACTATTGTTTGAAGAAAGATTAAAACTATTGTTTTGACCGCAGAGTTACCTAATGTTGTCCGAGTGATGCCCAATAATTTTTATAAGATGCAAACTACCAGAAGCTGGGACTACCTTCAACTGCCTTTACAATCTTTCAATAGTCTTCAGTATCAAGCCAAGATGGGAGATAGTGCCATCATCGGCCTTCTTGATTCAGGTTATGACCCAGACAACTTCCTCATATATGAACATGCAGCATCCTACTAACCCTTTTGACAAAACTCTGAACAATGTTTGGGCAGGAATATGGCCAGAATCTAAAGCTTTCTCCGACGAAGGAATGGGGCCAATCCCCTCTAGGTGGAGGGGAGTCTGTGAATCAGGAAAACACTTCGATGCAGCGAAGAGCTGTAACAGAAAATTGATTGGAGCTCGTTATTTTATCAAAGGGCTTCAAGCTGAATATGGAGGGCCATTAAATGCCACTGTGTTCCAAGATTACTGGTCCCCAAGAGATGCATCTGGACATGGAACACACACCTCTACTATAGCAGCTGGCTCCTTCATCAGCAATGCCAGTTACAAAGGGCTAGGTGCCGGAACAGTGCGAGGTGGTGCTCCGGTGGCTCGCCTGGCTATGTACAAGGTCTGCTGGAATACGTATGATGGAGGACTTTGTGCAGCTGCTGACATGCTGAAAGCCATGGATGAAGCAATACATGATGGTGTAGATGTATTATCACTGTCCATAGCCTCTGATCTTCCTCTGTATTCTGATGTGGATATGCGTAACGGGATCACCTTGGGGGCTTTTCATGCCGTGGCGCATGGAATTAGTGTTATTTGCTCCGCCGGAAACGACGGACCAAATGGTCAAACAGTGCAGAGTCCAGCACCATGGATAATAACCGTGGCAGCAAGTAGCACTGACCGCTCCTTCCCTACACCTATCACACTTGGAAACAACTGGACAACATTGGTAATTTCTTCTCAACCTGATGCAGCAAGAAAAATCTGGTCTAATCTCTCAATGTCTCGAAAAATAATTTGTCATCAATTTACAGGGTCAGGGCATGTTTACAGGGAATGATACAGGGTTCGTCAATCTGGTATACCCTGAGGAGTCAGAAGAGCTCCAAAGTCCTCGGTAATATATGCTACAGCTAGATTACGTATCTTTATATTACAATGCATGAATTCTATGCTAAAAGGATGCTCCTTTTTAGGCCCCCGCCCAATAAAAGTAATTAAACTTAACCATGTCGATTTGTTTTGTTGTATTTCTTCCTTTTTTTTTTTTTGGGTGCCTGAACACGATAATTCGTTTGACTTTTGTAAGTGGGTATGATGCATGAACATACATACATACATATATATAGACACACACACATATGGACGTATATGCATATTATCTCTGGAATTAATGAGAGTTGTGTGCAGTTACTGCAATTCTCTCTCGCCAGATGACAGTTGGGTTAGAGGAAATGTGGTTTTCTGCTTTGTCTTCGATTATCGCTATAATGCAGTGCAGGACGCGGCTCTGAATGTCAGAGAAGCTGGCGCTTTAGGGATTATTGTGGCCAGGAATCCCAGTACAGCACCAGTTGATCCCTGTGAAAATAATTTTCCATGCGTCCAAATTAACCACGAAACTGGAATGCAGATACTCTACTACATCCGTTCCACAAGGTAAAATTGCCAACTTTGCCTATCCCAGAAGAAAATATCAACTATTTGTTCTCATTCCTATTAAAGTTCCTTAGAAAATTATTTGGGTAAACCTTTTGCAGGCGGCCTAGAGTAAAGATTGGCCCTCCCAACACACATACTGGCAGACCCGTGCCCACCCGTATAGCAGAATTCTCGTCTAGAGGGCCTAGTTCTGTTGCCGCTGCAATACTTAAGGTATTCCCATCTCGTTTGATAAGGTCTAAAACATGGTACCGTGGTCTTCGTTTTTTAGAAGCAATACATGACACGTAATATGACTCATCAGAGACCAATGTGACATTTGTATGACAGCCAGATATAGCAGCTCCAGGTGTCAATATATTAGCAGCAGTTGCTCCTGATGATGGTTCCTCACAAGATACAGTCTTTGCCTTTTATTCTGGAACTTCAATGGCAGCTCCTCATGTCTCGGGCATAATTGCACTACTCAAATCGCTACACCCGAATTGGTCACCTGCTGCCCTCAAATCAGCCATAGTAACAACAGGTACTTCTCAGTAATCCGAAAGACTGAAATTGAGATTCAAAAGTTACTTCAATTTTCATCATCATCACACAAAAGTTTTGCAAAACACAACAAAATGCTGCAGCATGGACAACTGATCCATCTGGGGAACCAATATTTGTGGAAGGAGAACCAATGAAGCTTGCAGATCCATTTGATTTTGGCGGCGGCATCGTGAATCCAAACAGGGCAGCAGATCCTGGTCTTATCTACGACATGGACTCAACAGATTATGTTCAATACCTCTGTGGCATGGGCTACAGTAACCCCGGCATATCCCTCCTGACGGAACACCCTGTCTCCTGCCCCACCAAACGGCCCTCCATGCTTGACATAAACCTGCCTTCCATAACTATACCATCCCTAGAGAAGTCAACATTCATAGTAAGAACAGTCACAAATGTTGGACCTGTCAACTCCAAGTACAAGGCTGTCGTAGAGTCTCCCATGGGCATAACCATAGCTGTGCAACCGGATACTTTATATTTCAACTCTACAGTGAAGGCCTTAACCTTCAGCATTGTTGTTAACTCGAGTCACCATGTGAGCACAGGATACCTCTTCGGTAGCTTGAAATGGCACGACGGTAAGCATTCAGTCAGGAGTCCAATATCTGTCAGAACTCAGATCACGGAATACTATAGTTGATGGTTTCTTGGTCAAGAAAAAAAAACAAAGTATAGTTCATGATTGGAAATAGAAGTTTGAATCTTGTGGGTTGTGGACTTTATGAATGAAATGGAGATCTATCAAGTATACTTTAAGAGTAAATTTAGCCATTTTATTCCATTGCCTGCTTTTAACCAGCACCACTATGAAAATGGTTCGGTTTGTGCCCTTTTCCTCGGGCATTCCCTTGGCAGCTCACGTTTACCTAAACCAAACTCTGGTCAAACATTCAATAACGTTCTCAAGCAGTATAAAGGACTGAAATGAAGTTATGATTATCTACGTATTATAACAAGAGTAAAGTATGAAGTACTGTATGAGAGGTTAAAATAGCAAGTAGTCCAAGGTTACATCATGTTTGAACACTAAATTTACACTTAACCGCCAATGCCTCCATTCTAGCTCCAATCATTGGCTATTAGTATCCGCAAATCATTTACAAGCTCTAAAGTCCTCACTAAAATAGTTTTCCATGTGCACCACCCAATCATGCAGGGAGTGTTCTCTAGTCAGTTATAACACCACAGACACAGTCTCCAATTTATCAGCTTCAGCATCCCCTTTTGGTATAATGAGTCCATAACCTCCTTCTTTTCTTTTGTATACGATATTAATCTCCCCTGAAGAAATAGGAATATCTTAATCGCAAAAGACGTGGACAATCGATTCTTAAACAGGAGGAAACTTTAAAAGAAAATAAAAAAGTGTACGAGGGAAATACAAAGCCTAAAGAAAGACAAGTGTACAATAATAGCGTACCAGTTTCTTCATTTCTGAAACCGTAGAAGTCATGATCAACATTTTCCAGCTGTTCAATTGCTTCAGACACAGTCAATGGTGGCATGTCAAAGTATTTCATGCGAACAACCTTTAAGACAAGTCCACAGAGTGGATGTGTGTCAGGACCAAAATGCATATCAACAGGTTTTCACAGATCAAAATGCATGAATCTAATTCAAGATGTGCATCATCAATTTGAGAGAACGCTAAACAAAACCTATGACCATAGGAAGTAAATATACAATGAAGCAAACATATGATGATATGAAGCAGGTTAAAGTAATTTTGTACAGCAACCAAGAAGCACCACCTCATCAGATAATACTTCCGGCTCTTCTGGGGGTGTCTCTGTCTCAACCAGGGGTAGTGGCATTTCAGGCTCCCTAACCTTCAGCCTATTGAATCCCTTCATGTGGCGACCATGATCTGATTCCTTTTCCTTTATCTTCCTCAACTTCCTCTGTATGATTGATGACCCTAAATCTATACACCCATAAGTGGTCTCTGCATCTTCCTCTGCCCTGACCACTCCATGCCCCTTGGTATACAATGTTACCTAACGAACGATAAGCCCCAAAAATAAATCAATCAATCACTGGGCTCTTTTATACTTATATATATATATATATATATATATATATAATTTCCAAATAACCAAGAAGTCCCCAATTGGAATGCTTGTGTCGTACCTGACATCTCCTGGTTCTGGGTCCTCTCCCAAACTCTCCGCCTCTGGCTGATAACCTCACGTCGACCTCCCTGACTAAGTGAGTATGCTTTTGAACTGCGTTTCCCACCTTTGCTTCCACATGTTGCTTCACCGGATCAGTCAACTGAATGAAAACAAGTACCAGACAATTTAGCGACTCATATCCCCTATTCAAGAAATTCACACACAAGAAGAGAAAGAAAGAAATGCAAGAGAATGTGAGTAAATAAGCTAACATTCATGGAGTAGAAGAACGGAATCGCCTGCATACCTCTAAATTTTTGCCCTGCATAATCAATTTGACGGAAGAGAGTGATCCCTCCCATGTCATGCGAGCAGCGAGAGCACCGCCACGGTTATTTTTGCGAGTAATAGTACTAGAAGTAGTATATTTGAGTATTTGAAAAGTGGTTGGGGAACTCAGTAGAGAGACAGTAGAAGGAGAACAGCGAGAGGAAGACGGAGAAAGCGACGACGCTGCCGCCGATGAGGAGGCGTGAAAGGTGGTCGGCAAAGAAGCCACCGAAATTGCCATTAGAAGAGGAGGAGGTGTGAATTGTGTGGGGAAGTTGGAAGAAGGGAAACGATGGGAAGGTTCGAGAAAAAACAGGGAAAGGGATATATATACAGAGAAGGATGAATGAAAATGGTGGGGGTGCCTATATTAGTTTGGACGAATGTGTGGGATCTTGTCCAATCCAATACTAGAAAGGCCCATTTAATTGACGCTAGGATGACCATCATGTATTCAGTTTATAATATAGGGTAAAAGGAGCATCTAACACCCTATCTATTTCTATTTGAAGGTATAATTAGCACCATAAAATATTTAAGGATGTAATCAACACTCTGATATTTTTTAAAGGTGTAATCAAAGTCTTAATATATTAAAAATAGAGTAATCACACTATTTTACTGACAGAATATTAACTCCGTTTGCTGACACACTCTTTCCTTTTCTCTTTCATCTATCTTCAACATGTTCATCTCTTTTTTTAGTATTTAAGGGTACAATTTTGCCCTTAATGTATTAAAAATGAAGCAATTGCATCCCTCCACTAACAGAATATTAACTCAAGGTTTGAGGTTCATCTTTTCCATCATAGTTCCCCCATCATTGTAATGAAAGTGTTTAATTTTAGTCTTGTTGAATCTTGAGACCCAAATAGAAGAAGAAGTCAAGTCGAAATCAGAGAGGACTTTTATTCATAGCAAATACCCCCTCCGGTCTTAATTATAGGACATATTTACCTAATTTTGGAGAAATTAAGAATAGTAGTTAAATTAGTTAATCTTATTTATTTTCCTAAAATGCCCTTATTTAATACATACAAGAAATCATGTTCTGCTAATGTTGATCACTTGCCTTGATGTAAAGCAAGTGATCTTGTCTGTCATTAAAATGGAGTTTTGCCGGTTTGGTTCGAATGGAATTAAAGAAAAAGAAAGTTACAATTTTTAAAAATAGAGATGATGACGTTGATAGTGTTAAATTGATTTTCTTACCCTTTATTCTTATAAAATAAAAGAAACAGTAGAATTGAGGTGTATATGACATTAATGAATTGCAAGTATTACTTATTGTATAGAATACATAGGTGTATTATAAAATTATTATTGTGTTTCATTATTATTGAGAAAATATCAATGTGGGATATTTTGGGAAGAAATTGATAAAAATTAAAACTTTGTCCTATAATTAGGACCAAGATTAACTCCCAAACGTTTTCCTATAATGAGGACCGGAGGGAGTATTAGTTTCAATCACAGATGCAAGAATATATTAAATTTTATTAAATTTCCCAAGTGAATGGATGTAATTGCTCCATTTTTAATACATTAGGGTACTAATTACACCTCTAAAAATAGTTTAGGGTGCAAATACTTTAGGGTAATTATTGCACCTCTAAAAATAGTTTAGGGTGTTAATTGCACCTCTAAAAATAGATCAAGATGCTAGATGCACATTTACCATATAATATAATATAAGGTACTTCAATTAATTTAACTGAATCAAAAAATAGTAGTCAACTCATTAAATATATCTTACATTAATTTTTTTTTACAATTTTACCCATATTAAATTAGGTTCTAAATGAGAGAGATCATACAAAAAGTTACATTTAAGTATTAACTACATAAGTAAAATTAACAAATAAGTATTAATTACTCTCGAAATAACTTATATTACGTATTAGAAGAAATATGCCCTGTTATGTTGCTCACCTCTGATACACTTTTTTAAAACCTTAACTATGGGACTGTTTGGTAAAAAAAAAAAAAAAAAAAAAACCTGAGGTTACGACTTTGAACTCTCCAGAGTATAATCAGGGCGAGGATGGTTTATATTGAATTAGAGAGAAACAAGGTGATAGATTCAATCCAGTTGGATTGAATTAATTGTATTGGTCAACGGCAAAAAAAATTGAATTAATTATATTGGTTAGTTTCGTTTGATTTGATCAACCTCCTCTCGCTTGTATGAAAATCAAACTCTCATTTCACTAGCTCATACCTTGGCCTAATGCACAAGGATCTCATTCGGTGAAGCTTGGGAGATATAGGTATAGGTAGTCTTATTCTTACAGGTGGGGAGATTGTTTCTTGGATTTAAACCCGTTACCTCCAAACCTTACTGATCACCGTTGCTCCAAAGCTATATATATATATATATAATAAGCAAACATTTTTAAAATATTTTTTGAAAAAATTACTATGAGATCTTAAAGAATGAATCTAATCACTAAAATATTTCACAACAAGTGAACATGATGCAATAACAAATTTTAGTATAGGAAATAACAATAGATCCATTTTGTTAACTTGGTGTTGGAACTTTTTAAAGATTTCATTTCTTTAGAAAAAAATGGGGATTGAGGTTATTAGATGGTGATAAATCTAATGTAAATCAAATCATGCGTTGAGTGACTTGAAACCTGAAAGCGATGATTTGTCAAAATATCAATGATCAGCATTAGCTCTTTATATCAATTTGGCTAAAGCAGACAGACGTTATGTTTTGTATGTTTACAATAAAATTCATTTTAGTCTTTTAAATTTACATAGTATACTTTTAATCCTTCAATCTTAACATCATTAATTTCATCTAACAGAAAATACTGATTCATCAAAGTATCATTATTTGGATCTACAGCCAGCCACATTAAGTCAACTTTTTTAATAAGTTCATATTTTAATTAAAATAACAATGAGAGAAAAATTCCCAATTTTTAATCATTTTTCCATCTCTTCCTTACCCATGGAGGACCTTTCCATCTTCCTCAATGAATCTCCCAATTCTAACACTCTGCCCCCTCTTCCCCAAAGCCTTCATGGATTGAGAGAGGTTTCCTTTCTTCTCCTTTGCTTCATCTGATTCTATTTGCTCTTCCCTTCACTCTAAGCTACAAAATGGTATGCCCCCTCTACACATTGCACAAATTTAACAAATCGCCATGAGAATGAGAGTCACACAAAATCATATAATGAAATCGAAACCTAATACCAACCCAGGAACTCTTGTGCATGAGGTTGTCTCTATTGTCCCCAAGGGGCTTCTTGTAGAGAAAACAAGTTTCAAAACAATAGGATTGGTGATCTTTGAATTTGGCCTCTTAGAACCTCCCAAACCTTGGGAAAGAAACCAAAAGGTTTCTGGAACTAGTTCAATAGAAACGATGGCCAGGAAAGAGTGCGTTGGAGTAGGGAGGAGATGAAACAAATTAATTAAAATATGAGGATATTTTATTTTTCAATTAAACCATGATTTTTTAAAAAAAAAAAACTTGAGTTGATGTAACAACCAATTATGATTAAAATAATGTGATTTCAATGAGTTAGTATTTTCTATTAGATGAAACTAACGATGTTAATATTGAAGGATTTAAAATATAGTACTTTATAAATTTAAAAGACTAAAATGAAACCTGATACAAATATAAATGATTAAATGTATACCTTAGCTTATCAATTTTTATGCAAACATGGGCCGTGCCACTGGAAAATGAAAATATAACCTGGTACTGAAACTTAAATGTGTACAAAGGTCTTGCTTATTTAGTTTTTTGCTTTTTTTTTTTGTTAAGTATATATATCTTTATATTAGAGGTAATCCTGTTTAAGACGTTGTTGGGCACTAAATGTGAGTATCTCTCTATAAAATTTGAACATTGATTTATCATGTTATCAGAGATTCTCATTGGTTATTTAGTTTAATTTAAAGCAAGATAAATCAAACAAATTTTTTTTTTTTTGGGCCAAGAATCAAACAAAACTAATGGTCCACCTATAATTGGGTCCTAATCAAATTTCAGTGAAGTGGGCTTGGGTTGGATTTATTTAGAAAGGTTTGTTGGTTTGGATCAAGCTATATAAAGTTGTTAATATAATCTAGTTTGACTATTTTTTTGGTGGGGCTCTGGTCATATTCACTGGGATTAGCATTAGTTTTTTTTATATATACGCCTTAGCATTTGTTAGTACAGTGAAAAAATGCACAAAAATAGTTTTATATACAAGGTTTGGCCTATGTTGGGAAAAAAAATGTAAGGTTTGGGCTAAGTTTGATTCATTTTTGCCTTTTTTTAAATACCCTGTACAATAATCGAATTAAGTTTGATACGAGTACATGTTTATTTGGAAAAAAAAAATAAACAAAGAAGAAAATGGATAGGGGTTGCATAATTTTAAGGGGGGATCTTTTTCCCTAATAAGTGGCGGGAAAGAGTAGCAGAGGTTGACCCGATTATTAATAAAATGAAATAAAGTGAGCAAGATATTAATAAGAGGCAGAGGGGACTTTAAACCATAATGAAACTTGTAGGGGTTGAATTATAATCCATTTTTTATTAAGGATAGTCTGTTGAGTGATTAAATTTGTTTAAAAATAAAATGAACTTTAAGATTTAGCCTTGTTTAATACCATAAATTACATTTTGATAAATAAAAAAATCGCCCACATTTTTTTTCTATAAAAGATCTAACAATAAAGAGTAGAGTGGTAAGGCGTAAGAGTTGGCTGGGGGATTAGTTTGGTAGAAATTGTGTGGCACATCACATCAACCCCCCCCCCCCCCAATTTTAGAAGGTTTAAAGGTCAGTTTTGCTCTGAAAGTATTTGTTTGGAGCTAATTTTGGCTCGAAAGTTTTTTTTGGCCCAATTTTGTTTCGAAAGTTTCAAATTTGAAGCAATTTTACCTTTACGTTAGTTGACCATTAGTTGGGGCAAATTTGCTCCAATTTTGAAACTTTCGGGGCAAAATTGCACCTTAATCCAATGACCGTTAGTCGAGCACATCAAACACCACGCGACGTGTTGTGCTTTTCCAGCGGCTAGTCCCTATCTCCAGCTGAGCCAGGGTGGGCAGGCTGTTAAACAAAAAAGAGAACTCTTCCCAAGGCCCCTGTCGACGTCTCTGTATTCACTAATATTGCTGTCAGCTGCCACGTCCCGATTCAGGAATTGTGACTCAATTCCCTTTCAAAATACTCGTGCTGCATGCTATCAAACGGGCTTCCTCTGCCTCTTAGGATCGACTAACTCATGTACAAATACTGTTCACATAGAACATTTCCCCTCTTCGGCCTTTAAAGTTCTTATTTGAATATTTCCTACTACCATTAAGATCTGCATTGTGGAGTAGCAAATATTCAAGTGAGAACTTTGAAGGCCGAAGAGAGGAAATGTTCCATGTGAACGGTACTTGTACATGAGCTAGCGATCCTAATAGACGAGGGAAGCCCTTCTGATAGCGTGCAGCATGCGTACTTTAAAAGGGAATCAGGTCAAAATTCTTGAACCATGATGTGGTAGCAGACAGTAACGTTAGTGAGTCTGGAGACGTTAGCAGGAGCCTCGGGAAGAGTTCTCTTTTATATTTAACAGCTTACCCACCTTGGCTCAGTCGGAGGTAGGGTCCAGCGGCTGGAAGAGCACAGCACGTCGCTTGGTGTTCGATGCGTCCGACTAACGATGATTGGGTTAAGGTGCAATTTTGCCATAAAAGTGTCAAATTTGTAGCAAATTTATTCCAACTAACGGTCAACTAACATAAGGGCAAAATTTCTCCAAATTTAAAACTTTTGAAGAAAAATTGGCTCTCGAAAAACTTTTGGACCAAAATAAACCCCAAGCTAATACTTCTAGGACAAAAATGACCTTTAACCCATTTTAGAAATGTCCTTCACATTTTAAACAAAGTCATATTAATTAGTTTTGCCTCATTTGTTATTATTATTATCTTAACTTGACTAGTTATTTTCAGATTGACCTGGTCTTATTCATTAGTCTTACTCACAAGTTTTATATTTTTATTTTGTTTGAAAAAATCAGAAAGATGGTTTGTTGGAAGTGTTGTGGAAACTCGTCACGTGACGATGGTTATCTGCCAATGAAAGGCGTCTATCACATGACCTGCCAACTTGGGATTGGCTTTCCCAAAAACCACGGGAATTTATTACTCCCTCCCCTGTGCCCAAGATTTTTTTTTTTTTTCCTCAATGGGATTGTCTTTTTTTATATTATATTTCATGTAACATTGTCCCAAAAATAAATGTATTTTTACTCATTTTATCTTTATTATCTCATATTATTTATTTGTCATACATTTTTAATATTTCTTTTCTTATTATTACTCTTTCTCTCTTACTCATTTATAAATATGAGCATTTTTAAAAAAAATATATATTTCTAACAAATTTATTTTTATAATTAATTTTAACTATTTTATTTTCTAGAATCACGTGATCTCGTTGGAATGATCATGTATATAAGGATAGAGGGAGTACTCACTCCGCTCCTTTTTATTCTTATTGTCTAAAACGAAGTAGTAATAAAGATTAGTTAAAAATAATAAATATATAAAAAATATTATGTTTCTTTTAAATATGTCTTTATGTATGAAATGAGTACAATAGAGAGAATGAGTAATAAATATGAGAAAATATGAGTATAAAGTATGAGAAATAATGTATAATAAATAATTAAATGAAAGAGAATTAGTGGTAACTGGAAGATAATTAATATAAAGATATGTATTTAATAAGAGTAGAAAAAAATAATTAGTTTGAATTTTAAGATACAGGAAGAAAATTATTTATAAAAAGAAAAAATTTTAAAGAAGAGAAAATTTTTTATAAAAAGAACGGAGTATATTATTGGAAGCTGATTTAGGGAGGGACCGAATGGTAAATGTGAAAAATGTGCCGACGACAAATTAGCCCCGCCATCATATCCGCCACTCATTCGGCCATTCAACTTGAGACAACTGTGACATTCTTTTTGCAATACCCCCCCTTACCCAGGCGATAAACATTCCCACCATTAAGAAATTTAAATTTATGAAATATCAATTAGCTTATTTATTTTGTTTTAGTTATTAAATCCTCGTAAATGTAGAAGTCAAATAAGTAGTTTACATATATTAAACAAATTAATTAGGTTGGTTGTTTAGAAAAAAATGTGTGTTAGCTTTTATAAAATACTTTCTTAATTATTTGTATCGAAAATTAATCATTTAGTGGAAAATTTCTTAACATGTCTAATTGATATTTTTTTTATCAAATATGTGTAAATGATATGAATAATTTAGAAAAGATTATCAATATGAGAGACGGAAAACTAAGGTCTTATATTTATTGCTAGAGGACTAATAATCTTGTAATTTGTACCTGCTCCTGCTCTCGGCAACCTATGATACAAATCACTTATTAGAAAAAAACTCTTTAGGCCATTGTATATGTTTGGAGAGAAATCAATGCTTATTTATCATTTTTGTCCTTTGATAAATGTTTAAATATGATTTTTATATTTTTATCCCATTTAAAACCTTATTTAATATGGATAAGTTACCCTCTCCATTTTTTTTTATAAGATATCATTGTTTGAATGGGTATGTTCGTTGTTGTCAAATTTATAAGTTGACTTTTCAATTTTACCGTTTTTATATTTATAACTTACAAAATCAAGTCGAATCGTAAGTAAACTAGCGTCGTTTGTAAATTCAATTAAACTTATGAGTTTATACTAGTACTGGGAATGCGGGCTGAAGTGTTTAGTGGGGCGGGTTGGTTCAGCCCGCCCCCTTCGCGGGCTGGCAAAAGCCAGCCCTAGCCCGTTTAGGCGGGCTGGCCCGCCAGCCCGCCATTTTTTTTTTAATTTCGTTTTTTTTTAAAAATATTTACTCTCTTTCTCTTTCACTCGCTCATATCATACTTTTTTTTTTATACATTTTTATTATGAAGTCAATTTTATTCTTACTTTCCTTTTTTTTCATTTATTCACATAACAAAAACATATAAACACATCTCTTTTAAATTTAATAATAATAGAATAAATAAATATAATATGAAAATAAAAATGTCAAATAAAAAGTATGAGAAATTAATTAAACACGGCATCAAATGAAAGGTAATAATAAGGGTATTTGAATTTATTTTATTTAAAAAAATAAAAAAAACCCAAAAAACTATAAAAAAAAAATTTAAAAAAAAACCAGCCCGCCAGCCCGCGGGCTAAACGGGTTGAGCCCGTTTAAGGGTTTTTTAGGCGGGTTGGTGGGCCAACCCGCCAGTCCGGCCCAAATTACCGGCTCTAGTTTATACACTAAATTTATCGTTTTTATGTTTCTAACTTATAAAACTATGTTAACTTACTCTTAAACTCATGTTAATATTTTTTTATTTGATCATGCTCAGGGCTTTATGTATAAAATCTTTAGAAACTTCTTTGTTAAGTATAACATATTATCAATGTTGATAGATTTAATTTTAATTATTTATATTTGAAATATATATAAATCAATATTTTGAATTTTTTATATCTTAATTATTTAATTATATACTATTAATATATATTTAATGATAAAAGTAAACTCTTACGAGTTTACGATTCGAGTTCACGATACAAATTTATGTCATCGTCACGAATTTGCTTAAACTTGCGAGTTTAACAACCTTAGGTATGTTCCTTTATAAGATATCTTTTGGAGATGTCTAAATATTTAATACATTTTTTTTCTTTTTTTTCCTTAATTAATTATATATTTTTCTTCTCACCTTTCCCTACTCCTGCTCTCTTATCACTTTTATTTTTTTACTTTTTCTCTCTTCCACCCACATTATTTTAAAATAAGGGTGTTTTTTAATTTTTTAATATATTTATTATCTTTAACTAATTTTAACCAACTTTATTATCTACATAATTCGGTTATTGGTATGTTATAAAAAAGATAAGAGGAGGAAGTAAGATTTTACTCCGAAAATTAATAAGTTCACTTTCATTCGAATAAACTCATGGGAATCCGGTAACTTGTTATGTTGTGCAGGGAAGGGCAGTATTTGAGATTATGCCATCAACTCATCAAGAAACTGGATATTTTCAAAGGTCAAGGGGTAATTTTGGGACTGAAAGTTTTTTAAGATGCAATTTTATCTTGAAAAGTGTCACAAATGGAGTATTTGTCTCCTCCTCCACCCCCGCCGCCCACTGCCACCACCACCACCTCCTCCACCCCCGCCGCCCACTGCCACCACCACCACCTCCTCCTCCCCTGCCACCCTCATCATTGCCACCACCACTACCTCCTCCTCCTCCATCCCCTCCATCATCGGCTTGTAACTATTTTTTCTACAAAGATTATATTAAGGGGTAAAATGGACTTTGTGTAATATATTAATTTTAAATAATTGTTAAAATATTAGCTCATTGCATGTTGCTTAAAAATCAAACCAAACACTACCCTTGTAATTAATATTACATCGCATTACCACTGCATCGCATTGCACTGCATCGCAGGGTGTAATGGAATCGAACCAAACGGGCCCTTAGTTGATCAAATATGCGATATTGATAATCCACTTTTTATCTCATCATTTTTATTAAGATTCAAATTTATCCTAAAAGTCTATGCTTCATCTTCTTGATTTTTTGCCAAAAGCTAGATTTCAAATTTTTGGGATAAATTTACACATTAATAAAAATGATATGGATATCATATGAATTATCAATTTAACATATTTGATTAACTAATAGTCAAAATTAATTGACATTACGATCAAAGAAAAACTCTTTTTTTTATATTTTCATGATAAAATTACCCCTGGAAAACTGGTGGTATATAATTGCACCACTTGAAGACTTTACAAAATTGCTCATTTAACCTATTTTTAAATATCTTGGGGAGCGCCGTGTACGGACTAAACGAGACTTGGGGATTTTGCCAACCCAACCAACAGTGGAGCGAGTGAGGAGACAATCGCTCTCTGCGCGAGTCCACAAACCTGCATCCTTCTCGAGAAAAACCTTCGCAGATTTGCGGTGAAATCCTCAAAGCCACAAACGAAGAATCCCACAACCCAATTCCACGTGTCAAAATTCCCTCCATAAGATTCAATGGTCATTTCAACTCAGCCCAAAATATCTTTCAATTGTGGGTTTAAAAAAATTTAAATATCTTCCTCTACCTGGGGTCCACACAGGGCCTCCATTCATACCCCCCACTCCAGAAAAATATCATATTTTTTTCAAGGCTGAAGCAACTCCGCGCGAGTCCGCACAAATAATGTGCAGAGGAAAAAAAGAGAGAGCAGTGATAAATATCCACCACCAAACGCAAGAGACAACCCAATAGCTCTTTTGCTTTTGATCTTCGGTCGAAATTTTAGATCTGGGTTCTGACGTGGACATGGTGGGCCCCGCCCCTCTTGATATTTTGCTGGGCCTCTCGTGTCGCCAGATATTTTTCCACGCCGTTCGATTTTGAGGCTGTTAATGGTGGACTTGGCATCCGACGCCTTTGGATACCCTCTTAAGGCTCTTATATTGAACGTTGTGTTTTCAATATATTGTCTTTCTTTTTTCTTCCCCTTCCAAATTTTTGTATATTTGTAAGGATCAGATTTTGGGCTCTGGTTTTGCTTCACCACCCTGACTTTACTCCTGGAATCGATTCTCAATATAGAGGGTTGAAAGGGGGACCGAAAATGGGCGAGGTCGTGTTGAGTGCTGAGAAGCTTCTGGAAGCGATGGAGGTAGAGGCCGAGAACCATAAGCAGAAGGCGACGGCGGAGGAGGAAGAGAGTGGAACAGAGAGTAAGGATGAGGAATTGAATAATGGATTGATGCGGTGGAAGAATTTCTTGCCCAAAATGACATTGAGGGTGTTGTTGGCTGAATCTGATGATTCTACACGGCAGATTATAGCTGCGCTTCTCAGGAAATGCAGCTACAGAGGTCAGAATCTTCCTATGCTCGTCTCGCCGGTTTGTTTGGTTGTTTTGAACTGTTTGTTTTTCTCCTCTTGATTTTCTTGGGCTTTTCTCAGATGGGACAGTGTTTTGGCTGGTTTTCTTCTTAATCCTTTTCTCTCTTCATTTCATCTCCCTGATTGAGAATATATGTTTTTCATTTTCTTGATTTTCGGGTATTATAGAATTTCTTGGAGATTAATCTAAATTTTCAGATGACGCTGCCATGGAAGACTTTATACTTGCGTTGATTATACTATATCTGAAACTCGCTATTTTTTTTCGCTAGGATTACAATTGTGATGCTTTCTTGCTCTGTAGTTTTTCTGGATACAGTAAATTGATAGTTTAGTTAGAAGAGTTCTTTTGGTCGCTGCTTACCTTAGTCTGTACTGGCTGACGTTCCTAGTTGCATACCATCATATTGATATGGGTTCATCATGGTCTGATTCTGCTTATTCTTCATCCTTCAGAGCTTAAAATTGAATTTGATTATTAATATGGTTTGGTTTATCTTTTCCGAGGCGTTAACTGATGGAGTTTTCATTTGGAATTTTTAAGATTATTTCATTTATTATTCAAAGTGTGAAGCTGTTTCGAATTCTTTACTAAATTTTTTGGCTGTGAAAAAGGGAAAAAACGTCTTTTGTTTTTTTGCAGGCTTGTTGCGCCCAAAGTCCCAAACTGAGAGTTTGTAGGGGGTTTTGGGTTTAAAAAAAGTGAGTTCAATGGACTAACGGCACCATTTAACTCTCACTATTCAATTTAGTACCAGACTTGACAGTAAAAAAACTTGCATCATCGTGCTTGCCAGATGCATCGCATCTCATAGCGTCTGTACTTGCTTGAATCTTGTAATTTATAAATTTCAAGTGCTTCATAGTCAATTACTTGCTCTTGAAAGTTAGATGTTTATGCTAATTTTTCCCAATTTGAGCAGTGGCTGCCGTTGCTGATGGCCTGAAGGCATGGGAAATACTGAAGGGAAGACCACACAATGTTGATCTCATATTGACAGAAGTAGATTTGCCATCAATATCTGGTTATAGTCTTCTCACATTAATTACGGAGCATGAAGTTTGCAAAAACATTCCTGTTATAAGTAAGAAATCAAGGGAAAAAACTTCTGGCTATTAAATTACTGTCTTCTCTTTCACTACATCTATATAATGCCTAACTTTATGCTTTTCCAGTGATGTCTTCGCAAGATTCAATCAACACAGTCTTCAAATGCATGTTGAGAGGTGCAGCTGACTACCTTGTTAAGCCCCTTAGAAAAAACGAGCTGAGGAATTTGTGGCAGCATGTTTGGAGAAGACAATCTGTAGGACTTGTGCTCTTTTTTTTTTTTTTTTGTCTCATCTATTTTTAGAGATACTTGGACGTCATTAATTCTTACTTGACCCTTTATTTGTTATTTATGTTAGTTAACCTCTGGTGTAAATGGTCTTGAAGACGAGAGTGTTGCACAACTGAAGGCTGAAGCCACTGCCGAAAACAATTCTCCAGATAATCATTCAAGTGGCGATGCTGCATGCATTCAAAGAAATAAGGAATTAATTGAGAAAGGAAGTGATGCTCAGGTTTGTTTGGTTTTCCTGAACATGAAATTGGGCAAAAAAATATAGCATTTTTGTATTTATGTGTAACAGAAAATTTATTATATTATTTATATGTTGTAAATTGTGACAAGAAAATTTAAGTCATGTAGTGTCTTAGAATTAACCTTCCTGCATGCTCATCACTGTCAAGCTTGGAGAGTCTATTATATGGTCTGACATTGCCCATCAGTCGTTTCTTGTGTAAGTTACATGTCAAATTAATGGAAAACTGCAAATACTCTCACCTTCTCGTATTATACAGCCTTTGATAGTTTGGTCATGGCTTAGCCAACATGTTCCCAATGCTTAATCTTTCCCAGGGGCGTATTTTCTTACCGTTGTAAGAGTCAAGTAGTTTTATATTTTGTGTTTGGATTTGCTACGTCAGGTTTTACATAGAGACTGCATGTTTGCTGTTTCTTGCAGAGCTCTTGTGGTGCAAAACCTGATTTGGAAGCTGAGAGTGCTCTGGCGGATCATGTGTGCGAATCTTCCCAACTAAAGCATGTCGAATCATACCCAAGAGAAACAAAGATGCAGGAGGTAGAAATGCCCATTCAAGTAGGCCAGACCTTGACTGTGCATGACAATTACTCCGGAGGTAAATTTTTGTGGGCTAAGTTCCTAATTGGCCTACAACTTCTCTTATGTGATAAGGAAGAAGCTAAAATTTCAGCAAAACCTTTGTTAACTAGGATTAACAGTTGAGATCCAAAAAAAGGGTGGTGAGACTAATTCAGCATACGGCAAGGATGGTGACCAAGAACATATTAGGACTCCTGACGCCAGTAGGGAGGCTTATGACAGCCACAATGTTCAAATTACCTCTTCAAAGGAAGCTATCGACTTGATTGGAGCATTTCAAAATCATCCAAACAGCAGTCTCAGAAGTTCCTCAGTCAACTGCACTGGCACATTTGACTTTTCTCCTCAGCTGGATCTTTCCTTGAGAAGATCTCATCCCAGCAGCTTTGAGAATGAAACTGCTAAAGAAAGGCATGCCCTGATGCATTCTAGTGGCTCAGCTTTCAGGCGGTAAGTATATCTCAAGAAACTTCAAGAGATGGATAAAAGATTCCTATCAGTATCAAACCATGAAAGCATTAATTTTCAAAAGCGGGTGATGAGCCCTTAAGTCCCTAGATTTTGTCATTTGACTTCTGAAAATTTCTCATTTCGCTGCGTATCTTCACGCTTATCAATTAAATATACGTTTATGCAGGTATACTAATAGGCAAACACAAGCACCGCCTGCAGAGTCCATAAACTGTGGCAATCAACAAAGAGAAAAGAGAACAAATTGTGAGGACAATATCTCAAACATTGTAGGCTATAACTCAGACATTTCAATGCCTAATTTGCAAGGAAGTATTGTGTCTTCAGCTGCACCGCAGTCGAAGGAATCTGAGCTCACAACTTCACCCTCACAGTGTAGACTTTCACATCCAATCCCAGTAAAAGCTGTAAGGTACGATAATCCATGCACAGCCTATGGTTCTGCACTTCCTCCTATGTTCCGTACACAGTCAGGCCCCACATCAACAACACTGAATCCGGACTCAATTCCACACCGTGAACCAACTTTTCAAGTGAATGGTTTTTATCAGTCAAATACCAGAGAAAGCAGTTCAGAGCAGCTTTATGAACCTCAAGCTCAAAATGGAAACAACACAACAAACCACATTGTGTACATGCAGGAAGGCAATTTGGAACATGTGGAGGATCGAAGAAGACACATCTCTCCCACGACTGGTCAAAGTGCCTGCACTAACAGCAATACTGACCAGGTTGCTATAGCCGGGGCAGCTTCAGAGAGCATGACTGAAGACCGCACAAATAATACAAGTTCTCATCGATCTATCCAAAGAGAAGCAGCTCTAAACAAATTCCGCTTGAAACGGAAAGAGAGATGCTTTGAAAAGAAGGTTCGTTTTTGCTGTCTGCATCGCCTTTCATTTGTAGGATCATTCTTTGATGAATGAAGCCTTTCCTTGTATGCTAACTTTATCTTACTCTCGTGTGTGTAATAGGTTCGGTATGAAAGCAGAAAGAAACTTGCAGAGCAGCGTCCTAGAGTGAAGGGACAATTTGTTCGTCAAGTGCAGCAAGATTCCCAGGCTGTAGAAAAACATGGTTGAGACTGTGATATCATGTGAGAATTGTTGTGACACCCAAGTTTTTAGCATTAGGTTACTGGAAAATTGTTTCCCATAGTCCCTAGAGACGACAGCCACTCTATGTATATACGCTTCGGAGAAAAAAAACCAATTTCTTTTTCCTTTCTTCCCAGATCTTGATATTATATGGATTGTGAGTTTGTAACTAGAATATAGAGCTTGTCAATTTTGTCCTACACTACATGGACTTTACTTGGCTCGCTAGAAGGAATAGATTTGTATTCTTAAAATGCCAAATCCATGCGTGTGACGTGTCCATGCCTTTTCTTTTAGGGTGTGTTTGGTTTGGGGGTTAAATTATCTTTTTGCGTTGAATGTATTTAAATTTTGGGTAAGAATTCAGAATTTAAGAGAGATGAGAGGGTAAATTTTAGGCGGGAATCTAAAATTTAAAAGGATGAGAGAATAAATTTTAGGTTTTTTCCGTCTAAAATTGTAACTTATCACCCCTCAAATCAAGCACACTCTTATGGTGCATTAATTGAAAAATTATATACTCATTTCACTCTTTAATATAAAACATATTTAAGGAGTTATCTAACAGACATTTCTCATATTTGTAAACTTTTTTCTAATTAATGTCAAGAAGGAATTAAAAAAGATTATTGTGGTATTTTAGGGAAAAAATATGTATTACCTAACTTAACTAACTTCTTTAATTTGATCAAATTAGATAAACATATCTTATATTAAAGACCGAAAAAAATAATTATTATTTTTCTCTTCAAATAATGAATGAATCTTTTCGTGACCCATCCCTATTCACTTGAAAAGAGACAAGAGAAAGGGAAAATTTTCCATATGAGAATGAGATATTGATATATAAACGAAAACATGGTAAAATTAAAGCTAATTAAAACAAGGGTTAACTAGGAAATCCAACTCGGAAGTATACGCGAAGGAGTAATATTGCCCTGAAAGTTTTTTGGGTCTCAATGTTGCCCCGAAAGTCTCAAAACATAGCAATGTTACCCTTCTAATTACACATGGTTAAGTTTGACCGTTAACTTTTTCTTGTTTGACTAACAAGATCCACATGGCCCACCACCTCATCATATAATAACAAGATTCAACAATTATTAATGTAGAGAGGGAATTAAGGAAGATAATTGTGGTGTTTTAGAAAAATAATATGTATTACCTAACTTAACTAACTTTCTTAATTTGATTAAATTAGGTAAATATGTCTTATATTGAGGACCGAAAAAAGTAATTATTATTGTTCTCTTCAAAAAAATGAATGAATCTTCTCGTGACCCCATCCCTATTCACTTGAAAAGAGACAAGAGAAAGGGAAAATTTTCCACATGAGAATGAGATATTGATATATAAACTGAAACATGGTAAATTAAAGCTAATTAAAACAAGGGTTAAGTAGGAAATCCGCTTCGGAAGTATACGCAAAGAAGCAATGTTACCTTAAAAGATTTTTAGGTTTCAATGTTACCCCGAAAACCTCAAAACATAACAATATTTCCCTTCTAGTTAACATGGTTAAGTTTGACCGTTAACTTTTTCTTGTTTGACTAACAAGATCCACATGGCACACCACCTCATCACCCCCTCATCATATAATCACTATCTCATATATGATCGTAGGGCTGGTATTGTGTCAGTCCCCCTAGCCATTTTGCAGATGAACCAGAGAGGTGTCAAAGCCATCGTCATTTTGGATGAGCTCGTCGTGGGAGCCCATCTCCATGATCTTTTCATTTTGGACGACGGCGATGACATCTGCGTTTTGGATGGTGGATAAACGGTGGGCGATGATAATTGTGGTGCGATCCTCGACTGTCTTGTCTAGAGCTTCTTGAAAAACTCGCTTTGATTCATAATCTAACGCGTTGGTTGCTTCATCTAGCAGAAGTAGTCTTGATTTCTTTATTATTGCTCGTGCCATTGTGATCCTTTGTTTTTTCCCTCCTGACATTTGAACTCCTCTTTAGCCAACTTGTACATGTAATTAATTATAGTACCAGTTCTTTCTCAATTAGCAGTGTAAACTGTGAAACATGATTTACATAATAAGCTGGGACAAAAGAAATGGTCAATCACTGAGTCATTTTGGTGATGAACTCAATTTCTGGGAGAAGGGAAAAATCGAGTGGGAGCGTTAGGTTGAAGTTGCAACCCGAAGACAAAGTTGGGAGGGAAGTCACTGCTAGAAATCTGCTTCACAAAACCATTATTTTCATTCACGAATTCATCCTTCTTAGCCATTGCCAAATTCCTCTCTTCTTTTCCTCTCCTTTTCATATGCCAAAGAACTTGTTATTCTTCCACCCAGCTGAAAACTTCACACAAGCATCAAAGTTAACTAAATAGCAAGCAAAATTGACAACACTCGAATATTTAATATTGGTATTAACGAAAACTCGCATGAGTAGTAAGTTCTTCACAAGTGATTTTTTTTATTTGGGCTACATAGCATCAGCACACCTGAAAGTATTTTTATAATTGCATCATTATCCTCAAACTAATTTATAGTGCAATTTAATTTTTTAAAATTGGATTGTTCTCACTCATCTTCAGTGGCAATCTCGTGAAGAGCAAAGCCGCGTACTTGAGGCACTCACAGCTGGCCACCATCTTCATCGTCGGAACTCACAGCCTCAGCCCCTTGCTCCACCATCGTCGTCGCCATTATCACCAACAGGCCCATCACAACAGCCACAACCACCATCTTCCTCACTCCATTACTCTTCTTCATCTATCTTGCTTGCTAGGAGACTTATTAATATCGACGTTGATCGACCTTTGTTTTCTTAGTTCTTCCGCTAATCTGAAGAAACAAACAAAATATAAATTCATCCTTCAACTTCTTTTCCATGGATCTGATTTTTTCCCACTCGATTTTTCCCTTCTCCCAACAATCCAGATTTCTGAAAATTGGTGGAGGTGGCGATAAGGACAGAGGAGACAGAGGCGGTGGGAGCAGGTGAAGAGAAGGGGAGGAGTCAAAGTTGAGAAAGAGAGGGAGTGAGAATCCACATTCCATGCTCATCCCAAAGATGAGCATGTAATGTTCATCCCCCAATTTTGGGGGTTTTTTATTTTTTTTTATTTTTTGAAAAAATACTTCATATGCAAAAAGTTAATTAGCTTAAAATGCCAGGTGTCAAAAAAATATTTCAAATATTGAGTGCTATTAAAAAAATATTTCAGGTTACTAGTGTTGCAGGAAAAATATTTTTGAATGCAGAATTAGAAATTAATTAATTTGAGATACCGAATGATAAAAATATTTTAAAGTGCAGTATACAATTTAATCCAAATAAATAAGAATACATAAAAAAAAATGACCCTCACCCCAAAATTGAAGGGATGAGCATGTTGTGCTCATCTTTTGGATGAGCATAGTATGAGGACCTGAGGGAGTGATTAGACGATGAGGTGGTGTGCCATGTGGATCTTATTAGTCAAACAAGAAAAAATTAACGGTCAAATTTAACCATATTAACTAGAAGGTCAATATTACTATGTTTTGAGATTTTCAGAATAATGTTGAGATAAAAAAAATTTTCAGGGTAACATTACTTCTTCACGTATACTTCCGAGACAAATTTACTACTTAAATCTTAAAACAATCCCTTAACATGAGAGAAATTGTTATCATCACTACAATTCTTGAATTGCGTAAAGAGGCACTGAGACTAATGGGCGAAGGCGTGAGAGGTTTTCGGCCTGCAAGAAGATTCACTATTCATGTTTGTGGATAAAGTTTCAGAGCAAATTAAATATCAGAAGATAATAGCCACCTCTCAATCACTACATACACTATGAGAGAAATGCATGGTAGCCACTAGCCCTATACAATCAATTAGTAGGGGACCCTAGCTTTTCACCAAAAGATAGTTGCAAAAGCTTTCCAAACTAAATACTAATAATAATATAGTAGTATCAAAATTTGGTTAGGTCCCTTCCTTCTATTTCTCATTTTTGAGATTTGAAAACAAAATTACTCTGCTTTTACCCTCAAGTCGAAGGTGACTTGTTTTGTTGCTTCCTACGCTTCTTCCCAATTCAAAAAACCAACGTAACCAAATAGTACTCTTTTCGGTTTTAATCATAAGATAAAGTTAATTTTTTTAGAGAAATTAAGAAAGTCAATTAAATTACTTTAGAGTATTTTTATTTTTATTTTTTTCTCCAGACTAATTAATTTGATTAATAAACTAATATATAATCTAAGGATGCTAAAAATATAAACAATCTAAAGTAATTTAATTGGCTTCCTTAATTTCTCTAAAAAAATCAAATTTATCTTATAATTAGAACCGGATAAAATATGATATTTTCTTTAGTTTAAGAGTTGAGGAAGATAGAGATATTGATATCGTGTTGTAGCATCAATGTTCTTATGATTGAAGGGCTCAGATATATATATAAATGTAATCTATAACTAATGAAAAAAGAGACACTCATCAAAAGCAATAATCCCATACTCCTAAAATGTCAATCTCCTAACCAGAAGGGCCCCGCATCGCCAAATTATCAAGCTTTCAAGCAACAACATCATTCACGAATCTTCTTTTTCAATGGTAAACCCAAGCTTAGTTTAATTAATTAGTAAGTCAATCAGCTGCTAAATGTATATACTTCCCGGATTTTACTTATCAGTTACTCCCAACATTTTCACTGGAACTAAAGAATATCTTAAAAACTCATTAAATCCATATCTATAAATTTAAGAATTTTTTTCTGCTTCGCCCAAGTTAAGTACATCGTCAAAAGAGTTCCATACTTTCCCCACATCAGCATATTATAATAGATAATTAATAATACAGTCCTTTATAAAAAAAATGTTTTATAAATAGGATTAGAGAGTATCTGAAAGCTACTTGCTCATTCTTGAGGGGGTGGCAGAGAGGGAGGTATAGGGCCACATACAATGAAAGAGGGTGCATAAAAGTGGGCCCAATTCTCCAACATCCAAAAGGGAAATCATTACAGAAGCGATAAATCTGAGGGAGCTTGCAAAAAGCCATTTTTACAGATACTGCACGTACATGTCTGCTCCATCTCTCTGCTTTTGCAAGAGACCTCTGTTAGTAAAAACCTCGTAAGCAGAACAACAAGTGAGTTTCTTGCATTAAGAGACGTCTATGAGGTTAAGTCATCATCAAAGCTCTACCTTGTTTGCCACTATACTTTCCACTATATCCCCAATCAATCATTTGGGTCCAAAAGCTATCGTCTCTCGTACGTTTCTTTCACAAAGTGTCACTTTTTTCCTCTCCTTTGTTTTTTTTACCCCTTGCTTCAAATATCATTGTTTCAGTATGATGTGTTAGGCCAGGACTAAACTGTCATTTTGTACGTGTATGAGGAGGAGGTTGTGTTGTGGTAGGGTGTAGTGAAACCTGATGATGGCTCTCCCTCTCCTTCTACGCCACGTGTATCTTCCATGTGATTACAGCAGGAAATCACCAGTGACTTACTTGCACATCGCGCGGCTATGATTATTGACTTTTCAATGCGCGAGAAAGCATGACTTAGAACGCTGCTGCCAATTGGTACTCCCTTCACTTCTTAGCATAAAACATATAATTGAAGGATTGATGTTAATCATAAATATAAGATATAGTTTATATATTTATTAATTTTTTTAATTTACTTCTATTGATACTCCCTTAACAATAATTAATTAAAGAGAAGAGAGAATGAAAAAATTAAGGAAGATGACTAAGGTGTATTAGAAAATACATGTTATATCAACAAATCTCTTTAATATCATTAAATTAGATAAATATGTCTTATTATATTAAAGATAGAAAAAATTTAATATAAAATTAATGAAGAGATGGTTGTTTTGTGGAAAAGGTTTATCTAATAGGTAAGAAAGTGGTTAAAATGTTAGGCAAATAAATATCTGCAAAGTATATATAATGCAGTATGTGAAGAAAGAATAATGAAGTTGTAGTAGTAGTAATAGTAATGAAGGATATATGGTGGGAATTAATTAAAGAGGAGAATTATTGGAGTAAGTTTTTGGGTTTGGAACGAGCAAGCGGTTTCGTGGGAGTCTCAATCGTTTATTTGGTCTCATTATGCAAAAAAGTTCGAAAGTGGTCTCAAAGTAAAGGAAGAATCTCCCAATCACAACAGCTACCACCTTTCTTTTCTTTCATTTTTCCTTTTTCTTTCCATCATGTTTAACAGCCTCAACTACCTATTACTTTACACAACGGGTTCGGGGTTCTTTTTTCTGTGATTTACTATTTTATTCCTAGATTCTCTATAATTCAGTCCTCCAAAAATGATTTTCTACAGTTCACGCTTCAACTTTGTGATTCTGTTTCAACTTTCAAAGTACTATTTTGTTCATGATTGATGTTTAAGCTCTCAATCGCCCATTATCCCAATCTACCTTATATATGTTAATAAAAGTTTTTCTTGTTGATAAAAATGTGATTCAAATTTCGTCATCAGTGTAAAAATTTTTACAAACACTTTTATAAGTACTACCTCCGGTCTTTATTAATATAATACATATTTATCTAATTTGATTAGATTAATGAAGTTAGTTAGTATGATATGTATTTTCTGAAATACCATAGTTATCTTCTTTAATTCATTCATTTATCCTCCTCTTTGATTATGACGTCAATATGAATAAATTATGAAAAAATTGATAAATATGAAAACTATATCTTATATTTAGAATTAAGATTAACTTATTAAATATATCTTATATTAAAGATCACATGTGAGGATTATTGTAATCACAAACACGACAGATCTTATCTCTAATAGAAACCATTGAGACTCACCAGACATGAATTTCTTAGTCTTACTTTATTGAGCACACAATATTGGAGGCAAAAGGGAAATAGCATTTCCGAGCCTTTTCTCAGAAAAATTACAGGTAAATTTCACGCAAAGTCTCTATTATTTTCTAACACCAAATTAACTACACGTACACGCGTCCCTCGCACTACTTCAATATTTCTTCCTCTACGTACTAAAGTCCTATATAAATCATTGTGTAGGAGGATCTGACAGTCAAAACTCAGAAGAGTTGCCTCCAAAATTATTATTGCTTCTTTCTTTCTTTCTGCTCTCTCCCTCAAATCATAAAACCCTTCTCTTCTTCATTTAGTTAGTTTCAAGCCCTTTCTTTCTTCATCTTCCTTCTGCGAAAATGTCTCAAATCACTGTAAATTCTCCCAAACACTGCGCCACCAAGAAAGGAGTACTTCACATAGAGAAGAAGAACTACAAGAAGCTCTTGTTCATCATCTCTTCATGCTTCTCCCTGATTTTGCTTCTCATCCTTTTCTTCTGGTTTATCCTTCGACCTTCAAAACCTCAATTCTCTCTCAAAGAACTTGACGTCTACCAGCTCAATCTCTCTGGCCCTTACCTCAACTCCACAATCCAACTCACCCTCCTCTCCAAAAACCCAAACCAGAAAGTTGGAATTTACTACGACGAGTTTCAAGTTTATGCCACTTACAAGAGCCAGCAGATAACCATGGATTCTTATATTCCTCCTTTTTATCAGAGCCAACAGGAGAGCAATCTCTTGTCTGCTTCTTTGGTCGGAAATGGCCTCTCTGTTTCCCCTTCTCTTGCTTATGAACTGGCACGTGATCGACTTGATTCAAGATTGCTGGTTGTGAATGTCAAGGTTAATGGGAAACTTCGATGGAAGGTGGGAACTTGGGTGTCTGGTCGTTCCAGGTTTAATGTTAATTGTGTTTCATTCGTTGGCTTTGGACCTTCTTCTTCTGGTCCTCTCAGTTCAAACCAGGGGGCTCAGTGTTCTACTGATGTTTGATTAAATTCATCCTAAGCCAATCACAGCATCATAATTTAATCTGCTGCTTTTAGTAGTAAATTAAAGTTTTTCATATTGGTTTTTGTAGCTTTTGGTTGGCTTTGAGGTTGAGATGGATGGATCTCTGTACATATAAAATATATGAAAGATGTAAGGCCAAAAAAGTTAGAATCTTTCATGGGTGAGAATGAAAAAGCTTGATGCTTGCTTATTAGATTGTTGTAAAATCTTATCTCTTTGTTTCACTTTTATTTTTCCTACTCTCTTTCTCTCTTTTATCTATCCCAATATCTCTCTGTGGAATATTTTCCTTTTGGGAGTGGATTCATGTGTAGATACTGGGTCACCTAGCGAGGAAGAAGAGATGATTTTGATTGAGAAAAAGGTAATATATATGTGTGTGTGTCTGTGGGAATTGCAATTGAAATATTTTCTTGTCAAAGAATCTGCATATTACATATACAGTAGTATTATACATGTCAATTCATTCCTTGCCTTTCAATAAGAAGAACAAGACATGGTAGGCTTTAAATACAACTTTTGGTGACCATTTGAATCAAATTATTTTGTTCCTTCTTTTGGGAATCATATAAAATAACCCATGTGTCTATAGTCTGTGTAAAAGAATATCCCAGAACCAGAAGATGCTAAAGTGAAGAGAAGATGTAAGAACCCAAATAGATGCTTCATCTACCATTCTTGTGCGTACAGTCAGTAAATTCCATAGTCCAACTATTAAACCCAGTTAAAATTATGAGTGTACAGATTAAGCAAAAAAAAAAAGTATGATAAAAAGTACATTAAATTTATTACCACAAGTCAACTGTGATAATTGATCAACGCATGATCAGATTATTGCTTCTCTTTTTCATTATAGATGATATATTAAATTATATGATGCGGACAAAAACAATTCCATTTCCCATTGCTTTTTTGGGGAAACGAGAAGAAACTGGGAAACCAGTGCCACAATTTTGAGAAAAGTCAGATAACTTTCTAATGAGTTTTTTTTTTTGGTTGAAAAAAAGACCAGAACTACTCGACAACTGGAACCCATATGAAACTGAAAATGGGAAGCCATTTCAGTATTTACAAATACAGCAACACTATTACAGATTTTAATGGAAAACGACAGGCACTACTATAGCACACACTTGTCCTATCTTGGCGTTACATTCCAATCACAACAACTCTTTATAGAAAGTACCTTTGAACTTGTTGGCCTTTTACCTTTTTAATTAAATTTCTCTTCAGGTTGGAAACTTCACTAGAATAATTGAGTATCGTTGAGGCTAATTTTTCTTTTTTACAGAATATTGTTGAGGATAATTGAAAATGAAATTTTCAACATAATTTTTTATTCATAAAGTTAAAATTACCAACCTTATTTAAAGATGATCAAAAAAATTGTTTCTCATCCTAGCTATTGTTGGTCTATGTAATGATTTTTGGACCCTGTGTGTGTGTGTGTGTGTGTGAGAGAGAGAGAGAGAGAGAGAGAGAGAGAGAGAGAGATTTTTAGTAGATACACATATACTACTAACATAGAATTGGTCTAGTAATATAAGATTCAATTAGATTTTTCTTGAGTATCGAGTTTAAATATCAAAGGAGTCAATTATGTTGAGAGAGAAGGGAAAGTCACAAACCCTAAATTAGATACCAGATGATAAAGGGCACAAAAAAGTAGATACACACATAGTAAGGTGAAAGATGCAAGTATACGTATACATTGTTTGTATATGTATGCATATTAAATAAAGACAAATTTGTTTAAAGGTAAACGGAGAGATAAAAGGAGTTGAGACTTGAGACACTATAACTGACTGTGGACGAAGGACCAGCAATTATAAAAAGTGAGAGAGTGGGATGCAATTTAGGGAAAGTTACTTTTTCATGATTTGAATTTGATGAAATTAATATACTTATTTCTAAGCGTGCGTTCGGCATAAGGAAAAAAAAGCGCTTATAAGGTCAAACCATGGTTTGAGGGTGGTACCAACCGAACACACAAATTTTTCAAATAATCCCGTTTTTTAAGAAAATCCCGTTTTTCATAAAAAAAGCTATTAATCTCAGAAGCTATTTCTCTTCACTTTTTGAACTCTGATTATTACCGTTGGGATAATAATTATCACACTGACCCTGTACTTTTTCTCTTCCCTCTTTTCCTTTTCGCGTGGAAACTTTCATTCTCTCGTCTTCTCCATTTTCTGAAACAGCTCCGTTTCCTTCTCCGTTTCCCCGGTCGGTGTTCTCATCTTCGAACTGTGTGTGTGTGTGGATCGCAGCTGCACCTTGGCGTTCCCATTCTCTTTCAGATCCCAGCTGCACCTTGTTCCCATTCTCTTTCAGATCGGAAAAGCTTCGCTTCGCGGCTTCGATCTGAAACGCATTCGCTTCTCTCGCGGTGAACGGAAAGCGGTGAACGCTCTCGGTTTCCGTCTCCGTCGGCCGTCCCTTCTCCGAGAGTCACCGTCCTCTTCTCTCTTCGCCGGCCGTCCTAACCTGAACCTGAGTCCTGAACCTCCGAGAGTCACCATCGACGGCGACTTGAAGTCTCTCTTCCTCCACTCTTCTCATTTTATTGGACGATCGATTTGGTAAGTACACTCCAGATCTCTGTTATTTCTGAGTTTTTTTGGGGCTAGGCGAAATCCATTTGCTTTTGTGTTCAGTTCTGCGATTTCTTCTGGTCCTTTAAGTTTTTCGTTCTGCAATTTGTTTTATTTTGTTTAGGTCCACTCCAGGTTTCGTTCTGTTATTAAACGATGGGTTTGTTTGATTTTGCATCGATTTCTCGTTTGTTTTTATTCTTTCGTTCTGCATTTGGTCTTTATTCTGTTATGAGACGATCAATTTTGTTTAAAATCGATTTGTTTGATTTTGTTGAAGCCCACTCCAGCATTTTCTTTATTCTTTTTTATCTCTGGAGTTAGGATTTCATTCGGCAAAATGAGAAGCTGCTGAAGGATTTTGGATTTCTCTGGAGTTTATGCCTTTTAATACTCCTTTTCTTCTGAGTTCTGGCTGCTGTCATTGTTTTTGTAAACTTCAGCTCTGAAGCGTTTGTTTGTTTTGATTTGATGGGTTATTATGGAAAGTTTTGGAGCAATTTCAACACGAATTCACTGGTTCACTTTGATCTCACTTAGAACTGTTTAAAATTTTTTAAAAATCTAGGCCTCTTTAACACGCCTCAGGTCAGGTCTCTTTATCTGCTGGAGTGGGCTTAAACAAAATCAAACAAATTGATTTTATTGGAATGATTATTAATGCATGTCTGCTGCAAGTTCTTCTTTTGAATGATTGTTAATTGTATGCTGAATCGGCTATTGGCAGTTTTCACTGGTAGTATGAAACAGTTTATTCCTGATGAACAATGCCACCTCTTATAAAAGTTGGCCTTGAGAATTTTTAAAGTACTGGCGTTAGGTTATAAAATCATATGGGGTTTTCAAACCTGCCATAGATCAATCTATTGATGATTTCTTTGGAAATTGTTTTGATGAAAGGAGAGCTTACACCAACATGCCCGTCTCCTATCACAAAAAATTCAGAGAGCAAGATCCAGGTGTCTTTGCCTTTAGGCTTGAATTTCTGTAAAGCATTATCTGCTGGTGTCTTTATTTATTTTATCATTTCAGACATTTGTTTGTACGTTTTCTAGTTGCTTGGTTAATTTGGAATCTGTCTTTCTTTTCTGAATAATATTTCTTTTCGTGTGCTAAAAGTGTCCTTAGCAATCTGACACTGGTTCTACGAGCTTACATTATCTCAGTCCAAAGCTAGACAGGATGACATTTTATGTTGCTTTTGTCTGATGATGATGAATTTTTCTTGTTTGATGTAGTTGGCTGTTGTAAACTCTTCCTTACCTTTTCATGCTCACTTACTGTGAGTGCAAATCCTTTCTGGCTAAGATTAAAGAAATGTTTTAGTGTGCTTAGTTTATTCTTCCATCTTGTCTAAGCTCATTCTCTTCTTGCGGGAAGCCTAAAATATAGACGAATCTCCATACCTTTCCTCCTCTTTGATTACCTAGAGAAAGCTTGCTTATATTGCCAAGATGGCATTCTTTTATTGTAAGAAGATATTTAATGTTATACACTGATGATTTGTTTGGAGTTGCAGGATGTTAAAATTGGAGATATATATGATGATGCAAAAGTTGTCTGGGTGGATAAAAGTTTGTTGTAGTAACTTACATACTTTTTACTGTTTGAATGGTTATTAATATAAATTTTTGGCAGATATCTGATATTGATGAAGAGGAGATCCAGAAGCTTCAGAAGAAGTTCAAAGAAGGAAGTCATGTTCGAGTTCGGATCCTTGGGTTAAGGAATTTGGAAGGACTTGCTACTGGAACTTTGAAGGTTGTCATGTTTTTGGGGGAGGGGGGATAGTATGGGAGTTCAATCAAACAGAAATAGGTTTTTCCATTTAATCTAGAAAGAGGCAAAGATGGACTACTAGATGCTGTAGCTTTTCTTAGGGTTCACGTCTGAAGCATAATCTTCAAAATGTTTGGCCATAGTTACTCTATTGACGTTACTTTATTCTTCTTTCCTTCTGATGACTTTCTTATGCTTAATAATAACTGGAGTCAAGGTGTGTTTGTGTGCGTGTTTTATTCTAATTTGAGTTAACAATTTTTTCAACACCAGTTTTCTTCAAATTACGTTTCTGTTAACAGATGTATGAGTTTTGATATTCAACAGTGCCTCTTTTTTGTGCTTGGGATCAAATGCTGAGTTCAATAATCTCTTGTGGTTATTTAATAGTTATAATTGTGAATTGGCATAAGGTCATATTTAATAGTTATAATTGTGAATTGGCATAAGGTCATATGTGGTGTTATTTCTCTTGCTTCTGTTTTGTCACTGTCTATGTGACAATGTTGGTTGATATGGTTTTTTTGGGGTCTATAATAAAGTGCCATTCTAAAAGATAGTTCACTCTTGGTCTAGCTTTCTGATTGAGTCTTTAAGCAAGCAGGGCTTTATTATTTTTGCTTTACTATTTCTGCCTCCTTGTCCACTTCATGTATTCATTGTCAACTTAGCAACAAAATGAGTAAGGTGAAAGCATCCTGGGATGTAAAAAGCACGAAAATTTTTATTGACTTGTGCATAGAACAAGTTGAGAACACATAATTGGGCACCTTCCTCCATGTCTCTCCCACGCCCTACTGATATTCGGAATTTGTACTTTGGTGTTTTGTAGAAAAAATTTATTATTTTAACAATTTTTTAATATACTTATATATATATATATATATATATATATATCTCTTTAGAGACTAGGTAGGAGTGGTAAAAAAAACAGAAATTAAGGACACGGGCACACTTGCAAAAATCAAAACCATTCCAAAGAATTTAACCCAGGTTGTGAAAGGAAATGAAAATTAATATAGTGTACGCCTTCAGTATGTACGTTTGATCTAATTTTGTAATATACTATATAATTGACTAATGTTATAATTTTAAAATTTTTGCATCTATTTTTTTATATTATATAATTGACAAATGTTATAATTTAAAAATTTTTTGACAAATTTATTTCATTTATTGTAATTATTATGTAATTTAATGTGAAATAATACTTAAAATATAATCTTATCCTTTATATGTAATTATCATAAAAGTTAATGTCCTTTTTAGTCATTTGACCATGAAAAAAGCTATTCTGATCAAATCATCCAAACACTCTCATTTTATCAAAATCACTTTTTCCCATAATCTATTTTCCTATAATCTATTCTCCAAAAGCTATTCTCTCCAGAATCTATTCTCCAAAAGCTAATAAGAACACACCCTAAAGCTAAAAAATTGCATCCTATTTTCAGAATTTATTATGAAAACATATTATAAGGTTCTAATAAAATTACTATGAGTTGCTTTTGATAATAATTTTTTTGATAATTGCCTTAGAATAATACAATAAATAAAAAATTAGCTCATTAAGTGTATTTATATTTTTTTTTTTTATCAAAAAATTAACATAACTATGATTTATTTTGTGCCTTTGTAGTTGTGAAATTGAGGTGATGAGTATAGTTATAGTGGCGTCTTGCCTAGTTGGGGAATGCCTTGAATTGTGAGACAAAATTAGTAAGGCAAGACACTTTTAAATGTGTGTTAGGTATGAGGGTTCAATAGAATTATTGTTAAATAATTGAGTTATTTTTTACTTTGGGGTAGTCATAAGGTGTATCATTAAACCCAAAAAAAAAGAAAAAAGAGTAGAAAGTAGGGGTTCGAAATTTTGGCATGGCCCAACAATTTTCAACACAGGTTTGCTTTACGAAAATCTGAAATGATTTTTGTCAAAAAAGCTGAGACTCAGCTTTTTTCCCAGCATACACTCAGTCCCCTCCCCTCCCCTCCCCCAACCACC
Organism: Inga oerstediana; assembly: GCA_963210345.1. Lineage (NCBI taxonomy): Eukaryota > Viridiplantae > Streptophyta > Magnoliopsida > Fabales > Fabaceae > Inga > Inga oerstediana. Next base: position 13,550,161 of record OY723402.1, read on the forward strand.
ACGACTTAAAAAAATTTAGGGAGAATTACAATGAGGTCCCAAGGAAGAAAAAAAATAAAAAAATGGTTCTTATAGATTACAAAATAAAAAAAAGGTCCCATTAATAACTCCAGGAATCTGTATTGATAACTCGTTAATAACTCCATGAGCTTGTATTAACAACTCTATGGGACCATTTTTTCATTTTGCAATCTATTGGGATCATTTTTACATTTCTCTTCTTCCTTAGGACCTTAGTATAATTCTCCCAAAATATTTCAGGTTACTAATGTTGCAGGAAAAATATTTTTGAATGTAGAATTAGAAATTAATTAATTTGAGATACCGAATGATAAAAATATTTCAGAGTGCAGTATACAATTGAATCCAAATAAATAAGAATATATAAAAAAAAGAAAAAAAGACCCTCACCCCAAAATTGAAGGGATGAGCATTTTGTGCTCATCTTTTGGATGAGCATAGTATGAGGACCCGACGGAGTGATTAGATGATAAGTGGTGTGCCATGTGGATCTTATTAGTCAAACAAGAAAAAATTAACGATCAAATTTAACCATGTTAACTAGAAGGTCAATATTACTATATTTTGAGACTTTCAGAACAATGTTAAGATAAAAAAAATTTTCAATGTTAAGATGATCAAAAAAATTGTTTCTCATCCTAGCTATTGTTGGTCTATGTAATGATTTTTGGACACACACACACACACACACACACACACACACACACACACACACACACACACACACACACACACACACACACACACACACACACACACACAAAGAGAGAGAGAGAGAGATTTTTAGTAGATACACATATACTACTAACATAGAATTGGTCTAGTAGTATAAGATTCCATTAGATTCTTCTGGAGTATCGAGTTTAAATATCAAAGAAATCGATTATATTGAGAGAGAAGGGAAAGCCACAAACCCTAAATTAGATACTGGATGATAATATAATGGCAAAAAAAAAATAGATACACATATAGTAAGGTGAAAGATGCAAGTATACGTATACATTGTTTGTATACGTATGCATATTAAATAAAGACAAATTTGTTTAAAGGTGAACGGAGAGATAAAAGGAGTTGAGACACCATAACTGACTGTGGACGAAGGGCAAGCAATTATAAAAAGTGAGAGAGTGGGATGCAATTTAGGGAAAGTTACTTTTTCATGATTTGAATTTGATGAAATTAATATACTTATTTCTAAAGCTAAAAAATTGCATCCTATTTTCAGAATTTATTATGAAAACATATTATAAAGTTCTAATAAAATTACTAAGAGTTGCTTTTGATCATAACTTTTTTGATAATTGCCTTAGAATAATACAATAAATAAAAAATTAGCTCATTAAGTGTATTTATATTTTTTTTATCAAAAAATTAACATAACTATGATTTATTTTGTGCCTTTGTAGTTGTGAAATTGAGGTGATGAGTATAGTTATGGTGGCGTCTTGCCTAGTTGGGGAATGCCTTGAATTGTGAGACAAAATTAGTAAGGCAAGACACTTTTAAATGTGTGTTAGGTATGAGGGTTCAATAGAATTATTGTTAAATAATTGAGTTATTTTTTACTTTGGGGTAGTCATAAAATGTGTATCATGGAACTTTTCTTTAAACCCAAAAAAAAAGAAAAAAGAGTAGAAAGTAGGGCTTCGAAATTTTGGCATGGCCCAACAATTTTCAACACAGGTTTGCTTTACGAAAATCTGAAATAATTTTTGTCAAAAAAGCTGAGACTCAGCTTTTTTCCCAGCATATACTCAAACCCCTCCCCTCCCCCCACCACCGCGACTTAAAAAATTTATAATTAAACAAAATAAATGAAAAAAAAACACTCTAGAAACCTGTTTAAAACGGAGGGTCAGTTGCCCACTCACCAATCAGAACCAAACTTAATGGCTACGCAAAATAAAAGACACCCCCTCGTCCCTCCTATAACAAAAATGTGAAATACTTGTTATAAATATGAAATAATAAAAACGAAAAAGTTAAAATATCATTAGAAATTATCCCTTTATCTATTGTGCAATCTAGTCTGGGCCTGGGCTGTCATGAACACGGCCTCACTCATCTTAGATCCATTAGAATCTGGAAACAGCCCAGTCATAGCGGCCCAAATTAATTAGTGATTTCCATTATCCAACATATAAACCCATCAACCGCTTGTTCTTAGGTTCAATAGGGCTCGGACACTTTCACCAAAGGGAGATGATTCTGTGCTCGTTTGGAAGAGCTTATTTTTGTCCAAAATGTGCTTATAATTCGTGATTTACGGTATACGAGGTAAGTATGTGAGAGGAGTTTTTTCTCGGCTTGCGTAATAAGTGCGTTTTGACTGTTCAAAACGCTATCACAAACACCCCCAGATCTATCTTGGAACTGGTCAAGGTACTGAGGCATTTTAGCTATTAAGTGTCTAGATAAACACCTGAGATAATTGATGGTTCATCCTATCTAATATTGGTATGATCTAAAAGGAAATAAGATTTCGTCCCATCCTTAGATCATAGGTGAGCCCAGCCTCTTTCCTAAAATTTTGATATAAAATATATATATATATATATATATATATACAAACCCATCAAAATCATCCAAGAAAATAATAAAACAGTTTGACCAACATTATAATTTATAAATTTATTAGGATTAAAATGAAATCGTTTACTAATAACCTCGAATGAGGTTTACGCGGGCCAGTATTAGACTCGTCTTGATCCTTTTCACAAATCAGAATCGAATTCCCTCTTCTCATCGCCCCAATTCCTTTTTTAGGATCCCCACAATCCCCAAAAATTGAAGACTCTGCTACGCCTGCCACCGCGCCCTCAGCCTCGTCCCCACCGGAGAAGCCACTCGACCACCCTCCCTTATCGGCTCCGCCGGTAGGCCTCCGTCATCTCTGAATTCCTAATATTTTATTCTTTCACGTTGATGTAGGTCTTTGAATATGTCAGTGAATTCGTTTGTTACTCCTGTATTGTCGTGCTAAACCCTTCTTTTTGCATGTTGGGTATTATTTAATGTTGGGCAGTATACTTATTTGGGTTGCGACTTATTAGACGAGTTCTTTCTCAGCGAGAGATGTTGCATTCGTTAGAGACATTTTGCTGTGTTAGAGCATGATATTTAAAATATGAAAACTCAGAAATCTGATGCCATTTGAATCTGACAGTTCTGCAGAAGGGAGGAATGGATTTGTTCCATTAATCTTGTACGCTAGCTCATATATATCAATGACATTGCATCGGGGGTAATGGTTGAGTTACTTTGTTTTGAAATGTTTTATTCATTTGTATCGATTTTGCATATACAAATTCTTTGTTAGGCTCAGCCTTCTCCGGGCACAATTGATCAAAAACGTATTTTGTTCAACACTACTTTACAATGCAATGAGATGGAATCTGATAGTGGAATTTATGTAAATAAACATCCATGATCGACCCATATTTACTTTTGTACGTGTTTACCTTAGTTATTGTATCCATTATAAGGTAGCTACATGAATCATTAGGGAAATATTTGTGTAAAAATGTGGAGACACTCCATAGTAAAAAATATTTCCTTCACTACTGAAGGATTAACTTCCTTGGGTGAAGAAAACCCATTCACATTGGGAAACATTGCATGGGTTTGATCTGTATTCCTTTGAGTTCGGCCTTGAAAATTGACTATCATGAACATAACTATTTGCTTCTTTAAACATTACAACAGGCAGTGAACCTCCCTCTACTTTAAACAAGGAGTTAGATGATCCCTTCAGGATATGTCTCCTAATCCCCTTCATCTCTCCACTCTAAATTTGAATGCTAAATGTTGAAGTGATTAATGAGAGTCATATTTTTCTTCACCTAGTTTTTTTTTTGGGCGCCCAGGGGGTTCTCCTTCTTTAGTTTAACTCTATAGATATGCTTAAATAGCTAACAAAGCCCCATAAGTGGAAAAGTATTCATCAATCAGTCCCAGATGTCCTCACATTGTTCTCCTGCTTTCTGGTTCACCGGCAGTTTTATCACTAACACCTCTTCCTGGAATTTCTGTTATCCATTCGTCCGTTCTCTATTCAGCAATTTACTTGTGCCATTCAGACTTTGGAGATGATAATTTTGCGCATCAATATCAGTTAATTTTTTTCTCAGAATGAATTTTCATTTGTTTTTCCAGTTGACCATTGTCTTTTGTGTTTGAGACATGTCTTTTAGTGTTTAACTCTGGCAATATATTTATTTATCAGCTTTTACTTATGGGGAAAATCTCTATGTCTGATTCCCTGCTGTTACTAGGGCTTATTATCTGTGATTATTGAATACCAATCCCAAAAGTACTATAATAGGGCTTTTCCATTCTTATATCATGTTTTCCTTGGAAACGAATTTTTCTCGGGGTACCAAGCACTTGAACTGTCTAAGCTTCTCATAAATTTCACTAGCAAATATTCTTACAAAATCTTATGAAAGGTGTTGTTATGCTTATTTATAGTGGTGTTTGTCATGGATCTGGCCGCTTCCATTCATTGAATGGATGGAGGAGTTAATTCTAAACGGCATTTTGAGTATTTTTTAGCGTTTTGATGTAGATTTACTTGTTTTCCACACATTTTGTGTCCACGCCCATATTATTATTCCTTAATAATAAGAACTATGGTTCTTCTTTTGACTCAAATTCTAGTGGGGAGTTCTAGAAACACTCTCAATGGCATGTCAATTAGAAGAGCATTGATTTAAATGCATTTCTGCTGGTGTAGATGGAAACTGAAGCTGGTCAACAACATAAGGCAGAGCGCTCAAGGACAAGATGGACAGCATCCCTTGACAAGATATTTGCCGACTTGGTTGTCAAGCAGATTCAGTTGGGGAATAGACCAAACAATGTTTTCGACAAGAAGACATGGAATCACATTCGTGATGAGTTTAATAGGCAGACAGATCTAAACTTCAATAACAATCAACTGAGGAAGCATTTGGATGTTCTCCGAACACGCTTCCATAATTTGAAGTCTGCATATGATCAAAATAATGACTTTGTTATAAATGATTCTTGCTGCATTGGATTTGACCTTTGGGAAGATTTGGGGGTAAAACATTCTTTCTTCATTGAAACAAATTTGTTCTTTTCACCATGCTTCTCATGAATTCTGATGTTTTACATACAGGCTCAGCAAAGGCCTGAACCAGTTAAAGTGAAAGACTGCCCTATATATGAGCAACTATGCGCAATCTTCACAGATTCAGCTGCTGATGGGAAATACGCTCAATCCAGTCATTATGAAGAGTTGGACAAGTCTGTTGAAACAAATGCCGCTGGCTTAACTTCATGTCCTGAAGGTGGAGTCTCGCATACGGAAAACCCATCGTCAGTATCAAAACCAGTGCAGGGGAATACCTCAACTCCAGAGAAGGTGACGAAGAATCCTTCAGATAAGAAAAAGAAACGTCCATGTGAGACCCAAACTCCCAGTTTGGATCAAGACACGTGCGATGCCATGGCCGAGGCTTTGTTGGAGATGGTTGCTGCTTCAAGGTTAAGGACTGTTGCTTCAACTGCAAGTGATGATAAATATTCCATAACAAATTGCATTAGAGCTCTGGATGAGATTGAAGTCATTGATCAGAAGCTCTACCTTTCTGCATTGGACCTCTTTGAGAACCCTAGTTTAAGGGAGACTTTCATTTCCTTAAAAAGCGACCAGATACGACTGGCATGGATTCAAGGAAAGTGTGCTAAAAGTTCTTCCTCTTAGATTAAGGGCGTTTTGGGAGGGAGCATTGAGCAATGTTGATTTGCTCAGGCGCAGCTTACGAGTTTTGTTCATATGGCCTTCTTTTTGCTGGAAATGATACTGATCTAGTTACCACCGGTCACAACCTGCTGCTGCTTCACGCCTTCACCTCTTGCTCTACTTTTCCTGCATAACGTTTTGCATTTTTTGCAGTCAAATTGTTTATTTTAAAAAAATAACTTTTAAGGAAACAGTTACTGGAGTCTTGTAAATGGACAAACCTTGTACATTATTGCTAATCTACTTAACATGAGGTTTTCCAATCAGTTAATTAAATGTGGCTTTTCTCTGTTTTTTTTGGGGGGGGGGGGGGGGGGCGGGGACGGACTTCTTCATGATTTTTAAAATTTATATTTAAGCATTTTGATTTCTTCTTCAGGGTGCTGTCTATTTTGAGTATTTTCTTTAAAAAAATTTTAAATCGATCATCAGATTCTATCAATAATTTAAACAAGGAAATTGCCACGCCAAATCTATTTTTTGAGGTAATCAAAGTTGATCGACTAATTTGTATTTCACTTGTATGAATTTTTGGCATTTATCCAGAGTTTAAACAAAATGTTTGAATTCATCCCTTAAATAATCTAAATAAATTACTGGTAAAAAAAAAATCTAAATAAATTAGGTTTACACTTTACACAATAGTGGCCCCCGTGACACTGCCTATATAATCATGCCAACTAGTCAACTACTGCCATCTATGAATATGGAGTACCACAACAGTACTGCCCTACAGTATAATAGGGCTCACCCAATGGCAGGCCCAACATCATATGGATTCTTCGATTGTTTCTTTGGATTTTTTTCTTTCATAAAAAAGAAACAAAAATTGCTGCTACTATAACACCACAGGTCCAACATTACTAAGAAGTCCAAAGAACAAACGATTAACATGAATGTATTGCCATTTTCAGCGCTAGAAGCCTAGAACTTGTTGTTTGATGCTAGCAAGTTGTTATGAGATTTCTTTTGGTGAATATTCACATTCACTTTTTGTTTATTTTTGTTTATAGTAATTCTCCCATATATCTATCATCAATCAACACCTCAATACTCATTATCAATAAATATTTCTAATATGAACAAAAGATATGAAAAACACTTGTAAAAATTCTATATGATGGACAACAACCTAATCTTCTAGAATTCATTTGTGGTTTGTGATTCAAGACACAATTAGAGATATTTCAAGACATCAAATCAAATCACAACACATAAAATCATAATTTAGGAGCACGAAAAAATAACGATTGAGGGTTATTTTCACATGTGGATCCAACGCGTTAAACTGATCCGAAACTGTGTCGGCGACAACACCTGACCAAATCAAACAAATAAAGAGGTATTTTTAAGCTTATCTGGAAATGCTTTTGAGCTGGAACCTGTAAGACCTCACAGTTGATTAAGGAGTAGTCAACACGATAAGAGTTGACCGACTTGGTCGCATACACATTTGCGGTCACCTCTTGACAACGAAATAAGGGCCTTTAGTACGGGCTGTTGTTTTCGACGTAGAACTTGGGCTTAAAAAAACAATCACACCGCAACTTGTAATTATGCATTTCTAATTAATGCCACATGTAACCAACGTGAGAGTTGGATTTAGCGGAAGAAGTTGATTTCTCATAACGTGATAAATCAATGTTTGAATCCCTATTGAAAAAGATACCCACATTTAATCCTCAACAGTGTCTTGACAAATTTATACCACCTATATAGGGGAAAGAGGTATTTCCATTGATTTTCCTCTCCATTTACTTTCTATTGAGTATGTGCTCGTTTGGAAGAGCTTATTTTTTGGCAATAAGTGCTTATAATTCGTGATTCACGGTATACGAGGTAAGTATGTGAGAGGAGTTTTTTCTCGGCTTGCGTAATAAAGGCTTATTTCTCAAATTTAAGCTCTTCCAAACACACCTTATATTTACCATTAAATCAACTTTCAATGGTTGATATTTATCATGATAGATTTTTATTATAATGGTATTCTTTACATATTATTAAATCCCAACTATTAAAAGTTCATCTAATTATAGATACACTTAATGGAGAGTCAATGGAGAGGGATCTCAATAAAGAGCCGCCCCCCCCCCCCCCCTTATAGCAGTCCCCATACAATTATTCACCTTAGTGATATAATGCAGCGAGTGATTTGACAAAAGAAAACATTTTTGAATTGATTTGGTTAATGGGTCGAGAGTTTACTTGGTACGTAGCTAATTAGTGATCTCCATTCTCCAGCCAACAGCTTCATATTTGGCGTTGATTTTGCAGGATGATAGAGAAAGCCTTCAACTTAATAATCAGTGAGGTTACCATTCAACTTTACCAACAAAATAAAACAGCATGAGTTACTTAGTCAGTTACTATCAGTGCATATTTGTGCGCGCGCGCGCGTATTGATATATATATATATATATATATGTATGTATGTATCTGTGGGGGGGGGGGGGTCTTGTTTAAGCTCACTGATCTTGATGTAGTTGAACTGAGAAAATCCCAACTCAATTACATTCCCACCTCCCATGGTCGAGGGATGGAGTGATTTGCAAAGGCCAATATCCCAATCTTTTAAATTTTTCTTAGTATTATAAAGGTGTTGAACATACCAAAATCCAGTTGGTCTGGCAAGATGAGGCATTAGGTCCTTTAAGCAATATTTATTAGCTTGAGAGGGTCGGTCCCTATATGGACCTTTGCAGTACCCAAATCCGGATCAGTATGGACTCATGGAATCCTTGAGAAAGAGGCTGATCTAAGATATCAAATGCATTATATATATCCAGCTTCTATAAGACCTGGCTTCTATAAGATTGAAAATTCTATATCATGTATAGTACTTTTTAATCTCAGCACCTTACACTTAAATCATAATTTAACAAGTGATTAGCAGGGGTCATGACCACCATTTTATGTCAATATTCTCGCCTTCATGGTCATGGCCACAACCCACAATTAATATCAATTCAAATGAACTTAGATGGATCTTTATTTTATGTTATCACTAAAAATGAAAATTATAGATAATTTGTCGCACCGATCTAAGTTTGTAGTTTTGCTTCAATTTGTTTTTGTTTTCTTTAAATGAAAACGATGTAATACCTGAGAGTCAAACAAATTGCAATAATGTTGAATAATAGGGTTAGGCGAGAATCATGTGAGGCTGAATGGGGCTAATGTGTTAGAGTAATATAAGTTAAATGAGCGCCTAAATCAAGGCTTCAATTATGAAGATATGGAAGGTGCCCCAGAAAGCCCGGGACCATTAATTAATTTGGTGAGAGAAGCCATCCCGATAGTTTAGGAAAAGATCGAGATTTGAATTATATTGCCCACTCATGCCATTGATTTCTCATAAGATGTGAGGAGTGTTTTCACTAACTCTTCAATTCTCTCCACCACTGAATGTCATAACCATTATATTATGTTTTAATCAGTGAGCTTTAATACTAGGTAACAATATCATATTTATAAATTTTTATTATATGTAATATTACAATAATATCTTATACATAACATTAAACCTTATTCATTAAAATATGGTCTAATGGTTCAAATATTAAATTGAAAGAGAAGTTAGTGAAGACACTCATTTCCCCGGTCATTTAGCACCCAAATATTCAAACATCTTTATCTTGGGACTCTCAAAACTTCAACCCTCTCTTGATAACATAGAATGAGACATATCTTACGCGTCATCATATCATCTCTGATCTTATCATGAATTGCAGACTTGGACTCACTCCCCTCTTCTCCATACAAACCAATTCTAACTCCAATACTCTATCCAATGTTTAGTTGTCTCAGCAGTATCGCCGCTTATAATATTTAGTTTGTATTTGATATTACTTATTTTATGATAATAAGTCTCTATTACGTAAGTCAAGATAAAACTCTTCTCATATATTTACCTCATATATTATAAATCACGATTTATAAATACTTATGAGTAAAAAAATAAGTTATCTCAGATAAGCACGGACTCTTAGGTATAAACCTGGAGTTGATGTGATTGTGTAAAAAGGATTCGGGAGAGTATTTAATATTAAGAACAAGATAAAGTGGTATTTTCATTGCTAATCATTCCTGTTTCTAATAACTTGAGATTATAACATTATTAAACTCGAGATCTATCACTTATAAGAGAGTTTTTACCCTGCTAGACTATAATTGGCTTGTATTTATCTTACGCCATAAAGCTGATGAATTTTTTTTAATATGTATGAAGTGGTTAATTCGGGTCCTATTTATAAGCAATTTTCTCTCTTATAATAAGGTTTGTCCTTTTTATAAACAACTTTCATTTTTTATTTAAAAATATAAGCTTCTTTTTTCTATTTTACTCCTACTAAATACTCATTCTCTTTTATATCTTATATTTTTTATTTATTCCCCCTCCTATACTCTTTTTCTAAAATAGGGACATAAATAAAACACTTTTTCTAAAATAGGGACATAAATAAAACATGAGGAAGGATAAATTTATAGTAAAAAAGAGAGGGAACAAGTTACGAGCGAGAAAGATGGGTAATAATTGAGGAGGATTGGCCATGTGAGGAGGCAGATGTCCGGTCCTTTTGGTAATTGGGAAGCGCGATGATCGGTAAAGGAACGTTTGCCCTACAAATTGGGGTGGGGGGCACTATAGGGCGGAGAGAGTGGTCCCGAACATTTTTAAATTTAATAGAGAAGGGCCAAGCGGAACCATGTCTGGAGACTGGAAAAGAAACCAGAGACACCGATATCTCATCGGATGACGTCATAATAATTACGTCAGAGGGGAGCAACTTGTGTTCGTACACAGCTCACATCTGCTGTGCACATGACTCGATCCCCAAATTTTTAATTCCTCTCACCAACCACTAGAGAATCCTTATCCTCCCTCTCATTACTGTTTTATTAATATATAGAATATCAGTATCCTTATCCTCCCTCTCCCACGGAAGAGAGAGAGAGAGGAAGGTGGGGTTGGATTCATTGTAACTGAAAAAGGCTTAATTATTTATGCGCAGTATAGTAGTTCGTGAACTGATATAAACTTATCAGAGAAACTAAAAACAGATATCGGAGGGATTGGATTAGGTTGTTGGATGCATGCATTTATCTATCGACACTCCATGTTAACCTCTATCTATAATAATAGGAAGATAGAGTTACTGTAGCCATATATGGTGCTTCTATTTAGTCACTAACGTAACATCACGATGTGATTCAGCCGCATGCTAACTAGTATTTTTTTTCATAGCCACGTACTTATTATATCATTCGTGGATCTTACAACTCATGACTTCACAGTCAAGAACACTATAAGAGATGTGTTTGGTATCAGCTGAGTTATAGTACCTGAACAACGCCATTTATACTAGTTATTCTTATCGGGATCAAATTAATAATGAGGGGTGGTATTAAGAAATTGAGATATGATTATTTAGGTGTGTTTATTTTGTATTTAAATTTTAAAATGTGTACAGAAATACGTACTCCTTCCGGTTTAAAATATAAGTCACTTTTAAATGCCTCACAGAAACTAAGATAAAATGGTTGATTAACTTATTAAATATGTTGTAAATTGGGGGGATACTCATTAAATATGATTTTCCAAAAAAAAAAAACAAAGACTCAGAGTCACTTTTAAAAATTAGTCACACGGACCAACAAGCTATTAGTTGGTATAGCTAATAAGCGGTCTCACATTGGTAAAGAGTAAAATATAAGTTTAAATATCAGGAAATGCACTTGTTGGAAAGAGACAAAAACTTTGTACACTCTAAACCTCGAAAGATAAACTTAATCAAATAGAAAAAAAAAATATTAATCACACAGGTAAAATTGATAAATAAACATTAATTAATCTTTAAGTGATTTACTTTGGCCTTTGGACCTATTTATAGAGTAGGGAGATTAGAGAATAATTTTTTTTGGCCCTATTATTAGATAGAGAGAAATTTTCATTTGAATGTATAACTTTACCATTTATATATTAGTGTATTAGCTCTGTTCTCTTGATAAATAATGTTTATTAAATAAGGATAAAATTAAAAAGTTGTTAAATTTTACCGAAAATTAAAGAAGTTTAACTTTTTTTTATCTCTATAAAATATGCTAAAGGTGATTTACGTATAGAACCAGATAAGTATATTATAAATCAAAGAATTATTCTAAAAAAAAATTGTGTTGTAGTCTTTACATGAGAGGGAGTAGTGGACGAGAGAAAAGCGAGTGAGTGTACTATCAAAAAAAAAAAAAAAAGCGAGTGAGTGATGAGTGATTAATGAGATTGGAATCAGTCGTACGGTTCGAGGAGCTGTCCAACAAATGTGACACAACAAGTCTGTCCACGACTCCAACCCCACTGCTCTCGCTCTCCCTCTCGATCTCTGGAATATGCTTTCATTCAATTTTTTACTTTTTTATCTGAGGAAGCAACTAAATTCAGGAATACCGATACTTACATGCTTCCACAGCGTCACCTCATATCTGTATCATGATTAATTAAAAAATTATAACTCATTTTATTTTAATTAATCATGATAGATGAGTCATCGAAAAAATTTAAATTTTTATAATTTTAAAAAACATAAATTTCTTAATTTAAAAAAAATAAAAAACACATTCTCTCCCATCATTCCTAAAATCATAAAATTTGAATTTCTTCGGATGACTTATCTATTATATAGGATTAAAATAATATCAATTCTTACATTTTAATTAATCAGAATATAGATGTGGCCCTCCTATAGTACTTCCTCATATCCTAAATATAAGACATGATTAACTTTTTTTGGAGAGACTGAGGAAACTAAATAAGTTATTTAATCATATAATATGTTATATATTCTTAGATTATATATCAGTTTATTAGTCAACCTAATTAATTTAGAGAAAAAAATAAAAATACTCTCAAGTAATTTAATTATCTTCCTTAATCTCTCCAAAAAAAATAACTTTAATTTATCTTATATTTAGGATCAGAGGTAGTATATAAGTATTTCTGCTTCTTAATTCAATATATTCTAGATAGTGTGTCTTTAATTAGACGTTTTTCCCTCCTTCCCTATTAATACTTGACTCCACCAAACAAGGGATCATTGCGAAGATGATGAAGGCAAGCATAGGCAATATTGTCATAACTCACCAGGAGAGTTCAACGACTTTATAGCTACTAACAGAAAAGCTTTCTTATAGGAGTATACACTAGTACAGAAAAGGATTTTTAGACTGATTTTGGATCCGGTCTTGATACAGCCGGTCTTAAAAGTATGTCATTTTTAAGACCCGTTTTGACACCGGTCTTAAAAGTTAGAAAACCGGTCTTAAAAGTCTAACTTTTAAGACCGGTTATATTAATAACAGATCTAAAAGTAACAATTTTAAGACCGATTGTCATGAGCACTGGTCTTAAAAGACCTCTGGGGGAAGGGTTTTAGAGAAATGTTTAAGACCGGTTGTTGAAAATAACCGGTCTTAAAAGTAATTTTAAGACCGGTTCTTTTCAACAACCGGTCTTAAAATTACTTTTAAGACCGGGTATTTTTATAACCGGTCTTAAAAGTGTTATATTTTGTTTTTTTTAATGTGTGTGATTAGGTTTTTACCAGAACGCATCCTTGAATTGCTACCTGCAATGCCATAGTTGTTAAGTACAATATGGTGTTCAGTTTGCTTCCACTTACAATGTCCTTTTGCTTTAACTTTCCACTTACCATTTCCTTTTGTTTTATCCTTCCACTTACCAGTTCCACTTACAATGTTCAGTAGGCATAAATGATTTCAACTATGTCATATATATCATGCAACCAACAAGCTAGTGAATTCATCAAAATATACAAAAATCGTCTTAAAACCAACAAACATGTCAAATCATGCAACCAACAATATTTACACCCAATTAACCACCATGTCAATTCATCAATATACAGAAAACAATTCCTCAGTTTTACAAGAACTCACTGTTGTAAAAGTTCATAAATGAATTCAGCACAATATTTGCAAATGTGCTCAATATCTTCTTCTGAAAAAGGGTCAGCAAGTTCAAACATCCGAAACACCAAAGCCAGGCAAAACATTAAATTCACTTAAAAAAATAATAGTCAACAAGTCTTTTTCGGCCTTCGCATACCACTTAAAAAATAATTGTTCACTCGTATAAGACCCGCTCCTCTTTTGGCGAGCGAACAACCACTTCTCTTCTCGACGTATCGGAGATGGTGGAGAAAGAAGAACAGAAGGATCGGATTGAGCTGCTTCTTCCAATCTCTTCCGTTTGGCCGTCAACAAATCTTTTTCGGCCTTCGCATACCCCCCACGAGACATTGTATGGGGGCAATCATTATTTCTACCACTCTCTTGGGCCTTTTTCCTTTTTTCCTGCGAATAAGAAATCAAAATTAAGTCATTGTAAATCAATAAAGACAATTCATAAGCAAATCAATTGCAAAATAAGTCAACAACTCACCAATGCTTCTGGAGTAGTCCGAAGCCGTCTAAATTCTTGCCAAGTCTGTTCGTCAATAAAAGAATACTGATCGCACGGATTAGGAAGAGGCTGACCTTCTTCCACCTCGATATGCACGTAATTGTTGGCTAGATTTGTCTTAAACTTCCTCCAGCGTTCATCACAATACGTCATTGTCTTGTCATTCAAGACTTCACTCTCAGGAATGTCGTAAGTAAGCTGGATAGTTTCCCAAATATGTCGCTTCACACCTCTATCGATATTTCTCCACTGTTCTATCAAGATGCTAGGCTTGTTGCGTGCTAGGAGGCCGACAAAACTCTTATACCGTTGGGCATTAGGCCTGATTGGTTTCCAATATCTATCAAACTCAATCGGAATCTTTCCCCCGGTATTCCGATTGAGAGGAATGTCTCTCAATCGGGTGGCTCTCTTACCTCTTCGTCTAGGTGGGTTATGTGGCTCATTATGTTCCTGACTCTGAGCATTGCTAGGCTCGCTTTGATTTTGATTAGTTGAATCGGGAGTACCCTCACTAGGACGACTCATTGTCTAAAAACACTTTAAGAACACTATTTAAGGCAATTTTGCTACACGGTGCTTATTATTATAACACGGCACTATCTACAAAGACAATTTCCAAGTTATGCAAACATGAACAAATAATTGCAATGCACAAGTTGAAGGAGGAATGATTAATTGCAATTGCAAGAGCAATTCTCTAAAGCAAAAGAAGGAAACCAGAAGCTACAAAATCAATAAGGAAATCAATACATATTGTCACTCTTACTCAACTGATTGGCCTATGCGCAGGCATATATGGATCATTTTTATAATGTCACTCTTACCAGAGGCTGCACATGCATGTGACAACTATGTTGATAAGCTATCCACATGCAAATAAATTCGCACTAGCTCATTGTTGGTCACCCAATCTGTATGTATATAGAGTCGTTATTCTTATTTTCTTGGCAACTTCATTCTAAATGATACTAGTCATTAGTTTAGCTGTTTGAAATACATCTAATCCAATATGTACGTTCGTTCATGTTCACATGTTGCAGCTGCTGTTTGCATATGGAAAACCACCAAAATAAACCCACGTCCACAATTTCAGAATAATTCAATCGTATCTTAAACCTTTGCTTGAGGATCCTCTTATTCCTCTGGATTTTAACAGTCCTTGGCCACTTGCTGCAGGAATCAAAAAAAAAAAAGGAGGATAAGTAATCTCACAATTTCAATGAAAAACCCAAAAACGAAATGGAAACACAAACCTGACAATAAAAACAAGGTTGAGAACGAAACCAATCGGAGGGAACAAACGACGATAGCCTTCCGACAATGAATTCAACAGTAAATCTCTGTTGACAGCGGCGAAGTTAAGGACGGAGAAGAGAAGGGGAAAGGAGGAGCTGTCGCGAACAGACGCAGGGGTTTCGCTGATGTGCTTGACTCTTGAAATGAAATTTCAGAGCTAAATTTAGGCGGGTTTTGAAATCCAGGTCAGTTTTAAGATAAAATCCTTGTCTTTAATTCAGATAATATTTTCTAGACCGGTTATTTTTAAAACCGGTCTAGAAAATATATCACATTTTTTTATTTTTTTATTGTATATATTTTAAGACCGGTTATAAATAATAACCGGTCTTAATATTTCATTATTATTACAAAAATGCCACCGGTCATATTTTTTAGACCTTATCCGATGTAACCGGTCTAAATATTGCGATCTAAAAACCATTTTCAATACTAGTGATAAGTAAAAGTATTGTAACAAGTTCGATCTGTTTGTAATCCTGAGTCATTACTACTTATACTTTCAAATAATAACAGTGGCAGGAAAAAAAACAAACAAAATGGTATGATACACCACTCTATTTCTTTTTATAACTCACTTATACCCTATTCTCACAAAATACGAAAAGCATTAAATCAATAAATTTTTTCACGTGACCTTATTTATGAAGGGTGCATGTCTTCCCTCATTTCCATTTATCTCTCTGTATTTACTTTTTTCTCTCTCTCCCCTCTATTATTGATGAAGGGTAAAATTATCAAAAGCTTATTAATTATCCTATAAATAACTTATATTTTGAAACAAATTTTTTGAATATAAATGACTTTAAAAAAAAAAAAAGGAATAGAGTGGTATAAGAAGATGCAGCAACTCCTCGTCAAGATGCTCTCTCTTTTAGGCTACCTTAGGTTGGAATTATGATTTATAAATACGTTTATATAAGTTCATACTAATTTCATTTATTGTAAAGCGTGATTAAAAAATTACTGTACTTTTAAAAGCTATAATGATTATTCCAAACAAATACTTGTTCCAAACGGTACGCTGTTTTCAACAATAGCTTTCAACGCAGACCCCCCAATTGATGTGTTCTTGACTTCTTGTTTCTTCCGTGCCACTTGACTCGGCCTCGGGACCCTCTTTTTGTTCTCTAATTAACGTTACCACCGACTTCACTTGACTTTGTCAAACGCATCAATGTAAGGTCCAAAATGATTAACGCACCCTGTCATTTGCAACTTAGCTCATGGCCTTTTCTGGCAATTTTTTTTGCTCGACTTTTCCTCAAATTTAAGCAGGTTGAAATTAACTTTTTAATATATTATCTGAATAGGTTTACGTCAAACTAATTTTTTATAAAAAAATATCTAAATATAAATTATATTATTCCAATTAACTTCTGCTACAACTACAACGGTAGTTTACAAAAACCAATTGAGATAAGAGTTACTCATCTTACAAATATTAATACTCATCTTACAAACATTAATATTATATTTTTTAATGTTTAAGGAATTTTACGGAATTTTAATAGCAATTAATATCTTTTTACATTAAATATTCTTAATTAAGATTAAGGGCATACCAAAATTATTTGTCAAGAAAATAGTAATCATTAGAAATTGCCTTATATTTAAAGTGGGGAAACCATTTTCATATGACATTAGGGATTTTTTTTCCCCCATTCTGTATACGAGTTTCTTACTCGCTCTTGCTTCTTCTTTTTTTTAATTTTCATGTATAATTTTATCACCATTAATACGACTTGTGATTATACTGAGAAAAAAGGGAAAATTTTTGAAACAGAACTTTAAACATATTAAAGGACAAAAATGTATTCTAAATATTTATAATACAAAAAATGTGTGAGGGCTTGATTTATCCTTTTTAAAATAAAATGAAAATGACAGAAATGTTTTTCTGAGTTTTAAAAAAGTTCTCTCATTTTTTATAAGGGTTTGACGGAATCAGATAGAGTTTTAATAAGTTGTGATAAGATTTTCACAAATCTCAATTAAAAAATTCGCCTTGCTTTTAGACAAGATTATCAGAACTTATTTAAAATATGATCTTAACTTGTGAAACCCTTAAAGTAGGAATCAATACCTTGCCGTTTGTTATAACCGGTGATTTTTGAATTGAAATTTATGAAAATATTATCAAAATTAGTTAAAACCTTACCTGTACTTATAAAACCTCTATCAAAAATTGAAATCAATACTTTATCATTATAACAGGTGGTGAATTTTAAATTGGAAATTGTGAAAACTTTATTTGAACATGTAGAACCCTTATTAGAAGTATGAATCAATACCTTATCAAGTAATGAGTGGTGAATTTTGATTTGAAATTTATAAAAATCTTATTAAAACTTGTTAAAACCTTATAAAATGTGGGACCATGTTTTTTAAGCTCAGAAGAATATTTATATCATTTCTATTTAACTTTAAAAAGGATAAATCAAACCCTTACCCTTATCATATTATAAATATTCACAACGCTTTTTTATCATTTAACATTTTTAAGTGTTTTTTTTCAGAGATTTCCCAAAAAAAAAAAACGACTCGTGATTGCAAAATATCAATGAAAAATGTACGGAACTGATTTGAATGCCGGCCATATTCAGCTATGTCCAAGGCTTCAAGCCCACGTCATGCCATCTTTTATTAAAGAGTAGAACACTTTAATAATTTTCTATTTTGGCTTGATCACACAAATATTCTATATATTTTTAAAGTATATATTTATGTCCAAACTGTTAATTTCATTTAGAATATTATAAAAAATATTTTTTAATTAAAATTCATATAAAAACAAAATTTATGTACAAAATTTATGTTTGATATAAAAAAAATGTGCTTGATATAAATTTTTAGTTATTTGAGAAATTGGAAATAAATAAATTTCAATAAATATGGTGAAAAATTAAAATTATAAATTTTATAATCTCAAAATTAATAAATTTTTAACATATTAGAAAGTTAAAAAATCTATTAGAATTAAAATTTGGCGGTATAATTTTTTTCGGACCACACCCACACAAAGTTACACACACATGTTTAAATAATTCTAATATTAAATATGGGCATTTTGGTAAAACAAAGGTCCAAAAGTCAAACTTATCAATCAATTAACTATTTAGGTAGATGGAAATAGAATATCAAAATATAAAGAAGGTTTATGTAACATACATTTTAATTTTAATGAAGGTCTATATGGATTTTTAAAATAGAGGGAAGGTCTATATAATTAAAACAAGATAAAGAATTGATTAGAGTATTTTATCTTTATTAAAACTTTGCAAGTGTAATAAAAATAATTAAAATATAAACAACACACAAGTAATAAATTTCTTTCTAAAAGAAATTGTTATTTTCAAAATATTCATATTAAATGTTTGGCAAAATAACCTATTAATGACATCAACTTAATTATTCAGTATAAATAACAGGCACATAACAAACATAATACAATATAAATCAGGCCAAATATTTTTTATATTTAGGGGAAAAAAACACCATTATTTCTTTCTTTTTTTTATTTTATGTATGTATATAGAAAGAAGCGATGGAACGATGGAGTACTATAGGACGGAAAAGGGTTGGATTAAATAAATAAAGGTGTGATTAAAAAAACGTGGAGCCTTGGGAAGGGACCGCAGAACGCAGAAGGGGCACTGACTTGGTCATTTGGCATTCTCTATTTTAGGACAGTGCGACCCACCAAGCTTCTTGGGTCTCCTGTTTTTAATAGTTTAATATCATAAATCACTCGTGGAAAGAAAAGTCAAGTACCCTTATTTGTTTATAAATAATAAATATGTAAAAAATATAACTTATATTTTTAAAAACAGCATTATTTGTTAAAAAAAAGTAAGTGAGGGATAAAACAAGTAGAAAAAAAATGAAGAGATAAAATGGTGGGAGAAACATATAATTAATTGAATGTAAAACTACATTAAATATTTATACATAGTAAGAAAACTAAATTATAAAAAGGAACATATTCATTCAACAAATATTGATATCTTATAAAAAGGAATAGAAGAGCGATAGATAGATATATAAGTCACTTATAAGATTATTAGTGACACTTTTTCAATTTCATATTTGTTTAATTTTTGTTGGAAAGAGAGAAACAAGACGAAGAGATGAGAATGATTTGAAAATTTACAAAGATAATAAATATTAGTAATTTTTTCAAGTGGAAATATTACTAGATTTTTTATAAAGAATTTGGTACTTTTATAAGTCTATTTATAAATCATTTTAAACATGTTTCTCCCAAACCAAATAAAGTATTAAATTTTATTAATTATGCCTTAAAATTAAATAATTTTCCAACTTTACCTTTATTGAATATATAATTTATGCCATGAATTAACATGCTAATATTTTTTTTTTCAAAATAAAAACAGAATATTATTGCACTTTTAAAAAAATTTAATGCTGTAAGCTATAAATAAGGTCAAAACAAATCTCTTTAATCTCTACCATATAAATAAGATTAAAATGGTATTTTATTACAGCTTGATAATAAATAGTTCTATGATCATATTAACTAAAATTAGTGAAAGAGGAAAAAATAACTTTAATATAATTAATAAGAATATAATAAGCTAAAACGGATTGATTGTATGTGTGGGAAAACATAAAATCATAATTTCAGAAATTCTTTTTTATATATTGAGATAAAATTTTTCTGATATATTTTATCATTTAAATTAAAAATATATTTTCAAAAAAGCTAATCAAAACAATCACTTGATTTCGGTGCAAGTAGACCGGATACACTGGTATATTTGTATGAAAGCACCTCCGGATTCCGGCGGGTGAGGATATAATATTTAAGTGAAAAAGGTGATGTAGGAAAGGGGGCGTCAGCAATGACCTCTTACATATTATAAAGAGACGCTCCTTTGTGACTCAAAGCAACCCACCTTCCTTGAAGCATCTCACTCTTCCCCTGTTCCCCCTCTCAAAAACAGAGTCCTCGTTATCTTCTTCTTCTTCCCCCTAAAAATGGAAGCCAAGGTCCTCTCCTCTGGAATCCAACACCCCACCCTCCCGCAGAGTTATATTCGCCCAGAATCGGAGCGTCCTCGTCTTTCTCAGGTCTCCACCTGTGATGACGTTCCGGTCATCGACTTGTCTTCCCCTGACAGACCTCTTATTGTTCAGAAAGTGGGTCATGCCTGCAAGTCCCATGGCCTCTTCCAGGTCCTCTAATTAGTTTCTTCTCACTTGATACCTCTCTGTTAGTGCTCTGTTCAACTAATGATAATTGAATGTGCAGGTTATTAATCACGGGGTGAATTTAGAGGCGGTGAAGAAAATGTTGGAGGTGGCGTATGAGTTCTTCGGGTTGCCAGTGGAGGAGAAGATGAAGCTGTACTCGGAGGATCCGTTAAAGACGGTGAGGCTGTCGACCAGTTTCAACGTCAACAAGGAGAAGGTTCACAATTGGAGGGACTACCTCAGGCTCCATTGTTACCCTCTCGACACTTATCTCCCTCAATGGCCTTCTAACCCTCCCTCTTTCAAGTATGTCTCCTTTCTTCCTTCTTCTTTCCTCGCGTCCTTCCAAATCTCCTACTCCACTGTTTCCTCTATTATGTTTTTTTTTTTTTTTAATATATAGTCCTATTTACTTCTTTCTGTTCTATTTATCTTTCTCGTGGTCCTTTTACAAACAATTTTTATTTTTTGTCTGAAAGTGTAAGTTTTTTTTTTTAATTTTACCCTTATTAAATATTCATTCTCTTTCATGTCTTATATTCATTATCTCTCATAATTTTTATCTATTTTTTCTCTTATATTTTTTTCATAAATAGGGCATATATTGAAAAAACATGACATTTTTAACACACTTATTATTTTTAACTACCAATTCATTTTACGCAATCAAAAGGAAAGTTGCTTATAAATAGGATTGGAGGGAGTATTTGTTAAGAATTTTATTAGAGCTCTGAAAAATATTTTGCTTTAAAATTTAATAACTTTTTAACTTTATACATATTTAATATACATTATACTTATTAAAATAAAATCTATACAGTTATAAATAAAAAATAAAATCATATATTTATATAAAAAATTTAATAACATAAATTATAAATACAAGAAAAAACTTCTCTCCATACCTCATAAATAGTAGAGGACAATAGAAATTAATATCTTAAATTTAGTATTGTTAATAAAGATAGTATTAGAAATGGCTTAAACTTTTTAATAAATTTAATACTTTCAATTGTTTTTATTTTTGAATTAATTATAAGTGTCCTAATCTATCCGATAAAAAATATATTTAATTTTCAACCTCTAGTAAGAATCAAAGACGAACGATTAAATCATTAAATTTATATTAAATTAAATAAAATTTCAACTTTACCCCTATTTAAATTTATCTAATGTGTACTACTAATAAATAAAGGTAAAACTTTAAAATGGTAATTAATAACTATGGTTGGTAATATTATGGATAAAGAATTGTTTTCCTAAAAAATGTCTTTATGTTTTGAATTGGAGCGAGTATATTTGACACCAGGGGCAGGGAAGTACCATCCATGTATTTATATAGTCACTGGAAAAAAAAAAAAAAAACTATGAGGGCACGTGAAATTTACAGGGAATTGAAAATCGAACCGTACAGGCCGGTTCAGTTAGTGAACTAGCGAACTGGCGGTCCAATGGATTCGGTTCGGGGTGAACTGTATGGACCGGTTTACTCATTTTTTAATTTTTTTTAAAATCATTGTTTTATTAATTTTACACATAATTTCATATAAATAAACCTAAACTATTCACTTTCTCATAAGTTTAGTCCTGGTTTAGCTCCGGTTTGACTACCTAACTGACTTACTGACTCTTAACCCAATACCTGATCGATTCAATGACCAGTCCGATTTTCAATACTTTAGAAATGTATGGCTTCCCTGTTAAACTTGTTCCTTTTCCTTTTTTTTACAGACTCTGTTTTAGTTTTGGTATATTATAATCTACAATGAATCCCGTCTTCTTTGCCCTCTTGCATTCATGCATTTGTAAAAGTGACCTTCTGCGTCACTCGTGACTTGAAATTGGAAAAAGAAGGGGGGAAAGTGACTTTATACATACGTGACTGCGTATGAAATTTGTAGTTTACCGCTTTATAGTTCACACCTGATTTTTTTATTGGCAAAAAAAAAAACCTCGTTTTTTTCATTTCCTCTTTTTCTCCCTGATTCTGTTTAAAATCTCAATATTCTATAGAGGATATCTGATCTTCTTTCTTTTGCTTCATGTATTCTTTGTCTTATATACAAATTTCTAAAAAGTAGAATAAAATAAAATAAAATAGTACCTCATTTTTAGTAAAAACAATATATTGATATTGATCAATAGTTTCCTTTACCCGGCCATAAACTTATGATAGAAAACCAAATTAAAAAAAATTCATTTTAGTAATAAAAATAAATTTTTATTGTAGCATACTGTTTTACATTTTAAACATGTCTTTTTCAATTAATGAAAGTAAAGAATTTATCCCTGTTTTGTCCATTCTGCCTAGTGAGGATATATATATATTTTTTCTGGCAAAAAAAAAAAGGATATATATAGTTTTAAATATTCAATGAAAGTAAATTGATTGACTTTAGAACACGGTGACGTGGGTATATTCTTGTTCTCATAATATTAATAATCTAAATATAAGACTCATTTAATTTTTTTGGAGAGATCAATAAAGTTAATTAAATTATTTTAAAATATTTATACTCATTGTTTTCCTCTAAACTTATTTTTTTGATTTATAAATTGATATATAATCTAATGATATACAACATATAATATAACTAACTAATTTATTTAGTTTTTTTTAATATTTTAAAAAAATTAATTGAGTATTATATTTAAAATAGGTGAGAGTTATTTTGTTACGTGTGTACTTATTCTTTTTTCATGTTTGGTGTCATGTCATTTGCCGCAAATTAAAGAATTAGTATGTCGGCACGGCAACCTCTGAAATGTCACATGTGAAACGATTATACGACCAAACATGGTAGCTGGGACCTAGGATTCTGCTTCTACGTGCCGTTGTTTATTTTTTAATTTGTAAAAGCATTACGAATAACAGAACAATATTTTTTTATAGTTAAGGTTCTATTATGGGTTAAGTTTTTTTTTTAAAAAAAAAAACTTGACTATCTTTGGAAACTCAGTGCAATTTTAATTTTAAATATCTTTTTTTTATCAAAAATAAATAAAATGATAATTGAAGTTTTCTTTCATGGTAAAAGATTATAGGAAAAAGATAGAAAAATAAATTTAAATTTATAAAATTCTAAAATAATAAATCTGATTTAAGGTTTTATAATTTCAAAATTTTTTTAATCTTTTTTATAAAGATTATTCTCATTTATATACGAAAACATTTAGCATGTGGTTCCCTTGACCTTTAAGTTAAGGGTGTGTTTGGTTTGAGGGGAGGGGAGGGGAGGGAGGGAATGAGAGGGTAGGTAAATTACCTTTTTGGGTTGAAAGAATTTAAATTTTGGGCGGGAACCCAAAATTTAAAAAGAATGAGAAAGTAAATTTTGGGCGGGAAACCAAAATTTAAAAAAATGAGAGGGTAAATTTTAAGTTTCTTTTATCCAAAATGGTAATTCCCCTACCCTCCCCTCCCCTCCCTCCCCTACCCTCCCCTCAAACCAAACACACCCTAAGTGAATCATATCTTCGCAACCCTATCGAAGATATGAAAAAGTGGTCCGAAGATATGATAGGACAACGCTGTCAGTAGAACGTGCACCGGCAATAGCATTGAAAGGCGGAAAAATCATATTTTAAATTTAAATTAATCAAGATAAAAAGTTTTAATAAAAAAAAAAAAAAATCACTTAGATTTTAAAAAATTTAAAATCAATGATTTTTTAATAAAATAAGTTGTTTAGTGCAATAATATTGCAATCGATTTTTATACTCTTGTAAGTAACAATTATAAATAATAAGATTGATTTGATATTTTAAAATTCAAGTAATATTTTCTTGTCTTTTTTCTAATTTCAAATGTGTTACTTATTGTTAAATTGTTTCTGAAAAAAATGCTTATTATTAAAGACCGAATATAATGCGTATTTAGATTAACTTTTAAAAATAATTTTTACGATTTATGAAATATGTATTTGATAAGAGTTTTATTTTGACTTACAGAAAAAAGCTTCTGAAACCGCGATTCCAATGTTATCCAAACACTCAATAAATTAGAAGAAAAATTCAGAGGTTTTATTTTCCCACTTTCAATAACTACTAAACGTTTGGGTTCATAATATAAAATACGAGCTGCTAGTACACAAGACTTCATCAAATAAGGTATGAGAGAAATTGATGTATATAACCTTATCCCATAATTATAAAGATCGTTTTTAAGATTTGAACTCATAATTTCTAAATCACATAGCAATAACTTTATCACTGTGTTATAAAAGACCAATAAAACTTACAAGAGGTTGATTTAATTAATTTTAAATGTATCTTCTTAGACACCTAATAGCTTTCCTTAATTCACTGCCTCACTCTTCTCATTAATTATTAATTATTGTCGATGAAGCGTCAACCGAGACAGTGAGTTTTTCTTTTTGGTAACGTGGAGTGTGATGTAAATTAACGGTATGAAATGGCATGAACAGAGATACAGTGAGCAATTACTGCGTGGAGGTGAGAGGGTTGGGGTTCAGGATACAAGAATACATATCAGAAAGCTTGGGTCTGCACAAGGATTACATCAACAATGTGTTAGGTGACGCAGGTCAACACATGGCTGTCAACTATTACCCTCCATGTCCAGAGCCTGAGCTCACCTTTGGCCTCCCTGGCCACACCGACCCCAATGCCCTCACCATTCTCCTCCAAGACGTCACCGTTTCAGGCCTCCAAATTCTCAAAGATGGAAACTGGGTCGCCATTAAACCCCAACCTGATGCCTTCGTTATCAACATTGGCGATCAAATCCAGGTATGTACCACACTACACTTCACTAAACTTGTGTTGTTCACAGCAGCATTTACATTCAATCTCTCGTGTTCATTTACAGGCTTTGAGTAACGGGATTTACAAGAGTGTGTGGCATCGTGCTGTGGTGAACTCCGAGAAGCCGAGGCTTTCGGTGGCTTCATTTCTGTGCCCTCAGGACGAAGCTCTGATTAGCCCTGCAAAACCACTCACAGAAGATGCAAGTGGAGCCATATACAGGGGATTTACTTATGCAGAGTATTATAAGAAGTTCTGGAGCAGAGACTTGCACACCGACATCAGCTGTTTGGAACTTTTCAAGAACGGGTGAGATTGAAAGATTAGATTTAAGGGACGAGTTCACTCTCCCCCTTCTTCTAATCTTCACTCTTATACAGATTTTAAGTTTGGTCCCCTGATTTTGTGATCTTAGAATTTGATTCCTGAGATTGTTGTACTATTTGTATGGGGTAATAATAATATAGCGGACTGTGTTCAGGCTTATTCATTAGTCTATTTTTCCCACCTTAATTTAAAGACCAATGAAGTATTATGATATCCCCAATCATTAGTAGGTCCTCGACATCACGCGTGGCAAATAGAACAACACTGTATCTGTAATTGCAGGGGAAAGTTTGTTTTATTTTATCCCTCCATGAAGGCTTATCTTCTCTCTGCTATTGTCCTCTTCTTTCTCTCCCTGTTATCTTTTTTAATTTCTCAGCTATTATGAGCGATTGAGCGTAGCTTCTATGTTTTGATAACTGTTATATGCATCAGAACCCATTATCTGAGTTGTGTTAAGCTGCACATGTTATATGTATCAGAAGCTATCAATATACTGTTAATATTTCCATCTATTATTGAGCTACTCCCTCCTATCCTTAATATAAGACATATTTATGGGTTGATCTTGGTACTAAATATAAGAGAAATTTTTCATATTTGTCATTTTTTTAAATTTAACCCTATTGATGCTCTCTCAACAATAATCAAGAAAGAGAATGAATGAGGGAATTAAGGAAAGTGATTAGGATATTTTAGAAAATACATGTCATATTAACTAACTTAATCAACTTCCTTGATCTAATCAAATGAGATAAATATGTCTTATATTAAGTACTGGAGGGAGTATTTCACAATAAGACCGAATCATGATTTGACCCCCAACATGCACAGAAAATACCTTGTTGCAGTGAACAAAAAAAGTGGACAGTAAAGGAAGCAAATTCTGAAACCACAAGAGGAAAGACTCATTTTATTTTATACAGGCAGAATAATACAGTAACTTGGTGATTCTTTTTCCTATATAAAAAGAAAACAAACTAGGATTTCCGGATGAACATATTGCACATCATAAAGCATCAGAATCAGAATGTGACAAGCTGAAATTAATGCAAAGACGTATTCATGTAGGTATGAATGAGGGAGATCAGAAATGAAGCAGAACAAGTTAAGGATTCTTGAGGAATTCCATGATATAGGAGTTGAAAGCAGAGCAACAAACACGGAAACCTTGGAAGCCAGCACCCTTGGCCAGAGCCTCAAACTCTTTCTCAGTCCTCTCTTTGCCACCTGGGTTATGAGCCAGCATGATGACGTCAATATGGACCACCCCCTTCGTTGCCAGGCTGGAGTCCGGAGCCACCGGAAGAATGCACTCCGCCAATATCACCTTCCCATTTTCCGGCAGTGCGTCGTAGCAGTTCTTGAGAAATTTCAAGCAGTGCTCGTCACTCCAGTCATGGCATATCCACTGCATTTACATTATTATTACAAGTTAGCCCACTTCTTGTGTCCCTTTAACCCAAGGTCTACAAAAACCTTTCCTATAACCCAAATAATGTTTCTGGGCCATCCATGAATTGCAATTCAAGCATAGAATATTGTAGGTTTGTTAGGTTTAGGTGATACTGTAAGACCTACACAAAAATAATATAGGCCCAACAACTTTCTAGTTCAATGGACCACCGTTTTTTTCATTGACTTCATGCGTAATCTGGATACCAAAGTTGTTTTTTTTTAAACAGGAGGGGTAGTCACTAATGACTTAAGGTTACAAACGGAATTGAGCCAGTAATCTCTAACTTATAAGAAAGCATTCATACCATACCACTAGACTATAAAGTCATTATTGTTCAAAGTTGTTGATTTTGATGATGTGAGAGTAACTTTTGGTGAAAACATGGATGTAACCAAAACCAAAGACAATGTAAGCCAGTAAGAGCTAAAGCGAACTCACCTTCATGAAAACAGCATCAGCTTTTGGAACACTGACGAACATGTCGCCACCAACATGCTCAACACCTGCAACAAAACACTAGTTTGAGTCTCACACAACTGAGGAGTAATTAAGGTGCACGTAGATAAATAGGTAGGGGAATTAAGTTGAAAAGAAGACCTGGAAAAGAGGGAGCGTCTTCAATGACATGGGGCAAGTCAAAGTTAATGCCCTTAATGGAAGGGTACTTAGAGACGATCATGCTGATGACGGCGCCAGTGCCGCCACCGACGTCGACGAGAGACTTGAGGCCCTCGAAGCCGGTGTAGGTCTCAAGAATCTTCTTCATGGTGATGGTGGAGTGGTCAGCCATGCCCTTGTTGAATACCTTGTTGAACCTGCCGTCTCTGCCGTGGTACTCAAACGATGTCATGCCATGTGCCTTGTTAAATGGAATACCTCCTTCCAGAACTGCCTCCGACAAGTAGTACCTTCCATTTCACAATGACCATAATCTCTCAGCCCCTTCTTTTCAACATTTCTCAATTTACTTATACAGCTCTTAACTATATCCTACCTTTCTAAATTACTTTTAAAAAAATTTAATAGTAAGTACATAGCTATTAAGAATTACATCAATATTTTTATGAGATTGAAATAACTACTTGATAATGAATGTCAAATGGGAATGACTCTGATCGCTATATGTACTCCCAAGTTAGGTCAACCAACTTTACCACGAAACTCACATGAGAGAATGCATAGAAATAGTCATGAAAACAAAGAGTTCAATTAATTAATACTCCCTCCGGTCCTAATTATAGGACAATATTTGGAAGTTGATCTTGGTCCTAATTATAGGACAAAGTTTTAATTTTTATCAATTTCTTCCCAAAATACCCCACATTGATATTTTCTTAATAATAATGAAACACAATAATAATTTTATAATACACCTATGTATTCTATAAAGTGAGTAATATTTGCAACTCATTAACATCACATACACCTCAATTCTACTGTAAATTAATATTGTTGTTGTTGTAGAAGAGTAGCTTTTTTGTTAGGTGTATTAACATAGAAAATTAAAAAAAGAATCTTTATAAATGTGGATAACTCCAACCATAATTCAATTTAAACCTATAAAATCATATGGTCATACACAATCTTTATAGAAGGACACTCACAAAATCATAGTAGACTCATATAGTATTCCTAAATCACCCTTATTAAATAAGGGTATTTTAGAAAAATAAATAAGATTAACTAATTTAACTATCATTCTTAATTTCTCCAAAGTTAGGTAAATATGTCCTATAATTAGGACCGGAGGGAGTACCACATAACATCAGTCCTTAATATAAAACATTTTTTAAAAGGTGTATACGGTTCTAAGTAAATCACTTTTTTTTTTATTTCAAATATTGAATAACATTAATTTTTTTTCACAAATGTCCTTATTGAGTACTTTGTAGAGAGATAATTATCATATGAGGGAAAAAAAATTAAAATAATTAAGATATATTAGTTTTAATTACAGGGTAGTCTTAAATTTTTTACTATTATAATCATACATATTATTTTTCTTTAATTTTATAAAATAGTTAGAAGTATCTTATACTGTTAAAAATGATCGTGATATCCTTGACAGATGGCCAAGTGTCTTATTAAATTATTATAGGGCATAGTTGAATTAATGGCGTAGATTTTTATGGTTATAAGTTATAACTCCTTGCACTCTTGCAAGTTCCAAACCCAAGCTGACATGTCAAATTTGAAGTGGATGGCTCCTTGTTTGTTACTTACTCCGATCCTAATTATAAGATAAAGTTGATTTTTTTGGAAAAATTAAGGAAGCCAATTAAATTAATTTAATTGGTTTATTAGTCAAATTAATTAGTTTGGAGAAAAACATAAAAATATAAATACTCTAAAGTAATTTAATTAGCTTCCTTAATTTATCCAAAAAAATCAACTTTATCTAATAATTAGGACTAAAGGGAGTATTAATTATTAAAGATGGGTTAGGCATATGGATAAGTAGCTTCACTGCAATCTCACCTCTGTCCCTCCCGCCGTAACAAAGCTAATTGAGATCATAAATTTGCGTTTGGCCAAGGGCTTTAGAAAGGTTGTGGTGTACTCTAACCATATATAGAAGGCCATTGGCTTGTGTATAAGGGGTTGTGGTTGTAGCCATTATTATTTGAGGATCTTGACTAGGGTGGGTAAGTATTTGTATTGTTAGGTGCTTTATTTTTTGGACTGAAGTATTGTTAGGTGCTTTATTCGCTATGAAATTCAGTTTTATAAAGTTGAGCGTGGCATAATAAGAATGGTTTCGTTGTAAGATAACGTGGTGGGTATAGTGGGGACCTCTCCATGGGCGTGGGGTCCAACTACCCCCACTTAATTACAACACACAGCATGACAGCCCAACCAATGAGGGGAGAGGGGTCTCTCCACTTCCCTTACCGTCCACTTCCCTCCACTTCTTTATTCTCACTATTAGATTAACTCTAAACGGTTGAGATTCAATATCCTATACAAATTAAAAATTATACATAAAATACTTTAACAAAAGTATAAAGATATGAATAGTTATATGAAATTTTAATGATTTAAATTTATTTATAAACATTTTTGTTATTTAATATTATAATAATATTTTTATAGAATATTAAATCTCAACCATTCAGAGTTAATCTGACGGTGAGAATAAAGAAGTGGAGGGAAGTGGACGGTAAGGGAAATGGAGAGGCCCCTCTCCCACCAATGAGTGGCCTCCAATCTCCGTCGTCCAATCCCACCTTCCCCACAGCACCTCTCCCTAATCAACACTTGCCATTTTGGGGATTGGGGCCTCTGCTGCCCCAATACTGCTGCCCTCACTGTTTGGGGATTTTCTAAATATATTTTTTATAGATTTTTGGATCATTAAATTCTACATAAAATAAGTGAAATTATAACATGAGTAAAAAATGGATTTGTTTTCAATTTTTCATGATTTTTCAAAGATTTTTTAAAAAAAGTGGTGTATTTTTTTTTGTTTCACTTTAAGCACTATTTTTCTGAAAAATCATAAAAAATTGAAAATAGATCCATTTTTTGCACATATGTCAAAATTTCACTCATTTTATGTAAAATCTAATAATCCAAAAAATTATAAAAAATATATTTAAAAAAACCCTAATATGAGAGCAGATAGGGCAACAGGATTGGGGGCAGCAGAGACCCCAATCCGCCATTTTGATAGTGCCCACTCTTTATGCTTCTTTTATTTTTTTTCACATCCCTTTCAATCTTGTGCCGCTTTCATGGCTCCACGCCATAATTGCGTAGTTTATTAATTATTATTCTTTCGGCCATATTTATAAGTGATTTTTTTACGGGATTAATCTATTTTATAAATAATTTTTATTTTTTATCTGAAAATATAAGTTTTTTTATTTATTTTACCCTCATTAAATACTCATTATTTTTCATATCTTATGCTTATTATTTCTCATACTTTTTATATATTCTCTCTCCTATACTCTTTTTATAAATAGAAGCATATATGAAAAAAATATGATTTTTTTTTTATAACAAAAAATATGATATTTTTAACACACTTATTACTTTTAATTATCAATTTATTTTATACCATAAAAAAAATTATTTATAAATAGGAGTAGAGGTAGAAATACGTTGACTCGCTAGGAAATCCTCCTAATCTACGTAACCTGTCGAACCGGTAATTACTACAGTACCATTCAAAAACCATAACTCGATTTCAAAACATTCCTCTCATTTTCTTTTAGTAACAAACTGGACATAAAATTTTGTTTCCACTTTAGGCCAGGTTCTCTCTGTTATTCAGATAATTAAGGAGATCATATAAAAATAGAAGTGTATCTATAATTTGTCCTATATTCTGAGGTTTAAAAAAAATCTAAATACATCAATAACTATTTCCTTTTGGCCAAACACTACCCACTAATAATTAATTGGGGTGCCATGGAAGCTTGCAAGCCGGAACCTCTCTCCATCCATGTACCCCACATGTATAATTAACCAGTTTAATAAGTAAATAAATAAATAAGCGTTCAAATAAATTAAACCACGATATTCCGTCCATTTTGTTAATTGTGTATTTTGTCCAACTTTATCCACCCATCACATTTTTACCATTATCAATTAAAATAACGCAAGAATTAATGACTAGTATGAGTATAATTAATTATCTAAATCTATAAATTTGATTAGTTAACCGGCTAAATTTAAGCATTATGTTCAATCAAAATAAGGTAAAGTAACGGAGTGGGTAATGAAGGAAGAAGGAAATACCAGCTCTCCATGAGTATCTTGTCCTGATTCATGAGGTTGAGAGGAGCGATAGAGACGCCATCTTCGTTCTTGACCAAGTATTTGGCGACGGGGGCGAGGCCGTAGAGCCGCTCGATCTTGCCGTCGGGGAGGGTTCGGAGGGAGGAGCTGAGGATGTTGTAGCAGGCCAACAGCCGCATCATGCGGTCGAGCATGACGGCGGCGTCGGGGTTCTTGGTCGGGAGCTGGGAGGCAATATCGGAGGGGGAAAGCTGAGCATTAGGGCCGGCCTTGGCGATGATCTCGAGGAGATCGAGCTCGAGAGCTGATTTGAGAATCATGGGAAGCACGGAGGCGCTGGCCAATTGCATAGCGAAGAGGTTGGCTTCCTCGTCGTTGACATGGGTGGGGGTTATCTGAGTCTCGCCGGCTGAACCCATGGCGGCCTGAGGCTAGCTAACGGGTGGAGGAGAAGAAGAAGATGATGAAAATGGCGATGAGTCACAGCAAAAGGGTGGGCAGTGTGTGGGAATTATATAAGTGGGAATGGGGTTGTCTGTGGCGAGAACTTTCCATGGATGCCCTTTACCAACCGCATGGGGACCCCACATGGCTACGTACCTACATAGGGTGTTGAATTTTTATCCCAGAAGCAAGCAACCCCTCAAAATTAAGAAATTAAATTCAGATATTGACCTATTCATCGTATACTCCGCCCGGTCCTATTGATAAGTAATTTTTTATGGTTATGTAAATCAAACTAATAGTTAAAATTAATAAATATGTTAAAAATTAGGATAAAAAAATTTTTTCTCTTTATCTTATAAATAAGATCATAGGTGTATATTATTATTCATTTGATCATAATGTTGAACTCATCAACTTGAAAATTTCACCACAAGTTCAGAGCAGAGCATGTATGTGGTCAAAAATTTCCTTCCACCGGCATGTACTGATGAAAATGAGGGTGCCGGTTTAGTCTCGTTATTAGATCCGCTGGCTTTTGGAGAACTTGCTCTTCAATTTGCAAACGAGTCAACGTTTGGCTTACAACCAAACATGAAAGCTTCCTTAAAAGTTTTAGTTGTTAATTAGTGGATGAGAAGTCACGGATTTGATTCCACTGTAACATCAAACTAACCCTCTAATTCAAAATTATCAAATCAAATATATGTATATGTCATACAGGTGAGAATAATGCATCCTAATGATATAGTGCATGGAATTACTTCATTTTGAAACAACAATACTAGTTATCGATCATTTCTTGGAATTCACGTGATTACCCCTCTTGATTTTTGAATGACAATGAAATTATGGGATTCGGCTACGGTCCTCTTCCTTCCTATGCACTTATGGTCCTCTTCTCAATCTGAACCGTTGGATTAAGATCTCAACGGTCTAGATTTTTTTAATATAAATAATAATAATATTTTTATAATATATTAAATTTAAATCGTTGAGATATTAGTCCAAAAGTCTAAATTAAGAAGAAGATCGTAAGTGGATGATAAGGAAGAGTACAGTAACTAGATCCAAAATTATGGTTATTCAACAGTGTGTTCCCCAGTACCCAAGTACTGCCACCTCAAAGTCAAAGTGGTTCTAAAACAAGTTTTAAAATCAAAATTATACTATAGCAAATAGATGTATACAAGGTTTTTATTTGCAGATTTTCTTTTTCATTATCTTATTTTATATTCGCATGATAACCATCCTGAGGTGATCATCAAATGTAAAAGATAGGCCTGGGAGTTTAGAGTATTGATTAAAAAGGATAAAAACTAGTCATTTACATTATTATGTATTTTATTATAATATTATTTTTAAAAATAGTGGTTCCAATCATTAAAATGAATTTGTTAAAATAATTTAGCTATGCCCCGAAAATGATGGGATTGACAAATCAAAGGGAATAACATCTTACCTAATATCTACAAGCATGATATATAGAAACATAACAAGAGGTCAGAACATATTTAATACGTCTGATGTGAAAATTCCATATAACCACTTTATTATTTATTAATTGGTCTCCAAATTCCCCTCAAATTAATCAACTTAAAGCTTATAAAATTAATAGTATAAATTCTCAGTCTTTACACAAAAGGTTAATTCTTGGGAAAATCACTCCTAGGTCCTAAGAAAGGAAGATATTATCAGAAATATCTTTTGAGGTTGTAAAACACACTCAACATGTTGTTAATACATGTTTTGAGGTTGTAAATAATGATCTTTCTGATAATATCTTTCTTTTTTGAGACTAATTCTCCCTTAATTCTTTCTTCAAATCGTCCCCAAACGTCGCATCCTTCACCAACCCTCCCACCAACTCTAGTTCAGATTTGTCTTGTTTCTTTACTAACTAATGTGAGCAACCCTTGATAGAGACCACCAACCCCTTAAATTAATTAATTAGTCTCTGATAAAAATATTGTCAACATAAACCCGAATTGAGGACGCAAATGAAATATTATTCTCCTTAATTTGCCATTGACATTCTCAATCATTCACCATCCCCTTGAGTCATTCTCTTTTTGGTTAGAACGACCCCTTGGGCCTTGAGTGACTGAGTTGATTCTGAACCTAGGTTTCTATGCAATACTTCTTCTGATAATAAATATGAAATAGAGTTAATTTTTTTTGGAGAGATTCATAAAATTAAATAAGTTACTTAATCATATCATATATTGTGTATCATTAGATTATATATCAGTACATTAGAAAAAATAGTTTGAAGCAAAACGATAAATATAGATATTTTAAAGTAATTTAATTAACCTTCTTAATTAATATCTCCAAAAAAATAAACTTTGGTTTATATTTAGGAATGGATGGAGTATTATTTTTCTTGATATTGTCAACATAAACCCGAGTTGTGTCTTAATGTAGATTTCTTTGTTATCTTTGTTAGGACTTGCGTATTAATTAATTAATTGTCGCGCTCAAGTGTTATCCTCTTAATTAATAAGTAAGCAGAATTGTGAACATTTCAACGACATTTATTTATATATGCAAAACCCCAATTATTTGCATTTTGTCAACAAGTGAAGCAAAACTAGACGAGACAAATGTCCAAATGGCCAGGTTATCTAACCCAGACCGGAAAACAGCGACTCAGCCACTAAATCGGTCTGAGTCAATTTTTTTTAAAATATGTTTTTTACCTTTTCTTTTAAAATTTCATACTATAAGCCTAAAATATTTTATTTCTCACCGGTTTGATCCCGGTTTAGCTCCGATTTAACTCCGGTCTAACCACTGACCCTTAACCCAATACCCCGATCGCTTCATTGACCGGTCCAGATTTAATTACCTCACCAAATAGGCAGTTCTTTTGGTCATCTACAAGCTAGCCTTAAATAAAACAAAAATCTCTGTTTTACGAATTGTTGAATAGTGCATGTGTTAGTTGAAATGTCGAATTACGATTTGTTCATCACAAAAGAACTCTGTTTTATGAATTAAAAAAAACAATAATAATTGAGCTATCGGGATAAAACAGATCACCCCCCATATTATATGAAATAACGACTTTAAGGATTGGATAATCACGGTATCATTATGGGCAATAATATCCACACACCTACCTGGCTATTTTCGGCAGGTAAGACTGGTGTACGTGTGCTTTACAAAACTAGTCATTTGTCTTATTATACGTGGCCGACTAAAGACGAAACATTTTGCAGCTGTATGTGGTTTAATCCTCACCTAGAAAAGGGAGGTTAGCATAAATCTGCTTCTCATGAGCACCCAAGAGTTTTGGGGTTTGTTTATATCATCCTTCACTGAAGGATTTTATTACCTTCAAAGAGGGCTCTCCCTCCCTCCCTCTCTATTAATGAAACTTCCATAATTATCTTTGCTTTTCTATTAATATGGTATTATGGGCATACTGTTATTGGGCCTGTAATACATTTGTCTCGAATCATGGTGTCAAGAACCAATGGGCTAGATGTGTTAGGGGTTGAGGAACAGCTTGTCCATGGGAAGAAAATCCTCTCATCATCCTTCATGAGCCCATCTGAACCGTTGACGGGGAAGAGGAGAAAAAAATCGAAGGAGTGATAACTTGATAATGTGACTCATTTTTATCTTTTAGATTGAGTGGACAGATATGATTCAGAGATTATGAGAAAATGAATAATAAGAGAAACCAAACCATTTCCTATGATACCGTGTTAATTAATTAAAATAAAGAATCTTTTAATTAAGATTAAACAACCCTTCTATATGATATTTTGTTATGGGCTTTAATCTTAACGACTCAGGTTCGACAAAGATTATGCCCAAGTCTAACATGATTGAGGATACTCTGGATTTTTATATATATATATATATATATATATAAACCCCTTCTATATGTCTGAATGAACAAGTACTCATCACATCATGTCTTATTATTATTTTTAGGGACATCTTTGTTCCCTCAAATTTGATCTTATTTTGGTTTTCGTCCTTTAAGTTTCAAATAATATACTTTAGTTCCTCAAGTTTTAATTTGTTTAAAACATTAATTCCTATAACTCAATAAAGACTTGAACCATTTTGCCTCTACAGGGATCAAAACCAATGGTTTAAAATTTGATGGACCAAAACTAAAATAAAGGCAAACTTAAGGGATCAAAGATGGTATTAATCCTTATTCTTATTAAGAAAATTATACATTTTTGATATTTTAATTAAGCACTTTTGTACCAGCGATCAAGTACTTCAATTCAAATTTTTTTAATTAAGATGATGGAAAAAAAAAATCAATTCTTTATAAGTAGGATACTCCTTCCTAACCTTTTAATAAGACCCTAATTTTTGAATTGGTGTGATCCTTTTTATAACATTCATTTTGGGGTTGTCTAGACATTAAATGCATTTTTACCAATTTTACCTCTAATGAATTCCATTATCTCTCCACATATTTTTTCCACACGTTTTCTTTCATTCTTTCTTTCACCACTATTTCTCTTCCTTAGTTGCCCTTTATATATTAGAGCATATTTGGAAAAAATTTATTCCTTACATATTTTTTATTTTGCACTAATTTTAACTAATTTCTTAAATCACTTAATTTGATTAAAAAGAAATCATAAAAAAAGACAAAGGAGAGTATAAGATTAGTGATATTTTTTGTCCTGCCCATTTGTGTTGTTTACTTTAAGTTTTGTCTTTCATTGTCTGTTCGATTGTCTCTGTTTTTTTTGTTTTTTGTGAGTCTTTGTTTTTTATATTTCGATGGTCGACTTTAACGCTGTGATATTCAAACTTTGTAACTTTCTCTGAAGTTTAATAATTAATACATTTCCATGTTCTTTTTACCAATTAATATATTTCCTAGTTGGCAAAAAGGAAAAATTAGATTACTGATGGAAATAAAAAGGGAAAAAATAATAATTTTAAAGATTCTAGAAGATTTAAAAATAAACAAAGATATTTGACGATGATGAAATGATTTGGCAAGATTCTGTTTTAATTCAGGTTTATTGTTATCTTATTATATCATTAATTATTGTTTGCATTAATTTTTAAAATTTTCAAACATTCCACCATTAATTCCTTGTGTTAGTTTCCTCCTCGTTTTTTTTTGTCTTTGTCCGTCTTCTCTCGTCTCTCATTCTCTCTTTCTTCATTCTATCTCCTTCTGGTCATGTGTTAATTATTCAAATAAGATAGAGCTATTCTGATCGAATATGGTAATATAGATATATTTTTTACCTTGAATCGAATATGGTAATGTTGAGGGAGGCCTTTTGATAATGCTAATACTTTTCGTTCGTAAGACATTTTTTTTCATTTTATTTCTAATATTTATTATTTTCTCAAACTAATTTTCATAGTTTATAAACTAATATATATGTAATACAATGTTGCATATTATATATATAGTATTATATAAGTATGCTATAATTAAATAATTTATCAGATTCTTTATTCTACTTAAATTAGATAAATAATTTTTACATTAAAATACCGTATGTTTTAGTGGGGGAAACCACAAAAATACCGCATGTCTTAGATAAATACATATATCACCTCCAATTTTGCAACCCCGGGGTTTACAGCTGCGGGCGACAATGAAACGACGTCGTACTGCATATGCCATTAGGGAGTCCCAACGGTCGATTCTAATTCCGAAATTTGATTTTCGGATTTTGCTGCTCTTAAATCCCTTGTTTCTTTGTCCAAAAAAAAATCCCTCGTTTCGCCGCACAACTCCCGAATCCTGAGGGAATCTGAACAGAGTGGTCCGCTTTCATTCTTAGCAGCGCCAAGCAGAAAACAAATGATCACAGGAACGAGAGTAATTGATCGAAAGCCATCTCCGATGCCATCGATCAAATTGAAGAAACCGATTGAGATAATTTCTCTTTCTTCCTCTGAAGAAGACGATAGTCCAATTAGGGCTATAGTCTGCCTTAAAAGAAGAGATGACATCAAACGAGTCGAGGAATCTGAGGAGTGTTTCATCTTAGATTTTGATCCTTTTGAGTCAGCTGATCTATCGAAGCTCTCTTTGAAGAAGAAGAACCCTGCTGATGAAGATGTCAGTGATATCTCTATCATCGCTGAAAAGGGCCAGGTACAACATCAATTTACTGTAACTATCCTTTCTCAAAATTTCATCTACTTTCCTATCTTCAGTTATTCAACTCATTAATTTGATCATATCAATTATGTATCTTCCAGTGATTGATTCAACCGCATTACCTTGTTGGGTTCCATACATTTTCCTTCTCTCATTCGTGGCCTATGGTAAAATGTGTGAGGGGAAAACCAATAAATACATCAATCTATTTTTATACTTATCGTAACGGGATGCAAAATTTCGAGGCTGAATATGAGATCAATATCACCTAATAGGATTTTATAGTTACATTCAGAAGGGTAAATTAGCAATCTGTAATTTGGATTTCAACGGGTTTGTTTTCTTTTCCTGGCATGAGAATGTATTGCTGGATACTCTGCTTAAGACTTTTTGACAAACAGGTAGCGTGCAGAGATTACCCGCATTCAAGACATCTCTGTCTCAAATTTCCATTTAATACGAAGCCTCATGACAGCTACTGTGAAATGGTACAGCAACTTGCCAGTGTCTTTTCTGAATAAAGAAATCGTTATCTTGGATAACTGATAATAGTTTCTTGACTTGAATGGTTGATCAAATGCAGTGCTATTGTTTTGTCTGCGATTCAGCTGCCCCTTGTATGTATTGGCATGTTCATTGTCATGCCCACGATACTGATGCCTGGAAGAACCAGAGGAAGATGCATAAAGATCTAATGATGATTAAGAAAGAAGTAGCGAGGGTACAGAAACTGGCTGCTCATAAATGAGAAATACCCTTTTGCTTGAAGGGTTTTAGGGGAAAGAAAAAAACTGATTTTTGTTGTAATGCTGTCAAATCCTTAGTTGGAATTTGACTTTTTGGGTAGTGTATATCAGTTACTTACTACTTGCAGAAGCAGAAAGTATTCTGATTAAAGAAGCATGCGAAGGGGGCTAACTCTTGAGGTATATTAGATCAATGCCTTTGATGTTTTAGCTATTAAGTGCTATTCCAAAGAATTGATTAGGCCAGATTTAAGTTGGTTTTCTAAAAATGTTAAAATCCCATAGTATTTATATGTAACTTCTTGCCTGATTCGAGCTCTTCTGAGGTGCTGGAAGAAGGTGGATGTAGTTTCTCCTTCTCCTAATTGCTCGTAGGAGTCTTGTACTCTCTCCATGTGACTTGTATTGGGGATTAAAGAATTTTTTTAAAAATGACTTATATTGTGGAGTGCAAATCAATTTATTTACTTTTTTGAGTTGTGAGTGCAATGAAATGGAAAACTAATAATAATTGAGCGAAGGGGATAAAACAGAGCACCCCCATATTGTATGAAACCTAAACGACTTTAAGGATTGGTTAATCACGATATCATTGCTAGCTTGCTATAACATCCACACACCATGCTAGCTTTTCGCAGGAAGTAAGACTTCTGTGAGTGTGTTTTACAAAACTAGAAGTGGCCGACTAAAGACGAAACATATTGCATCCAAGTTGGCGCAGCCATGTCGATCTTTTTGTTGGTTAGCTTATATTTGACATCCACCATAATAGGTGAGTACTTCAAATGATGAGGAGTACGATGGAATAAATACATACTATCTCGATATTTATTAGAAAATATTAGGAATCTGTTTGGTCTCAAAGATCTGATGTCTTTCTTTTCTGATTGGTTTTGGCTGATAGATAGTTGAATGAATTGTAAATTTGTATAATCGTAGCTAGCTTGTCAAAAACTGTGTAAAGATATACATTTGTTCAAACAGCAATTTCATGAGCAATTTTGCAAAAAAGATCTGATGTCTTTTACAAAGGCAACGAGAGGCTAATATCAGTATGGTCCGGATTAAGTGGTCAATTTGCGGCCTCACTTGGAATTTTGGTTGTGAGTATAGTTAGTTAATAGTTTTCCACTCTCCCTATATAAAGAGCCATTCACACGCACGCATTGTTGTCAAACTCGCGAGTTAACTCTCCGAGTTTACCGTTTTTACGTTTCTAACTTATAAAATCGAGTCAAGTCATTGGTAAACTCGTGACCTTTGTAAACTCGGTTAAATTCACGAGTTTATATAGCAAGTTTACCGTTTTTACGTTTCTAGCTTACAAAATTGTATTAACGCACCCTTAAACTCGTATTAACTTTTTCAATTTGATTATACTCAACGGCTTTATATATGAATTTTATAGAAATTTCTTTATTAAATATGATAAATTATGAATGTTGATAGATTTAATTTCAATTATTTGGATTTAAAATATTTTTAAATCAAATTGTTGTCAACTTTTTATATTTTAATTATTTAATTATATACTAATAATATCTATTTAATGGTAAAACTAAAATCTTACGAGTTTACGATTCGAGTTCACGATACGAATTTACATCATTGTCACGAGTTTGCTTAAACTCGCGAGTTTAACAACATTGCACGCACGTAGGGGTGCAGGGTGTGTGGTTCATTAATTTGATCTACTTTCCTATAACTACAGTTATTTAACTCATTAATTTGATCATATTAATAATGTATATTCCATTGTTTGACGCAAGCGCATGATGACGACTTCCCAATTTTTATTTTTTATAAGAATGGAGATATATTTTGATTTATTTAGCAAGTCATCAATATTAAATTAAAGAGACTTTTTTAAAGTTTTAGGAGATATCAATTTGGGTGCATTATTTGTAGAATTTCAATTTAGAAAATAAGTTTGTCATTTTAGAAAAGAATAATGAATAAATAATAATCGAAAGTTTTTTTTTAAAAAAAGAAACATTTTTATTACTATTATAATATAATATTTCTTTATTTTTTTTTTATAGTGACGTGCAGAATTACGTCAAAAAGGATTGGAAAAAGGGGAAAGAACTCAGGTCACTAGTCTTGATTGAATAAATAGAGGCAGCTGGACTCAATTGGAAGGGATATATATGACCGCCTCCTTCGCGCACATCAAGGGTTGCGACAACTTTTTAAAGAGAAAAAGAAGCAGAGGCGGTATTTTTGGCTGGATCTTCAGTGTGCTGAACGAGAGGATCAATCAGGCAGCAAAGGAAAGGTGGCGAGGCCACTCAATTCATCTATCGTACACCGGCATAACACCAGAAGCAGAGGAGGCAACACGATTTTTGCTGATCTTGGTTTTAGCCCTCTCTCTTCTTCTTATGAATTTGAACACTGAATTTTTATTTGCTGACATGGATTTGATTAAAGCCATGTGTAGCTAAATTTTTCTTTGCAGTCTAGAGGAGCCATGCACTTGTTTGAGATTTAGAGATTATTCCCTCTAATTAATTTTGCTTAATATTATTTCAGTTTATTTAAGCTTGTTTTTGTTATTTATTGTTTAGTGATTGACCACCATTGAATATGTTTTGGGGATTTAGGATTGAACTTGACGATCAGAATCTTAAATTGACCTTGGAATTAGGTATGGTTTAATTTGCGTCTAGGATAGACATATACTCAGAAGTATTGTTGTCAAACTCGCGAGTTAATTCTCCGAGTTTACCGTTTTTACGTTTCTAACTTATAAAATCGAGTCGAGTCATTAGTAAACTCGTGACCTTTGTAAACTCGGTTAAATTCATGAGTTTATATAGCAAGTTTACCGTTTTTACGTTTCTAGCTTACAAAATTGTATTAACGCACCCTTAAACTCGTGTTAACTTTTTCAATTTGATTATATTCAACGGCTTTATATATGAATTTTATAGAAATTTCTTTATTAAATATGATAAATTATGAATGTTGATAGATTTAATTTCAATTATTTGGATTTAAAATATTTTTAAATCAAATTGTTGTCAACTTTTTATATTTTAATTATTTAATTATATACTAATAATATCTATTTAATGATAAAACTAAACACTTACGAGTTTACGATTCGAGTTCACGATACGAATTTACATCACTGTCACGAGTTTGTTTAAAATCGCGAGTTTAACAACCTTGCTCAGAAGTTCCGTATAATCAAATTAGAGTGAGTCCGATCTAAATTGCTTATTCAATTGTGTGAGATTTTACATAATTAATTGAGGTAGGTATATAAATGGACCGACATATTATATTTATAGACATCAATACTCTAGATTAGCTAATTAAGTTAAAATTAATTTAGTAGAGCTAAAATTTAAGAAACAAATAAGAGATTAGTGACTCTAAGTTATTCTTCCTGACATTGGAATTTGCTCTTTGTGAAAAGTTGTTGTCATTATTAGTTTCTTTTTCCTATTGAATTTCTCTTTACTCATATTAAAAATAACTCTTATTTGTTCAACTTAAATGAAATAAAGAAAATTAACACCTAACCACTAGTTGAATTGACTCTTTTATTAACGTATAGCTGTGTTGGTTTGGCCAAAA
This sequence comes from Inga oerstediana, assembly GCA_963210345.1. Taxonomy (NCBI): domain Eukaryota; kingdom Viridiplantae; phylum Streptophyta; class Magnoliopsida; order Fabales; family Fabaceae; genus Inga; species Inga oerstediana. The sequence goes on from OY723402.1 coordinate 13,593,136, forward strand.
AAAAAAAAATCAATAATGTCTATTGTATTATTTTTTATTAAAGAATTATGGAATGGTAATATTTAGACTTGGGTAGGGAAGTCCGCCCTCCCTAGCCTATAATTGCCCAGCCCAAAACTGCTAAGATTTTTACAGAGTAGGGTTAGGCACCAGGCTGCATTTTGCAGCCCGTTCATCTTTCGGGCCGGGTATCAGGCATAGGCCATGTCTTACTCATACACACCCCTATTATAAATCAATAAAGACTTGGACCATTTTGTTTTTATAGGGACCAAAACCAATTATTTGAAATTTGAGGGATCAAAACTAAAATAAAAATAAATTTGAGAGACCAACGATTATATTAATTTTTATTTTTATTAAAAAAATTATACTGTTTCAATATTTTAATTAAGCACTTTTGTACCAACAATCAAATAGTTCAATTCAAAATTTTTTAACTCAGATGAAGATAAAAAAAATCAATCCTTTATGAGTTTGTTTGATTTTGGGGGGGGGGGGGAGTGGAGGGGAAATTTTTCCCTCAACCCTTCCTTTCCAATTGGGGGGATTTAGAGGGGAGGCTAAAAAAAATATTTGATATTGGACAAAAATGCTCATCACATTTTATAATAACCCATAAATACCCTTGGCACTTTTCATTCACCATATATCACCAAATGTTATTTTAAAATATAATTTTAAATACATACATACATATATATATATTTGTATTAAATGTTATACAGGTGTTATTTATAATTAAATTTTATTATACATTTAATAAAGTTTGAAAAAAATCACTTATAATATAAGGATAAAATTGTTCATGTGAAAATAATTTTCCTCCCTTTCTCTCTTGAATCAAACAAGGTAACATTAAAATCCCTCCCCTCTCCTCCATAGAATCAAACTGACCCCATAAGTAGGATACCCTGTCCCAACCTTTTAATAAGACCCCAATTTTTGAATTGATTTGATCTTTTTTATAAAATTCATTTTGAGGTTGTGTAAACATTAAATGCTTTATTACCGATTTTACTTCTAATGGATTCCATTATCTCTCGTTATCTCTTTTCCACATATTTTCTTTCATCCCTTTTCTCACCACTATTTCTCTTCCTCAGTTGCCCCTTATAAATGATAGCATATTTGGAAAAAAAAATTATTTCTTATATATTTTTTGATTTTAAACTAATTTTAACTAATTTCTTAAATCATATCATTTGGTTAAAAAGATATGGTAAAAAAGCTGTGGCCAAAAAAAGCAAAAAAGATATGGTAAAAAAAACCAAAGGGAGTATAAGATTACTGATGGACATGTTTTTTTGTTCTACCCAGTTGTGATGTTTAATTTAATTTTTGTCTTTCATTGTCTGTTCGATTGTCTCTGTTTTTTTGTTTTTGTTTTTGTTTTGTTTTCTGAGTCTTTGGATTTTATATTTCGACGGTCGACTTTAATGCTGTGATATTCAAACTTCGTAACTTCCTTTGAAGTTTAATAATTAATATATTTCCTTGTTCTTTTTACCGGTTAATATATTGCCTTGTTGGCAAAAAGGAAAATTACATTACTGATGGATATAAAAAAGGGGAAAAAGAATAATTTTAAAGATTCTAAGAGATTTAAAAATAACCAAAGATATTTGACGATGATGAAATGATTTGGCAAGATTCTGTTTTAATTTTGATTTATTGTTATCTTATTATCTTATTATATCATTAATTGTTATTTGCATTACTTTTTAAAAATTTTACCTTTAATTCCTTGAGTTAGTTTCCTCCTCTCTTTTTTTGCCTTTGCCCCTCTTCTCTCGTCTCACATTCTCTCTTTTCCTTTCTGATCATGTGTTAATTATTCAAGTAAGATAGAGCTATTCCCATTAAACATGATAATATATATATATCTATATATATTAACTTGAATCGAATATGGTAATGTCGAAGCTTTTTGATAATGCTAATATTTTCTCTAGTAAGACATTTTTTTCATTTATTTCTAATATTTATTATTTTTTCAATCTAATTTTTATAGTTTATAAACTAATATATATAATACAATGTTGCTTATAAGTATTTTAGATATATAATACTACATGAGTATGCTATAATTAAATAATTTATTAGATTTTATATTTTATTTAAATTAGATAAATAATTCTTACTTTAAGATATCAAATGTTTTAGTGGGAAAAAAAAGATATCACATGTCTTAGATAAATATATGTCTGTGTTTGGTATCACTTAATTTTAGATAATAAGTCCTTATTACGTAAGTCGAGATAAAACTCCTCTCATATACTTACCTCTACACCGTGAATCACAATTTATAAACACTTATTGCCTAAAAATAAACTATTCTAAACCACCACCGTATTAATATCTCCTCCAATTTTGCCACTTGCAGTTTTCAGTTTCGGGCGACAACGAAACGACGTCATACTGCATATGCCATTAGGGAGTTCCAACTTCCAACGGTCGATTCTAATTCCGAAATTTTATTTTCGGATTTTGCTGCGCTTAAATCCCTTGTTTGGCCGCACAACTCTTGAATATTGACGGAAACTGAACAAAGTTGATAGGAAATTTAGAAACATTTTCTTTACTTTTTGATATTTATTATACTTTTTAAGTTCACATTTTGTAGTTGCTTCTGTAAGTTTACTTTTACATTTACTGCTAGTAGCTTTTGATTGTAAGTTGCATTGAGGTTTCTTCTTAGAAAAGAATGGAGTTTTCCTTCGTGATAAGGAAATCTCTTCTATAAATAGGAAGTAAAGCAACCTATTTTGACAGACTTGATGAAATGAATGTTATGATAGGTTAGTTGCTTTCTCAGCTTCCCCTTTGTTTCTGTCTCACCTCCCCCTCCATTGCTATTCTGTTTCCCGTCCTCTCTCTCTGAGTCTCCCCCTCCCTTCTCTGTTTCAGATCTGTCCTCCCTTTTCCTCACTGTTTTCTATATGTTTTCTACCTAAATCACCCCTGTTTGAAATAGTTCTAGTGTGTGTGAGTGTATTACATCAAAAGTGGTCCGCTTTCATTCTTGGGAGCGCCAAGCAGAAAACAAATGATCGCAGGAACGGGAGTAATTGATCGAAAGCCATCAATCGAATTGAAGAAACCGATTGAGATAATTTCTCGTTTTTCCTCTGAAGAAGACAATAGTCCAATTAGGGCTATATTCTGCCTTAAAAGAAGAGATGACATCAAACGAGTCGAGGAATCTGAGGACTGCTTCATCTTAGATTTTGATCCTTTTGAGTCGGATGATCTATCGAAGCTCGCTTTGAAGAAGAACCCTGCTAATGAAGATGTCAGTGATATCTCTATCATCGCTGAAAAAGGTCAGGTACAACATCAATTTACTGTAACTATCCTTTCTCAAGATTTCATCTACTTTCCTATAACTTCAGTCATTCAACTCATTAATTTGATCGTATCAATTATGTATCTCCCAGTGTTTGATTCAAACGCATCACCTTGTTGGGTTCCATACATTAACCTTTTCTCATTCGTGGCCTATGGTAAAATGTGTGAGAGGAAAACCAATAAATACATCAATGTATTTTTATACTTATCATAACGGGATGCAAAATTTCGTGGCTGAATATGAGATCAATATCACGTAATGGGGTTTTATAGTTTCATTCAGAAGGGTAAATTAGCAATCTGTAATTTGGATTTCAACGGGTTCGTTTTCTTTTCCTGGCATGAGAATGTATTGCTGGATACTCTGGTTAAGACTTTTTGACAAACAGGTAGCGTGCAGAGATTACCCGCATTCAAGACATCTCTGTCTCAAATTTCCATTTAATACGAAGCCTCATGACAGCTACTGTGAAATGGTACAGCAACTTGCCAGTGTCTTCTGTGAATAAAGAAATCGTTATCTTGGATGACTGATAATAGGTTCTTGTCTTGAATGGTTGATCAAATGCAGTGCTATTGTTTTGTCTGCGATTCAGCTGCCCCGTGTAAGTACTGGGATGTTCATTGTCATGCCCACGATACTGATGCCTGGAAGAACCAGAGGAAGATGCATAAAGATCTAATGATGACTCAGGAACAAGGAGCGGATCTAAACTGGCTGCTCATAAATGAGAAATACCCTTTTGCTTGAAAGGTTTAGGGGAAAGAAAAAAAACTGATTTTTGTTGTAATGCTGTCAGATCCTTAGTTGGAATTTGACTTTTTGAGCAGTGTATATGAGTTACTTACTACATGCAGAAGCAGAAAGTATTCTGATTAAAGAAGCATGCGAAGGGGGCTAACTCTTGAGGTATATTAGAGCAATGCCTTTGATGTTTTAGCTATTAAGTGCTATTCCAAAGAATTGATTACGCCAGATTTAAGTTGGTTTTGTAAAAATGTTAAAATCACTTAGTATTTATTTGTAACTTCTTGCTTGATTCCATCTCTTATGAGGTGCTGGAAGAAGATGGATGTAGTTTCTCCTTCTCCTAATTAATTACTCATAGGAGTCTTATCCTCTCATACTCTCCATATGACTTGACTTGTATTGCGGATTAAAGAACTTTTTTTAAAAGTGACTTATATTATAGATTAAAGCTAGTACATATAAATTTATTTATTTATTTGAGTTGTGAGTGCAGGGCAACTTACATAGGTCATTGAAATCAAAAGCTAATAATAATTGAGCTAAGGGGATAAAACAGAGCACCCCCATATTGCATGAAACCTAAACGACTTTAAGGATTGGTTAATCACGATATCATTACTTGCTATAACATCCACGCAGCATGCTAGCTATTGCAGGAAGTAAGACTTTTGAGTGTGTGTTTTACAAAACTAGTCATTTTGCTCGAGCAAGACGAAACATGTTACATCCAAGTTGGCGCAGTCCTACGTAAGCCAGTTAATACTCTTGCACGAAAGGTTTTGGTGGAAAGAAAAAACTGATTTTTGTTTTAATGCTGTCAAGTCCATAGTTGACATTTGACTTTTTGGGCTAGTGTATATTAGTAACTTATCACATGCAGAGGCAAAAGGCATTCTGACTAAAGAAGCATGCGAAGGGGGCTTAGCTCTTGAAGTATATTAGAGCAATGCCTTTAATGTTTTAGTTATTAATTGCTGTTGCAAAGAATTGATTAGACCAGATTTAAGTTTGATTTTGTAAAAATGTTAAAATCCCATAGTATTTATATATTTAATTTCTTGCCTGATTCCAGCTCTGAGGTGCTGGAAGATGGATGCAGTTGCCTCTTCTTGTTACTCAAGGGAGTCTCACTATGAATTGTTGAATAATGCAACACTCCTTCTAATCTTAAATATAAGAGTATTGTCTCTATTGACTAAATTGGAAGATGGAGACTAAACTAGTGGGGGAACAAAAAAACAGTAATAGCAACACTCCTAGTCCTAAATATAAGAGTCTGTTGACTTTTTTTAAAATGATTAAGAAAATTAAATAAATCATGTTAAAGTATTTATATTTGTCATTTTCCTCCAAACTAATTTATTTGATTTATAAACTGATATGTAATCTAATAATACGCAATATATATTATGATTAAATAACTTATTTAGCTTAATTAATCTTTTTAAAAAAAATCAAGACTCTTATATTAAGTATTGGATATAATAGTAATTATTTTTTTTTTCATAAAATTTAGGTGAGTTGGATTATATGGGCTCACTGGCATGCTCAAACAGTCAAACCCTTGTTTGAAATCTGTAAATCTTGGTTCTATAAATAGAATATAAAAACGTTGCTTAGTGACCCCAAATTGGCAAATCGTATAATCACCCTTTTCGCCCTCAAAAGTGATTGCCAAACACAAAAGTAGTGGACGGAGATATAGTAACATTGGCCCAAATTTACGGCCCAAAATGCCCAAAACCCTTCACGAGGGTCGGATAAAACCCAGGGATTAGGGATAAGCGACTACGCGAGGGAGCTAAAGCTAAACCTTATCGTGCTCATTTCGCAACTCCAGTGTGTGAAACCCCAACTCAGGGTGAGAAGAAATGTCTCCAGGTCCCGTTGTTGACACCGTCGCCGAGGCTGATACCCAGCAACCACTTCCTACCTCCGATCAAACTGAGAAGAGTAAAACTCAGCATCAGGTTTTATTTGGCCCTGTGATTTTTTTTTTTATTCCTTATTTCAATTCGTCCCTCTTATCTTTACTCTGTGTTTTCTTTTTGCTTTAACCATGTGATCTAATTTCCCAGGATGAGGATGCTCCCGTTGTCGAGGACGTAAAAGATGATGAGAAAGATGAAGACGAAGCTGACGATGACGATGAGGACGATGACGATGATGATGAGAAGGAAGAGGGAGCTCAAGGTTTTTTTTATCATTTCATTAGACTTTTAAGAAATGCTTTTTCTAGCTTTATTTCATAGTTTGTTTACCTAATATGTGCCTTATGGAACTAGGGTTGCGAGGCATAACAGCGTTTGGTTTGTCTTAAATTTTTAAGAATTTTGGTAATTCTGACTTTTCCGGTGGTTCTAGACTGATGACCTACAGAAGACATTTAAGTTTTTGAGATATGTAGAAAATTTAGGATTATCCTACTTTATGTGTCAATTCAGGCATGAACACGGGGGATCTTATAACCTTAAACGTGTCTAAAACTTGAATATTTAATGCATAGGATATCAAATACATGGGAAATGGAAATATACCCCATCTAATTTTAAATTGGATCTATGCCTTCATCTTTTGGCTGCTGTGTGGGTTTCCCGTGTTAACTTTTTCTTCTATTTGATGTGTTATGTGTGAGGGAGGGGGATGCATATGCTTTCTTTGTACAAAATTACGCTTCCTCACCTAAAACTAGTAGTAGATATCCGTATTTTACAACATTGCTTTTTGAATAAAGGCAATTCCTTTGGGTCCAAAACTAATCTCTCTGAACGAGGGTGGAGATGGGATCACAAGTTAATGATTTATTGGTTTTCTGCTTGTAGCAGTATACCCAAAAACTTTTTGGGGATCTGATACTAACATGTAGTTAAGTTGTTTGGTTGATAAACTTTTGTATTCTTAAGCATGTTAGCTAGATATAAGCTAGGTTGTTTTTCTTCACAAATATTCCATAGAAGATTCATAGAATATGCAATGGTTCAATTCTTACGAAGAAATTGGTCATTGGACAGTTTCTTGTACTCTTAGTCCTACTTATATGGTCAACATTTTTACTAGTTCAATGCCAACTCTGTACTTTGTAATTTTCATGGTTTTGTTTGTTATCATGTTTCTAATGCCTTAACACTATTGAATTAATGTGCTATGTACTGGGTATGGTTAACAATCATCAGTTTAGATGAAATATTTCCCACAGATAATAGTTAGCACTGTTCTATGATGAAGATTTTATTGCTTTTGTTGAATATTATCTTGCAATTTGGAATGGTCGTATCTATCCTATGCTATCTGTTGGAATGGTCTTCCCTTCTTGAATTTTACCTTCCGTGTTTTCTAGTCACTAAGAGCCTAACCATCCCAAAAGTGGCTTTTTTTAAAAAAAAAAACTCCCGGTGGACACATTTTAGTTTTGGGTTGGCGTTTAGGCAACAGGTTTTTTTTCTTCCAAAAGTAGCTTTTGAGAAGAAGTCCAAAAGTTTGACTTTTTGAAAAAAAATCACTTTTGCCACTGCCAATCTAAACACAAATCACATTTTCATTATGACTTTTATCCTATTTTAAGTTTGTAAAAGTTAGATTGAAAAAAAGCCACTTCTGCCACTTTTAACCCAAATGGGCCCTAAATTGTTCTTAAATCTGCTTTAATCACAATGAAATGTAGGTGCTACTGAGGGTTCAAAGCAGAGCAGAAGTGAGAAGAAGAGTCGTAAAGCAATGTTGAAGTTGGGACTGAAACCAGTTACTGGTGTTGTAAGAGTCACAATTAAGAGAACAAAAAATGTTAGTCATCATCCAATTTTTTTTTTTCTTGCATCATGCATATGGAATATGGATGCCATCTTGCTAATTTCTTTTCCGCTTCAGATTCTATTCTTCATCTCAAAACCTGATGTCTTCAAGAGTCCCAATTCTGAGACATATGTCATATTTGGGGAAGCAAAGATAGAGGATTTGAGTTCTCAGTTGCAAACACAAGCTGCTCAGCAGTTTAGGATGCCGGACATGGGATCCGTGGTGGCGAAACCAGATGCCGCTGCTGCAGCAGCTGCCGGAACACAAGCGGATGAGGAAGAGGAGGAGGTTGACGAAAGCGGGGTTGAGCCACGAGACATTGATTTGGTCATGACACAGGCAGGAGTGTCAAGAAGCAAGGCTGTTAAGGCTCTCAAGACTCACAGCGGTGACATTGTTGGCGCCATCATGGAGCTTACTACTTAAAAATAGCTTTGTACTTAATTTTATTCAAGTGGTATTTTTTTGGGATGATTTTGGATCTACCGCCTCCCGCTAGTTACTCTAGTCAGCCATATATGGTTTGCAGTATCTCGTTGTTTTGTTGCGCTCTATAGTTGTGGGACGTCATGGTCAGTGCATTATTATTTGGTCGCGTCTACACATGAGCAAACCTTCCTTGAGCTATTTCCTCTCCAGATACAATGAGGATTCATGATGTTAAGTTTTGGCCTACTTGATTGATTTAGTGTTGTGCTAAAGGCATTTTTTCCTGAATGAATTAAGTGCAACTGGAATTCGTTGATATCAAGTAGCTTCTCATTAATTCTAAAAGTCCGTTGGAGCTAAGAATGTGAAGTATGAAAGAATCTCATGACTTAAATCCACTGGTCCAAAAATTACACTTTACCTATTAAAATGAAGTTCAATATGTCTACTTTCATTCTAGAAAGTTTTATAATTTTCAGATCAGGTTTGGCTACCCAAAAACACGACAAATCCTATTACATGCTGTCAACAGATGAAAAATCTAAAGATATCACACGGGTCGAACGTGATCAGTTCCAACGGCTATTGCTGATATTGACATAAAACCTATACACAATGGTTCAAGTATAAATTAACATACCAACTCTCATATGCTAACTTGGACAACAACCCTCGTTAAACTATGAAATTTAAAATTTCACTGTCAGCAGGAATGAAGTGGTTCTAGTGAGGATCGACCATTGAAAAAGAAAGTTTTGTTCCATTATGTAATTCATTACATGTCCGGTGTGCCTGGATGAAGTGAAATGAGAGCTTATTATATGATAGATTCTTATTTAGTGAATATTATATATTGCTGCATATGTTTTTATTTATAAGTCATCCTTTGAAAGTTTTGTTTTTTTTTTTTTTTGCCTTCCATCCTTTGCAAGAATGTTCTTACTCACAAGTCATTTTAGAAAATTTATGAAAATATTGGTACTAATATTTTATTTAATGTCGCTTTTGGTATGGATACTAAGTAATTATGACGGAGAAAGGAATGGAGAGAAATAAATAAGATTGGCTTGGAATTTATTGTATTCAATTAAATAAATAAGATTGGCTTGGAATTTATTGTATTCAATTAAGAATGTTTTTGAAAAGATGTAATTTCAAAAACACCAACTAAATTTAACTAAAATTTCTTAGTATCTGTGAATTTTTTAAAAATAGTGCTTATAAATAAGAAATGATAGAATATTTCTATATTTAATGTAGAATTTAAACCCCCGTCCTCAGAAATGATTCGTTTTTTATGGTGAATAATTCATGTATTTGTGTTTATTTGGAACTACTTATCATAACCACATTCAGTAATCTAACAAAAAAACTCATTTAATATACTTTCCTCACACACCATAAATCATGGTTGGAAATCTATTTTTGAAGGAGCCATTCGTCATTGCAAACAAGCTTGACAAACACAGCACCAACTTTCTGCTTAACAAAATGGTAGTTGCAAGAGAGTGAAGAAAGGCACGAAGTATGAACATCAAACAAAAATAGGAAGACACGAAGTATGAAAGCAAAGCTGCTTCTTCATAATCAAACCCACAAGCCACCGCAGATGTGACATGCCACAGCATCAATTAGCGTATCTTAACGTTGAAGCACTTTCACACACTCCACTTCCATCCATCCATTTTACACCTTACATTTTCAAATTAGCATTTTATATAACCAAAGCATCACTTTCTACCTCTCTAAATTTTTTCTGGCAGAAGATAAATATGTGTGTAGATTTTCAAGGATGAAATATATGCTCCCATTTTTTCCGGACGAACCACCTAATCTGATTCATAATCTTCATTAGCCTCTTTGTCAACTCTGTGCCAGGTTCCCCTTCCTTCATCTTGAAGCATAAATGATTCATCAATTTTGTGGTGTAAGTCCACTCTTCTTTATTATAATATATTAATGATTCACCACTTAACTTGTTCCATGTTTCCTTTCCACTTTCATATGGAAAGATGGTTTCAGTCCCAACATCAATAATTGGCAAAGACCTAAACTTTTGGCTTTAGGGTGCAGAGGGAATAATAAAAAGAAGAACAACAAAATTCACACACTTCATTTCCAAATTAACATTTTATACAAGCAAAACATACATCACTTTATGCCTCTCCAATTCTCAAAGCTATTCAAACACATTTTTCAGCCACCCCCCCACAAGCAAACTTGAAAAATTGCAAAAGTCAAATACCACACGCATTAACAACAGACACAAACATCTTTAACAAAAATTGTTTTGCACCCCTTTAAAGATATGGGAAAAAAGGTAAATCACTTGCTAAATACACTTCATGGGTGGGTTTCTAGTTATTAGTTTTCCTGCAATTTGTTCTGATCTCCCCAACATTCCCAGTTAACACACCAATCTGACCCATCTTGACCATAGCACCAGCAAATTTGTTCAGCCACAGAAATGTATTCCTCGCATTCTGATTCACCTGCTCAGCTGTTACTGTACTGGACAAGAGAGCTTGATCTGATGAAAACAAACCTCTATTTGCTAAAACATTCAGATAGTAACCTGAGTCTGCTCTTGCAGGACTAGAAGGATCCATGGGAACCACTGTGTTAGGGTTGGTGTTTCCTTGAGGGCATTGAAACTTCAATTGGGATGCATATGCTGCATCTAAACTTGGATCCACACTTGAAGTGCTACTGAAATTATATAATCTGTTGATGAATGAAGAGCAAAATGAGCGTCCAATCGTGTGTGCCCCTGCATACATATATGAAGCATAAACAATCAAATGAGTGCTTCTTTTCCAAGAAAAATTTCAGTATCCTAAGTGAAGTCAGGCACTCAAGACTGACCTTTTTGAACAATTAATGATGTATAGTTTTATGGGATAATCGGTGAAAAGTCCCTATTTGAAAATTTTATTAGCCAGAAGGTCTTAATATGTGTTTATAGACAGAAAGCACTAGTATTTTGCAGGATTTCATATATAGAAAGTAGCAGTACTTGAATTTAGGTCCTTCTAGTCAATAAAATTTTCAAATAGGGACTTTTCACCGATTTTTTCTAGTTTGATTTAGATAAAGATAATTATAGTTTATTTTTAAAGTGAGATATGAATTTGAAGGATCTTACCAGAGAGGGTAACCATTTCTTCTTGTGTGAGGCCCTTACTTGCAAAGAGTCTAGTGAGTTGGTCAAGGTTGGAAGTTGGAGGGGGAAGGTTTGTCCTTGTGTCAGAAGCTAGTGATATTTTCCCATCTCTTCTTCCTGCAGGAACATCATACCCGAGTCCTCCACTCTGCACACCAACATTATAATAATATATATAAGATCCTTTTGTTGAAAAAATTAATAGTAATCAAGAGGCGGATCACTGTAGAGAGACTTACTAACTCAATGCTATCTCTTGCTGCAAAAGCAACTATATCAGCACATGAAACAGTTCCTTTGCAAACTGCTTCAAGTCTTGCTTTAGCATTGTCGATCACTTCAAATCCTCTGAGACTTGGCTTATTTGCTGGTGAGTCCTTTTCTGCTGTGTTTGAAGCGGTGGAATCTAAAAGCACCGATGCATCACACCCCTACAAGTAACAACAACACAGTTATAACAATTAAACATTGAACAAAAAATGAAGTTTCTTAGTGCATTAAAAGATAAAATGGCTTCACATGATGAAGACTTACTCTAACAAAGCAATCATGGAAGTGCATTCTCACAAGCCCAGCAGCAATCCCAGGGTTTTGAATAAACCCTTTTCTGACTTCATCCTTGACAATGAACTCTGCAAATCTACATGAATCGCTGTAAAACCCAACCTCTAGCTCAGAGTTAACATTTTGAGACACTAGATATATGAACATAACTAAAGTTGCAAACTTTAGCTTCTTTGGACTCATTTTCCCAGCTACAATGTCACACTCTTTCTAAGTATTATTACACAACTACAACCTTATTTATATTTATAGTAATAAGGGATGGTGTGGTGCGCCTTAGTGCCATGTGATAAGGCTATAAGCTGGAACGTCACTGTTAAAGTAGAATCAAGTTAGACAATAATAATAATATTAAAGTAGAATAAAAGCCTCTTTTTCAAGTTTAAGAGCAGCATGGGGCTTAGAAATACCTGCACGAATTGATTTTAGGAAGACTTGAGTGCACGAAAATCCAAATTAGTTGTTAAAGTAGAATCCTTTTAGAAAATAATATAGCAAAATATTTGCATTAGATAAGGTTGCATGCCGGGCCTAGGTTTGTTTAGGTTCCTGGTAATAAGGCTAGCCTTGGGGACACAAAGTCAAGTTTAAGAGTAGTGTAGTGTTCAATAATTACTCTCTCATAAATTAGCATTTCCCGATGGGATTAGGTGAGTTACTTGGCTTTGACCGTGGCAGATTATAATCTGATTAGGAACTTTTAAACTAAACCAACTACAAGTTTTTTTGGTTTTGGTCAAGATTTTTCGAATGACGCGCTTCGGAACTGCTCTACTATGCAGTAGTCACGTTGGTGAAGCTAGCTACCTCACAATTTGATCACAACTTGGACTGGTCGGCGTTCTATAATGAATTAGGTCTCATGTAATCATACTCAGACCCCCATAAAAAAATCGCAATCATGCAGTCATATCTGAATAGTTTGAAAACATACATATTTTCTATTTTCTATCCTTTTCCACACACACACACACACACACATAATCATCTACCATCTCTAGTCTTTAATATAAAACCCATTTTAAGATCCATTTTGTAGTTTAATTTCTTTATTAAAATGGGTCTTGTGTTAAAGACCAAAAGAAGTATGTAATTGTAAAAGATATAACTTAGTTCCATGTATAGCAATCACAAACAAAAACGTTTGGCATTAGCTTAATGAGAAATCAAAAGGCATTAAGCCTATAAACTGCCAAATACTTGTAAATCTAAAAACTACTAGTAGACAAGACATAACAAGCTCTGGTTAGTGCAGCTATATATGGAGCAAGACGTGCCAAAACTGATGTAATCTTTAAGAAAAGAAAATCCCAATTTCCCAACTAAGATGGTATAACCTTTAAGGTGATTGATTTAAGAGATGAAAGCATCTATTGATAGATAAAAAAGGTTTAATATTTTTTGAGATTCTTTTCATGTAGATATTTTGAGCGCATTTTGAGGCTTCAGCTCTTCTTGAAATAAGAAGAGTTTCCTTTTGGCACTTGGCTGATTTAATAATCTTGACGACACACTTGTGAAGATGCACTTGGAAATGGAAAATAAGCACATGCACATGCTTGCATACATACACTAGTCAAATACTGAGATAAGATCCATAGCCATATGCCAAGTTATTTATTTATGTCGAAGCCACAGACCAAAGTACCACTGATATATGTCTAATTAAGATAATCAAGAAACGTCTGACCCATAAACATTCATATCATTTCCTCCGGCTCTTTCAAGGTTTGGAACTCTGCCCTGTGAATTCCTCCATCTTAACATGTTCCCATTCTGATGAGAAGCCATCAGAGTAATACGTGGGAAGCTGAATGCCAAACCTGGATGTTCCTTGAGGCTGAATTTCGTTGCCATCCTCCGAATACGCATGAAATTCCTTCGGAGTTGGTGGTTCAACGGCAGCATAGGAACTGAGATACATTATGGGAGGACTTAGACTGAAATTTGAACTGTGGGCCTCTGATGTATCTCTTATGATCGAGCAATCAGTTCTGTTCCCTGCAGATTCAACTCCATATAACAGCTGCCCTTCTGATGACATAGAGCTTAAATCTTCAACCCGGGACTTAAGAACCTGGAATCTAGCCATAACAGAAGACACATAATCATCATCCTGATTTACCTGGGTGAAATCGGTAGCTTGGATTTTGCTATCCGTTGGTTCATATGAAGATTGGTCAGCTGGGTTGAGAGCATGAGAAACCACGGAACTTGGTACTTCCTCTATATTGGCAGTATTGGTGCATGACCCTTCATCCCGGGATTCAAGAGTGTGGAATCTAGCCATAACAGAACATACATAATCACCAGCACTGTTGTTGCCAGGATTTGGTGATATCTCGGTGAAATTGGCCTGGTCTTCATTAACTGTCAGTCCAGATGCCAATTTGCCTGCTGAGTCATGGGCATGAGAAGCCTCAGAACTTAGTTGTTCCTTCAGATTGGCAACATTGACACATGTATTTACATCCCTGTAATTGCAAGAATAGAATGTGGCCTTAGTTGAAGCTTCACACTCTCCAGTCTCTTTGCTTGTGCCAGAAACAGTAGAATCCTGGATGAAACTATCCACGTTTTGACTACCATTGTCATCTGGTGTCAACGTGCAAGGCTTGTTCAGGTCAGGAGAAAACTTCAAGCCGGATAACTCCTTCAAGTTGGCAGCATTTAAATCAGGTAATTTCTCTGCAGAATAATCGGGGTTTGGAACAACGTTCCCTTTGGCTGCAGAACTATGAGCTGCGCTCAAATTGGGATCATCTAATTTTGATTGCTCCTCCACATCTAAAACATTATCCAAGGCATAAGAAACAGACTATTAGCTTTTGACAAAAAAGAACCAAATTTCCAGTTTAGTTTTCTAGAATATTGAACGATTGGTCATTTTGAAATAAGGATAAATGTGCACCTCTCCGTGCAGAACATTTCTCCATCTCAAGCTTCATTTGATTATAACGAACTCTGCATTTCATGGAACATATAGCAGCTTCTGCCTCAAGCCATAAATTCTTGTATAATAGAGTCTGAGACTCTGACCCTTCCTCATCATGGAAATTCTCAGCAAGTGTCCTTTTCAGAGCCTATAAATCAAAAGTATGCCAAAATTTAAATTGTTTTTCCTCCACTGTCTTTGCTACCTTTCTTTGGGGAGTAAAACACAGCATTACAAAGCAGCGAATGACAGAAAATGCCATAAAAAGCACCTCAATCATGTTATCTTCTTTCGTCATGTCTGCATCACCCTTGTCAGGAAAAGAATCAGAAAACTTCCCTAGTTTACCAGATACAAAATGGTGGGCTTTCATCTCTTGAACAGGCAGATTCTCATGATCCTTAGAGCCCTCTGGATCAACCTTGGTTAAGTGGGGTCTCTCGAACCTTGCATTCTGACAATTTACTCAGATTTACAATTATTTTAATGCAGGGTTAATAAAATAATTGGCATATAAAATAAGCAAAGAACCATGTGCTTCAACCAAAGCCTCGATGAACCAAAAGATCAGTGAAGAGAGATAAAAAATGCCTATCATTTTCCCTTCAAGAATTAAGGACTAAATATGGTCTCTACATCCTAGAAATTTCAGAACCAAATTAAGGAGTAAATTACATATTGGTTAGATTTCTAGTCTGAACCTTACAAAAGCATAAAAAATGCTACCTCTAATTCTTGAAAGCCAGATGGTGTGTTGGGTGTCATAACACATGCTAAATTTTGCAGTCAAACAGGAAATAGCTTGAAGACTACTGCTGGCATTTTACCAAAAGTCAAGAATGTTACCCATCACATGTTCATAGTGCAGTTTAATCTTCCCTACTTTCAATTCGAACAAGCTTAGCATCACGTCAAAAGTTTCCTTTTCTTCACTAAATAATTATTTCCCCGATTAAACAGCAAAAAATGCGTTGAATCTCCTTTTCAAGCACACAAAAAGGCTAAGCTAGAGTTGAACTTTATCTCCTTCATAGGGCAGTTTGCCTACCATAGGCATTCTTTGAGATACAGTGCAATATGTCATAATGCTTAACACATGTAACAGGAAAGCACTTTGAAACAAAAGTAGTTATTGAAAGTTGCAAGTATAGAAGGTGGGCCAAGTCACCAGAATTTACCGTGACCTGTCATGCTTTTAAGTTAAAAATTAAAACTGTATGAGATGATTTTGAAGTTGGTATTCTGAAATGCTTGGCTCTCAGTGAAACCTATCAAAACTTGAAGAATGATCCATTTAATATGACATTCAGAAAAAGGTGGCTGAGTCAGCGAGCAAATTATTCTACAAGGGCAAATGAAGAGTTTCAACCTCTCTGTCAAATTCTCAAAATAAGTTATGCATACAAAGCATATAATTTTTTATCTCTGAACTCCTCATATTTTTCTATTTTTACCTTTTTTTTTTGTATGTGTTGGGGGGGGGCGGGTGCTAAGATAGTGGAGAATTATCGTTGAATGGCAATCAAATCATACCTGCTCAACCTCAAGTGTTTCTCCGACATGCTTAGGAGGTTTTGTACGAGGGACAACGCATTCTTGCACAGGAAACATTTGGCTCGCATTGTTTGAAGCACAAGTATTAAGATTGCTAATCACATTACCAAGGACACTGCGGTCATTTTCTTTCAATTCACACGTATCATTCAAACAATGAAAAAGAAGCAATTCTGACAAGTTGTGCATTGTATCAACCAGAATTTGGATGTTTATTTTTGGAGTTGAGGCTTTTGCAGCTGGTTCTTTAAGTGCAGTAGGGTCACCTACACTTGAAGAAGGCAAAGAAGGTGAAGGCTCTGCTGCATAAGATGCAAAGTATTTCAAATACTCATTACCATTAATTTCACCCTCTGCAGATACCCCAGATAAGGTATGCCGTTTCAGAGGCATCTTTTCTTCCATATTCTGTTGCTCGTTGGAAAATCTAGACTCAGAATCATATGTTGACTTGTTTGATGGAACATTATTTTCTGTCATTTCAGAACTGTCATCCAGATATTGAAGTCCATAATCATAGATTGGCTTGGACTCAAAACATCCAGTACTTGCTGCACCATCTAAATTATTTTTTTCAGATGAAAAGTTTGCCACTGAAAACTTCCTTGAAGAGCCTGCCAAACCTTTTTCCAGATAGTCAGTTTCACTGTCTATTTGATTGTTCCTTGAATTTTCATATGATATTTCTGTGATATTGCTTACATCAAGACGAAAGTTCTGAGGCCCTTCGAACTTAAGAGAAAACTTCTCCTCTTCTGACTTTGAATGTTCTGGATACAGAGCCTCAGAACCATCAAAAGAATGAAAATGGGTGGCTGGAGCTCCTTTCCAGCACGGTGAATCAACGGCAGGGTTACATTTATCAACACTGTCAAAAGATTTCAAATTGACATCCTCATCAGTTCTGAATACCAAGCATAAATTATTCAGACTTGCCTGAGGATTTTGAAATTCATTCCTTGCCTTGAATATATAATCAACAACACCTGTTGCAACATGACTGTCTGGAAGAATTTCATTGTTTGCTGAGGTAGAGTCATCTCTATTTAGATGCATGCGAATAGGACCTGAATCAAAGCAACCAGTGCTTCTAGGACTTGTCAGGGGATAAGTCTCCTTCATTCCAGTTATAGGTGCTGAAGATCCTGCATCCACCAGCGAAGGTTTGTCATGCTGTACCAAAAGTTGGTCAATTGATGCATTGTATGAAGACTGGTAGTTCCCTGAATCTGTGACTACTTTCAAGTGGTTGTCATAATGAGTGTCATGAGAAACCAAAGGGGATCCTTGAATAGATGTACTTGAAATATTAACTGGCAAGGAACTGGCAGTTTGCCACCAGCAAGATTTATCATCCAACTGATCCGCACTGACAGGCACACCCACACCATGCTTTTCCCAACCCATGGTATTGATGCAATGTAAAGCTTTACCACTATTGGCCTTAACATCTTGATATCCTGCATTCAGAACATATTATTTAAATCTGCACACTGAATTGATTTGATAGCTCAGGAATAGTTATTCATAATATTGATTCAATTCAATACACCAAGATGTAATTTATTTTATAGCATTTAATTTACCAGTGAAGGATCTATCATCTCAATGGGATTAAATCCTGAATTATTGTGAGCTAAGGAAATACAACACAATCAAATTCAATCCAACATGACAGCATTTCATGATTTTATTATTCATGTAAGTATGTGAAAATAGAGTTGGCATGACAATATTTTATTGTCATTAAGTGTTGTATATGCCTCCTTTGACAAACATAAAGAAGGATTTTACTTAAGATCATTCCAAAAATTAACAGCTTACAAACTTGCAATGAACTTGTGTCTGATTTATGGTAGGGTACTTTTCTTAACTCTTGAGTTTAATTTGTTAACCTTGTTATTCAATGCATATCATTAAAATATATTTGTCATATTTTAAATTTTAAGCTAATTTTCTAGTTGTTACTGAATTTTACAATCTAACATAATTTATTATTACAATTAGGAATATATTTTCTTATTTTTTAAAACATATTACTATTACTACAACTATGTATAAAAGACGGATATAGATCCACACTTGGCATCTTATACATTTCTTATCCTTTTCAAGATCATGTTGATTAATTTGTTTCCCTTGTATTTCTTTCACAACTTCAATCTATAATTAAAAAATGTTAAAAAATAAAAATTTTAGCAATCAGTCGAGGCTGTGTGTATGCGACACAAAACAGGGGAAGACTGAAAGGAATCTGGATAGAATGCAAAACAGGAAAACGTTACCTCATAACTAAGGTTTTTCATAGTTATAAATGCTATCCGGTAGAGTGTTATCACAGTGTAGTTTCATGTTAAGAGTCTAGCAACTTATTCGAGCTTGTCAATTTCACTATTCTGTGTATTCGGAACAGTGAGATAACATGATATTAATATGTATTGGGCACCAACAATAATCACTTTTAAGAGTATAACCATCAGTAGCTTGAACAAGAAAATCAGGCATGGAGGAAAGGGTAAACATACCTTGATTCACAAGGTTTTCTTCAGTAATCGGACCAGCTAAATTTGCTTCTTTTGAGCAGAAACTGCCCCCAACTTCCACCTGTGGACTACTATTACCTTGGTTGAACTCCGCAAACTGATTCCAAAAGCCAACCCTCTGGCCCGAATACCCTATTTCTGACTTCTTTTGAGTATCATCCAGGGAGGACCAATGATCAGGTGCTGCTGGATTGACAACATGAGTTGATGGTGAAATATATGAAGGATAGTATGGTTGGGCTTCAAGAAGACTTGATTGAATGTTGTTAGAAGATTGATCATAAGCAAGCGCGTCCTTAGAAGCCAAACCGAGAGTGTTAAAATGAGGCAATTGGCTGGTGGGTAGGTCTAACACTTGTGATACCGAGTATCCATATGCCTTCGAGGAAGGCGTTGAATCCAACTCTCTGACAGGACTCGAGAAAAAATCGTACCCGGAAGGGCGAGAGTGAACAGGAAAGTGATTCGAGGGGGTAGCAACTGCAGATTCTGCAAAATCTACATATGGGGCTGAAACATCATTGGGTGTGGTTTTGGTAACACTGAATGGTTGGGCAAAAGCTGACAAATTTGAAGAAGACGGATAATATGGCCAATCATCATAATACCCAACACCCTTCATCGCTAAGATTAACCGGAGATGAGCGATAAACCAAGCTGATCAAAACCCCAACAAGATAAATGTAAACCAACCGAAGAAGATCGGAGAAAACAAAGTAATTTTCCTACTATACCAAAATTAAAATTATGAAAATGATATAAAATATACAACTGTCATAGAATTGAAATGAAACATATATCAAATGGTCTCGATTGTACAGAAAAATCGCCCGAAAACCTGGAAGTTATAAATTGATATCGTACCGGAAACCTGACGTTGAAGACCATACGCTACTGCGAAAAGCCGTAAAGAGCCGGAGCTTGTAAGTGACAGTCGTCTCTGGTTTCTCCTTCCAACACAAGGAAGCGATGGAAGACTTGAAAATTAATTAATATTCGGAAATGCATATAAATATACGTAACCCCTTTATTTTAAACTCTAAAACGAGTTTCACGCAATTTGATAGGATAGAGTGTATTTGGATTAATTTTTAAATAATAGTTTTTATGATTTATAACATAAATATATGAAGAGTGTTTTGTCTCTGTTTGTAAAAAAAGCTTCTAAAACCACGATTTCGATTTTACCCAAACACTGACATAGGGTCTGTGAGGCCTGTTCGGTTTAAAAGGAGGGAATGACGGGAAAAAGTATGAGGTTACTTTATTTAATTTGATTGTAAAGGAAGAAAGAGGAGTGATATTTAATGATATTTTGTTTGGTTCAGGAGGAAATAGAATGAGATATAATAACTCATTTATCATTTTATCATTATATATTATATTATATATTTTACTTATATAAATTAGTTTACATCTTAATTTAAATTACATAATTTATGAAAATTGACTTTCATCTCAACTTATAGTTAATATGAATATAAAAACTGATATGATAATATTTTTAATCTCTTATTTATATGATAATATATTTTCAAAAATCAAATTAACAAATTTCATGTTTAAAGCACAAGGCTTAACTTTACTAATGTATTTATTATTTTTTGGGTGGATTTAGTCAAATTGTTCGGCATTTTTTTTAGCTAATGTTTAGTTTTTTGGTTTAAACTACGTTTGTAAGGATTTTGCTCATTCTAGAGTAGAATAATATTTAACTTAAAAAAGCTAAACTAATAAGTTGATTTATCTATGTTTGGAATAGCTTATTTTTAAGAAATAAGCACTTATTACGTAAGTCGAGAAAAACTCCTCTCAGATACTTATCTCGTATATAATAAATCACGAATTTTAAGTATTTATAAGTAAAAAATAAACTATATCAAACAAACACTTAAATAAGCTCGGCTCCATATGATTACTGCGGATGGTTGGCAAAAAAATATAATTGCAGCTGGTGGTGGGAGGAAAAAAAAAATTCCAGCCAATGGATCACCGTCAACTAACTTAGTTAACCATTTATAAAAATTTGAACAAGGTATAGCTAATATAGAACTGTTAGCAAGAGTGGTTAGAGAAAATATTATGGAGAAAGATAATGAATCATGTATTATTAACAGAGGAGCAACATGTTCATACAAGACCGACATGCTCACATAAGTGGAATGAGTTTCGGTACAAGATATGTGCTGAAATCTAGATCTTCTGATAGGATTTAAATGGTTTAGATTTATTTATTTTTTATTTTTTATTTTTTTTAAAAAATATTTTAATAGATAAAAAATCTAAAATAAAAATAATTTCTCAACTAACATTTTTTTAAAAAATAATTTTTTTATTTAAAAATCACTCATTTAAACAAAAAATCAAATCTTGACGAGTTCTCCTTATCTATCCTTATCTTTTGGATGGGCATCGAAGCTGCTTCCCATATAAGTAGGATACACTATGCAAGTTCCGCTCTTACCTACAGAATAACTCATGAAGTTTTATGCTCTCTCCATTGTTGTTTTAATCTAATCCCGAATCGATCTATTTGCCCACTCAAAATAATGAGATAGATTGGAATTCCATGCTCTGCCTATATTCCTATCCACTGAGAAAGTAATGCATAAAAATACAATAACAGCAAATAATAATTGGTCATCCAGGACTACGAAAATGGGTGGTATCTTCGCCCTCTGTTCAGGGCACTTCTGAAGTTATAACCCATATCCAGCTCCCATCAGTATGGTGCCCACATATTTGAGTGATGCTCTTAGCAACAATTCTGAAAATTCCTACTTACAGATGGCCTCAGCAGAGTGTAAAAATGACTATCAGCTTTATTAACCAAAAACTATCTATATCCCATCTCAGACATGTAAAAGCAGTAACTCAAAGCCCAACCTTCTTGCAATCTTTACAATTGTGATTTCTGTTGTATAAGTGCAGGCCACAAGGGATGCACCAAAAAGAACCAACATTCCAAGAAATACAAGTGATGGGAGCATGTAATCAAAACCAAGGGTGATGACCCATCTCCAAGTGAAAAATTCCAAGACAGGATGATCAAAACCAAGGGCCTCACCTTGTTCAATAACGGTTCCTGTCACAGAAGACTCGTATGACGCAAAAGTCACAACAACATTTCTTTCAACAAGTTCATTCAAAAAATCCTTTTTTTAATATTGCAAATTCTTTTAGAAAGAAGTTGAATGTCTATCTTCTAATTAACGAGGAAAAGGAGCATCAAGTGTCTGCAAATTTATTATTTTTTCTAATCATAATGAGAAATAGTGTTGATTGAATTCAGCTAGCTTAAGGTAGAAAAAGGAAGAGAAACTTAATTTGCATACTCAGAGCCATCAAATCTTGCGATGGCAAACATTTCCCCAATTGCCAAAATCAAATTAGATAGATTCGTCAATACCCTCTTTATCTACACCTTCCTCATCCCAGAAACACCGCCTATACTCCCTGAGCAGTCGCTGGCAAGGAGATTAGAGAAACCCATAAAATTTTCATGTTGTCATGAGATAAAGTTGTATTTGGCGTGAAGAACGAACCAAAGCTATGAGGACATGCACAGTAAATTTGTCGAACACCTCTTGTGCAAGAGTTGCCTGAGATGTGAATATGCTTCTCTTTCTCTTTCTCTCCCAGTCATTCTCTCTCCTCTCTCCAAACTCGATGAACAAGAGGAGGATGCAGTTGAAGAAAGTTTTATCACTTGAAATCGAAGCCATGACAGTGAAGAAAACAGATGATGAAGGCAAACGATGAAAAAAATGACGAGCAGGGATACACGCAGATGGCAACAATGGAAGAAAAGAGACGATGAAGCAAATATCAAGTGACCAACAACAAGGATGACGGACGACGACAACGGGGACCAAATGCAAGCTCGGATCGATGAAAACAAGGAGTTGCCGGCAAGGCGAGAGGGCTGTGAGTGAAGAGGTGCAGTTTCTTCTAATTTTTCACATGGGCATAGATGGAATTTCATAAAATACAAGAGGACAAATTGATCACAAATGTTGGCTCCCTAAAAAAAAAACCTCAATTTGGAGGGACCAAAATAAGGGGATGTGAGGGGAAAGAGGGGCAGCTTTTTATTCTCCTCTCTTCCAAAATTTCAAACCAAATGTAGTAGGGAGGAACTCATTTTTTCTCCTAGATCATCCCCCTCCCTTCCAACCAGATAGGCCCTAAAAGAGGAATGAGCGATATTTTTACCCAAGGTCATCTTTTAAGGGAGAGTTATCATTTCCATATCAAAAATTGTTATTTTAAAATTTGAATCTGGATTAATTCCTAGAATCGATATAGGTTTATCAGGTTTGAATTTAAAAATAACAAGTGATATAGAAATGACAACTCTCCATTTAAAAATGACCATTTGTAAAAATATTGTGTCTTCTTTCTTTTTTAAAACTCACCGAGAGACATTTTCATCATGTTTCTTAAATTTCAAAAAAGATAGTTGAGGTACTCATACTTCAGTCATATTATGAATATTTGAATAACGTATTTGTCGTATACTATTTTTAATGTATTTATGTGGGATTTTCCCTTTAAAAAAAACTAACTAAATCTTTTTCAATAAGAGTGTTTTTAATAAGAAAAAAGTAATTAACTAAATACAAAATTGGAGTAAAAGTAGGCTATGTTCATCAAGGCCTAAGACCTAGCTTAGCTAGCTTAATAAATAAGTGTGTGTTTGGCAAACCTCCAAACCATGGTTTGCGTAACCCGAGACAAAATTTCTCTTACACACTTAAGTAAAAGCTATTAAAAAAAGCTAATCCAAATACACACCTCAAGCCTATTTAGATAAATAGTATATGCCTATATTTATAAGAGTTAGTCAGCAATGCTACAAAACATGACCTATTTAGTTTTTCTTTATTTACATTATTATATATAATTTAATTTAAATTAATTTTATATATTATATATAAAATTACTAATTTAGCTTTAACCTTAAATTTCATATTGCGTTTTTCACATAGCCTCAATCCCTTTATTCATTAGTTATTTACCCCTATCTCTTTTTTCTTTAATTGTTGAAGATGATAACACTAACTCACTCTCCTCTCTTAATTTGTGTCATTCGAAACATAACAACTGTTGCAAGTTTACTTTAATGATGCCCAAGTGAACTATTATAGTAGCAGTAGGAGGGGTCTATCCTTGCTATGGCAGAAAAAGCAAAAAACGGAGAACTTAGATTTATATACCACTTATTGTATTTGGTTGATTTTAGAAAATTATATTTCTTTAGTCACCATATAATTGATGATTCTTATTCTCACTTGCTTGAATAACTATTATTAACAGGAATTCTTTTCTTTTAGTTGTTAAACTCATGCATCATATGTGAGGGTGGATTCTAGGATTATAGGCAATAAAGTGAGCTTTTAAATACAGTTAAATAGTTATATATAAATTTGGAGATATAGACTTTTAAACCTATTAATTAAAGGTCTACATTTAAACAAGTATTAACATAATAAAAAGGCTGTATATTGGGTCTGGGGTCAAAGGCCCTAACTACCTTAGTTTACCTAAAAAAAATAAAAAGCTTGTATATTGGCTTAGTTTTAAATTTAGTGATGACTTCCCATTTTAAATAGATCTGAGATATAGTTTGATATATTTGAGAAGTCATCAAAAGGATTTTTTTAAGAATTTATGATATATTATTTTGGGTGCATCATTTGTGGGATTTCAACTTAGAATATAAGCTTTTAATTTTAGGAAAGGAAAAAAAATAAAAATAGGAAATTTTCTTAAAAAAAGAAGAAAAGAAAAGGATTCATTATTATCATATTAATATATTGTGTCTTTTTCTGTTGATAAGGGGCGCCATTTTGCAATTGGAAAAAAAGGGTAGACCTAAGCCCTAAGGGAGAAAAAAGCACTACTCGGCAGATGAAAAGAAAATAAAAGAGGGAGGTGGCGGTTATTATATATATCATTATCATTAGGGGTGTTCAAAACCGGGACCGGGACCAGGATCCACCACTCCCGGTCCTGGTCCCGGTTTTTGGCCGGGATGCAAATTGCATCCCGGTCCCGATCCCGGTCCCGGTTTGGTCCCGGTAATCCCGGGCGGGACCGAGATCAAACCGGGAAATCCCGGTTTTTTTATAAAAAAAATTATTATTATTTTAGTTAAATTTTCTATAATTTAATGTTTAAAGTAATTATTTAACATCTAATAAGACCATAATAATTACACAAATTGATCTAGAATTGAAAAATAACATTTTATTATTATTATTATGATCACCTTCATCATTTTTGTTATTATTTTTATACATTATATAGTAGGATTAGTATCACAATATATATAGTTTAACTCCAACTAAATATGTGATACACATTTTATCAAATGATAACTTAAATTATGGGATAAAAAATACAAAAATAAAACAATAACTTAGTTTTTAAGAAAAAAATTTAAAAAAAAAAAAAAACCGGGACCGGGATCACAAGGTATGTGACCGGTCCCGGTCCCAGTCCCGGGTCCCTTAGATCCCGGTCCCGGTCCCGGCCGGGACGGGAAATTTCCGGGATCAAAATTCCGGGACCGGGACCGGGACATTTTGGACACCCCTAATTATCACCACCGTCTTCTTCTTGGAGCAAGACCGTGCAAGGGAGGAGAGAGAGAGGGATCTGGCTATGGTTCTCTTCCTTCCTATCCATTTATGGTCCTCTTCTCAATCTGGACTGTTGGATTAAGATCTCAACGGTCCAGATTTTTTTTAATATAAAATTATTATTATTATTATTATTATTATTATTATTATTATTATTATTATTATTATATTTTTATAATATATTAAATCTGGACTCTTGAGATCTTAATCCAACGATCCAGTTTGAGAAGAGGACCGTAAGTGGATGGAAAGGAAGAGGACCGTAACCGGATCCAAGAGAGAAAGGCATTCGGACTCCATTCTTCTTCTTTACGGGAGGATAAGAGGAATGTGGAAAAGATAACAGACCAAAGTAGCTACAAAACCAAAGGGGAGAGAGACAGAGCTGAGAGGACTACATTGTGTGTTTCTATCCTATTCATCTTTCTTTTTCTCATGGATTATAAATCTATTTTTTATGTTGCTAGGAAGAGATTGATTAAATCCATGTGTGGCTAATTTTGTTCTTGCAATCTAGAGGAACTATGAACTTGTAGGTGGATTATACTTTGGTTTCACTTATTAGTTATACTTTAATGTTAATTTTGGTTACTTAATCTTACCTTTTTCTCACCTACTTAGTGCTTGAGCACCATGAAGTATGATTTTGGAGAATTTAGATTAGCCTTGGAAGAGGGATCTTACTTGGACAATAGAGTTAAGTACTGTGGGAGGAGAATTTATCTTAATTTTTCAATAGGATAAGAATATACATATTGAACCCATATAATCATATTAGAGTGAACTTGAATTATTATTGCTTTTTAGGTAACTATGTTAGGAATAACAGTTTTAACTTGAGGGGGATAAGTGATCAAGAGATATTTACATCTATTAATACTCTACATTAACAAAATGGACATTGAAATTAATTAATTAAGTGAAAACAAGGTTTGTGAAGCTAATAAAGGATTAAGGACTTTGGGTTGCTCGTTAGATAACTGAGGCAGTTAGTTCATTTAGTGGTTTTAACTTCTTTTCACTTATTTAAAGTCAATTCGGGTTGCTCAACTTAAACAAAAGTGTAAAATCATTATTCAACTGAATTGTTAGTATCAAGTCCTCGTGAGAATGATACTTTACTCATTTTTTTATTACTTGATATGGCTCGTATACTTGCAGAGTCTTAGACTATAATTTTTTTTCTTATCATTTAGGCTTCAAATCTCTTTAATAAATATATGTCTATTTAGCCAAAACCTAACCTAACATATTTTCACCCTTATAAATAACTATGGTTTTGGAACTTGGATAGGCCGGTTCGAACCAAAAACCAACAAATTGGCCTGAAAACCGATCCAGTTTAACTGCTAAACCAAGTTTAGAGGTAACTAGGCCAACTTGGCATGACTCAACCGGGTTGAGCAAGTCACCGAGTCACCTCTTTAATTTTTTTTTCAACCTCCACGGGACAAAATGGCGTTGTTTCATTGGTTACCTTTTTGTTTATTATTTAAAAGTTGATTGAAGAGTGAAGACTGAAATTCAGGAGTGATAAGTGATATTGAACTCAATATTCAATACTTCAAAAAAGTCATAATTGAACAAAATCTCCGCCAAACCCTCTCCCTCCGACTTCATCCAAAATGTCTTACTTAGTTGCTCTATCCATGGCACCAAGTTTCAGGAGCTCTAGTGAGCAATAGTCGTCCTCGTTTCACCGTGAAAGGTTGTTGTTTTGTTTCATTCTTTAGTTCCGATATGGGTCGTTGGTTACAGAGCTTTTCGAGTTCATTTTTGGGTTCTTGACTTCCATTTTTGGTTTCATCGTGAAAGGTTGCAGAGCTCGATCATTGTAACTTGGTTAGTTTCTGGATATTTTTGCTTCGTTCTTTCGTTTAGCTTTTTTCCATTTTGCCTTGACTCCGTTGAGACTTAAGAGCTCTATTTTTTTCCCTTCTCGGACTACATGGCGCCAAGCTTTAATCTTCTCCCTGTTGCCTTGAAATGTGGAAGCTTTGGGTTTGTTGCTCTGGTCCAAAGGCATTTTTTGAAAGCTAGAAGCTTTGGGTTCGTTGTTATTGTTTAGAGGCATTTATTGAAAGTTGGAAGCTTTGGGTTGCTCTGTGTTGTCATGCTGAAGCTCAGTTTGTGACTTTGTGTAGCTTTGGTTTTTTAGTTTTGATTTTTTTCAGTTTGCTTTTAATTGTTTGGTTGTGAACTTGTGTTTATTGAACTTTTGATTTGCTGGTGCTTTGTTTTTTACTTTTGGATGTCATTGTTTTGTTCTTTCATTGTAGTTAGATGTTATTAACCGAGTTTTGGCTTGCTTTTTGGTGCTGGCTTTGGTTTTTGTGGTTTTGGATGTTATTATACTGAACTCTGTGTGATTGAAAGGGTGATCTTGGTTTGCTTTTTTTTTTTTTGGTTAATGGAGGGAAATATTAATAATGAAGGTGCTCAGAATCCTACCACCCCTAATCTCAAGTCTAGCAATCCTTTCAACAATAGTTTAAAGCCACCACAATCGAGTGTAAAAAAAACAGACCGTGCTTGGTAATATGTTTCTATTGAGAAAGAGAGGAAACTAAATGTGTTTACATGCCTTTTATGTGATTCAAGTTATAGGGGAGGTGGGATATATAGTTTGAAACAACATTTAGCTTATGTGAGTAGTCAAGTGAGTTCTTATAAAAAAGTTTCTCAAGATGCATGTGCTAGAATGAAAGAATCTTTAGTATAAGGTTCAAAAAAAACCTGTTCATAATGATAATGTAGATGAAGGCAATGCAAGTATATGATGACCCCCTGATGTATCAATACCTAGAGAGTTGAATGATGTTAATGATGATTACAATGATGATGATGATTATTAGTTTAGTGATTAAAGGTGTTATCATGTAAGTAGGAATATTTTGTCTTCATATACTTGTTTTTGATATTTTGCTATGATGAATATTTTGTGATTACTGATTACACATTTAGGTGTCATTTGGTGGTATATGATACTGAGATATCAATTTGTAAAGAATATTGTAAAGAATATATGACAAGTATTGGAGTATATGATTATTTTATTAATAATTCAATGTATTGAAATGATATATATATTTAAAATTTTGGATTACATGATGAGAAATTAAATTATTTTTCAATTTTTTATACCGCACCAGTCTAGGCCTTAGGTTGACTCAAATCTGACCCACTAACCTTTGACCTAATATTCTGACCGATTCAGTAGCCGATTCGGGTTTCAGAACATTGCAAATAACCAACATCCCACATGGAACACACAATTTAGCTTCGACATAATTTTTCTTGTATATTGAAGTTGTCTCTAGATAAGTGATTGTAAATTTTTTAAAAATAAATACTAGTTTGTGTGTATAACAAGTCTTTACTCCTTGCACATTGTGTGAGATGAATATAATTAAATGATAATAAAATTGGAATAATATTTTGTAACTCTCCCCTACTCAAGAAAAATCACATAAATAAAGTAATGTAGTAAAAGATAAAAATAAATTACATATTCTAAAATTAAGAAATATACTGCTGAAAGGAAATATGATTACTCAGTCAATGAATTATGAAAAACAAATACATTATGTACCTTCACATCAAAAAACATACCTACAATTCAAATAATGTGAAATTTCATCAAAGCCAGTGTTTCTTCAAAACAATCACTATTATGGGCCAAATTCTAATATGAATAGAATCATAAAGAGTTGGGTTTATTGAAAAAGAAGAAGAAAAGAAATCACCAGGATGAGTATTAATTACATGAATAAATATTTATTGGGACATAATGTCAGGATATTGAATCCCTTTATGAGCGGATTGAGAGATAAAAGTAAATAGGAGATTGAAGAAGCAGTCAAACTTCTTGGAATTGAGGGAAAGTGTAAATATCAGGTAATAATTTATAATAATGTCTAGATTTATTATAAGATGGAAAACCCGACCCGTGTTTAAATTAAACAGGTTTTGAAGCGGGTATTACAAGTTTTCATATATAAAATTAATTAATTAATGATTGATTGATGTGTGTTGTATAATAAAAATGAGCTGCTGACCAGCGTCCTAGTTATGATATGAAAATATTTCTGCAAAGCATTCATTAAACTCAAAGATTCAACTAAAAAGAAAATTGACCCCAAAGATTCAGGTAAAAAATGGGGCTAAAAATATAATTTAATTTCACAACACTTTCACGTTTATAAGAAAAAATACAAGTACTCATGCCGATATTTAATATAAGAGCTAGTTAGGAATTTAATTTGGTCCTAAATATATGACCATGATCCATTTTGTCTCCCAAATTTTTAATGTTTTTTCTAAAATATCAGTAATGATGCCCACATTGAGGAGTTTGTATTTAAAATATACATGTTAAAAGATGATATTTTAAGAAAAAATAAATATATTTATTATAAATAACTAATATAAGTAGCTTTTTTGGGTTACCTTAGTGAATTAGCTCTTATATCAAAGACAAATAATAATATATTATACGGATATAAATATATTTGGATGTAACTCGAACTCGATCGCTTTAAAATAAACTCTCACTCAAGCAAACTGGTCGACGTTAGATTAGATGTTAGGAGCCATCAAGGAGCATGCTTTCCACGAAGGCAATATTTTTATGGATTAGTTTATTTATGAATAAAAAAGAAATGGATTATTTTATTTATAAAATGTTAATTTACTCTATTTTTGAGGAGGGCATGGATGACGGGTGCAACTTGAGGGAGAAAAATATAGAATAAAATCACAAAACTAACTAAAGACAGAAGGAAGCTAACAACTAGAGTAGTATGTGGATAAAATCACAAAACTAATTAACTAAAGACAGTAGGAAGCTAGAGTAATATAAGGCTCACTTTATAATTCAATTTAAACTTTAAAGTGGGTCTTTTTTTTTTTTTTGTCAGAAATGCACTGCATTATAAAGATAAACTATTACACCACAAAAGTTCAGGCAAACTAAACAACAAAATGAAAAGAGCTAGAAAACAGTAAACATCCAACACAAGTGATGATCTGAAATGCCTCCACAACAACATCTGAGCTCTAGCACTAGTGAGAAGGGGAGATGGCAAAGAAGGCAACACAAATATGAATATGCGATTTAGAACAATCCCAAACCAATAGAGGCCAAGAAAATTAACACCGGTCAAAAATCCATCTAGAGGAGTCACAAACAAACAAAAGAGAAACATAGGACTGAGGGGCATAAAACCCAACCATAAATGCCACAAATCCATTGAACAACTTCTTAGCTCTACCAAAGAAGCTAAGTTACACCACTGAGCAACATTTTTCATATAGAATATGTGCTCATGGAAGAAGCTCCACCTACTACAGCTTAGCTGAGCATAACCAAAATATATAATTAGAAACATTTTATCCTCTAGATTTCCAGTCAACCAGAGACTTGGCTTCTCAACAACTATAGGTACATTCCTTACCCTTATTCCAAAAACATAATCCCCAACATCTTTCTTTACATAATTCTTAAGAACAAACAAACACCTAATCCAATTGGTGGTACTAATCTTAAATCATCCTTAATTCTCAATATAGCCATTTTGATTGCTACAAAGAAATTTGACTTGCCACTTAACTTTCAAAACTCCATTACTCTATCAAAGGTTGATATGAACTGAACAAATGAAGTATTATTAAAGATCAAATCAGTAGCATCTCCCTCAATGACATCTCTGCTTTGAAAGAAGAACAAACTTAAGCTTCCAACACCTTTGAAAGGAGAATGGCAAGCATTATCACCATTGAAACCAATAGTCCATACCGGACATAACCATATATACCAGAAATCGAGATAAAACTTGCACATAATCTCCTAATATTCCAAGTCCAACAAAGACATTCGTTAGTTCATTCAACACAATGCATTCTCCAGAAAAAGCAACCAAGTTCAGCAATATGAAAACTACAAATATGCTATTAGATGAAAGAGTACTAGACATTTTTACCTCACAAGACCAAGGCAGAGGGCTCTGTTGAAGGTAATTTGTCCCATGGCACTCTAGAAATGGTTTTGGCCTGAGATTCTTCTGCGCTTCACTCACAAGGCTTAGAAGGTGAGATGTTCGGCTTGCTTCAAAACTAGCCTCCTTGCTTACATCCGATTCAGTCCCTAAACCTCCATTTTAAGGAATCAGCAAATTTTCTTGTAAAATATAGATCTCGCCTTCCCCCAACCTCCTATATCCATAATCAGTCTCAGACTTCACCATCCCTGATTCCGATTTTGTTGATCCCAATCTTGCCAAGGCTCTTGGCCATACCATCTACAAATCGGCCTCCTTCAAAACCTTAGCTATGATAGTTTCAAATCTTGTCTTTGATGCCTCTACCTCATGCACACACACACATACACATACTAGACTCCCTCTTCCCCGGTGACCATCAGGGAGAGGACGCTGATATAAAAGCTCACGAGGGGCAGTTTGTTCTCTCATTGGAGGAGAGGTTTTTTTTTTAACTATAACTTCAAAGTGGGTCTTAAAGACCTCAGGAGCACAAAAGAGAAAACGGCAAAGCTCTTACTAGTATCCAAACAAACACAAACTGAATGATTTTTTAGCGTAGAACTCATTTTCTGGTCATATATGCGTGTGTCCATATTCTGTTGAATAATATTTTATAACTGAATTAACATCATTTGAGATTGACATCTTTGTTTGTCTTTCTTATGCATAGTATAATGAGTACCCCAGAGTAAAACTAAAAAAGACTTCTTCTTAAAGAATTCTATTCTCTAAATACACACTCAATGCAAAAGAGTCTTTCCTCCCTTATTCTCTGTTACTTAACAGTACTCACTTTAAGTTCAATAAACTTGGGTTAACGAAACTCATTAGTTAACAATCACAAAGCCTTATCCCACTAGGTGAGTCGACTACATGGTCAAAAGGCGCCATTGAGTTCGATCAAAAAATCAAATATTGAGATAGATTGTTAACTAAGGGATCTTGTTCAATAACTTCATTGAGCGTCCTCTTCTATCTTCTTTTACCCCTCTCGAGTGGACTTCAAACAACTTGATCTACCTTCTTCACTGGCACATCCAATGGTCTTCTCTGTATGTATTCGAATGAACCACTTTAGACGATTTTATATAATTTTTTCTTCAGTAGGTGTGTCACACCCTTATTTTAATTTCACTTTTACCAGATTATTCATGGAAAATGATATGCAGTTTGATGGGTAACACAAAAGTAGCATAAATATACTGGTAATATATGCGTGATTATAGAAATTCCCCTCAGGGATTCATACTTGATAATTACAATTACTGTAGCCGCATAAGGCTACTTGGGTGTCTAAACCCGTCCTAGTGAAATGGAGACATCTTCCCATCTTCGTTCCACCACTGTAATCCCTTGTATGATCTCTTCTTTGTTCTTAGCATATTTTCTATCTTCTCCTGTCTAAATTGTTGGTAGGGGAGGGTGAGATTCGAGAGAATCTCAATAGAAAAATAGTACCAATATGCATGCAAGATAAGTGCTTAATGCATGACATGCTTGTATTACATAAACTCATGCTCACACAATGACATATTTGCGTGCTCGATGTTTCAACCAACATACTTATGGCCATAACATAAATAGAAACAGAGCTTCAATCATTCATATATATTTCACATAATCAAGCAAAGGAATAACATGCATCAATACACCAGTACAAATATCAAATACATGCAGGAGAGGTAAGTTCTCTACCTTAATCGCCCTTGCTTGATCCTTAAAAAGGCTCCTCGATTTGCATGCCAACAACTCGGGCTCTCAACTCAGTCCAACAATTCCAAATGTACCATTTAGACACTTCCATAGTGCTTCTGGTGGTTATATGAGTCTATCTTAAAAAATTACTAAAATGCCCCTGGGGACCCGGCTCGGCCCTGCCATACCCGGTCTGACTGTACTTTTTCCGAAATTCTAACCTGGGTTATCCTGACATATTTCTGCCTAAGGAATTCATTTCCGAACTCATAATTAATAAAATTCACTGCTGAAAGATGAAATTGCCCTTGGCAGCCCACTTTAAGGGTTTTCGGGGCGTTTTCGTAATTATGCTTTTTCGGGCTTTTCCAAAAAAGTAATCAACTCTAACCCCACCTAATTTTTCCTTCTGAACTCAATAGAACCATCAAATTATTGAAAATCCAACTCTAAGGCCTATTTCTAGAGCTAGCCAAAATTATGGTATCCTCCGGGAAAAATCAAGGTTTTACGATTTCAGCTCTGTAAACGTGTTTCTTTCTACTCCTAACCACTTCATTAACTATTCCATTAGATTACAACTACCATTTAGTACCAATTTGGGCAGCATAACCCCTAGACCATGTCATTTCCAAAAATTCAAACAAAAAACAATCCGGCGAAATTTCACTGATTAAATTGTCCACAGCAGTCAGAATAGTCAATATACGAAGGTTTGAAAGTTACCTCAAGCTCCCACTAGCTTTTCCTCAATGTGGCTCAAACCCTAAGTGCTCAAAAACATATTTTGAGCTTCAAAACCTTAAAGAACAAAGAGGAGTATCTTAAAGTCAGAGTTATACACGTTAGAAGCTAAATCATTGGAGAAATCGGTTTACCGTACAAGATCTCTTCCCCTTTCTCTCTCTCTAAAAGCTCTCAACTTTCTCTCTCTCTTGTTGCGGCAAAACTGATGTAAATGGGAGGAGGAAGATGATGAAATATGATTTTATAAGATATTATAATTATCCAATAATTATTTTCCCATTTTTCGGATTTTTATAAAATTTTGGCAGATTTTATACCCTAACTTTGAAAAATCATAACTAAATTTGTAGACATTGTATTGGAGTAATTTCAAAAGCTATAGAACCCTTATTAAGTCTAGTTTCAAGGAAAAATATAGTATTTAGCCAATTATAAGCATAAAATTCCCAGAATTAATTTCTTTGAATACTGTTCTAGAAAATCACAGTTTTTTTGGGCTGACTTCAAAAATTCATAACTTGTTGTATATAGCTTTAATTGAGTCATATGACCTATCAAATTAAAGCTTGAGATGTTTACTTTCATCCTGTAAAACCGCATAATTTTTGCTCATTATTTATCCATACAAAATCACATGAAAAACTCACTGTCTCATAGGTGATTTCACTGAAAACATTGTTTACCTTTAATTTCTAATATCCCATGACCAAAATTAACATTAGTATTGGCCAAATATTATGTTCTTATCTTACTCTACTTTGGACCTTAATATTGGGATTTCTAGAAAACCTAAGAGTTAATTCCATTTTTGTATATAAATTTTCGATACTCTTTAATTCACCATTTTATTTCCTTTAATACCTCACAAATATAAGAAATGTTAGGGAATAAGTTTAAGACACCTGCTAAACTGGGCCTTAGCAGTCCGCTTAATTTAGGCTTATTCTAAAGCCTTTAGTTCCAAAATTCGGGATATTACAAGGTACCACTTCAACTGTTCCTCGTGTAAGTTTATTACAAATCTTATATGTCCTTGTATGATTACACATCCCTTTCAACGTACTCATCTCAACTACCACCACTTTGTGCTCATGGAACCTCTTCTTAACCCAATATTTACTACCATATATGCTCATTGATTAGTTTAAAAACATGTAAGAATTGACCGACAATAGAGTACTCCATATAGAATGATGATCATCATAAAGGTTTGAAATTGGAAACCATATTGACTATTATTGCAGGCATACTTTCTGCAATCGCAAGCATTAATTTTGAAGTCCCATATCGCATATATAAAAGCATGATCATCAAACTTGGGTCAAATAGGCCCTTCACAGTTCACACCACCAACTTCTTGGTTAACAAGTGCATTGGTCAACTCAATCCTCAGAAATTTTGTAGTGCTATTCATAAAATATACTCTATTAAAAAATAGTTAACAGGATTTACATTTTATAGTATGTACGCTTGCTTATTAATTATTAATGAGTAGCATATCTTTGAATAGAAAACCTCTTGAGAACTAGAATATAATAGAGAATAAATTTGTTAGAAATACCATTGTTTTGGAACCCGGGTCGGATCGGGGACCGGACCGGCCGATCCGGCCCGGGAACCGGTGAACCGGATCATAAACCGGTCCTGTCCGGTGACCGAACTAGTTCACTATTTTTTATTTATTTTTAAATTGATGTTTTAATATTTTTCCTTATAATTTCATATTAATAAACCTAAAATATTCAATTTTTTATCGGTTTAGTCCCGGTTTAGTTCCGATTTGACCTACTGACCCTTGACCCAGTACCTCGACCGGTCCGGGTTCAGAACCTTCAGAAATACAATATATTTAATGGTGATAAATATATGGAGGTGAGGCTATCTTTTCATTGAAAAGGAGAGAGCCTAATTAGTGGACTTTCTCTCTTGAAAATAACAGCCTAACTAACAGTAAGATGATCATGTTCCATTTTTCCCTTAATGGACAAGTACATACTTCCTTTACACACACACATTTTTGTTGAACAAAGGACCTCATAAGCTTGAGAATATTCCAACTATTCAACTCTGCTTTTTCATGTCCTTGATTTCCTTGATAATTCATTAATTTGCATTCTACAATTGATATTGTTTTATTTTTCCTTTTCCGGCCTGGTTGCAACTTCTTCCATGTAACTTTTTAGTTATCACTTTCATAGCAATCAAGGATTAAAATAAACATTATTTTGTACAAGATTAGAAGCAACGAGGAAATGATAGAGGTAATTATCATGGAGTTAAAAAGTGATCAGGAGCCAAAAATATTAATTAATAACCATAGTTTTTGTGCAAGAAAGAATATAGAAGAAACATGGACCACAAAAAAGGAATGTCTTATCAGGAGCCAAAAATATATATTGGAGGGGGCAATGGCATGTGAACAAGAAATAGGGGTCCAGTGAAAACTGTAATAATATAATGGTGATAAATATGTACAGTGAATTTAGTTGTTTCAAGTTTCAACACACTTATCATTGATTCTTCATTATCATCATTATTTTTATTTTCTCACACAGAATCATTATTGGCCACAAATTATATTCATATATTCTTCATTCACTGAATTCAGATACGTTGTATTGTCAGGTTCAAAGTATATATATGCTGATACCCCAAATGATCTTGGCTCATCAGAGCAGAAACCTAACCAAAATGGCAAAAGACCAAAAAGACAAAAAGAAGTTTATATATGTGGTCCATGTCCCCATCTACGACATTATATAGAATGAAACCTTATTTATTTAATCAAGGGATAATGAAATGTTCAGTCTCTTACATTTTTTGCTAACTTATAGATTTGGTTCCTGAAGCTTTAGTTTACTTTTATCAGTAGAGACCTTTACGTACGTTAATGAAATTATAACTTGCAAAACAAAGCATCAAATTTATAAGCCAAGAAGGGCGGAAAAACAGAGCATCAATTCTGTTGACAAATGAGAAGAAATCTCGACAAGTTGTGCTTCAGTCAACAAATTTTAAGAGTTCTAGCCTCAAGCTAGACTGATAAAAATAAAATTTGAGAGACCTAAGTTAATAACTGAACCAAATGTGAAGGACTAAAAATTTCCATAACCTCTTTATTAAAACTACTACTCTGTTTCTATCTCTCTCTCTCTGTTTTTTTTTTTTTTTGATATATACTCTGTTTCTATCTTGATGACGTTCAAGAGGACTTAGCTCTCTCTCTGTTTTTTTTTTCCAACAAAAGGACTTAGTTATCTGATCATAGCCCGTTTGATTCTTTTCCCCGATAACCAGTTAATTTCTGACAGTTGAGTGAGATTGCAGTTCAAAATTATTGAAACTCTCTGTAAAAATTCTGTTCTGTGAAGTACTCTAGTTGAACTTAACTTTCGTAGGTTTAATTCAAATGACATTGCAGGAATGTTAGAAAACCAAAGCTTCAGGGGATAAAATTTTCTGAGAAGTCAGCTTTAAATTCACATCAAATGCAAGAAGATTACAATATGCCTTGCAATTCATAAGTGAAACTGTTCCTACATTCAACACGTGCTTCTCACAAAAATCAAATGAAGCAATGATAAAATATTCCTAAAACGAGAACAAATTGAACCCCATTTGACAATTTTATGGAACAATTGGGAACCCAGTATGTAATTTCACTGCTTCCTAGAAGTAAACCAGAAAAGAATCAGGTTGAGACGAAGAGGTTCTAGAGGAAAGGCGAAGATTACTGAGACGAAGAAAGCGTAAGCGACGGCGAGGAAGGAGACGCTCCGTCACCCTCGTCAGAGCCGCCGTGTATTCTCCAAATATCTCCGTCATAACCGCCACCATGATCATCTTTCTGGCTTCGTGGCCCTCAAAGAAGAACCAAAGGCTATGTTGTGGGTCTGAAACTGATAGCTATGTAACGTGAAGAAAAAGTGAGACGAAAGCCAAACATATAAAGCACGACAAGAGAGAGAGGTGAGTAAAAAGGTTTTGAACTCTGGCACTTTCTGGCAAGAGCGGTGAATTGGGATTATTATTTTTATTATTTGTTTTTACGGTAAGTTCAACGCATCTACCGATAGTGATGACTAATCCTTTCATACGTAGGTTTTTTTTTGAGGGAGTTTTAGTGCTAGTCATAAAACCTTCTCTACACACACTATTATGGATTGAATTTCTGATTAGATACTTTAAAGAATTTAGCTAAATGCTAACTGTTAGGGGTCATAATTTATTTTTATTATTTATTATTATAAGAGTTAGATTTTTACTCCATCATTACTGCAATAACAACAAAATAAAAGGATCATAATGACCAAATCAAAGGGTAGTTAGTCACTGAATTCATGGTTTCACGTTATTTAATTATTATTGTATGGCCCGAGATCTGTTTCTCTGGCCAAAATATTCTTGGAGGTCTTGATTACGAGCAAGGGTGAACTTCACGGAAATTCAAAACTGAAAAATGGGAGCATTTCCATGTTTTTGAATAATGGAGCAAAGAAAGAAGGAAGTTTTACCGATGCTGCTTGATCTACTGATGTTCCCAACTAAACAATTAGGTGGACGAATTGAGTTCGAACCCATATTCAAAAATATCTGGGAGAGGTGTCCTATTTGCAAAACTTCCATCCGAATTAATAGATTATTTATATACTTGATAATAAGATCTAAAAAAACGTCAAACACTAATGGCGCAAAGGGTTATAAAAAAAGGAAGAAGGAAGTTTTAGAAGGGAAGCATGGTAGAAGCATGCTTTGGCTTCATGTGGCGAGACTTGAATTTGGGTCACTACTTTTTTGGGAAAATGCCAAGTCATGTGTGTTTATGAATT
The DNA here is from genome assembly GCA_963210345.1 of Inga oerstediana. Classification (NCBI taxonomy): domain Eukaryota; kingdom Viridiplantae; phylum Streptophyta; class Magnoliopsida; order Fabales; family Fabaceae; genus Inga; species Inga oerstediana. The sequence continues at coordinate 13,632,177 of OY723402.1, forward strand.
CTGATCACCACATGTGATTGGCAGAACTGAACAACATTAATGGCCACCTTCAACGAACTTTTCTAGGTGGGTAGGGACACAACACAAGACCTGATCATGTGTAGTTTCAAATCTCTTCCGGTGAAAATGATTCAAGAAATTGTCTGAGAATAAACAAGACTGTGTCTTGGAGTGAAGTTACTAGGGGCCTATAGAAATAAATAAAAGGGGTATAGATATTAGATTAGATTATCTCTTGAGGCGGTTGAACAGAATGTTAGTTGGACATCTCGTTGCTTGTCTTGAACGAGAAAGATAGCTGTAAAAGCTTCACGTTTTGTGCACTAACTCAGTGTATAGAATGTGCCGACAGTTAAAAAGGAAAGCTAAATTCATTGTTCAAAGCCCCTTTTTTCCTTGGACTTTTCTAGGGGATAAACACTGTTCATAAATCATGTGCATTACGGTGTGCAAATCAAAATGATTATGTTAGACAAAGAGTCAAGAGTTTGGTTAGGTTTGGTTTGGTTTTTGCACAAGATTTGGTGAAGAAGAGTACATAAAGTCTTTGGGGGGTTTTTATTTTATGCATAATTCTGATATGATAATATGATAAGATTGGAGCAAGTCATAAACCAGTTGCTTCAGGATGGGGTATAGTGAGAAAGGAGTGGCCAAATTTGGAATGTTAAAGATGTAAAGAAAACCAACCCCTGGATATTAACTCAATGGATAATTCTCATATATTAACCAACTAGGCCACCAGTCCTTATTACAAAATGTGGTGGCGGTGAATGGTGATCACAAAATTAGCTTATACTTTGTGCTCTTTTTTGGACCAAGGATTTGATTAGCTATATGTTTGGTGAAACTATATTTCTAAGTTACCAAGAGAAAATAAATAAAACTTGTGGACGCCTATAATTGTTGACAATCAAACATCAGCTATATTGCTAAATATTATAAGCATCACCAAAAATGTTTTTAAAATTACTTTTAAATGATTAAATTTTAACTGTGATAATGGATGAGAGCTTTTTCTCACTGTCTGGTGTCCATAATAAGAACAAGGCAATCCGTCATCTCAACAAACTGTGCATCTACTTTGTTCGTTGAAGCTGGCTTCATTTTCTTGGGCTCCACTGCCTTGCAAACCCTTATCCATTAGTCACCCCTGTTTTTCGAATTTTTTCCCTTTTTGTTTTGTGAGAGAAAAATGTATAATAATTATGTAATAAAATGTATAATAAAAGTTTATGTCATATAATACTAATAAAAAAATTGAAAACTTTTTTTTTGTATAAGAAAAGTTTAGGTGAGTTGGGTCCTAAGGACTCACCAAGGCCAAGGCATACCTCCGGACTCAAAGAGCGCTTACGTAAGTGCTTACAGATTGCCTACCAATAAAATCCTTAAAAATTGAAAACTTGGTTCCTCCGTCGCTGTCCAACTATGGAAGATTTTCATTGAGGAACAATTATTATTCACTTATGGATCATGGATGGATGTGGATTGGGGTGAGCAAAAATCCAATGGTTCGATTCAATCTGATTCAACCTAAGTTGGTCCAATCCAGTCTAGTTCAGTCTAAACAAACAACATAATGAAATCGAACCAAACTAGACCAGACTAATTAGTTGGGCTAAACCATTTGGATTGGTTTGGTCTGGTCTGGTCCAGGTCAATTTTTTAAAAAATATTTTTATAATTTAGATATTACTTTTTATTTTTTATTAAATGTTGTTGGATTTTTTTAAGGATTTATAATTAATTTTTATTTTTTTATGATGATTTTTATATGATTATAGGTATTTTTATTATCTTAATTGTATTTATAATGTTTAAATCTTTTTTTCCAATATATTTTTTTATTGTTGTTGGATATTCTTATAGATTTATACTGTTTTGATTTTATGTGACGCGTTTCATATTATTATGGGCATTTTTATGATTTTAATTGTGTTTACTAGGTTCAAATTTTGCCTTCCAAAGAAGAAAAATAAAAACAAAAAAAATTAAATTTAGATCATGGACTGTCTGGACCAATCCAAGGAGTCCACCAACGCCGCTCTGATCCAACCTAACCTCGGGTTGGTGCTAGATTAGACTAGACCTTAGGCCGCCTTGTACAGCCTGAGGTACCTCCAAACAAAATATCGGGTTGATATCAAATCTAGTCCAACTCAATCCATAATCATCTCTAGATGTGGATGTGGTGAGGCCTTATAAGATATGAGGCCTTTGTTCATGAAATGGATTTGCTTATAACGGGCAAAATTCTTTTCGTTCAAAGAAGCCCATCCAACAAAAAACATGTTTTGTTATTCTAGTTACAAAGGCCCTTCTGCAGCCACACCATATCCGAGTGGAATACGTTGAATGTTGATGGTGCTATGACGCTAAGCTTCCTCCAAGGCAGGGTGCGGTGGAGTCATAAGAAATCACAATGGATGTTGGATAGCTGGATTTCCTCTAACACTTGCAAAATGTAGCGCTTTGGAAGCAGAGGAATATGATTTGCTTGGAACTTCGGGCTACTCTAGAATCTCAAGCAAAGAATTTGATTAACATGTTGTTAGGTGATACTAGGGGCAACAATTGTAGCTTGATGTTTAATCAAATCTAAAGTATGAAGTTTCATTGGAAAGTATTATTTTCTGTTTTAAATATAATATCCAATTGATTTTTTTTAGAGAAATTAATAAAGTTAAATAAATTACTTTAAAGTATCTATATTAAGTATTTTTTTCTCCAAACTAGTTTGAGTAACTTATAAACTAATATATAATCTGATTATAAATAATATATATTGTGATTAAGTAATTCATTTAGTTTTTTAAATCTCTCTTAAAAAAATTAATCAGATCTTATATTTAAAACAGAAGGAATATAATTGTATTATGTGCAAAGAGATCAGAACAAAGTTGCAATGCTTTAGCAAAGATAGGGATGACTAACTCATCTTTATTGGATGTGGGTCAGTCTCACCTTCAAATTCTATTGGATCAAGTTTGTGTGGGATTTAATTCCCCTCTAGGTTGATTTATTTTAAATTTTAGGGTGTTTTGCCCTCCTTTGTTTGAAAAAAAAAAAAAAAAACACGTTTGGTTCAATTGATTAATTGATAGGCCCTTGGTTAAGTAAATTTTAAGTGTTTGTTTTTTTTAATGGGTAATGAGGTGGATGAATGCAAAGCTGAGTCAGAAAGCTCTGTGGGGTGACCTAATTTCATTGTATTCAACTTTTTGGATGTTCAGTTTTTTGTTTTCTTGAACTGAAAAAGTGATGACTGTCACTAAAACAAGAAAAGGAAAAAACAAATATAAACGGCAGAGCAAATTTGAATTATCGTATCTTGAAGGATATATCCCTGATTTCTCCTCTCTTATCTTTTCAGAACTTTTTAGTGAGCATATGTGAAAAAAAAAAAGAACAAAAGTTAATAATATTATGTCCTAAAGACCACGAGAGCAGCTAAATAATTTCTACATACTTTATAGCTCAAAATGAAACTTTTAACTCTGCGGAAAGAATCCACCGGAATGAATATGTCAGCTAAATAAAACTTGAAAAACAAGAATTATCCTCCTCGTCTAAGTAATGAGGATGCCAAGAAAGGGCATTAATACACCTTTTTTTGTTAAACTTTTGCGTTTCATTATACTCAAAACACATAGAAAAAGATATATTTATTGATGAACTCATGAATATGTGACTCCATATCGATACATATATATATGTCCACCAATCCAGCTATAAAAATCCGTCATTGGTGGAACTTAGTACTAATTACAATCAAGTTTGAAACCAATTTTTTAAAGAAAAATCTCCTCTTAGAATTTACGAGATGCAACATGCATTAGGGTTTTCATCACTGAAAAGCTGAGGTGGTGGTGGGATTCTTTCAACCACATAGAGTGGCTGGGAATAATAGTACATCATCCTCTTCATCCCTTCATCTTCCATATTCATCACCTCTATTTGTTCTTCTCCTCCACCTTCTCCTCCTTCATTATTATTCTCACTTTTGTTTTCACCACTTCCATCACCTTCCTCCTTTTTCCCTTCCTCTGCTGGTTTCTCCTCCTCTTTTTTCTCTTCAGGTTTGGCTTCTGCTCCTTCTTTCTTCTCTGATTCTGGTTCTGGTTCTGGTTCTGGTTGTGGCACTATTTTTGCCTGTTTTCTGGTGCTTCTGTACACATAATCCACTAGCTTGTTTGCATCCATCGTTCCTGTCACTGTCACCTTCCCTGTACTTAGCTCTGTCTCTGCCTTTTGCACTCCTGCATATATTTACGAGCACACTTAGGTATATTATTAAAGAGAGTTGAGGTGTAAATTTGTCCTGAAAGTTTTTAGCGATGAGTAATATTATCCTGAAATTTTTTTTAGATTCAATGTTGCCATTACCTCTAAAAAGTTAATGTTCAACATTAAATATCAACTTTTTAAAGCGCAACGTTAGTTATTTGAGAGTTTAGGGTGATATTACTTATTTTAAAACTTTCAAAGCAATATTATTTCTCTTAAGTGAAAATTTTTAAAACAAATTTGCACATGAACCCTATCATAAACACAACCATAAATTTATTAAGCAGAATCATCATTCATGTACAAAGCATTATTGGTTATGTGACAACCAAAATAATACGTTTGGACCAACCGGAACTTTGTTTTGTTTCGCCAAAGTCAGTGAATCCTACTGTATATTTTATTTATTGGGTCCTTTTAAAAAATTATTAACAAATGGATCCCACATGGAGGCTTTGTAAGAACTACCCCACATGATTCTTTATCAGCTTTCATGTGCAGCTGAGTAGGACATGGATGTGGATTCACCATCGGATATGTTTCTGATTGGGTAATCTGAGTGGGGAGTGATGCGAAAGAAAACAAAATGAAGATCCCTCAAAACTGAGGTTAGATGATTCATACTTTTATGGTAATCACCTACTTTATAACATTTACTTGTTAGGCCATAAAGTTGGCTAGTCACCATCACAAAATTGAAGTGAAGATTTAAACATACAAATCAAATTAAATCCTTAAGAAAGAAGGCTGTCCAACTCTTCCCTTTATATTTATCATCATTATCTGATCTCAAGCACAATCAAGAGTGGAGTTATGACATTAAAATGAAGGTTAAGAAGATAAAAAAGGTCCGGCCAAAAAAAAAAAAGAAGAAGATAAAAAAGGTACCTCTCAGTTTGAGTATCTTTTTCTTCAGTTGCTCAGCACAGGCCTCACAATGCATGTTCACATTAAGTTCCACAGTTACTGGTCCACTAACCTGAAAACAGAAAACAACTAACTAATAATTAAGAACTGTCTAAATTTTAAACATCGTTAAATAGAGAAAAGAATTTAAATTCTGAAAGTTGGTCATACCTGAGAAGCTACAACCTCTGGTACAGGTTCTCCTTCTGCTTCAGGCAATGGAGATATGATTTTGGCTCGTCTCTTTATTCTCTTGGTAATTCTGTTGCAGATTGCTTGAGGCTCCACTATTCCCTTTATGGTCACTTCATTTTTAGCCATATCAATGACCACTCCCTCGACTCCTATTAAAAGATAAACAAAAAATATTAATAAAAATAGGTTCAAAATCACATGCATACATGGTATCTGGAAGAAGAAAGGTAAAGAGAGAGGTGGGTGAAAGATGTGAACCTCTCATTTTCGTAATAGACTTTTGAATTTTCTTGGCACATCCCATACAATGCAGGTCCACAAAAAGCACACATGGTGATGGTGGTTTAGGCTCTTCCTTCTTCTCTTCTGCTTTCTCTTCTTTCTTCTCCTCTGCTTTCTCCTCTACTTTGGGTTGTTCCTACTCAGTCAAATGAAAAATTAGCATTATAAGAACTACTAATGCAAATGCACTTAACCAAGAAAAACCCAGAAACCAGAGAGAATGAGAATTATATTATCATAAAGAATTCTCACCTGTACTTTAGCTTCCTCACCCATTGTTAGTAATTATATGAAATTATAATTCAGATTTGGGAAGGAAAGATCTCAAGAGACACGAGATGGAGAGGGATAGATAACAAGTATGGAGAAGAGAGTGATATAATGTAAGGAAGGAGAAGGAGCATATAATAGATGGCTGGTGGATGATTAGAATGTAAGGCTATATAACTGAGTGATTCCTCAGCACATGCAATGCCACTAACTGTGCAAAGAACCTCTTATAGTTTATTGTTTCTTTGTTGGAGTTGTTTTCAATATCCAAGGCACAAGGTTGAGGGAAGAAGGAGGAGAGAGGAGGGGAAAACCAGAGGAGAAAGATTAGCAGTTTTATAGACAGAAAAAAGGGGTTGATCATGGTGAGTCAGAGAGAGAGAGAGAGAAGAGAGATTAAAAAAAAAGAATCTTTGAAAATGATAATACTTCCATCACCCACCCACTGGTAGGTTTTTGATGACCAGGTGGTGAGGTGTCATTCTGTCAGATATGCCTGGCTGATTGTAACTGTGGGGCCTCACTACATTCTAGGACAACCTGGACACCTACCTAGCACTGTTTTGAGTCACGTTCTCATTTATTAGCCTTTAACTTTACTAAACAATCGGGGATTATAATAATAATAATACTAGAACTAGAACTAGAATGTTCGGGCAAATCAGAATGCAGCACCTAAGTTAATTAATGGTTAGCGTTAAGATTCTCTGCCCCGTGGTTGGGTGTATTATTATATAAAAGGTTCTGCAGAATTTGTTACTGTTTGAATTGGAAGTTGGATCAGGTTTTATTCTGCCGTTAATAGGGCCGGCATAAGCTTTGTGGATGAGGATCCACCAGAAATCCAAGGAAAGAATTAACTTTATTGTTATAATCAGATCAATCTAATATTCTTGACAGTCTTTCTCTGCTAACAACATAACTGCAATAATTATAAACTATTGCCACTTCTTTCGTCCCAGGAAAAAAAAAAAAGGCTTTTTCAAGGCATCGTTTTAACTTGACTATCTCAATGCTATCGACTATATTTAAAATATCCATACGTACAAAACATTCTACTTGTTTAATAGTTTATACTTTATCTGTTTAATAGTTTATCTCCTGTTCAAGCTAATATAATTTTATGAAACAACAAATCTTCAATGAAATTACTAAATGAGCATAGATTTTTTTTTTCTGCCCCTTTTGGACCGCAATCAGGTGAATTATGGATCTGGGGTGTCAGCTGCGTCATCCCAGCTGCCCTCTCTGCTGCGCTCCTATTTTGGGGATCTTTCCAAATGTATTTTTTTGATCTATAGATCATTAGATTCTACACAAAATGAGTGTAATTTTGATATATTATAGGTAAAAAATGAATCTGTTTTCAATTTTTTATGATTTTTCAAAAAAATTTCACAAAAAAGTGCTTAAAGTGAAAAAAAAAACACACACCATTGTTTTTTGAAAAATATTTAAAATATCATAAAAAATTGAAAACAGATCTGTTTTTTATCCATAATATGTCAAAATTTCACTCATTTTATGAAAAATCTAATAATCTAAAGAACCATAAAAAATATATTTGAGAAAGCCCCAAAATAAAGACGCAGTAAAGGGGACAGCTCGGGTCACACAGCTTGCTGACACTCCAAATCCGTGAATTATACTCCCTAAACTAATTTACTACTTCTTGGCCTTATGCTTGGAAAGGCTCGGTATGCTGTTTCTTTTTTTTTTTTGAATTATAAATAAAGTTGCACGCATTTCAAATATTGAGTTTACTCGTCTTAGGGCTATTTCACTTTAAATTTGGGACGCTATCTTATATACTATTTTCTCTTATTTTACCTCTCAAAATTTCCATTTGCCATATGAAGATTTGTAAAATTGGTTCATGTACCGAAGGTAACATCGGTGAGATAACATGTAAAACATTCTAACAAGAGGACTTAATCACCTATACTTAGTACTACCCCGATCCTAATTATAAGATAAAATTGACTTTTTTTGGAGAAATTAAGAAAGCTAAATAAATTCCTTAATCATATTATATGTTATGTATCCTTAAATTATATATTAATTTATTAGTCAAACTAATTAGTTTAAGGAAAAAAATAAATATAAACATATTCTAAAATAATTTAATTAGCTTCTTTAATTTATCTAAAAAAGTCAACTTTATCTTATAATTAAGATCGAGTGAGTATAATATTTGAGTTTAATTTGTAATTTTCCATTAAAGATTTGTAAGGAGACGTCATTTGAAGTCTTTAACTGCCCCCATATATAAAGACCAGAGACAGGGTAGAAACTAGAAACCCTTGCAGCCAAAAGAATTTGTATGTGAAATTTCATAGAGATGACAAGAACAACATGAACTCTATTTTTTTCATAATAAAATTTCTCGGTTGCCATCAGTTGGGTTTCAGTCCCTTGCATGGAAGCTTTTTATTGTTAAAATCTATGTGCCATCTTATATTATTTCCTCTCTTTATAATTTCACCGAAAATTTCCACTTGCCATTTAAGAGTTTATATACAGTTAAATCGATGTGTCCAACCAAATTAAAGATCATATGTATATTGTGATTTCTTAAGACGAGATTACAGATAAAAATATATGTTGGGCAGGTTAGAGCGCAAGCAACGCAATTCTCATTTTCATGAAGTAAGATAGGGATGGGTTGAAACGTGGGATCCGAGAAGTCCCTTTCGTTTTTGCGTGTAAAAACTAAAGAAACTTTGGTCACCACATGGGATGTCACTCATCCTTCTATCACAAACCTTAATCTCTTCAGTTATATCTTTTCTTAACACACATCAGTTGAGACAAATTAATGAAGTGTCTCATGATAGGTTTACCGCAACAAATGACCAATCCTACGATAATATTACAGAAAGCACCAAACTATGTTATCTTGCGACATCTGGTTTCTTACACTTCTCCTTCAAGTCCAATCATTGCATATCAAAGACATCTAAGAAAGCTTACCAAAAAAGAAGCTTTTCGAGGGTAGAACTGCGATGAATAAGAGCTTCAACTTTACAAGGTGGGGGTACCAACACGTGGAGATGAGTCATGAAAGCACGAAAAGAAGGCCCATTTGTGCACTGTGGTTAATTTTGTCGGTGACAGATCTCAACCACTAGATCCCAAAGATAAAGATATAGGACCAACCAACACATGCTTATGTTGTATCTGATGCAAAAGCTAAGGGGATTAAGTCTATGCCAAGAGTGTTTAGGTTGACCTTGGTTGGTTAATTGGTGGGCTTTCTACTGTTCAAAAAAATAAAGCAGATTTTGATTATGATCCTGTCGTGACAGTTGTCTAAGTTTTGAAAAAGGAGAGTGGCCTAGAGATTCTGATATGAGAAGGGTGTAGTTTGGTTGAGAAACATCCTGATGGTTGCTTAGCTTTGATTAGTGAAACATAATCACATACTAAACCGCCCATTTATGAGTATGTACATTGAATAATGAAGTGCTTATGTTAAAGAAAACTCGATTTCAAAACATACGAATTAACAGATGAATTATTCATTTCCTTCTATTTATATATCACTTATATAAAAAAAAGGTAAATGTGACGCTTATTTTTAAACTAATTATGGTATTTAAGAAATCCCACGTATACCATCACTACTAAAAGAAGTTGTGATGTTTGAAAGCGCCATAGCGCGCACGCACACACATATATATATACATATATTTAAAAAAAAAACACTTCTTGTGCTTCCTTGAGGAAGGTCACAGAAAGTCTTGTGGCACTCTCTTAAGGAAATGTCATCAAAAGTATTATTTTTTTAAAAAATAATTTTTTTTCTTATTTTTCTTTTAGAACCCTATAATTATAGTTGATAACATACTTTAAACATATTTTCATATTCACAACAAAATGAAAAAACGAAACCACAATCAAATAACTCCAAAATGATAGTAATTAACAAATAACTCATTAACAAAATCACTACTAAGTAAAATACAAGTGTTAAATATATGATAAATTGTGATTTTATTTAATTCTTAGAGGGTAAGGAAAAACATATTAGAATATCATACGGTATAAAATTTTTCTTAAACGCTAAAAGAATATACAACGGTTGAATTTTATTTGGGCTTTTTAAATTTTATTAGACTTAAATTGGTATCCAAAAACTCTTCTCTCCTCTCTTAAAAATTAACCTCGCAACTGCCACTAAAGGAGGGGGAGAGTGACGCTGAGACGAGGTACCCAGGGACGCACTAGTGACGCTGAGACGAGGTACCCAGGGACGCACTAACAGACGCGGCAGACGCTGGAATTGCTGTGACGAATTGCTTGGAGTTTGGAGGAGAGAATAATTTTATGGCAGTTTAAAGTTTAAACTCTTTTAAGAGGTAATTTGAGAGAAGCATGGAGGAAATTAGAGTCTAGGAGCTTATACTTAAAGACTACAAGGGATTGTCTTTCTTTTTATCTTTTTGATTCAAGTCTTGAGATTGTTTAATCTTTTTGATTCAAGACTTAAGATTGTTTAGTTTTAAATGATTTTAAATTGTAATAATTGAGAACAATTTAATTTTAGATAGTAGACTTATTATTGATTTAGATTGAATTGATATTTTGGACTTCATTTTTTATTAAATGATTGTTGGAATTTTTATTTGCAAATCCTTTGATTGTCAATTAGATTATTAATTGAGTTTTCATTATTAATTTAATTGTCAATTTAGGTTTAATCTCGTGATTGTTTAATTAAGTGATTAATTGTCAAATTGTTTAATTAGGCAATTGTGAACATAATTTTCAAAACTATCTTAAACAATTGTGATTGGTTTTTAATGGATTTAATTAACCACCACTTTTTCCATTATGAGTTTTCTGGTGGATTACGTGTTATTGAGCTTGAGGGTTTCCAATGTTTCAATTAGGTGATTAAGTTTATTAATTCTAATTTTTCATCAACCTCCCTTTGGTCTAATAAATTGAATGACTAAGAAAACAAAATTCATGTGAATCATAAGTTGTCCCCTTCATCATCATAACTGAGTTAAACCTTTGTTGTTTGTCTTGCTTCTTCATAATATTTTGCTTAGCATTTTAATTCCTCTTCCATAAAAAACCCCCAAAAATTGCATTCAACTTCATATAGATTAGTTTCATTCTCATATAGGTTTTAGAATTAATTACATTAGTACATTTAGTTAGTTTAAATGCATTTAGGTAGTAGTGTCTTGCCTTATAGTTTAAGTCCATTCCACTGCATTTTTGTCACTTGAAAATCAATCCTACAAAAAACCCATAGCTTGCTTCTTAAAAAAGTGACCTAGGTTGACCCTAAACTGCATAATAATTTAGGACTTAGTTTAATTGATTGATTTAGCAACAAAAGCACATATCAACTACTAATAAAATTATATATTTATAAGCTTAAAAATTTAAAAAAACTTACAATATATAGGAATTTTGAATAGAGTGGGGGCTTTAAAATAATGTGTTGTACATAGCTTTAAAAAATATATATATAAAAAGGAAAGAAAAACTAAGTGGGGGCAAACGAAACAAAAGAAGACATCGGCCATGTATTTGAAATATAACAATTCTATTGCCGGTTGTTGAAGAGAGAATTTTACGTTTTCTACTTTCTAGTTAATCATTTCATCATCAACATTGTCCTCCTCACTCAGTACCAAGCGAACTTCAAGATCAGCTCCCCCAACTGTGTCTGCGAGCTGCTTAATCCCATTGCCAATTAACTTGGATGAGGGAACGTCCTTCCATGTATGGGCTTAAAGATCTCCAATCCTTGAACTCTAACCTGCAAGCCCAGTCACAGTAAGCACAGGGTTGAACCAAGTGAAACTTAATAATAAGCTCACACAAACGAATAATTGAAAAACAGCTAAAATCAATAAGAAAGAGTGATGGAACAAAGGAATAAGGAGGAAGCTTCGATTAAAGTGGGGACGGTGATGAGTGACAAAAAGAGGAGAAGGAGAAAATTTGGGGACTAAGAGGATAAGGAGTGATGGAACGTGTTGGATGAGGAGTGGAGACTAAGAGGATAAAAGTGATGGAAGCAGATCGCAGGAGAGAGAATGATTTGAAAAAAATATTACTTTATGTGGCGCTTTCTAAACCAAGTGTCACGCAAAGTACATAGCAGCTGTGACATTTCCTTGAGCAAGCGCCATAGCTGCTGCTTCATTTTTTTTTAAAAAAAAAACACCTAAGGTCACTAAGTAGTTGTGGCATTTCCTTGAGGAAGCGTCACCTATGGTGTTTTTAAAAAATAAAATAAAAAATATTCTTGAAAGAAATTGTGGCACTTCATTAAAAAAAAGTACTACAAAAGGTGCACCATTAATCCCTTTTTTTGTAGTAGTGTATAGTACCAAAACTAGATAGTAGGTAAGGTTGAATGGAGTTTGAGATAAATTGGTGCTTAGTATGAGATATATTTATCTAATTTGATTAGATTAAGTAAGTTAATCTAATTTGATTAGATTAAGTTAGTTAATATGACATGTATTTTATAAAACACCTTAGTCATCTTCCTTAATTTCCTCATTTGTCTTCCTCCTTGATTATTGTTGATGGAGCATCAATAAGAGTAGATTAGAAAAATATTGACCAATATGAAAATTAAGTCTTATATTTAGGACCAAGATCAACTCTCCAAATATATCTTATGTTAAGGACTGGAGGGAGTATTGGTTATATTGTTGGAATATACTAGTCCACCCTTGGTGGATTATGGCCCAAACCCAATTCAAGAGGGGCTTCATGGAGAGACACGGGTTATAAAGAGTGATACCCTTTGTGGTTTAAAGGTTACATCGATTCCTATGTAACCATACATTTAAAGAGTTACATCTATTCCTATATAATTGTAAATACACTATATACATAATGTGTGAGATTAAGAGAGAAGGCGAATGATGATATAATACACAATTCTCCCTCTAAAAGATTTTCTTATAAAAATGTTCTCTTATCTTCCTTTCTTTGGTGGTATTTGTTGTGTAACGTAATCGAGGTTCACATCAGTGCTCCGGTTTCGTGTGGGTACTTCAGCAAGTCTATCGGATTCCAGGTACGCCCAAACTTATAACATGGTATCAAAGCCAAGTTATTTTATAACATGTATAATTTCTCCATATTATTGTTCCGCTGCATTTATCCTATTTTTTCTGTGACTGGTTTATATGTGTGTGTTTAAAACTGGAACATATACCTTATTTGTATAAGCCATTGTCACATAATACATCTTTACTCTCTATAATTATTATAGCTTCTGCAAACTTGTGGAACCGTTAATTATTTTGGCATGATAATTAATGTCTCTAAAGGTTCATGAATCATGAGTATATATGCCTCCAATATATATTATTGCTTTTATTTTTGCGGCGCGAGAATCTGTTGTATGTGCCTGTTCATAATCTTGTGTTTCCATAAGCATGACTACATTTACTATATATAATCGTTTATGAATATGTTAATATTTTGTTATGAACTTGGCTTGGCCTTATATGGCTTCAAATGATTCTACCCAGTTGAGTTTTTTGTTTCCTATCTTATACATATGAATTTGGAGATCGTATGAATTTGGAGATCATGCTTGTCTATGTGATTTTTGGTTTCTCTGTTTTTCTATCCTTATTCATGTGTTTTGTGTTATATATTGTTCTTTAGATACATTTCCTTGTTAGAAACATCCTTTTGCGTAGGGAATATAGAAACTTTGAAACTTTAGTTGGGTCACCATAGTTTTAGGCCACAAACTGATTAAATAATGAAAAGGAATTCAATGACACCGGAATGAATACATATATATAGTTAAGAATAGTACCCAAGTCGGACTGGACAATTTTATACTTTTTTATGTTTGGATAGATTTAAAAAAAACACACACAATACATGAATTCAATATTCGGCCCCTTATGTTTGAGTATGGGTTTAAAGAAAACTAAGTTTTTAGGCAACCAAATTAGTCCCAATGTATAAGTCATGAAAATTCAAAGAATAGACACCAAGAATGGAAAAAAAAAATGACGTCGAGAACGCCATTATGGAGGGAAGAAGCGTCGGCTCCAATGAACCCAACCCAATGATACAACCGGGTCATTTTGACCTGGCTAAAGGAAGAAGATGAACCAAATGGCACGTTGTTCAGTTCTCCGTACAAGTGACGTGCCATATTCAGCAAAATGGCGCTTCCCCATTCTCATGCAAAACAATGCGTTTTGGTTAATAAAAAAAGAGGCTGAAGGTTCTAGGCTAAGACATTAATTAGGCAAAAGTGTTTATGAACCATCGAAGCCCAATAAGGTACTGGGTTGCGTAAAAAAAGAAAGAGAAGAAGAGCATTTTCTCCTCCTTCTAGAAGCGTACGAGGGAGCATTTAAACTCCGATTGAGGTGCAGTTTATTTTTAAAAATCACTAAATTCATGATGTGCATTTTGACATATAATTTATTTATTTTGGAAATATGTTTGGATTTGTTTTAAATTATTTCAGTGCTATTTTAAATTTTTTTATTGTATTATAATATTTGTAATGATTTATATCATTTGCTTAAATAAATATGAATCAAGAGTTTTTTTTAAAGCACTGATATAAAATTTATTTTAGTTTTTTGAAGAATGCTTGTGTTGAAAAACATATATCTAAATTAGAAAATAAACAAGTTTTTCAGTTAAAAGTAATTGAATATTGATCCAAACATAAATTAATTACAGAAATGTGAGTCTCTGAGTAATAGATGAGATAGGGATTTTTTTATTGGAATATGAAATTTTGAGTGACAACCTAGAAGGAGAATATCTTGATAGAAGATCAAAGTGAAAGAATCCAACATGAGGTTATAATTGATCCTGAAATGGAATAAGAGGAGTAACTGGAAGAGAATTGAGAAAATGATGCCTAAAAATGACTTGAATTTCCTAAATCTTGAAAAAAGTCAATGTCAAGATTCGAATCCAGAGCAACCTAAAAGGAAGTAAAAGTTAAGGATCAAATATTAAAGAAGCAATGTCGGATTAATGTGAAAGAAAATCTCAAATGGAGAGATTTTTTAATGTCCAAACTCTGAATCATGGTAGAGTTCATGGTATTATCACTCTTTTGAGTAAGGATTGAAGGCCCATCTTAAGGGAAAAACAAAGTCCAAAGCCCAGTCTAAATCCTTCAAGAAGAAATGCTAAATGTTTCTATTAGGAAATAGATATGATTTGAATACGAAATTTAGAATATTTCTTCTAGAAAATATAGAGAAACTCTAGGAGATTGTTGAAATGATAGAAGACAAAAAATTTTTGCAATTTTAGAAAAACAATAGCTATTGAGAACCTATCAGAATAGGTTGAGAATCAAGAAGACTGATAAACTATTAGGTTTCCCCGACTCCTATATTAGAGGTTAAATAAGAGGTTATGAATATAACGAAATGAAAGCATGAATAAGTAAAATACAAATACTCTATATGAGTTAGAGTTCTTGGAAAATTAGTCTTTCAAGAGCGTCATATGCTCTATCTAAGTGGGAGCTCTTAGAGAATAAGTCTTTTGAGAGTCATAATTGAGTATGTTATATAAGGTAATTATATGAATTTCTTAATAGATGATAATGACATAATTGGAATCTGTGTGATGGGAGGTACAAACGTATTCTCTTTATCATAGCCCAATAACGTTGTTACTTTTCTAGTCAGGAACAATATAAGTACATGATGTTGTATACTTCAATGTGTTATATTATTGATAAATTTTTGGATTAAATAAATTATGAATAACCCTATGTGTGGGATAATTTGAGTGGCTAAACCAAGAGAGGCTACCAAGAACATAATTTGTAAACTAAATGGGGATAACTATTATATCTGGTATTGAAAAGTCTTATATATAAATAAGTCGTTGTCAAGTCATTGATCAAGGGTCATGGTAATGTTGGAGTTGATATGTCAACTTAGCATATATGAGACTATGAGACCTATGTAGCTCAATATAGGAAACAAAATTGTATGAATTGTCCTATAAATTCTATAGCTGTGATTTAATTTTTCTTTCAATAAATATCTTTAGTTGGTAAATTTTTTGTATATAATTGTATTACTATTTCTTCTAATTTAAGTATTGACTGTGTCTTACTAGTTAAAGACATAGAATTTGGTTCTATAAATAGCATAATGAAAATTTTTCAATAAGATTCTAGAACTGAGTTCTTATTGCAGTTATTCTACTTCGTTTCATGTAGTTCTATAAGTTTGAGGGTAAGACACAGAGATGGGTAAATTATTACCTTTATTTATGATTTCTCATGTTATTACTTAATTTCACATAAGTCTGAAGATTTTTGCTTTAGACAATATGCGAATGAAGTTTGAGAATCAATTAGATAGGAATTTTAAAGGTCCCACGAACTGATCAAAGGAGTGAGCATCTATTTGACCAGTTTTAGTTAGTTCTATGGAAATAAAAGGATAAATAAATATATAACTATCCAAAGAACTGCATTACCAAAAAAAAAGGAGTTTATAAAGGCATAATTGAATACTATTAGACATGGTTAAATAAATTATGGCTCATGCTAACCTACCAAAATGTGAGTAGGAGAGTATTAAATATTATCTAGTCCACTTTGGTGAATTAGTACACATGCACACATCCTTGGTCTCATCAAGTTATGTGGACTTGGGTTTAACCATGTACCGTCTAAGTAGTTACTACCATACCCTATAAATGTTGGACTAAATAAAAGTTAAATTTGAGTTTTCATGGACCAAAAGAGTCAGTTGCAAATTCCCATAGTGGTTGTAAGTGGGAGCTTATAAGGGTAATGTTTTTAAGATTGAAATGATAATAGAATTATAACCAAAAAAAAAAAAAGAATTGAAAGGTACCACATTTGTTGTGAATTAGTTTTCAGTTAAAGGTGAAACTAATCACACTGCATCTTTTTGCAATACACAATGACAAGGCAGTACAAAACATGCCAATAATCCCCAATTGCTTTTGAGAGTATGAGCTTAGAATGGTCAATAAAGAGACCAAACAAAATAAATATGAAATGCAAAAAGTTCATGAGAAAAGGGATAACTGAGAAAAATGTTCATGGTTATTCTAAAGGAGGAGGATGAGTCACATTCTATACAAGAGGCCATGTTAAGGGATAATGGAAGAAAACAATGGGAAGGGAAGTAAATTCTTTGAAAAAGAATCAAGTTGAGAATCAATTGATCTACTGCCAAGTCAAAAAGGCTATTGAGAACTAGTGAGTTCTATAGGTTTAGAAGAAAAGTGGGTAAATCAATTGACATACATAAGACTTGTTGCTATAAAGGGGTATGCATAATAGGAAGGTATTTTTCTCACTTATTGTGCATTTAAATTAGTTTTAATATGGTAATAGTTAACCATTTGAATTTAAATTTACATCATGTGGATGTAAAACATACACTTTAAGTGATAATTTAGATGAAGAAAGCTATATGCAGTGACTATTAGATTTCACTAAAAGTAGTAGATGAAGTTTCACATAGTGGTGACTTCATGTGTTTTTGCAGAAGTCCTTTTATGGATTAATGCAATCGTCCAGATAGTGATGTTTAATCCTTTAAAGAGAGGTAACCCAATGTATTTTTCAAATGATTGAAGAGAACCATTGGTAAATGATTTGTAATGATATACTATTAGCCATATATAGTTTAAATTTGGTAGTGCCTATTAAAGAATAGTGTTAGTAAATTTTGAAAAAAAAAAGTTTATGGGTAAAGCTATTGGATTTGAGGTCCAAAGAAATAGCTTAAGAAGACTCCTCTCTTTTTACCAAAGAATTACATTAAGAAGATTCTTAAGTTGTTCAAAATAAGTGAATGCAATCCCATGGATACTCCAGTAACTTTAGGAGTGAGTTTGAGTCTTGATAAATTTCTCTGACTGAACCAACTAAGAAGATAATGGAAAAGAATGCATATATAGATACTTTTAGCAGTGTGATGCATGCAATGATATATACAAGACCAGATATATACTCATGGTATGACTTGTAATTCAGTACTAGTCTAACCATTGTGAGAGATATTAGATGGTTTCACAGAAGAGTCTTGAGATACTTATAAGGTACCTTGATTATGCACATTCAAAACATGTGTTGTGGTAGTATAAGAGGCTATATGGCTAGTAATGTTCATAGAACATGTGAGATTTGAAAGAGAGAATTCAAATCTAGTGTCAAAGTATTGTGAATACACATAACCACTATTTAAAAAAAAAGACCATAAGTATAATAGATAGACTAAATGTAAATGTATAGCTAAATGAGAGATGCTATATGACATAAAGTTGTTGTTAAGCAACGTATTTATATGCAAAGTCCTTTAACTAAGCCTAGTGACCAAGGACATATATGAAAAACATATTAAGTCCTTCGGCATGCATATGGTATAAAGTAATGATACTTCATTTTGGCTTTTAATATGTGTGTAGGTATACAATGTCTAGTATGTCGTACAGGTTGATGAGGTCGGCTTTCTCACACAAGCGACCGTCTTTGACATTCAGGAGGAGTGTGCAAAGATGAAACAATTGTGTTCACCAGTAAAGTAGCAAGAGTGCTAATATGGTAGAGAAGAAACACAAATTATGTCACTTCAACTTGAAGTGCAGTAAGTCGAGATGAAATCCTTGATTGTAGAATATGGATCGAACAATGGAAACCCATGTCCATGATACCTGTTACCAGTCAACAAATTCTTCAAAATTGACGTCATATAATATGAGTGGAGTTGAGGAATTTGGGTTTAGATACTGGGAGTGTCTAGACTTAAGTCTGTACGGTGTTAATGATAAAATCAAACGACATACTCTTTTAAAGTATAAGAGTAACACCATAGCATGTGATTCATACCACATTTGCTAAAGAACCATAAATAGGAAGCAAGTGAATAGATCCATGCTTTATTGCTGTGTGAGTCTCAGAAAGGTTAACCCTTTATTGATGTCCTTTGACTTTGACATTATCATAGAAATATGTTTCAATGTCTACTACTTTAGCATTTTGTCCTATGATTATGATTGATGTGAACTAAAGACATTATATTTGGAAAATGATTAATACATATCAAAGTGATATATGGGAGAAAGAAAGATTATTATCTGAAATATACACATCTAAGTTGGTGTCTAAGACCGGTCCTTTATGATATTATTTTGTAGTTTCATAAGTGTAGATACTATACATATGAGAAATAAAATATGAGTTTTATACTGACTCAAGAGGAATTAGATTGGCAATAAGTACATTGTATATTGGTAAATCTAGGACATTCGGGCATTATATCAATATCGACCTGCACTACAAGGTTGTCTTGTGCTGATCTCTGTAAAAAAAGGGGGATTTCTAGTACAAAGCGCCTAAATGGAGACGTCATGTCCATGCAGTCACAGCAAAACACCTAGTATGAAAGAAGTAAGAGAAAGAGACTTGACCCATAACATATAATCCACTAAGTGTGAGTGGGAGATGTTGGAATATACTAGTCCACCCTTGGTGGATTAGGGCCCAAGCCCAATTCAAGAGGGGTTTCATGGAGAGACACGGGTTATAAAGAATGATACCTTTTGTAGTTTAAAGGTTACATCTATTCCTATGTAACCGTAAGTACACTATATATATAGTGTGTGAGATTAAAGGAGAAGGCGAATGATGATATAATACACAATTCTCCCTCTAAGAGATTTTCTTATAAAAATGTTCTCTTCTCTTCCTCTCTTCGGTGGTATTTGCTGTGTAACGTAATTGAGGTCCACATTGGTGCTCCAGTTTCGTGTGGGTACTTTAGCGAGTCTATCGGATTTTAGGTACGCCCAAAATTCTAACATATATAAATTATTAGTTTATAATATATGAGTGTTTGAGATGATTTGGACATATGTAAATAAGGCTATTGAGGAAGAATGTAAATCAGACAATATTTAATCCTCTAAAAACGAGTAGCGGAAAATCCAAAAGACGCTTAATGAAATCATTAAATGGTGCCTTTTGGTTATCAATCTATCCCATTGTTAACAGAGCACAATGCATTTTATGATTTATATAGCTAAACCCACTTAATAATTTTTTTTTTTCTAAGATACATCCTTCACTTGCAAGAGAAACTCCATCCGTCCACACTCCACGCTGGCACTTTCTTTGATTTTTTTTTTTTTGGTTCTGAAAACTTCAATTGAAATTTAAACTAGAGATATCTTTGAAAATCTCAAGGACCAAAAGCATTGAGAATCCAACTCAAAAAGAAATCATTCAGTAAAAAAGTGTAAATCATTGGGCATTATTATATACTCCGTCCGGTCTTTATTATAAGATACCAACTATCAATTTTCAAAAACTAATAAAAACAGTTAAAAGCATTAAAGTTGTCTTAAAATTCAAGTGATTTCTAATATTGCCCTTAATAACTATATTAAGCTCAAATATTATATTAATTATTACTCTCTCCCACTACCCTTTATTAAATATGGGCAGACATAAAAAGATAAATTAAATGCTTACTAAAAACTTACAAATGTCTTATAAAAGAGACTAAGAATACTTGTCACTTGGTGCAATATAATAAGAAACAGATGGAGTACCAACAAACCAATACATGGCATATAACCAGACAAATGTGAGTTGCATTATTGAAGAATATGAGAGATCATGATATGTTACTATGATACGGGGATGAGTCTTTTAAAATCCATTTTTTTTTAGTTCTTTATATAAGATTCACTTTAGTAAATAAATTGAACTATAAAGCGAATTTTATATTAAGGACGGCACTTAGTATTTCATATTTGAACCCAAAAAAGGGGGGAAAAACTTTAACCCAGAACCTAAAACCTTTCATTTCATCAAAGCTTTGAAAATTTCAGCCAACTTCTTTCTAACGCACTAGTCATATTTTAAATGTGATTTTTTTCCAAAAAAAAAAATCTATATTGTTTATAATTGATAAATATATTTTTACAGCATGGATTTATACATATTGATTTGTTTCTTTCCTTTCAAAACCAATAAAAATGGTGCATATATAGTGATGGTAGTCATGGTACTGTTGAATGCTGATGTATATGCATGAATGTATGTGTGAATGTGTTTAACTGGTTAATTGATTAAATTGACTTCCTTTGCATAAAATCATGTGTAATTATACGCATAACCAAATGTGTGTGTATTACATTTCTTCATCATACTTGTATTTTTCCACTTTTTTCCTTTATTGAAAACACTTCACATTATTACAGATTCATTGATATATGATGGTTATTATCGGCCATAAATTACGATTCCAAACCATCATATATGTGGGTACTATATATACTCAGTTTCGAACCATAATATAAATTGAAGGCATATATAATGGTTATTTATTAATGACCGTAATGTATTAGTTTTATTTTTTTTATTATATATAGTTATTTTTTATTTAGTTTTATTGTTAATATTTATTATATAAAACACAATATAATTATTGATAATAATAAGACAATAATACTAAATAAAAAGTCTATTTGTAGTATTCAAAATTTAATACATTATATTATATAAAAAAAAATTCAACACATTGTAGATAAACATCATACAATTTAAAAGAAATTAATCACTCTAAACCACTATCTTATAATTTTTTGAATTCTAAAAGAAAATATATTTAAAAAATTCTACAATATTCTCCAATGCATTTGTTGTAGATTGTCAATCACATATCAGTACTTCAGAGTTCCTGTAACTGCAAAAGGGTAATATAAATATGAAAATCTGAATATATATAGCAAAATTGGCAAATATTAAAACTTAAGTAAATCTCGGATCTGATTTAATAAATATGATTTCAACATACCTGCTAAAGTTTAAGAACGAGAGAGGGTGAACATTCAAGTAGATTGTGATTCAACAGGCTGCTAAAAATTATGAGAAAAAATTATATTGATTTTAATTAATATAATATAGTGTAATTAGAATTATTTTCATGCCAATAACACAATAATAAAAAACTTGGCATTTAACCTCATCATTTTTTTATGTTTTGTAGTTTTCTCTGGTGTTTTTTCTCTATTTTTATATTCAAATCAATAGCCATCATCAGAAATTAAATATTGCTTTTTGTCTGCTATTCTTCTTCCAAGATAATTCGGAGACCTTAAACCTTAACTAGTAAGCTCTTGTTATAAAAAAAATAAAATGAAACTAGAAATGTTAATTGAAAAAAATTAAAGCTTACCTAAGTAATAATCACGAGAGGAATGGGCTGTAGAGTGAAGATTCATGTTAGTCATGGAGGACGGAACTCACAACAGCAAAGCAAAACTCATGGAAAGAAGAGTATGAGACTCACTAAGGAAACTAAAAAATGTTTAAAAAAGAATTAAAAGAATTGCGTCAAATAAATTTTTTTCCAAAATCTCGCCTCCTTATATTTTATATTTTTAAAATTTCATCTTTTTAGATGAAAGAATACTTAACGCTTCTTTGTAAAAATAGGACAAATGTGTAATATAGTGTCCATAATATTAATTAGAACAAATATGTAAATTTAACAATAAACTAATATTTCATTATGAACACTTAACACAATTATGTTTTGTTAAACCTAAAAATAGGCATAATCATTTTTTAATACAGCAATTTTGACCACTGTGTTAACAAGCCCTAAGTCGGTTACTTTTTTAGTTTCTTTTGCATTGTAGGTCCCACGTTTCTCCTAACTCTGGTCTCCCTCTCTGATCTATCTTACTTTTTTAGTTTCTCTTGCAACGAAAATTTAGATCGAGCAATGAACCGGTTATAGTATAAGTTTAAGGGTTAATAAGTTAATTGTGAACTAATTGATAATTAAATTGGTCATATTAAAATATTATAATTTATTAGTGGTAATATATATTAATATATTTTTAAACTTCTATAAATAAAAATGAAGATTTTTAGAAAAAAATACTTAAAATCTATTAGTATGAGCTATAATGCCTATACTTATGCAATAATATCTCCTTTTCTATAATTATTATATCTTTTTAAATAATTTTTTTATTATCTTTTTCATTTTTTTTAGATTTATTCTTTACCTATTTTTCTCTTCATTTTGGTCTTCAACTTCCAATTTTTCCCTAAAAAAAGCAACAACAAAAATTAAAAAAATGAAACTGGTCCAACCGGTTGAACCACTTATTTTACCAATTTTAACCGGTTCTCCAGTTTAACCATCAAACCAGATCAGATCATTGGCCGGTTCCCAGTTCAACCGGTCAAACCAGCCGGTCTAGTCCAGTTGTTTGTACAATGCTCATTCCCACACTCATTCTGTAACAAAATATTCAGCAGAAAAAATGATGATTTATGTCATTCACTCAAGCTCCTCGGATTAATAATACAATTAGAACCTGTTTGAACTTTGAATTGCCTGAGCTTCATCTAATACCATGTACTGCCATTTCACACGTGGAAAATACTTCTCATCAGATACTAGGAGCTGGTAGCCGGTGTTGAGAATGTGGAATTTCGCTTCCCTGGTAAACAAGAAACAATGTGGAATTTCGTTTCTGCCCAGCTTCACCCTCTTCAGTCTCTGCACATCCTGATTCCGCTTCTCTTGTTAATTCTTTCTCGCATGTCTTTTCCCTTCGCATATCTGGCCCAAACCCAGTCCCTCCGTACACCCGTCTAAGCATTCGTCGCGTCGGAATTTCCGAACTCGATCAGTTCTGACCTTCGTGCTCTCTGATTTTCGAGCTCGATCTGTCTGCAATGGCCTCTTTCCGCTCAGATCTAACATCCAGGATTTACCCCGAACCTGATGTGGCCGATGTCGACTACTTTGAGCGCTTGCTAGATTCTCTGCTTCTCTTGGTCTTCGACAAGATCGGCTTTGTGAAGGCTCTTGGTCTTCAATCTTCTGGTTTCCATGTTGATCAAAAGAAAACGTAGCATTGGTCAGCCTGAGAAACGTGGGACCCACAATACCAAAAGTACTAACAGTCATTAGGGATAGTTAACAGAGTGGTCAAAATTGCTACCTTAAAAAAAAAGTATTATGGCATATTGGAGGTAGCATTTGGGAAGTACGTTTAAGTAATTAGAAATAAAATTTTTCTTATATATTTATCATAGGATTAAGGTATAAAAATACACATGAGTTTTTCTTAAAAGTGCGTCCAACACCAAATACTTTTTTGTGGGGCAAAAGTAACTTATAAAATAGGTGAAAAATATCATTACCGTCAATTCTACATAACATCCGTTACCTTTTTGCCACCTGTTGCCACGTTCTTGATTTCTTAGTGGACCAGTTACAAACGTGGCAAGTGGGGCTATGAAATCGTGTTTCTCCCTTATCTCTCATGTGCTAATGCTCAAGTCCCAGTCACTCTCCACTACACACAAGTAGAAGCCTTCTTCACTCCCACTGTCCCACATCAACATTATCGGAGAAATCATAACCAATAACATTCGAAGAACACCGATAACATTCAAAGAACACATCCACTGTCCCACATCAACCTTTTTTTCTAAAAAAAAGGCATGAATCTTTTTTTTGGAAAAAAACCAGACTCATGTAATAAAAGCAAAAATTATATCATATCTACACAAATCTCTCCAGGTCATTGAGGAAAAAAACCAGAAGCTATAAGCGCACTAGCAATGGCTCAAGATGATTTGAGATATGAGATGACACCTCCTCCTCACAAGGCTCCGCCGACCTCTTCTTTTCGGTCATTCGTAAACTCCACACACCATTGCATCTGCACTACAAAACTCCGACGCAGTGGCAGTGTTTGCTTTTTCCTTCAAGAATGATGAGGGCAGAAAAGATGATTTTGGGGGATGAGATATGAGATCGGAGGGAAAACAGGTTATAAAGAAAGGAAGGGAGAGGGATTGGGGAAGAAGAAGCAGAGGGGAGAGATCGGTGAAGAAGGAGCCGGAGGAGAAAGAGGGAAGGAGACGAAGGTAACCAATAGAATGAGTAACAAGTGATGATGGGTAAATTTGCAGGGATTAAGAGTTTTTTTTCTCCTTATTCTGTGTCTATTGTGAATCTTGGCGAGGCAAATCCTGATAGCAGTGCTAGCGCGGATATCGGCGGTGGCGCTGGTGGTTCACACTGTGATGAGCTGGCCGTTGAAGCTGAAGGTGAGGTGTGGGCGGCACCATCATCTTCTTCTCCATATGTTTCCTGGGTTCCTTTCTGGTCTGGTATAAGCTCCGACAAGGCCCACTGCCATGGGGAGTATTATTCATCCACGTCATATTCCAACTCACACTTTTCGGTCAAAAACGTTCAAACTCATGGTCAACATCCTCAAGCAAACGGAAACTGTGACTTTTGCACCTATTTTAAAAGTTCATAGTAACTTTTGCTCTTAAAAAAAATATTTGGTGTTGGGCGCACTTTTAAGAAAAACTCATGTATATTTTTGCACCTTAACCCTTTATTTATCATATATATCATAAATCATATTTAAAAGTAGTTTTTAATGTTAATTCAAACGGATACTATGTCTACTTTTACTTGTAAAAGATAATTGTTTTAGGTGTTTATAACGAAATAGTTTATTGCTAAATTTACATATTCACTCTATTAATTAATATATCAATAAAAAAAATTAATATATTATTAGATTACTTAATAATTCTTTATAAATAACTTTAATATATTATCAAATATTTTTTTTATATTACAGGATATTTAACGGTTCACTATAAAGAACCTTAACATATTGTCAAATAAACTCCTTTAAAAGTCTCACCTTTTTATATTAAATCATACTCAACGGTTTTTAATAAAGAATCGTAATGTATTGTCAAATAATTTTTTTCTAGACTCCCACCTCTTTATATTTAACATTTTTAGAATCCCATCATCTTACATATGATGGTTATTATTTTTAACTGTTAAATAATTTTGAAAAATATATAACGGTTTTTTATGAAGAAATGTCAAGTATTGTGAAAGAAAATTTTTTAGAACCCCGTCTTCTTATATATAACCGTTTTTATTGATAACCATTAAGTATTATTAAAGAGTACATAATGATTTTTTTTATGAAGAACTGGCAAATATTAAAGACATCCGAAATAGGGAAATCCCTAATCAGTACCGTGAATTCCAAAATTCCGGATCAGTTCGCTGTCAGTACGGATGAACAGTGCTGGGGTGCCAAAAGACTATTTTGCCCTTCAGTCCTTATTTTCGCCACTTCAGAATAACAACACGCTCCTCTTAATTAACAACTCTGGATTCTTGATTAACAACTCTAGTTTCATCTTTTTACTTTCACAATAACAACTCTACAAGATTAGAGCCAGCAATTCGGGTTCAACCAGCAAGCTAAATGGGATAAGTTTGTGTAGCCCACCAAGGCAAAATGCCAGCCTGATGAGCCCGCCATCTATTTTTTTTAAAAAAAACAAAATTATCACATTGTTTTTTCTTTTACTTTCTCACTTCCTTTCTCTTTCACCTATTCAATCATAGAAGAGGATACTTTCATAATCTTTTTTTTTTATTTTCTACTCAGAATCTCATCTCCATCTTCAGATTTAAAAAAAATGAATGGTTCAGATTTAATTTTTTCTAAAACTATTATTATAGTGTTTTATACTTTAATTTTTTTAAAGTTTTGTTTGTATTGCAGTTAGAGTTGTGTGGATAATATTTTAATAGTTTAAATTTATTTATTTATGTTTAAAATAATAGTTTGATAAAATATTAAATCTGAACCATCCATATTTTTAATTTGAGGATGGAAATAAGATTCTGAAAAGAATAAGAGATAAATGATTCTGAGAGAACTCAAACCTATCATATCACACTCCCTTTCTTTTATACTATGTCAAGCAACTATTCTACTCTTATATCCCTTTCTCTTTCATTCACTCATACCACAAAAACATATAAACACCTCTCTTTTTAATTTTAAACAAGGAGAATAAATAAATATAGTGTAAAAATAAAAGTGAAAAAAAAAGTGTCACATAAAAAGCGTGGTAGAAGAGTCAAACATAATAGCAAAGGAAAGAGAGTAAGAGTATTTAGGTTTATTTTTTTAAGGAAAATAAAAAAAAAGTGTTCTTTAAACAGGCCAGCCGAGAGTTGAACGGGGCGGGCCTGTGCATCCCACCCCTTTGGGGGCTGGCAATTACCCAGCCCAAACGGGTTGAACTTGTGGGTTACAACTCGTTTTACCGGCTCTATCCAAGACTAATACATTGATTTTTATATATATATAAAAAAAGACGGATACATGGCTTACATCATTGTATCTATATCAACATAACGATGTTCATTACCCAAAATTAAGACATTTATCCCTGTTTGGTATGATGAAATTGAGGGTATGGAAATAGAAATGGAATTGATTTCCATGAGATGATTTATTTAGTGTGATGGAATTGGCTTCTAATTCCATTTCTATATCTACCAAAAATGGTGAAAATGGCTTCCATCTTCAAACCTAATAAGATTTGCAATTCCACCTCCTAAATTTTAGTCCCCCCTCAAGTTCAAGCTTGGCTATTCAACCCCTACTGCCAACAAGCTCCTCGCCCCAACAACAGACAAGCTCCTTACCTGCCGTCGGCAAGCTAATGATCATTTTACCTTCCCACCTCCATCATTGGATGACCCAACTTCTTCGATCTCCCATCATTCTGCATCTGCGATGACGAGGAGAAGGAAGGTGCACTAATGAGACGGCTGGGAAGACGGACCCATGGCTTAACCTTCATAGTTAAGAAATTTTGGTGGAAATTTTATGAGGTGGTTTGAGATCTCTAGACATTGGCGATGACCCACCTCCTTCAGATCTGCCATGGAGGTTAAGTTTTCAGATGATGAAGATTTGAATCTTATGCGGTGGATTGAGATCTCCGGAGGTAGTTGTACTTGACCTTCATATATCATAAATCTTGCTAAAATTTTGAACAGTGCATGTCAAATTTGGAAGGATCGAAGGAGACGAAGCTGGTGTTGGGATTTTTTTTTTTTTAATTTAAGAATGGCATTTTGGTATTTTCACCAGAAAATTAGGCTTTATTTTAATGACATGCCAAATACACTTTTAAACCCTCATTTTTATATCCATATTCATTTTCATTTCCTTATCTATATCTATTTCCATTTCCATCAAAATCAATTCCAGCATACTAAATGAACTCTTATGCATGTGGTTCATATGAATGTTCTTACACTTCATGACTTAGATTCATGAATGGGAAGGCAGATTCAGATAAGATAAAATGATTCATGAAAATTATAATCAAGTTACTTTTTTTGACCTAATCATGATCAAGTTACTTGAATCTAAAGATGGATGATGCACATCTATAAAATATGACCATAGTTACAGCAATCTAAAGATTAAACACCAATTTATAAATTCATGGACAGTTTTTTTTTTTAATTTTCTAGTTGTAATATTTATAAATACTTATATAATAAAGCTCGTGAAATTAATTTGTATCTGGATTAAAATTTAGAAAATCTAAATATCATAACAATAAAATGAACATGATAAGAAATTAACAAATATTGATATAGTCTGTGAGAACTTAATCCATATATTCACAAAAGATGCAAATTCAAATTTCATAGATAATTAAAAAAAACATCATTCACAAGTAATTTGCAGCCACTTAAAACTAGATTAAATAATAAAAAATAATTCGGAGCTTAAATCTTCTCAATATGATAAAAAAAATAATTCTAGACTCTTTGAGGCCTCAACAATATTTTTTAAGAAAGTAATTAAAATTAAATTATTTTTTATTTAAAAAGACATATACAAATAACATGAGATTATAAACAAGATAGAACTGAAGGAATTTTTGTGCCACCAATCTTTTATATGTGAAGATTACAGGTAAGAATCATCAAATAGAGAGAGAAGCTCTGGTTCTGAAACTGTTCTGTTTTTACCGTTGTGCTTCCGCAACGGTCACCAGACGCGTCGACGGTGGTGACAGATCTGAATTCTGGTGGTGCTTTAATCCAGTCTTCAACGGTCATCGCTCGACGGTAGAGAAAGATCTGTATCTTGGAGGTGTTTTCATTGGTTCATTCTCATCGAGTTTCGACGGAGGCGACGGACTGCGCTTCTGGTGGTGCTGCAATCCCATCTTAGACGCCACGAGGTGTCCGTCGCTGCTCGTCCTTGCCAGGTCTCAGTCGGCCGTCGCTGCTAGTCCTAGCCAGGCCTTCGTCGAGCCATTTAAAAAGTTGCAACCGCCGATCTGAGCCTGTGTCTCCAGTTTCGGTGCTGATCTGTGGTGAGTGTTGATCCAAATCTCAGTCGATTTGAGCTTGCTTTTCCGGTGATCCGAATATCTGCCCAAAGTTGATGTGCGATGATACAATCTGGTTGAATTGTCGTTTCCAAGTACGTTGAGTTGCTTCTGTCCGAATTTGCTGCTGGTTTTTTTTTTTAATCTGTTCTGAGAAGGAAAAAAAAGAAAAGAAATAGAAAAAGAAAAAGAGAGTGAGAGAGAGTGGAGAGAAAAGAAAAGAAAAGAAAATTATTTTTTGTATGCTCAAGAGATGAATGAGCGGGAGAGAGAACGTAGTCCCGTGAGAATGGTTTTGAAACCAATGCTGGAGGAGAAGGAGGCCTTGGAGCAGAGTAGGAAGAAAATTCGTGATGATGATGAAGAGTTCACAAATAAGCAATCCTTAGCTCCACGGGTTGAGGACTGGATGAGTGACAATAATATTATACAGGAAACCACCTTACCTGAAGTACCTAAACGGTCATATAAGGATGCATGTGTAGAGGATCAGACGCAGAATGATTGTTCAGATGAGGAGGAAGAATGGTGGAGAGGGGATGGATGGAAATCTAGAATTGAGGTGGAGATGACGAAGAATGGACCAAACATCATTGTGTCTCCGGAGTTTAGAAAGAAGTTAGCACGGAAATGGTCGACATCGTTGTTCGTTAGACTCCTTGGCAGGATAGTGCGTGAGGATCAACTGGGTCGTAAACTGCAACAGCTGTGGGGACGTAGAGGCCAGGTTGAAACTATTGAGATAGGATCTGGGTATTTTCTGGTTCGTATGAGCAGTAAGGAGGACTATGATTTTGCTTTAACAGGAGGTCCTTGGTTATATATGGATCATTACCTAGCAATGCAACCATGGAAGTCTGAGTTTGATCCTGAATCTGGTGAGGTTTCCAAAATTGCAGCATGGGTGAGAATTCCTAATTTCCCAGTTGATTTCTATGATAAGGGTATTTTATATGTCGTGGGTAACCAAATTGGAAGGGTTCTAAAAGTGGATACAAACACCCTTCAAAAAACCAAAGGTCGTTTTGCCCGTATATGTGTTGAAGTCGATCTGAGTGCGCCTTTACTTCCGTCATTGATTATTAATAGGAAAGAGAAGAAGATTGTTTATGAGGGTTTGCATTTGATTTGCTTCTCATGTAGACGGTATGGCCACGACACGGCGCATTGCCCTAATAATCAAGCTATAAGCACGTTAAAGTCGCCATGCATGTCGCAACCGTCGGCTTCCACAGATATAACACAAGCGTCTACATGCTCTGAGACCGCAGCCAAGGTGTTTGGGGAGTGGATGGTCGCACCGAGTCGTAAAAGGGGACAATGGATTTTGAACACAGGGAATGGTAATTATGGACGTGATTCTAGGAGTGATTTACGATCTCGAAATACGGGAGGAGGATCACGTTTTGAGGCTCTCCATGTTGAAGATATGGGAATTAATGATGGAGGTTATAATGATAGTGCAAATCAAGGCAAGATTCGTGTCAGTTCAAAGCTAGGAGAAAGATCGCGTGAATCAAAAGGGAACTCTGGTCAGCTAATTGAAATAAGTAAAGGGAGTAAGGGGAATAAGGGATCGGATAATCTGAATGTTGGAAAAAATGAGAGAATTTGTAAGAATGCGGATAGTGTTGGCCATTTGAAGACGTTGAATAAAACACGTGCAACACAGACAGCTAAGAAGAAAGGGATTGAGGAGGGAGCTTCCAACGGAACCTTGAGTATGGGCGTAAAAATGCAGCAAACAAGAACTCAAATGGACTCTCATTTGTTGAACTCTCACAAGTTAACTCATAAAGCCGAATCGTCGTATAATTCAAGTGGGGAGGATGGGTTACGAATTAAAAAAATTTTATTCAAATAAACCCTAATTCCACTACTATCCGTCTAGAAGCCACAGATCCTTTTGACTCAGGTGCAGAACGAGGGGAGAATTTTGCAATTCCAACTAATCCACTTGGGACTGTTGCTGATGTGGTGATGAATGGTGTTGACGAGGTACAGGAAGGACTTAAGTCTCAATAATGTCTAGTTTGGTTGTGCTCTTATTCATATTTATCAATTTTTTATGATTATTATGTCTTGGAATACCCGAGGTGCCGGTGGTGCCTCTTTTAACAGATTACTGAGTGATGTTGTTGTCAGACATGGTGTTAATTTCTTTGCTTTGTTAGAGCCTAGACAACATGGGATAAAAGCCAAGCTCATTGCAAGGAAATTGGGATGGACGAATATGCACATTGTAGAAGCTCGAGGATTTAGTGGAGGTATATGGTTATTCTGGGATTCTACGTATCATTTTTCGGTGACTTGTTATGGTGATTAATTTGTTCATGGTATGGTTAATAAAAGCACTAGTGTAGAGTGGTCTCTTACTGTGGTCTATGGGAATCCAAATATGGTTATTAGACGCCAGCTTTGGCCCATTCTTGAGGGTATTCAACAATCGATTG
Source organism: Inga oerstediana (assembly GCA_963210345.1). Lineage (NCBI taxonomy): Eukaryota > Viridiplantae > Streptophyta > Magnoliopsida > Fabales > Fabaceae > Inga > Inga oerstediana. The sequence continues at coordinate 13,663,857 of OY723402.1, forward strand.
TTGGAGGCTGGGTGGTGATTGGAGATTTTAATGCTGTTTTATGCCCTGAGGAGCGCTGGAGTAAGAAACATAGGGAGAATACAGGTATTGATAGGTCCTTCCGAAATTGGTTATTGGGTAGCGAGTTACTTGATATTGGTTTTAGTGGTCCTCGATTTACTTGGGGTAATTCAATTACCCAAAGCAGAATTGATAGGGCCTTGGTGAATAATTGTTGGTTTACAGAGAATCCGAATGCAACTGTGACACACTTGCCTAAATATAAGTCCGATCATTGTCCAGTGCTTCTTGATACTGAATCTCATGTTCTTACTGCAAGGAATCGAAGGCCTTTTAGATTTTTTGCACCCTGGGTTATGCATGAAGATTTCAAGAGTTTTGTGCAGCGTCACTGGGAGGTGGGGGACGACTAGCGCAGTTCCGTTGATCAGTTCATGGAGGATTTGAAGTTATGGAATAAGGAAGTTTTCGGTAACATCTTCTATATAAAAGAAAGTTTATATCGTCGATTAGATGGGATTAATGCAAAGATAGCTTTGGTTGGTATCTCCGAATCTCTTGAAAAGTTACGAGGGGAACTCTGGGGCGAGCTGGAGAAACTATTGATACAGGAAGAAGTCATGTGGCTGCAATATTCTCGAGTTAACTGGTATGTGGATGGGGATCGTAATACCAAATATTTCCATTCAGTGGCTAACAACAGACGTAGAAGGAATAAAATAGAGGCTTTAAAGCTTGACTCTGGGGAGTGGACATATGATGAGGCTGAAATTATGAAATTGGGAAGCCAGTTCTTTGAAAATTTATATACGGAGACCCAGATATATAGTGGATCTTTGGTTTTTGGATGCACTTATCCTGATATTGATGACGTAAATATGCATACTCTGGGGAGATCGATTGAAGATCACGAGATTAGACGAGCTTTGTTTGATATGGGGCCTCTGAAAGCACCAGGACCAGACGGTTTCAACCCGTTATTTTATCAGAGCCAATGGGAAACGGTGGGACCGTCAGTGATTGACTTAGTTAAACAAGTATTTAATGATCCAATGTGGATACGACAAATCAATGCCACTCAAATTGTACTCATACCGAAAGTGGAACATCCTGAGACAATTAAAGATTTCCGTCCCATAAGTCTTTGTAATGTTGTGTACAAAATAGTTACGAAGGCTATATCAAATAGACTTAATGCAGTCATGCCTTTAGTGATAGCCCCGAATCAGTGCAGCTTTGTGAAAGAGCGCCAGAGCTCGGACAATATTATCCTAGTTCAGGAGATCATTCACTCTATGAAGTCCTTAAAGAAGAAAAAGGGTTTTATGGCCATTAAGATCGATTTGGAGAAAGCTTATGACCGGGTCAGATGGAGTTTTATTTCTGACTGCTTAAGAGAGCTAAAGATCCCTGATTATCTTCTTAGAGTTATTCAAGCTTGTATCTCAACATCTCAAATGCAAATCAATTGGAACGGAAAAGTTACTAATATGTTTTGCCCTTCCCGTGGAGTTCGACAGGGTGACCCAATATCGCCGTATCTTTTTGTTATAATGATGGAAAGGTTGGGGCATCTCATCCAAACAGCGGTAGATGAGGGTGACTGGAAACCTTTTAGGCTCTCCAAAAGAGGTACTCCTGTCTCTCATATTTTTTTCGCTGATGATCTCATTTTGTTTGCAGAAGCAGATCTTGATCACGCAGGGGTTGTGAAGGCCGTCCTAGATGACTTCTGCGACATTTTGGGCCAGAAAGTGAATCCTGGAAAGTCACGTATTTACTTCTCTAGAAATGTGAATCATATCAGGAGCAAAGAAATCAGTGAGTTTTTAAATTTTACTCCGACGTCAAATTTGGGAAAATACCTGAGAATGCCTATATTACATGAACGGAGCTCAAAGGCAACGTATAATTTTCTCCTGAATAAGATGGATGCTCGTCTGGCGAATTGGAAGTCCAACATGCTATCGATGGCAGCTAGGCATACTCTAGTGTCCTCTGTAATGTCAGCTATGCCATCTTATGCTATGCAAACAGTGCCTCTACCTTTGGGAACTTGTGATGAAATTGACAAAAGATGTCGTAATTTCCTCTAGGGTAGTAGCTCAGTTTGTAGAAAACCCCATCTGGTCTCCTGGGACTTGGTGTGTGTACATAAAGAAAATGGAGGCCTTGGTCTCAGGAAAGCTCATCACCAGAACCAGGCATTCATGATGAAGCTTGGATGGAATATGATTATTAGACAAGACTCACTCTGGGTCAGGTTTTTACGTGAAAAGTATAAAGCCGGCAATGATATTATTCCTAAAATTGAAAAGCGTCGGTCGGAGTCAAGCACGTAGAGGGGTATTCGTAACAATTGGGAGAAGGTCAATGATAGTATTACATGGAGAGTAGCAAATGGAGAGAATATTTCTTTCTGGAATGATGTATGGGTGCCACATTTGGATAAGCTTCAGAATTTAGTAACTCGAGAATTGCCTAGAGATGCTTCTGTATGGAGAGTAGCTGACTGCATCACTCCCTCCGGACAGTGGGATATGAGTAAGTTTGATCACCTACTCCCAGGACATGTATGTACCACTATCAGAAGGGTTAATATCCGTCAACTAAATGGGGAGGACTTCCCAGCATGGAGATGGTCTTCTGATGGAAATTTCTCTATTAGTTCTGCTTACAAATTCATGGTGGGTATTCTACAGGCTCACACTAAATACCGATGGAAATGTGTTTGGAAATGAAGGTTCCTCAAAGGTATCGTACTTTCTTGTGGCTATGCTTTCATGGTCGTTTAATGACGAACATGGAACGGTTTCATCGTGGTAGTCATCCGACGGGTAATTGTAAAGTATGCCATAATGCACGTGAGTCAATACTCCACGTGCTACGGGATTGTCCGACCATTTCTGAATTCTGGAATAGTTTCTTATCGCCGGGTTGGCGGGATCTATTTTTTGGCATATTGGATAGAAATGACTGGCTTGCATGGTGTATGGAGAGAAAGGAGGTTGTACAGGGTTTCGAATTTCGTTTTTGGTTTACCGTCTTATGCAGATATATATGGTTGGCTCGTAATGATCGATGTTTTAATAACAATACTTGGAGTACAAATGCCATTTTAGCCTGTGCTCGTGCATGCTTAACATGGGGTAATAAAAGCCTGTGTAAAAACCATATTGAGAAAGAGAGTTGTACACTTTGGAAAACACCTCCGCCTGGGTGGGTGAAGATTAATACTGATGGATCCAGGAGTGACAACTTAGGGATGTGCACTTGTGGTGGTGTACTGCGAGATCAAAATGGTGAGTTTTTGCTGGGGTTTATGTACCGAATTGGCCAAGGGACGGTGGTCTCTGCAGAAGCTTGGGGTGTATTGTGGGGTCTTAAAATTTCCTAGGATAGAGGATACAGACAAATCTTGATTGAAAGTGATTGTAGTGAAGTTATGAAACTTATTCAATCAACGATGTCTCAAGAACATCCAGATTTTCATCTTATCATGGAGATTCGAGCGTTGATGGATCGTGACTGAGAAGTTGAAATGTTACATTGTAATCGAGATGCCAATACAGTTGCAGACGCTATGGCAAAGGAAGCTTGGAATATGCCGATAGATCTCCATATCACTGAATCGCCTCCGTTTGTAATTACGAGCTTATTACTTACTGATCATTATAGCTCAAGATCTTATGTTGACTCAGGAGGATAGCTTCTGAAGTGTTTTGTAGTTTTTTCATGTACTATCAAAAAAAAAAAAGATTACAGGTTGGGAACCAGTTTCACTACTCATTGTAATGATGAGCATAATAGTACTCATTGCTATGGTGAGATCCACACCATTCATATACAATTTCAATGTTTAAATATGAAATTTTCAACTAATAAATTTTAAATAAAAAATTATTATTTAAAAAAATAACATTTTTTTTTGATAAAAAAACTGACAGTCAAGGGATTTACAGAAAAAATAAAAACTTAAATCTAAAATATTCAAATTATATCTAGATAATACATATTGGCAATTAGCTTTTACCATATATTTGGATGGAGAAAATTTAAGGGATACAAAATACTGGGAGCTAAAGCTTCTAAAAATGGTAAATTTTTTGTCATTTTTAAAAATTTTCTTTCATAATATTTCCTCTCGATCCTCTATTTTCTCCTCATTTTTCTTTTCATCCAAATATAACCTCAGTGATTATCATTTTGCTTGCCAAAACTTGTGCTACAAGGTTGACATTAAAATCTAAAATTCAATTTAATGCAGGGATTTATTTCCCTTTTTAGTGTTTGTTTGGATTAGCGGTGAAAATTGTTTTACCGATGTGATTTAAGTATACGAGGTAAATATGTGAAAGAAATTTTACCTCAACTTATGTGAACATGTATTTTAAACCCTAACTCAAACAGGGTCTTAGGCAGGGGCCCGCATTTCTTGGCGGTGCTTGGACCATTTATGCATCTGGGCTCGATTCACGGGCCTTGTGAGCCTTTAGCCCACAGGACCGCGAATTCCAGACTTGAAACCGCCTTTGCTTTCCACGGCAGTCCACGGTATGTATGCTTGCCTCCCAATGAGATCGATGCTTTTATAAGGGTCATTTCATCAACCCCTGTCTCTGTATGTCGCCAAAATCCTAATCTCCCTGCTGTTCCATATAGCTCCATTGTCCCGGCCCTTCCGATCATGTCTCACTTCAAGTCCAAGTTCCATGGTAATTTTACTCTCTACCTTTACTTGATGCCGTTTATCTTCCATTTTTCAGCTGGTTGAAGTTTTATGCATACTGTGTTTCATCTTCACTGGTTTTTGCGGCTCATACTTGAATGAGTTCGTTTTTGTTATAATCGGATTAAAGCAAGAACTATACGAGTCTCCAATCTTATTGATTTTGATATTCATATGTCGTGATTTTGTGTTTTCTTGCGCACATGATTTTTTAGTTTTCCCCCGTTCTCTGTTTAATCCCTTTTGCATGCATGGTCTGATCCAGAACCTGGAACCTTTAGTTGAAAGTTCCTTTTAATTTTCTTTCTTTTTATCTGTTGTAACAGTTATCTACCAGGAAGCTTTTGTTTGGTTATAAGTATCTATTTTCTTGGGCTTCAATCAGTGTTTCTCGCACCCCTATCTTTCTTCCTTTCTTAAAAAATTATTTTTTATGGGACCTTGATTTGGGTTGTTCGAGTTGGTATGGCTTTTCTGTATTTTTATGATCGGCTATGCTGGCAACGCTATCTGGCCGTGATTTATTCGTAGAACTTGTGGGTTTATTTGGTGTTTCGCCCCTGTTTTTCATGTGATTTATTCCTAGAACTTAATGGAAATAATTTTTTTCCCTGTTGGCATGACCCTGTTGCCGTTTGTTTGTTCCTAAGAAGTTCTGGTTTTAATTACGTGGCACCAAAGTTATTTTTGGGGGGTGTTTCCTATCGAAAATTTTAAGTCTCATACCAATCTGTGATATGCAGATGAGCTTATTGCCAATGCTGCCTACATTGGCACACCTGGAAAGGGTATTCTTGCTGCTGACGAGTCAACTGGAACAATTGGCAAGCGTCTAGCCAGTATCAATGTGGAGAACGTTGAATCAAACAGGCGTGCTCTTCGCGAGCTCCTCTTCACAACTCCTGGAGCCCTCCAGTATCTAAGTGGAGTTATTCTCTTCGAGGAAACCCTTTACCAGAAGACGGCCGCAGGTATCATCAACAGTTTTGATTGCTTGTATCTTACTTTGTTAATGATTTTGATGATTTATTGGCTATGTATATGCACTTCATAGCTTGGTTTGTTTAGGTCCGTAGTTTTCCTTTTGTTGATGTGGTTCTTTATTGGTATGCCTTGGATGTAAATTGATGTCTATACTTGCATTGACATTATTTATGGACTTCTTCAGGCAAGCCCTTTGTGGAGGAGTTGAAGGAAGGCGGTGTGCTTCCGGGCATCAAGGTTGACAAAGGCACCGTTGAGCTTGCTGGAACTAATGGAGAAACCACCACTCAAGGTCTTGATGGCCTTGCTCAGCGTTGCCAGAAATATTATGAAGCCGGTGCGCGGTTTGCCAAGTGGCGGGCTGTGCTCAAAATTGGCCTGACCGAGCCATCTGAGCTAGCTATTCATGAAAATGCATATGGATTGGCGAGATATGCTTCCATATGCCAAGAGAATGGATTGGTTCCTATTGTTGAACCTGAGATCCTTGTGGATGGAAATCATGACATCAACAAGTGTGCTGCAGTGACTGAACGTGTGCTTGCTGCATGCTACAAGGCTTTAAATGATCACCATGTACTGCTTGAAGGAACACTTTTGAAGCCAAACATGGTGACCCCTGGATCAGAATCCCCAAAAGTTTCCCCCGAGGTTATTGCCGAGCACACTGTTAGAGCTCTGCAGCGTACCGTACCTGTGGCTGTCCCTGCTGTGGTTTTCTTGTCCGGTGGGCAGAGTGAGGAGGAGGCAACTCTCAACCTCAATGCCATGAACAAGTTCAAGGGGAAGAAGCCGTGGTCTCTTTCATTCTCTTTCGGAAGGGCTCTTCAGCAGAGCACACTCAAGGCATGGTCTGGAAAGGAGGAAAACGTAAAGAAAGCTCAAGAAGCCTTCCGGACAAGGGCCAAGGCCAATTCAGAGGCAACACTAGGAACCTACAAGGGTGATGCAAAGCTTGGTGAAGGTGCCGCCGAGAGCCTCCATGTGAAGGACTACAAGTACTGATCACCGTCAGAGTCGAGAGAAATCGGCCATGACGATCCAAGTTCGTCGAGCTAGAGATATCGATGAAGATTATGGTTGGACTGCTGCTGAATAAATGATCGTTTTTTGTGGGTCTTTTCTTTTTCTCTAGTGTTTTCTGTGCTCATGTCAGTTCCTGTGTACTTACTAAGTTTGTAATTTACTAGTTTGTGTCAAACCGTTGCAGAAAGACGTCGTTGCTTATCTATAAAGAGCCTGATTGAGTGTGTTTGTTTCAGTGTTTGGTGTCCATTTAAGTCCGATTAGGTCCCCATAAGTCAGATATTGACTTAAAACAAAAATTCCTTGCGTTTGGTTGGACGATCAGTAAGTGACATTTCAGTTGCTTTTAAGTAATTTTTAAATAAGTTTTGGGGTGTTGCTTTTTTTTTTATTGTATTGAATCAGTAGGTAGGATATTACCGTTAAAGCCATTAATGCCGACCTAATTATTAATTTCTCTCTCTCCTCCTTCTCGTCTCCTGTGCTCTCCTCATTTCATTTCTTCTTCGTGCGTCTCCTTTCCTCCTCACAGTGCCGATCTTGCCACTCTCGGCAGGCAGGTAATCGAGCTCCAGTTGGGTCCTGTGGTTCTCTCCACTGAAGTGTTTGCTTGTCCTGTTGTCTTCGGCGGTGGCGGTCAAAGCGGCGTTCGGTGTCAGTGGCCATTAGGCTTAAGGTCAAGGTGCTAGCGTTGGAGTCCGACAGAGTTGTGTCGAGTCCGGTGGGAAACCAACGGAAAGTGACGGTGGCCGATCTGTGAGTTCGAAACCGGATTTGGGTGAGTTTGGTCTGCAAGGTTTCGAGCTTCTAAGCTACGCCAGTGCGATCCCGAATAGCGATCTACGGTTGAAGGTGGTGTGGTGGTGGATTTGCTCAGTCGCAGTGATCTGTGCACATTGTCAGGGTGTTGAGGTATGTTAGCTCTGCCTTTGTCCATGTTCAACGAGCAACTCATGGTTGCTCTGCTTTTCTCCAATTTGTGATCTGATCTGTGGTGTGGGTGCATCAATGTTGTGTGTTTGCTTGTTTTGGGTGGTTTCGAGTGTCTCTGTGGTTGTGTTCTTCGTTGTTTTTGCACTGGTTCGTGGTGTGTTCTTTTCCTTTGCTTCGTGTGGAGTATTCCGGCATTCTATTGAAAGTTATGAATTCAAACTTTGTCTTGATTTTTTATGTATGTGTGTTTGTTTGTTTTCCTTTCTGTTTCTTTAGATGTAGGAAAATGTAATTAGTTTGAAGTTTCTGTGTAATCAATGTACATTAGGAGGAGGAGGAGGAGGAGGAAGAACGCCGTCCGTTTACAGACCCAATTTTGATGTATATATATATACACTTCATCTGCATCATCTCTCTGTCTTTGATTTGATTCTAAGCTCTTTGAAGTTTCTGAAGTGTTTTATCATAAATAGCAAGAAAGTGCAAAATTTGAAAAATTGTATACACAATTCTTTTTGAGTTTGTTGTTAAGCTCTTCCACATGATTACGAGCTGTAGAGAAAATTTTTGAATGAATCAATTTTTTTGTTGTTTTGTCCATAATGGGAATAAGCTTCTACCTTAGTGACGTTTTTTTTTTTTTGTCAAAATATCATACTTCATGTACTTAGGAGACCACGTATGCTGATCTTTCAAACGCTGACCATAAATCCGTTTGAAACTTGAACCAATTAATAATTTTTTTTGGGAATCGGCTGCTATTTTTGTCTTTAAAAGGTTTTGATAACGAGATATGCATTAAAACTTGGCTGCTATTTATTTTAGAATTTAGAATTCCAGTTGTAAAAGTACGTTCATCTTAGATAGAAACAACCTGATTGAATTGATGTTGTAAAAGTACGTTCATATAATACGAGACAAAACTCTTCTAACATATCTAACATATTTACCTCGTATGCCGTAAATCATGTTATAAAAGTAGCTTCTATTACTAATATAAAGGCATGACTGATGAATTATAACGTGATTTATTCAAGTTATTATGCCACATCCTCTGAGAAGGTAGTTAGCGGCTTCTGGGCAATCAGTTACAACTTGGATCTTCCTGTACCCACGAGACCAGTATTACTGAAGGCCATGGATGACCGTCCTTCAAAATTTTACCTCCGAGTTGCCATTTTGTAAATGAAATTGATTGGTACATAACAAGTTGTAGGTCTTTCAAAATAAAATTATTTAAATATCTTGAATATCATCATATTATGAATACGATCACAATCTCAGTAGGACCATATCAATTTCATTGCTATTCTATATCACATTAAACATAAAATTATTTTCATACGAAGTTTGCTTAATTTTGTTAACCAAGTAATGGTTTAGCTTTGACGTGTTATCCAGTTCTAGTGTTTGTGATGCGCTTAACCTTTCCCCCTCTAGTCCTGGCCGGCTGAAATCTAGTCAGTTAGGCAATTCGGCTTTAATTAGATTGTCTAATGTAGTATATAATTAACGGATCCTATTATGGATATCTAGACTTGCAAACCCTGTACTTCCAAACGGATCTCAGAAACTGAGAAACCAAGATGATGCGTTGTAAGAAAATCCTTTTTGATGTTAATAGCTACCAATTTGGGAATATGGCGTCACATAAATTACTTTAAACAGCAAAATAGTGCAATTCTGCGGGGTTATTTCAAGCTTTTGAGCATAAGTCAGGCAAGAACAGAGATGGTCACAAGCCTCAAGAAGGCCAGGAAAAGAGTTGTAAGAGAGAGATACATAAGAAGCTAATATAACTTAAACTGAAGCTATAGTACAGCTGCATACAAAGGAACAACAGCCTACATATGAACAGAGACAAGTAGTCATATAAACATCCAAACTAACACAGCCAACCTACATGCCTCTCTCCTCAAAGGGCCTTGCTAATTGTTATCCACCCAACAAAAATTTAAAATTGCAACGCGGCAAATTACCCAGCAGTTCAAAATTTAAGAATTCCCCATATGTTAGCCATGAATACTACTGCGGCCATTAAACTGACAGAGAGTACCACTTTAGATGACCAGATTGTGGCCCCACGAGAAGAAGCCTTTGATGTGCACCGAGCTGATTTGCACAACAAGGTCTCTTTTAAACCAGAGGGAGAATCTTCATTTGTAACAAGAGGTTGAGAAATCTTGTTACTGTCAACTGACTCGGGAGTCGAAGGCTCACTCCCAGCCTCAGTACTAGTAGCATCCTCTTCAGCAGTATCGTTTTCTGAGGCTTTAGTCTCCTGCAAAAGAGCAATCTCACAAATCTCACAAGATGTGCAAAATAATATTCTGTTAGATACACAAGTTTTACTATAAAAACACCGTACCCCTGTGATAATTCGTCTCGAGTCATGGTTTTCTTGAGCACATCTCCCATCTTTCTCAACTTTATTGGAGCTAGGTGGAAGTACGTCTACACTTAGACGTATTCTTCTTGGGGCAGTACCTTGTCCTTGATTCATAGGGTAAGTGTTTACCTGTTCATTTCGCACTTGGCGAGTCCTAATCCTGATCCCGGTACCATTATCGCCGCCAACAACTGTATTGTAGTTACTTGGTTCTTGACAACCATTTAATACACCAAAGCCTGGGTCAAAAGCAACATTAGATGGCAAAAATATCCCCATATTGCTCTTCTGCTCATAACCGCTGAGGTCAGAGGTAATGGTTCTGTTAAATTCTGAAGCTGTATCTATCATGGAAGGAACCCTCTTGTCAATTTGCTCCTCAGGATGCGAAGCATGCAACTCTTGCCAATACTGCAGAATACAATAAGATAATAGCATTATACAACAGATTAAATTATTAATGCTACTAACACTCTCAATCACAACTAGATCACACATGTTGCAAACTAAAGCGTCAATCTGGTAGCCAATTAGTGGGAACCATTATATACATATATCTAAAGCTACCACTTCAAGTTGGAAAACCAACACTTGTCCATTTGGCAGAGAAATCCAAAATAACATAAATTTAGTGCTAGAACAGGTATTTACCAGCATATTAGCCATTTTCCCATCTGAGACATTGCCAGATCCATTGTCCCAAGGATTTAAAATGACAGAGGTTGGCATCTGACTGATGTAGTCCTCACAGGACAATTCACCACAATTAATGTATGAGTCTAAGAAGTCTGAAATATTTGTCTCATTAGTGCCATATGGAAGTTGCAGCCCACGTTGACCATCTGACTCATTGCACACTGGATCATAAAATTCCGACACATGTAATGGGGAGAACATCTCGTCATCAAATGGCCCAGTTATTGGTTCATTAAATATATCAGCAAGGCTTGGCAATGGATACTCCTGAAGAAGTAAGCAACAACTACAAGTTCCAGATAAGAAAATTCAAAATACCCAAACCGGAAAAAGAGGAAAGTAAACAAGAAAGACAAATTAACATCGATAGAAACTCAAGTAATCTATCTGACCTCCAAAGCTGTTTTATCTACATTTTGATTTTGTGCGTAGGAAGCATCACCCCCATCACTATGGCAATCAGCTGGCGTTATTACATTCGATATGGTTTCTTCAGTGCCCTCAGAAATACAGAATGGAACTATCCGCCGCTTATCATCTTCTGGAGCTGGCGATGGGGATACCATAGCCATACCTGCATCAGACTGTATTTCTTCTGGGGAGTAATTAGCAGCAGTAGGAGTTGACGTGGTCCGTTCTGTTTCATCAGCTTCAAGAGTTTCATCATGTTTCTTAAACAAACGACAGAGGACATAGGCATTCTGGTACAAGCCAAAAACCATGAAACCAAAATTTAGACATAATCATCTACACAAAAAATACAGTCAGGCAAAAGTTCTACTAACACTAAGGTAATCAAAATTTAAGAGTGCAGAATAGAAACTTTCTTAGACTGGGGGGAAAAAAAAGCTGAAACACAAAATCACAGAGAACATTTAAAATTCAACTACAGGATAGTTATTTCCCAAAGATATTGGATGCAATATTGGACTTTTGCAACAATTCAATGTAAAAACCCCACAACAAGAAGACATGAAGAAGCAAATGTAAATAGCATAAACATGAGAGAAGGCTTTACCTGTCCAGGATTGCTACCATCAAGCTCCTTAAGAGTAGGACGGTACTCATGCATAACCCAATGGGTCCTCTTCCCCCTGGGAGCACGACCACTATAGAAGACTAAAGTCTTCTTCATTCCTATCAAGTTGGAACCAGACTTAATTTTACGATCCTTGCCAGTTGCTTTCCAATACCCTTGATTTGTTGCTCGGTTCAATCTATGGCCATTCGGATACTTGCGGTCCTGAGGACAGAAGAAGAACCACTCTGGATCCTTGTTCCGTATCACCGATAAATCTGTTGACAAGCCAAATCAATCGAAACCAGAAATAAGCAATGAGCAAATAAAATAGCATACGAAGCAGACTAGCTAACTTGAGCAAAAGTTCAATCACACCAATCCTACACTAATAGTGCAATCTTGTATACTACTTGTTCCAGAGGATCCCGTAGAAGAAAATTGAATAGAGAAATATTTCAAGGCTGTTCTCAATGGTAGAGAAATGAGAAAATAATCCATAGCCTTCTATTCTTAAAACCCGTATTTTCTTCAATAGACACATGTAAAACTGAAAGGAGCAGAAGAATGAATAGTGTCCATAGCAAAACAAGAAAAGCTAAGTCGAGCAACTTTCCCGATTTCAAGCTGAAAGGTAAAAGAAATACCAGGCAAATCCCAGGGCTCCCATTTGCAAACATCGATTTCCCGAATAACCCAGACGTCGTGGCCAAAACCGTTAATCTTCTGTCTCAGGTAATAATCAACAAGCTCCTCGTCGGTGGGACGAAATCTGAAACCCAGAGGCAGCGAATTCAGAGGTAAAACCGCCGTCTCATCCGCACTCGTCGGCGGCGGCGGCGGCGGATGACAGTTAGTAGCGGCACCCATCCGAAAGTATCACCAAGAGTTTTGAACAAAGGAAAAAAAGAAAGAAAAAAGGGAGTGTTTGAAGAACACGTCGATATAGAGAGAAAGAGAGAGAAGGAATAGCTAGAAGGAGAGCTTGGGATCAAGATGATTCTGAGTATTTTTGGGTGCGATGGGCCATGTAGCTTTATCCTTCTCTCTTTTACAATCGGTTGAAGGAAGAAAGGGAAACGCGTTCGGGAATAGCTAACCACGAAGCGTAGTCAGAAACTACTATTTGTATGACATAAGTACATAACCACAGAATAGTCCGTCACAGTGCTAGTAAACCTGGTTCGCTTCCTTATGCACGAGGAAGGAACCGCGTGTACCATATCTACCCTCGGTGATCCTCTAAAACAACAGACAATGCCATTCCAATGTGAAACGGGTTTGGTCGTAGCACTCGCAAGCCGAGGTGGGTAAGGGTGAGTAGCAGAAAGACGACAAACTCTTTACCAGGAAAGACGACAAACGGGAAAAAAAGAGCTCAGAGGGAGTGACCAATAATATGAAGACGCCTGGCTCAGTTGGCCCTCCAGTGTAGACGTAGTCAGCAAGGAAAACTGAGTGTCTTTCAATTTTATTAAAAATCCAAGAGTAATTAACGATATTGTTACAATTGTATCGTATTAAAAGTAATAAAAAATGAATTTAATTCATGTTTGAAACAAAGAAAGATGTGAGAAGGTTGACTCGTAAAAGAGTGTAAAATTAGGAAAATACATTAATTTAAAATATATTTAATGAGTCAACTAATTTTTCTTAATCGATATTTAGGATAACTTATTTTTTACTTATAAGTGTTTTTCACATAAGTTGAGACAAAACTCCTCTTATATACTTACCTCGTATATTATAAATCACAAATTTAAAAATATTTATAAGCTAAACTTAAACTATCCCAAATAAATATAGTATATATAAGAATTAAGTAAACTGAATTTATAAAAAGGGCTCACTGATATGAGTTATGACCAATTAGGCAATTACCCCTCCGTGGCATAGAACATCTTTGCCCACAGGAACGTCTCCACTTCCCGTCTCCACTTCTCCTATGCCTCGTTTGGTATGATGGAAGAATTTTTTATGGAAGTGGAAGTGAAAATAGAACTGGAAGTGGAGGTGGAGGTGGAGATGGAAGTGACTTCTAAAGTATGTTTGGTATGGCTATGGAAGTAGGATATAATTTTTTAAAAAATATATGTATTTTTATAAGAAAAGACCAAAATGCCCTTGTCATTAAAAAGAAAAAAAAAACCCTGCTCCCTCCTCCATCGGAAAGCTCCGTCCTCTACCACCCAAACTTCAACTTGCCACCCAAAGTTAATAAACAAATCATCAAAGTCAGCTAACGATGAAGCGACGCCGGAGAGCGAGGAGATCAAATCGCTTCATCAAGGTTAATAAATAAAATCACCGATCAAAAGCATTAACATTTGAATGAGTGAAAATATCAAATCGAAAGAAAAAACATATGCAGAAGGAGAAGCAATGACGATGAAGCGACGCCGGAGAGGGAGGAGATGATGAAAAACGGAGATTCAGAAAGCTGAAATCGAAGAAACTAGATTCAGAAAATTGATCTCCACACTCCAGCCAAGCTTTAATTAGATAACAGAGACAAGAAAGTGGAAGGATCGAAAACGTTCACAAAGACGTGATCTACGTACGGAGATGAGGCAGGGCCTTTATTGAACTAGAAAGATTTATCAAACAAAAAGTTCAAAATACTCGCAGAAGGATCAATTAATAATCATTGTTGATCGAATTTGAAAGTAATAATCTGGCAACGAAAGAAAAAGCATCATAATCCAAAAGAACGGCAAAAATGAAAAAAAAAAACAGTCAGCGGAACAGAGAAAATTAGCATAAACCTAGAGATTACGCAGCGAATAAGCAAAAGGGGAAAAAAAGGAAGTAATGGGATCAATATATTCCAAATCACGAGATGAAATCCTTAAGGAGAAAGAGAAGCTGGACTTACCAGATGGGAAGATCAGAGAGTGAGATGTTCCGACTCCTTGATGCAAAATGGCTTTTTCGTTCATACCAGGCTAGGGGCAAGATGGTCTAGATATCTCACTTCCAGAGAAGTGAGCTCACTTCCATCGGTTAGCCCATGGAAGTGACTTCCATCATTTTTGATGGAAGTGACTTCCATGAGGAAGTGTCTTCCCACTTACCAAACAGTCTCATGTGTGGAATTGATTTCCACTTCCACTTCTCTTGCCTCACTTCCCATCTACCAAACGAGGCACTAGTGTTCACTTCCCTCTGCTTATTTATTCTCATTGTTAGGTCAGGTCAACTATGAACCGTTAAAATTTAATATTTTATAAAAATATTGATATAATATCAAATAACAAAAAATTTATATAAATAAATTTAAATCATTAAAATTTGATAATATCAAATAACAAAAAATTTATATAAATAAATTTAAATCATTAAAATTTGATATAAATGGTTTTTATATTTATACTTTTATTAAAGTATTATGTATGTATGTATGTATGTATGTATGTATGTATGTATGTATGTATGTAAACACACACTTTTTAGGATATTAAGTGTCTGTTTGAATTAATGGTAGAAGTTATTTTTCCAACATGATTTATAATATATGAGATAAGTTTGAAAGAGAAATTTTAGCCCAATTTACGTGAACGTGCTTTTCCACAATTTTCTCTAACAGGCCCTGAATCTCAACCGTGTAGAATTGAGAAAACAGAGAAACACCTTTCCCTAGCCACCCACTTACAACTTAAATTATTTTGATTAATTGTCAAAAATACTTTTCAAAAAATTGATTAAAAATCATAATTTTGAGTAAGATAAAATTTAAAATATTTATTGTAACACCCCAAATTTTATTCACAAAAAATATATTGTAATTATTTGAATAATTCAATAAAATGGTGAATATTCATGAATTTGGATCTTATGAATTTTGAAATATTCATATTCATAAGGAAATGGGCAAATGAATTCAAGAAATTGAATTAAATTACAAAGGTGATAGCAAAATCATAATTTTGCTAAATTAGCCCAAGATTAATTATTTTCCCAATTAATTGGAGTTAATCTCGATTAATCAAGGAAAATAAAGGAAAATGTATAAATTGAATATTCTTGGTGGAATAAATTGAGATTTATGGAATAAAGTAAAAGCCCATATCTTTCTTTTATTGGTGGATATTTAGGAGAAGGAAAATATTTACTTGGAAGATAAATATGCCAAGTGGCATCATCTAAAGCCAAGAGATTAAATCATAATTGCTAAAGTTGGAGCACATGTTTAAATTGCAATAAAATATATTATGTTGATCGAAGGAATGGGATAATTATAGAAAACCCAATTGTTAATTGAAGGGATTGGTTCAATTACAATGGGACTTATGACACAAGTTTGAAGTAGATAAGTATAAGTTGGAAGAGGATAAACTCAAGTACAAGGCTTATGCCATAATTTATTTTCCTATCATTCATTAATTAAGAGGAAAATGGGAGATATTTATGAAGCAAGGCTTCGTCTTTCTCTTGCCTTCATTATCAACATTTGCAACAAGAAATAAGAGAGAGAAAAGCTTAAGGAAAGCTTCATGCTCTAGAGAGAAGGAAGAAGAGAAGGATTAAGGTAAGTGGAAATTTCCTAAGCTTTTTCCTTCTAATCTTCCATAAACTCTTCTCTAATCTCTTCCTTTCCATGAAATCCATGGATTAGCAAGCAAATCTTGAGCTCAAGGAGAGAGAGAGAGGAGGACTCATAGAGAGAGAAATTTCAAGAACTCAAGAAGGTAACTTCACAAATCCTAAAATTATGCTAGTATGTGGTTATTGTTGATGATTATGGTTGGATTTGGTTATTTTGTTGAGTTTGTAAATTTGGAAAGTCCTAATCCTAAGGGGGTTATGCTGCCCAAATTTCTTTGAATCATGGTTAAGAAGTGTTTAAGTGAGTTAATCAAGGATTAGAAGTGGAAAAGTGCAAGTTTTGGAAGCTAGAACACAAAACTATATTTTTCCATTTTTCTTGAATATTTTGGCCAGCACTGTTTCAGAGGGGTTGGAGCTGGATTTTCATGAAATAAATGGCTTCCATTGGATTCAATGGGCAAAAATAAGTGGGGTTATAGTTGGGCACTTGTTCAGTAGAGGCCGAAAAAGCATAATTACGAAAACGCCACTGAAATCCCTAAATAGGGGTTGTCAAGGGTATTTTCGTAATTTGACAGTGAATTTGGTGATTTCGAGCCCTGAAATGAATTCCTTGGGCGAAAATAAGTCAAAATAGCTTTGGTCAAAATTTTGGGAAAACGTGCCATCGGGCCGAGTACGGCGGGGCAGGGCGGGGCCGGCTTCCCGGGGGCATTTTTGTAAATTTTCACCATAGACTAATATAACCACAATAAACACTAAGGAAGAGTCTAAAATGATACTTAGATAGCTTATGACCTATTTCTGGTACATTTAATATTTTAGGACCGATTTGGAGGCCGGACACAACACGTTCTTCGAAGCACATTTAGAAAGGGGATATTAAAGCTTTGAGGTAGGGACATTATCCTTCATACACTATGCCATAAGTTATGTGATTGTGTGGATGCCATTGTTTTGTAAATGCACTTTATTAATCAACATGATTTGCCTAGAGAGGGGCAGTTAGTGCCAAAGGTGCACTTACACTGGGAATTGGAAGGAGTCCAACCGGTGTAGATTGTGGGGCTGAGCCCTACTCATGTATACATGAGGATGATTATGTGTTTATATTGTCATTAATTTGTGCATACCTTGGCGCATGTCATATTTACTTTTCGCATTTTCTATGAACGATATTATGTCTCTACGGGGATTCTTCGGAATCTCACCCTATTTTTAAACAAATACCTCAGCGGGTACCAGTGAGCCAAAGGATAAAGACGTAGACATCATAAAGTGAACGGCACGTGTCTCAAGGCGACGATAAGATCGTGGGCATAATTAGTCTATTTTGTAATATTTTGGTGAAATTGTAAATATTAAGTTTCCGCTGTATTTTCTGTTTCCGTTAGCGAACAATAACGGAGTTGTAAACGAATATTTTTATCAGTATAATCGTACTTTTCTGTATACCCATTGAATTCCGTCTTTATTACTCTTTGATTATCGAAATGGAAACGGGTGTTGACATTTATCATTGTTGTCAGAGTCATTATATATATATAAATTACTAAAAATAATTTAAGGTAATGTAATTATTTACATTATCTGTAAATGTCAATTTTTTACCTTCAGAGGGGGTGTTTTGGTATATATAGCAAGTTTGACAACAAATATTTCCTCCGATGGCCAGAATTCCTAATCATAAGCTGATATTAATAGATCTCTCCAAACCACCGTTTCTGCTAAATCATCTAGTTTAGGCTAATGAAGGATGTTTGGGTGGTATGTGTTAGAACTGGCTGACACCTAAGAGACGGGTGAATTGGGTGTTTGATAATAACTTAAGAATTCTGGAAATCTTTTCGCATCTTAATGAAAAGTAATAAGTATGAAAGTAATGAATCATAAATCAACAATTAATATATGATGGAAGTATAAGAGTTTAAGGAAGAGAGTATGCAAACTGTGATTTATCCTAGTTCGGTCCAATCCACGATGACTTACGTCTAGTCCCCAGGCTCCTCTTCAGATTTCAAATCCACTATCTTCTTATTTAATCCGAGCATAAGAAAAGCCTCTACAATTCCACAAGTTTAGTCGGACACTTGCGAAGCCTTTTACAATTCTCTCACCTAGTTATTCCCCTTTACACACTATAAGGATATAATCGATTACTCCTCCTTACACATCGTAAGGGTACAACTTTGATGATGAAAGATTGCAATCAACCTTCTCTCTCAGAACTGAATAAGATGAACACTGAAGTACAATACAAATAATTACTCTCTCAAATGTAAATGATATATAAGCTAGAGAATAACAAAGAGTGTTTGGGTTGAGGTGAATAGCTTATGATATGAGCGTGTTGGCGTTGGCGTTGTGTGTAGTTGCGCTCTGCTTGAATCTCTTGTATTTATAGTTGAATAGGATATGACCGTTGTGAGTATTTCAACCTATTCGTTGAGTCTCATTGCTTCGTTTGACCGTTCTTCGTATTTGAAAAACTAGCTGTTATGTTCGGTGGACACTCTGCTTCTGTAAAGTCAACTTTTGTCTCTTCGCATCATCTCTTCATTGTACTTCTGGAGAAATGCATTAAACACTAATACAATGAAGTGTTAGAATGATTAAAAACAAGATGGATGAATTAAACAATCATTTCATTGATTTTCAGAAGTTTCGAATACGTTGTCTGTCACATTACTCGAGTAGTCACTCGAGTAATCCTGGGTCATTACTCAAGTGATCACTCAAGTAATCCCCTTCAAAATATGGCCGAGAGCATTTCCAACTTCATTACTCGAGGGGTCACTCGAGTAATCCTTGGATGTCACTTGAGTGATCTTTTGATTTTGATTTGAAACATGGAAAATTACATATCATCGGAAAGCTCTCATCGTCTACATTCCAATGCAATAAGAATCACCTCCAAACTCATTGTATACAGAAAGTTATGACCCAAAGAGTATCTTCTGCACTATACAATATTTGAAATCACGAGTATCAACTTTTAGAAGGCATAAATCTTAGTATATAGCTTCAAATATGATAAACTACCTATCTATGGAAAGCTCTTTAAGTCTATTTTCTTATGGCACCAGTTTTGTCGCAATCCGATGTGTAGTTTGGGATTTATGTTCAAAATACTGGAGCTGCCTTATACTGTGGTGGTGATTTCAATATCCACTTTCAATGCTGATATCTCTCTCATCTGAACTCCTTTAAATGTGATATTTGGCCAAAATGATGTATAGGAGTCTAGTTTCATATACCACTGGTTCAGCTCAATCTGACGTGTGGTTAAAGAGATATCACCAAAATACCGAACCTTTGTCCTGCTGCGCGAAAACAGAGCACATCAGAATTCTCATTACTCTAATGATCACTAGAGTAATTCTGGGTTATTACTCGAGTGAGCCCTCAAATAGTCACCTCTAAAATAAGGCAGTGGTATATTACTTGAGGGATCACTCGAGTAGTCACCTCTGGAGGTAGCATAACTTTCGTATAAGTCATTTTAGCTTCGTATTAACCTATTCTGTAATACCCCGAAATTTGGGATTTGAGGCTTAGGAAGAAGCCTAAATTAAGTGGACTGCTAAGCCCCAATTTAGTAGGAGTCCAAATTTATCTCCTAATGATTCTTATATCTTTGGGGCATTAAAGAAAATAAAATGGTTAATTTTGAAGAAAGTGATTATGCTTACGGTGAAATTGCCTATGAGATAGTGAGTTTGTCATGTGATTTTGAATGAACAAATGATGAAAAAAAATTATAAAATTTTACAGGATGAAAGTAGACATCCTAAGGTTTAATCTTATAGGTCATATGACTCAATTAGAGTTATATACAAAAAGATATGAATTTTTGAAGTCAGTACAGAAAAACTGTGAAATTTCTAGAACAACATGCAAAGATTGAAATTCTGGGAATTTTGTGATTCCATCTATAAAAAGTATATATTTTTTCTTGAAACTAGACTCAATAAGGGTTCTATAGGCTTTGAAATCACTCCAATTCGATTTTTCTAGAATTATTTATGATTTTTCAAAGTTTGGGTAGAAATCTGCCAAAATTTTGTAAAAATCCGAAAATTGGGAAAATTAATTAATTAAATGGGATACATTATTATAATCATCCTCCTCCCTCTTCAGCCCATTTCTGACGTCAATCTCAGCTGAAATAAAGAGAGAAAGTTGAGAGAGTCTAGAGAGAGAAAGGGAAGAAATATCACAAGGTAAGCCGATTCCTCCGATGATTTAGCTTCTAACGCATATAACTCCGATCCTAAGCTACTCCTTTATGTTCTTTAAGGTTTGGAAGCTCAGTTTTTATGGTTAAGGAGGTTAGGGTTTCAGCCAAGAAGAGGAAGAGCCAGTGGGAGCTTGAGGCAACTTCCAAACCTTTGTATATTGACTATTCTGGCTATTATGGACAATTTAATTGGTGAAATTTCGCCAGATTGTCCTTGGTTGTAAAAATGGAAAATGGGTTTTTCTAGGGGTTATGCTGCCCAAATTGGTACTAAATGGTAGTTGTAACCTAATGGAATAGTTCATAAAATGGTTAAGAGTAGAAAGGAACGTGTTTACGGAGCTGAAACCGAAAAACCCCAATTTTCCTTAGAGTTCCTATAAGTTTCAGTCAGCTCTAGAAATGGGCCTTAGAGTTGGATTTTCAATGATTGGATGATTCCATTGATTTCATAATGGAAAATTAGGTGGGGTTACAGTTGGTTATTTTTTCGGAAAAGGCTGAGAAAGCATAATTACGAAAATGCCCCTAAAACACTGAAATAAGGGCTGCCAAAGGCAATTTCGTCTTTTGGCAGTGAATTTGGTAATTTTGAGTCCCGAAATGGATTCCTTAGGCGAAAATATGTCATGATAGCCGAGGTTATAATTTCGAGAAAAGTACAGCCGGACCCGGTACGATGGGGCCGGGTCCCCGGGGGTATTTTAATAATTTTTTAAGATAGACTCATATAATCCCCAGAAATACTATGGAAGTGTTTAAATAGTATATTTGACATTGTAGGATCGAATATGGAGCCTTGAGTTGTTGGCACGCAAATCGAGGAGAAAGATTGGAGGTAGGGGACTTACCTTATTTGCATGTATTTGATATCTTTGCTTATGTAATGATGTATATGATTGCTTTACTTGATTGTGTAGAGCATATTTGAATAAATGAAACTCTGTTTCTATTTTCGCTGCGGCCATAGTCTTGTTGTATGAAACATTGAGTATGTAGAAATGTCATTATATGACATACATCTAGATAAAGCTAACATGTCATACACATAGCATCAATCATGCATGTATTATGGTATCTGTTTCCTACTGAGATTCTCTCGAATCTCACCCTTCCCTACCAACAATTTAGACAGGAGACAACAGAAGATATGTAAACAACAATGTAGAGTATCGTACAAGGGGATTATTACAGTAGTGGAATGAAGACGAGAAAATGTCTCCGTTTCACTGGGATGAGTTTAGACACCCTAGTAGCCTTGTGCGGCTACCTTAATCGTAAGTATCATGTACAAACCCCTATGGGGAATTTATGTAATCATGCACATATTATCAATATAGTTATGCTATTCCTGTGTTGTCTACCAAACCGCATCTCATTTTCCGCAAATACTCTGAAAAATGTTGAAATTGAGATAAGGATGTGACATATTCCAACCTCCGGTATCACTTATAAGAGCTTGAATCTTGATATTCTCATTTGATCTTGGATGTTCTTCTTTCTTCTTATTTCTTCAATCTCTTTCTTCTTATTTTTCCTCTTGATAATCATTCTTCATAACCCAACTATATATCTTCTTGAATATTTTCAATCTTCTTCTTTCTTTGCTTGACTAATCTTTTCTTCTTGATATTCCCATTAGTTATTGCAATTTCTTCTTTCTTCAATCCCTTGCTTCTTGATGATCATTCTCCATTTATGAGGCATTATAAGCACAATAACATCAACCCACTGTCAGGTTTATGACTAATCTACAAGATATACAACATTAAATATAGTAGTTACTCAATGTAGAAGATAAGTATATTATACAAACTTTTTACTCTTACTTGACATCTATATTTGACATCATCAAAACTCATTATATCTAACAGTAACTACTAAAATCAAGGCTTAGGTGCAAAAATTGTCATGCATTGCGTTTTTACAAGGATTTATATGATATCTTTTAAGATATTATTATATCTTGTATTAATATTTGATATATTCTCATATTGAGATATTATATATCATAGGTTGATATTTGATATTAATATTTGATTAGATTTATTTAGATTATATTATATTAGATTTTAGGATTAGTCTAACTAAGTTTGCTTGTATAAAGGTTCTTGCTCAATTGTTTGTAATAAGGATTAAGTATTAAGGATTTATAATATTCAAATTGTTTTGTCTCTATTTCAATCCTTCAAATTCTAACATGGCATCAGAACCAATGATGATGAAGAAGAAGCCAATGCAAAAGAAGAAGAAGAAGAACATCCGTTCCTTCTTGCCCGGAGTGACAACTCTACTATTTAGTTGTTGTATGGACCTCATTGAGTGTGGAGATTGGTCATATCTAATGAAGGAGGAGGATGAGGAGGACCTAGTCTCACTATTATTCCTTCTTTCATTTGTGCCTTTTCATATAGCCATCTAAAGCTTGACTTGAAGTAAACTCAGCCCCACAAATAGAATACTCATGAACCTTCTTTTTATTTGCAAGATTAGCTTATCAACACAAAAATTATTTGTTAATCACTCTTTCGATTGTCTCGGCCAATGAAAGAGTTCCTGACTCCGGCCACCTTCCTTCGTCCAATGAGTAGTGGGTGCCGCTGCACACCTGTTCTTTTCTTCGTAGACTATTTGGTTCCATCCTAGATCCATTCCTGAAGAGTATCTAGTTCCATCCTAGAGCTTTGTCCAAATCTTTTGACCATCTAGTTTCGCCCAGATCTTTTGACCATCTGGTTCCGCCTAGATCTTTCATTCCCTAGTGAGTGTATAGTTTCATCCCAGAGCTTTGTCTAGATCTTTTGAAATATGGTTCCATTAGACCCGAAGACCATATGGTTTCGTCAGACCCGAACGCCATCTTGTTGAGCTAGAACCGAGACTGTTTGGTTTCGTCTAGATCAGCTCGACATCATTCTTGTTCCATATGGATCAATGCTTGCTCCAACATCGTTTTTGCTACCTAGTTCCGTCCAAATCAACTCAATGTCGTTTTTGTTACTTTTAGATTGACACTTGATTTAAGATGTTACTTTTAGTCTACAGACTGCCATAGCTGTTTCTTTCGGTTGTCACTTCCAATTTTTAGTTGACAAACTAAAGATGATTGGAAGGGGTGTTAAGATATTATCATATCTTATATTAATATTTTATATATTCTCATATTGAGATAGTGTATATCCTAGGTTGATATTTGATATTAATGTTTGATTAGATTTATTTAGATTAGATTAGATTTTATGATTAATGGCTCTTGCTCAGTTGCTTTTATTAATGATTAAGTATTAAGGATTCAATAATATTTAGAGGCTTTTGTTTCCTCATTATTTCAATCCTTCATATTCTGACAATATCAATGGAATCTTTATGAGGGTTGGCTTTTTAGTTATTATTTACTTACATATAATATACTTCCCGTTCCTAAATATAAGACCCAGTTAACTTTTTTGGAGAGATTAAGGAAGTTAAATAAGTTACTTAATTATCTCATATGTTGTGTGTCATTAGATTATACTATTAGTTTATAAGTTAGACAAATTAGGTTGCAAAAAAATGATGGGTATAAATGCTTCAAAGTAACTTATTTAATTTCCTTAATCTCTTCAAAAAAGTTGATTGGGTCTTATATTTAGAGCTGGATATAGTACATTTTTTGTTTTGAACATGATAATGCCACAATGTCTGTCTGGTATAGTGCCTATTTAGACTGACAGTAGAAATTATTTTTCTAATATAAATACTATTCAAACAGGCCTTAACTTGGATCGTTTTGATGATTTTTTCAAAAGAAGGGTAAAGGGGACCTTCACTGTTTTTTGCGTCCAGCACGTGCTGTGTTTTCCCTCTAAAAATTCTTCTCTCCATAATTTGTAAACTAATAGGAGTGCCTTTTTTATCGCTTCAATTCTTTTTAGCATTTCCATGCTCAGCATTATAAGTCTTTTCAATTATATCAATAGCTATATGAGATTTTTTTGTTGTTGTTGTAATTTTAAACAAATAGTTGGTGTTAATAATAGTCTATGTAAATAAATATCAATTCAAGAAAAATATTTTTTCCACTTACAGACAGGGTTTTTTTTTTTGGACGGAACACTTACAAACAGGGTTAAATATTTTCCGTAATATCAACATTTTTCCGTGGGAAGAAGGATTAAAGCTGCAAATATAAGTTCTTAAGGGTATTAATATTTTTTTTAAATGAAAAGTAAACTGAGAAGAGTTTTGAGCAAGATCAATCATGGATGGCTTAAAACCCTAAAATTGCCACCAAATGCCCCCAAAACAAGAAGAATCCAATGTCAAGTGGGCCTCTCATTCGCCGCCCATCTTTCATGAAAGATTCTCTCAATTTTTAATACTCTTAATTTTTTACAAGTTATTTAACACCGATAAAAGCGAAAAAATTGCCATAAAGTGCAATATATTTACAATTGTTTCCCATTCGTTTGTGTTACATCACACAAAAAGAACTTCCATTACATAATACTAGTACTAAAAGCTACTCCGTTGGTTTTCAAATATAAGCTTCAATTATGAGAATATGTTTGTCTCAAAATATAAACTTCGTTTCAGTTTTGTTTCAACATTTATTACTCCCCCAATTTTATCATTTGATTGTATTTATTATATTTATTGTCTTTCTCACTTGTCATATTTACAAATAAGGATATATAACTTTGGTTTTATTTATAAGTCCTTTTTGATAAAAAAATTTAGTCATATTTATAAGTCCAGTTTCAGTGTAGTAAATAAGGTTGTGATAATTTTGGCCTTATTTATTGTACTAATAAAGAAATAATTTAAAAATAGATAGAGAAGAAAGAGTTGAAAAGTATCCCATTCATAAATGAGGGCATAGTTAAAAATATTTACCCCATAATCAATGAGTTAACTACCTCTCATTGGTATGAGAAATTTAATTAAAATGGACTTATAAATATATTTATTGGTTTTAACTAATTTTAACTATTTTCTTGATAAACACAAATCAATTATTTGAAACTTATCACTCTAATTCTATTTATAAGTCCATTTTAACAAAAAAAATTTAATTCTTATTATAAGTCCATTTTTAGAGTAATAAATTAGATTGTCACAATTTTACCACATCAATTCTAATAAAAAAAGAATTTATTTATGTTGACTCTTGGAATACTATTCATAAATTAGGGTGCAATTGAAAATCTAGTCCATAATTAATGATTTAACTAACTCTCCTTAGTACTCTTTCCGATCCACAATATATGACACTTTTAGAAGGAAGACTTGATCCAGAATATAAATCACCTTCAGTTCAATTAATGCCATTTTTTCTATTTTGCTCCTATGATTAATACTCACTTTCCAACTTTGCCTACTGATTATATCCCCCTTTCTAAAATAACATTTCCAATACAATTAAACAAATTTTTCAAACAGGGTAAAAGTGAAAAATTTGCAATTCATGACATATAAAATGACTTAACTATCATTTACCATTTCATGTGATATAATTGAAGTGCTCTATATTATAAACCTAAGGGAGCATGTGAGAGTGATGTATTTTAGAGTTGTAAATAGAATTAGAGTGGTGTATTTATGGAAGGAAGGAGTATTTATACTCCTCTAGTCCTATATATAGGGGAGAGAGAGGATTCTTTTTTTTTTCTTTCTATTTATAAGATACGTCATTAAGGTTTTGAGGTAAATGTATAATTTAACCCTGAACTTATTATAAGATTGATTTTATTTTCTTTTGATATTATATAATAAATAGAGATAAAATAAAAAAATTATTAAATTTTATGATAAAATTAAGGATATTTAAGGTTTTTTTAACCCATATGAAAATTGTTGGAAGTGTCCGGTAAATAAAATCAGTGGAGTGTAATTACAATTCATAAAAATAATAATTGAAAAGATAATTCAGGGCAGGTTTTAACTTCGAGTTGTGGGCTTGCGGGTCTCTGACTGAAAGTATCGACCTTGGAACTTGAGGTATGTATGGCACGTGTGCTTTGGACCCTCAATCATCATCGTACGGAGGTTCAGGCATTTAATGTGCAGGGACAGATTTATTTATTTACTTTAATGGGGACATTTTCGATTTGGACGGGGTTAGGTCAGGCAAGTGGATTAAACTAAAGCAAAGAGGAATTTGGCTTGAATAATCATCTAGGGAAGGCAAATGCAATTCCACTTGATCGATGGAAGCATTCTTAAAGCAATTCCAATATTTTTGACTCATCAATATAAAATATACCTAGGTCCCTAAGGTTTCATCAATTAAAAAAAGAATTATTATTTATAAGGCATATAAATTTTGTCACGGCTAAATGAAAGAACCCCGTTGTTCTTTCTCAAAACAAGCCACCTAAATTGTTTAGAATCATACTATACTTTTAAAATTTCAAGTTTTTTTATAAGAAAGAAAGCGATAAAGCCTACTCTACATTATAAGAAATAAATAAATGAAATTTCTTTAAATAAACCAAGTGAAATCCAATAAGCATGATAAAAAAATATTTGACAAGCATATTAGCTTTAAAATTTGTATCTCTTCTCATCGGTTGCAAATCAACCAACCAATTAAATTGAAGCACATTATGACTTTTTTTGATTAAATTTCAATTATCATGAAAATCATTATTTTTATCATTAATAAGCTTAATTTTACGTCAAAAAATAAATTTGAAAAAACATTATGATTAAATTTGGTTTTGGTAATGATATAAGGGAGGCGATTCCATTTATCGTTGGAAGCATTCTTAAAGCAATTTCAATATTTTTTACTTATCAATATAAAATATATAGGCCCCCAAGATATAATAAATAAAAAAATTTATCTTTAAAGGATATAAATTTTGTCACGGCTGAATGAAACACCCCCCAAGTCCCCAGTTGTTCTTTCTACAAAAAGCAGCACCTAAACTGTTTAGAATCATACAATACTCTCAAATTTTTAAGTTTTGAGCTTGTTATCATATCACCTTACAGTTTTGACGAAATTTGTACGTACAACATTCCAAAAGAATTATAATTTAAATTTCTCAACATTCCAAACGAATTATAATTCAAATTTCTCAAAATTATTTCATAGACTCGGTACACCGTGCACCTATAGGCTTAGGCTATAAGTAATTTTCAATAATATCATATCAACATAGGAAAAAAAAATTACCCTAACTTCTTATTTTATTTAAAAAAAAAAACAATTTTTCCCTTGGACACAAACCAGGACATAGAATTTCGTACCCTCGTTCTCTTTACAAGTCACAACTCTTAACTAAGAAGCTAAGAGCAGTGTACCAAAAAAAACAAAAACAAAGAAGCTAAGAGCATACACACATATAACTGTTGGCCTTAACATGGGTCCTTCATAACAAGTTGATCCCATCAGCACACTTCAAAAAAATCTTGGGGCAATTACAATGAAATCTCATATAAGAGAAAAAATGAAGAAATGGTCCCTGAAATTGTCAGTGTAAACTCCTCGACTTGTTAATAGACGCTCCTCGACTTGTCATTAATAACTTCAAGGATTATTTTTTCATTTTTTCTTTTGTGTGGGACTTCATTGTAATTGTCCCAAAAATCTCTGACGTGTTTCTGACTATAACAACCTGCGATGTGGTGTGGGCTACAGAATGTGAAATGACGAGGAAGAAAGGTAAAGGGGAAATAAAATAAAGGTTACTTATAAACTTTTCTTGCTGTGCGCTAAAACCAGAAAGATGAAGTGAGGAAAAGAAATAAAGAAAAAGGAAAAGGCCAAGAGCTGAAAGTTGCCCCCGTTACTTTGCTCATCGTTATCCCTTTCCTTCCGTGCCTTCTATTATTTTTGGGAGGAATGTCTCCGCTAATCATTTTTTTTACTTCTTCTCTATATAATCTTTTAATTATTATATCATGTTTTAATGTGTGAGATTTAATGTTATGTGAAAAATATTATTATAATATTAAATATAATAAAAATCTATAATTATAATATTCTTACCTAACATTAAATTTCACTTATTAAAACATGATTCAGTAATTAAAACATTAAGTGGAGGGGAAAGTTAGTAAACACATCCCTTTCCATGTCTCACCCTTTGTATTTACTGTCTGTTTATTTGATATTGGTTTTCTTGTTCAAATTTGAATTTGCATATGAATATATTTTTTAACATAATTTTGATATAAATATTAGGAAAAATAGCTATAAGATTTAAAAAATAAAATGTAATCACAAAAAAATCTCATGAGAGTGGGATTGCAAGGCTAAGGAAAGCGACCATTTTGTCAGGATTAAACATTTAACTCCACGTGGCAACACGGCAAGGGGTGTCATCAATTGATAATTGATATGTTGGCCTGTTCCCTGTTGGGTCTGGATAATTACTACTTTCTGTCCTAATTATAGGACATATTTATCTAACTTTGGAGAAATTAAAGATATTGGTTAAATTAGTTAGTTATATTTATTTTCCTAAAATATCCTTATTTAAAATTTAAAATGACATCCAATTACGTTGATTTTCTGTTTTTCCTTGTATTTCTCCTGCCTCTCATACGACTTCTCCAAGCTCTCACACAATTCGGTATTGTTAATCTCCCTCAACAACTTCTGATATACTCTTATTAAATTATTATTGTGTTTAATTATTATTGAGAAAGTATCAATAGGGGGTATTTTAGGAAGAAATTGATAAAAATTAGAATTTTGTCCTATAATTAGGACCAAGGTCAATTCTCAAATATTATCTTATAATTAGGTAACGAGGGAGTAATATTTTTTTTCCATTCCCCTGTCCAGCTTCTTGCACTTTCTGAAGGGAAAAGCAAACAGGAATATAAAATAATGCGGTAATATTTACGCTTTTCAAGGGAATCTACCTTTTGTACGGAACATTCGAATGGGTGGATTGACACAAAGCTCGAGCATTTATGTCTGTTTAACGTTAGAAACAGTGAGATTTGGCTTTGACAGCCTCTGTTCAGTGTTTCCTGTGTTTTGGTAAGAGAGAACAACTAAATTAATCCTTTCCTTTGTACAATATGAATATTTTTACAAAGTCTAAAGTCAAAAAATTACCAGAGGCCTACAAAACAGTACATCCCTGCAAACTTAAAAAAAAAAAAAAAATCTGTACACAACATTCTCATCTTTTCTCTGTTGAATGGGAAAACATATCAGGTGACTTCAAATGCCACCACCCACGCTTTTGGTAACATTACTTCAAATTGTTCACTCTGTCACTTGTTTCTGCTCTGTTTCACAGCATTGTGAAATTGAGCTTCTGGCTTTAAAAGCCTCCTCATGAATGTAGTTAGTTACCTCTTTTACTTCTTCCTCATCCATTTCCAATCACATCTTGTGTCCTATTATGTACAAATGTGTTAAACCCTAGAATGAGTGCCCCCAAACACCGAGCATTTCTGTCAATATATCATCCGTGAACACGGCAATCTTATCGGCGAGAACGCTACCGTGAGTCTTGCATGATCAGATAAATAGTAGTCTTCAGGCCATATGCCCCTCTCTGCCTCAGGAGGGGACAGTGTTGCATTCTTTATACAGAAACCAAGGGCTTGTTCCTGACTGCCCTTTGATTCATCATTTATCTCCTCGTTCTTTATCTCATGTATCTGATCTAAACATGACGGAATCCAGATTTGCTGCTACAACCCCACAAATTATGAACATGATTTAGCCAACAGTGTTTCAGACCAAAATCTCAAAGTGTTCACATGCCTTGTATGTTTGTTGTAAGCTACTTTACCTGAAATTCTTTAAAATCCACCAAACCATTTCCATCCACATCCACTAGGAGCCACAAGTCCTTTGCCTCTTGAACGCTAAGTCCACAAGGAGGACCAATTAAATTAAGCTGCATGCAAGAAGCAGAGAACCTTAGTCAAAATGAGGTCTTGCCATACTAGCAAGGACACAGATTTATTATCTGAAAAAATAGGGTCCTGGTCTTTTCATTACGCACTATACCTGTTCAAGTGCATCATAGAAACCAGCAAAGGTAATACAATCTTCATTATCGGCCTTTAGAAAGGCAAATGCATCACTCTCATTCAGAGAAGCTCTCCGCAATAGATACTGAAATAGTCAAATTTCTTGTCAGTTGTAGAAGAAAATGAAATCCATTCCATGCTCACAGAAAAATAATCTAAAATTTGCAGGATGGTCAAATTAATAAATTGAATAACAGAGTCCAGAGGTATTGCAATTACCTTGAACATGCCAAACACAGCATCACTCCAAGTTGCTTTCAGTAGTTTCCGATATTTATCAGGATTTAGAAGCCATATAAAATCAACAGCACATATATCTCCTCGGTGATTGCGGTGACTAACCCACTGCATTCATACAATGTTCAAAACAGAAGATTAAGTGACGAGAATATGGTTCAGCATAAAAAAAATTCTCTGAATAGGGTTGGATATATCACCTTGTGTGCATCTGTATCTGTGTATTGATGAGCAATATCATATGATGATACAAACCCGTGTGACCTCAGGAACCGGTAAACATGCCCACGTTTGCTACCGTTCCAGTCACTGAGAAATAAAATGTTGAAAAAACAAATCACTGACAGTGATTCAAAAGTTAAAGGATGAAATAAGTTCAGAAAGGCGAATGAGTCCCTCACAAAGAAGTCCATCCATTCAAATTTACCCGCATAGCATGATTGGCAAAGGCTTCAGCTGATACTCTTTCTGATAGGAGTCCACATATTGAAGTATCTTGTAGGCCTGTAAAAAAGGGTGAGAATTAACACGTGTCCAAAAGAATTACCATGCCTGTACATAAATCAACATAATGCTGAGATATTACCTGATTCAGTCGCACTATGGACAGAGTTGAGTCATGAGGGAATAGCAAGTGCGTGTTGACAATGATCATTTCCTGCCCAGTATCACTATTTCGGGATTGTGATAATGGAGAAGCTAATTCAACATGTAACAACTGAGCTACGCGATCTCCACAATCATTGAAGTGCAATTCTTTGTAATTGAGAATCTTGAAGTGTTCCTTTTGCACTGCTATTAGAAGACCTACAGACTCCCAACAGAAACAACAAAAAGGCAATTTTAATATTTTAAAAACAGTTCAGACTTTAATTCCTCCAAGTCTCAACAATTTTAAGTACGTTTATGAATTTATTCCATTCGTCAACATTATCCAAACTTTGCTCATGACATCTTGCCCATCCTAAAGCAGATGGAAAGAAGGGAAAATGAAATCTTGACGTAAGTTTCAAAAGCAATGGTAATATAGTATGCAGATTAGATTGGCAACCAAATTAACTTCAGTGAATAGTGGCTGAGGTGTTTATCCTTGATAAAGATGATTAAATTTAAATATTGACAAAACTGAGAATCTAAAGGGGTAGAATTTCAAATAAAGAGAATAAATGCATACCATCCCCACGGTTGTTAGTCCGTCCAAGGTTGAAATTAATATAACCAGCATCACCGAGTCTCTTCTCATACAAATTAACAAGCTCTGGGTTTCCAACCCAAAATTCCTGGAAAAAAAATTCAAATATGTTGGCGTCAAACTATTCACAATCCCTCAAAAAATTTCTTAAGGAAAATCACATTAGCATCAAACTACAAGCCCCATTATGAATCTTGTGGACCACTCCTACAAATTCCTAGAAAAAATAAAAAGCACAAGCAAAAGTGAAGGAGAAAGAGATATTGGAATGATCATAGTCATTCAAACCTGAAGACAGATAATGGAAGACCTCTCTTGCAACAGCCAATCCAATATTCTGTCATTCCTGTCCAACCAAAACGGTCTAAAGTCGCTTTCTCTGCAACTCGCGTCCTACAAATAAGGAAAAATAGTAAATAATAAAACATTGAAATTGAAATAACCCAGATAAGGAAATCAATAATCAATGCAGCCATGCAGGTATAGAAGAAGACCTCTTGGTCCAGGCGCTTGTATATGGGAGCAAGAATGTTGAAGGTCGTGCACGTAATGAGAGGCTGTTGCTTCTCCTTCATAGAAGGAATTGCAAAACTCGCAATCCTTGAAATCCTTCCCATATTCTTCAGACTCTGATAAGTCCAAAACCCACCAATTCCTCACAATCTCTCACAAACCCACCAACCAAACAGGGGAAAAAAGGGAAGAAAACGAAGGGTTAGGTAATAAAAATCGTTCCTTTTTCCTTTCTTCACAGGCGAAAATATAAATGTGTATCAGATAATGATTCTATAAAACTTTCTGGGGTCATTGCGATAATGAAATGGGACAAACCGAAGGCGACCCTCTGTGGGTACAGAGCTGCAGAAGAAGCCGAGAGAAATTGAAATCAGAGAGACGCAACAACGACTAGGAGTCGTTTGGTAATCGAGAACATAGAGAGACACAGGCCTAGAATAGCAACGACTATCCTCGTCCTTTCACGTTGTTCGGCTAGTATCGTTCAGACGATTATTTCCTACTTGCAAAAAAGGAAGAAGGAATCCGCCAAGAATTTAACATGCGAATGATCCGCCTCTGATATTTGACTCTTTCATTTTAAATACTGATAAAGGTATTTTTTTTACCCTTTTTCAAAGGCGTTCTAACTTTTTTTGGCTTAGATTCCTTTCAGTGAAAATTCTTGAAAAAGAATTTTAAAAATGATAAAAGATAAAAATGTGTTCTAAATATTTATAATGTTAGAAAGGTGTGAGGGTCTGATTTATTTTTTTTAAAATTAAATAAAAATAGCAAAAATATTCATCTGAGTTTAAAAACATACTTCCATTTTTTATAAGAGTTTTATAAGTTCAGATAAGGTTTTAACAATTTTCGATAAGATTTTCATAAATTCCAATTCAAAAATTATCACTTGCTACAATGACAAAGTATTAATTTTCATTTTTAATAAAATATTATCAGAACTTGTTAAAATATTATTTGACCTTATGAAGCTCTTGTCATAAATGTAAATCAATATCTTGTCATTGTAGCAAGTGGTGAATTTTGAATTGAAATTTATGAAAATCTTATCAAAACTTATTAAAACATCATCTAAACTTGTGAAACTCTTATCGGATGTGAAAATCAATACCTTATCATCATTGTAGCAAGTGGTGATTTTTGAATTGGAATTTGTGAAAATCTTATCAATATTTGTTAAAACCTTGTATGAGCTTACTAAACCTTTATAAAAAGGGGAGCACATTTTTTAAACTTAGAAGGACATTTTTGTCATTTTTTTGTGAACATTTCTATCATTTTTATTTAATTTTAAAAAAGATAAATCAGGTCCTCACACTTCTCCGGTATTATGAATAGTCAATTTGACAACTTGAGAAGCTTTTGGGCTTAAAGAGCACTTACAAAGATATTATTAGATTATCCATCAACAAGGTTCTCACATCGGCGAGATTCGAACTCATAATCTTATGGCTATAAGCCAATCCCTTTACCAACTGGATTAACTTTTACTGGCAATTAAATATGATTATATAAATACTAATATTCTACTAATAATAAATTTTTATAATAATTTTATTGTATCATTCTTTTTTTGAATTATTTTAATATTCTTCTTAATTTTTAATCAAACACATATATTTATATTATT
This sequence comes from Inga oerstediana, assembly GCA_963210345.1. Taxonomy (NCBI): domain Eukaryota; kingdom Viridiplantae; phylum Streptophyta; class Magnoliopsida; order Fabales; family Fabaceae; genus Inga; species Inga oerstediana. Next base: position 13,697,991 of record OY723402.1, read on the forward strand.
TATTTTTAACTCTAAGTTTTATTTATGATTATAATTATGAAATTTGAATTATAATAATACATTTTTCTACAAATAAAATATAATTAATTATACTAATTGTTGAGATAATTAATCTATAGATCGTTATAGTTTCGGCCAATTTTTAATTAGATCCCTATATTTTTTTCATTTTTATCATGCCTTGATACTTTCACATGTTTTTGATTAGGTTCTTGTAGTTTTTTGTCTTATTTTCATGTCCTTATTATTTCACCTGATTTTTAATTAGGTCTTTATAGTTTTTCTTTTAAATTTTAAATTTTAATTTATTAATTTAATTGAAAATTAAATAAATGAATAATATTATAATATAATCATAAAATAATTAGTACAATTAATTATTTATATTATGAATAAATAAAATTAGAGTTAAAATTAAATAATATAAATATATGTGTGTTTGATTAAAAAATTAAGAAGAATATTACAATAATTCACAAAAAATAATGTTACAATAAAATTATTATAAAAAATTTATTATTAGTAGAATATTAGTGTTTATAGAATAATATTTAATATTATCATATTTTATATTTATAGAAAAATATTATTAGAATTTATGCTTTAAATAATAAAAAAAACTATAGGGACTTAATTAAACATCATTTAAAACTATAAGGATTTGATAAAAAGGAAGAAAAAAACACGTGAAAGTATAAGGACAAGATAAAAAGGAAAAAAAAAATAATGATCTAATTAAAAATTGGTTGAAACTATAAGGACCTATATATTAATTATCCCTAATTATTTTTGTAATTATATGATTATTAATTTAAATTTCTATTTATCAAATTGTATTATAATATCATTCATTTATTTAAATTTCAACTAAATTAATAAATTAAAATTAAAAAAAAAAGCTACAAGGACCTGATTAAAAATCAGGTGAAACAATTAGGACCTAATAAAAAGACAAAAAATTACAAGGACCTAATTAAAAATATGTGAAAGTATAAATGCCTGATAAAAATGAAAAAACTATAGTAACCTAATTAAAAATTGGCTTAAATTATAATGACCTAAATAATAATTATCCCAATCTTTTATTTCATTTAAAAATTCAGAGTAAGGAAAAGGGAAAAAATTTGAAACCATGTTTTCAATTAAATTTCAGTATCTTGATAATTCATCCAATCATGTTTATTTTATGACTCATATGATCCCCTCTTCCACTTTTTTTTATTTGATTAAGTGGTGATAGACTTTAACATGTGAATTTAGGGGTGTTCAAAGTGTTTCTGTCTCGGTCAGATTCTAGTCGTCCTAGCCCGATCCCGGTCAACCCAAATATTTTGATTCTAGAATCTCCTGTCCCATCCCATCTGGGATCGGGATGGGAATTGAAACAGGATCACCCTTAAGTTCCCGGTTCCCTTTTATTTTATTTTTTATCTCATAAATTAAGTTATCATTTGATAAGATGTACATTATATTTTTAGTTAGAATTAAATCGCATATATGATGATGATGATGATGATGATGATCATCATAATCATAAATGATCAATCTCTTATAATGACAGAGATCACTGGCTGAAGTGGAATTTTATCTCTGATTAACATGAAATACAAATTCAAATATCTGCATACTAACGTTACAACGAGGATACATAGGTGCCCAAAAACAATTCTGTGCATAAATTATTTTTTAACATGGTATGCAGTGTTATACATACTTTGTGATGCTTGATTATTTGGGGCCCCTTGCACAGAAAATACTTCCATTCAATTCGAGGCCGTTTCTCGTCTGTACGAATTATTATCAAGCAATTATATCAAACATTTTGAGTAGTGGTTCAACTTTTTTCAAGGCCATTAAAAAACCAGTACCTATCATATATTTTGATAGTTACAAAGAAAAGCACGGCAAAAAAAAAAAAAAGAGAGAGAGATAGTTACAAAGAAAACGCTTTGCAGGCTTCAGGACAATGTACAGAAAATAGATGCTTGTGCCTCAATAACAGGAGCTACATAATGAGACTGTATTGCTGCCAAAAGATGGAGTTATGTTATGTTTTTGAGGAAAAATTCAATAAAATACATGTTGCCACGCAAGCAGTCCTACTGAGGTGCCACTTGAATAATTATTGGGTGAAGATCCATGTTTTATCCCGAATGTTGTCAAAAAATCTCAATTTTATTTCAAAAATTTTTTTTTGGAGCACTAGATATTTCCAAATTGTAGTAATTTTGTCCTGTCCATTATTCAGGTTAAGTTTGACAACTAGTTGATTAAATATGTTGAACAGGCTAGTCTATGTGTCATTCAAATCATTTTTATTAAAGTGCAAATTTGTCTTAGAAGTTTTTCCTTAGGAGCAACATTGCTCTAAAATTTTTTTAGGTTCTATTGCATTGGAAGTTTCCAATATTGTAGCAATGTCGCCTTGATTATTATAAAGGTTATTAAGTTTGATTGTTAGTTGATCAAATATTTTAAGCCGACAGCATGAACAACATTGAAGAAGAAACCACATATAGAGGAGGAACTCATATTCGCTAGAAAGTAATGGAGAAAGAGATTCAATTACTGGACTCAAGACACACTGAGCAAGATTACTGAATACTAGGCCATTGTTAACCATCCATCGTTGTACCCCAGCGAGATAAACATGCACCTCTTCAATTTTCTCCAATCATTCAAATGGGGTGCATTTTTTTTAAAGAAAATTCTTCATTTATAAATCTCTTACTTGGAAAAAAATGAAGTGTTAACACATGAATTTGCTAGATAAGTATATCTAGCCAACGAACGAGTAAATTTAATTTAGATAACAGCTAAGATGAAATTGTTACGATTTGGAAACTTTTGGGACAACCTAGCTCTTGCATGAAAACTTTAGGGGTATCTAATTTGCAACTAAATCCAAAACAAAAATGACATAGTGACATGTGAATTGCTAGCTCAGCATATTTGATCAACTAATGGTTAAACTTTACTTGAATAACGATCGGGGTGAAATTGCTGCGATTTGAAAATTTTTGGGGCAGCATTGCTCCACAAAGAACTTCCGTGACAAAATTGAGATTTTTTGATAACTCTTGAAGCAAAAATAAACTTTAATCCATAATTATTTGTTAAAAGTTTTCCTAATCAATATTTAATGGTCAAAGTTAAACTTCTCTTAGGATTGGAGGCAATTGCACCATAAAAATTAGTTTAGGTTTGAAATTGATCTTCCCTCCTTTGGACCATGGAATGCTAAAATTAAATTGAACTGTCTAGATGGGATCTAAATGGCCCAGTTTGACCAGGTCTTAATGATCACTCAAACGGCTTACACAAGAAGCAGGGCATGTGTTGGCTGCTCTGACTCTGTCACAGGATGTCTGGCTTCCACCACTTGAGGGAGTGGAGGTTAAGTTTAATGTCGATGGTGCCTGTTGGCAAGTGTGTGCTCAGGCGGGCGGTTCCTAGTTTTAATGGCGAGGTATGGGGGAGTGGTTTGGGGTTTGAGACAGTCTTAATTGGGATAAGTAGCGCGTGGACTCCGCCATTGTTGAAACAGATTGTGTAGAACTTGTGGATCGAAGGACGATCGTGAGGATGAGAGTACCATGATTGTAAGCTGATTAATTGCATGCATGAGAACCGCAACCTTCTCAGCAGGGAGTGCAATGCGTGTATCAGTTGGGTAATCTTGTGGCTGATGATGCTCTACCTAAAGAGGCGCTCCCATGTTCCCTGGCCTAATATATGGTTCTTGTTGAGTTGTTGACAACTAAGTACTTGTGTCGCTTTTATTAATTAATTAATTATATCCTGGTTTCTTATGGTCCAAAATTAAGCAAGAAGCCATGCTAATTGCTTGATCTAACTCATCGGAACAAACCAGCAGCATCCCTAAAATAGATATTACATTATTCAAAGTCTTTCATAAGAGCAGAATATCACGAATATATGGAGGCCACTAATCTGTTTCTTCACCTATTTAGAAGTTCTTGAAATTACCAGAAGCATACTGAAAGCAAGCAAGCTGATCTAGCTGAAGCTTCGGGATTTTATTTGCTCACATCGCTGGAGACTACCTCGTTGGGTTCTATGAACCCCATAGTTTGTTTCTTTATTTTCTTTGGATCAAGCTACGCTCTCATAATAAGAAAGCACAATGCCGTGGGCTGCGATAAGTATGATACTTGTTCAAGTTATCATGGCAGGGGCCCAGTTATTGTCAAGGGTGATTCTAACTAAGGGCACTTTCACTTTCGCCTACATTACTTATCGTTACATAGTTGCCACTCTCTGTGTTGCCCCTTTTGCTTTCTACTTTGAGAGGTATACGCTTTTTCTATATTTATTCTTTTATATATCTTTCTAGATTCATTTTCGACACTGTTTTCTTTTTTTGTTTTTGCAAATGTTGTGCTGCAGACGCCACGAAAAGAAGTTGGATAATTGGCCGGTCTGGTGGTGGTCTTTTCTCACTTCATTAGTTAGGTAAGTCAGAAATTATTTGGTCAATCATCTTCGTTAATTAGTCTCTCATTTTATTGGGCGTGAGTTCCTCTCATTATACGTTCTTGTATATGAAGTGATTTAGTCGGGAGGGGTCTATGCTTTGTCCTCAATACATTGAGAGAGCTAATATCTAAGGTTTATTGCTTTGCTCATTGAAAAAAAAGGGGGGAAAAAGATAGAAAAAGAATTTTAAAATTGTAAAATTGTAAATTAAGTATTTCTTAAAAAATGAGTTATAAATTGCTTATAAAGTTTCGTTTTTCTCTTATTAACTCTTGATAATAAACTTGATTTGAGATTTTGTAATTTTAAAATTCTTTTTTTGTCATTTTCTAAAAAAAAAGAAAAAAACACAAAAAGTTTGGATTGAAGAATCCTACCCTAAAAACAACGTGGCTCAATTATTAGAGTTCTAATAGATAGATTTTCAGTGTGTTTTGAATACGGCACCTTCAAAGACGCATGCTTTAAACTTTAAAGGCTTTGTTAAAAAAGTTTCTGCGTTGGCATGTAAGCAAAAAAGAGGAAATAAAAAACACGCTTTATAGGTGTATGTTCTCATTTGTAAAATCCAAATTCAATTGCAATCCCAATTTTTAATAATTCTCCTCTTTCAGTTTTGTTTTTTTAATATTATTCATTATTTTTTGTTCTTAAAAATAATTTTATATGCAATCTTAAATAATAATACACTTTATAATGGACGGTGGGTAACAAATTTAAGAGCTTTTACTAACGGATAAACCTCAAAACATAAGTTAAACAAAGCTAATTTCCTAGGCAACACAATCACAAGACTAAATATAATCATATAGTCACCTCTTAAGGAATGTAAGAGTGCATTAGTTATCTATACACTTTGTTATATTATCAAATATATTTCTAACTACAAAATGCCGCCATTTTCAGGTTATTAAATGCAATTTTTTTCTATTATGGACTACTAGACACTTCAGCAACTTACTCGACCAACCTTCTCAGCTTGGTTCCCATATTCACTTTCATAGTCTCCATCATATTCAGGTATCTAAGTATACATGTGTACACACAAAGATCAACTTTCTTGAAAAGCTATGCTATATCACAATGACTGTATAATAAGAATTTATCCACAAATGAGTGTAGGATGGAGAAACTAGAACTAAAAACATGGGCTGGTAAAGCCAAGGTCGTAGGTACAATTATTTGTGTTGGAGGAGCATTAACCACCAGCCTTTACACAGGAAAGAAATTTTATATTGGTAACAATAGTTATCATTCTTCTAGCACTTCTTCAACAAAACAACCAAAGACTCACATGCTTCGAGGCACGCTCTTTCTAATTGCTAGCTGCTTCTCATATACAGGATGGTTTATTATCCAAGTAATCTTTTTAACAGTTTTCACAATATGTGGGCTCTCGACGTACAATAGAAATAATATGCATTATTGTGATAGTCTTCCTTATTAAATTGTTGTGTTTTGCAATCTAACAGGTGAAGTTGCAAAAATATCTTCCACTGAAGTATTGGAACACGATGCTGACATGTTTCATAGTGTCAATTCAAGGTGCAGTAATAGGACTATGCATGGACAGTAGGAAAGTTTCTTGGTCTTTAGGATGGAATATTGAATTGATCGCTATAATATACTCGGTAAGATTAATTAACTTAAATGAATTAAAATTTTATGTTTTTAAGATATCTGCATTTTTCTGGTTCATCCTCTATGAATCACTATGAACTAATGCATGAGATTTTTGATCTATATATATAGGGGGCTTTTGCTACGGCTCTCACATTCGTCTTAATAGCTTGGGTCCTTTCATTGAAGGGGCCTACTTATCCTTCAATGTTCAATCCATTGGCTCTTATCTTTGTAGCCTTTTCAGAAGCTTTTGTCTTGGGCGAACCACTGAAAGTCGGAACGTATGAGCAATGTTATTTTTTAAATTTGTCCTTTCTGAAGATTCTCTTTGATATTACTGTCTCAATGTTAATATGGGATTCGCAAGTCTAATAAAATAATATCTCATGGCAGCTTGGTGGGCATGGTTTTAATAATAGGTGGCCTCTACTGCTTCTTGTATGGTAAAAGAAAGGAGACACAAAACGTGGGGCGCCAACCAAAGGAAGCAGCTATTGAAATTTCGACACCAATGCCTTCTACTAGTTTGCAATCAATTGAAGTGATTGCAAGTAATCGAAGAATGCAGGAGACACAAAACGTGGCCCAAGCAAATCAACCTCCTTAATCTTTTATTTCTTTATAATAGAGCCGGTTAGTTTTTCCGTTAACTTACTAACTGAGATTACCAATTTTTTCTTTTTTTTATTGTTTTAAATACAGCTGCAGAAAGACACTGACATAGTGATTTAGGGGAAGACGGAGCAATCGAAGCCAAAAAATCTGAGTTCATGATTTCTTCCTCTGATGTCATGAAATAGGCAATTCCAAAGTACCTTGCAATCTTCTTTTGGAGGTTCACAAGTTCCTCAAAGTATCTTCTATCTTTAGCTGCGGCGACATGCAATAACTTATATGGCTAGTGAAATTTCTTTCACTATGAATGGTTTTGAGATTATCTTCTTCAGGGAGTCATCATCTTCTAAGGAAGCCTTGCGCATACAGGATTTTGAAGTCTTGGCATAAGATGCAGAAGTTACAAACATGTGCTCTTGGGTTTCGGTCATGGCCTTCCCCAGAATCCCTTCGTGTGAAGCATTTTGAATTTAAAATTTTAAGAAAGTAGAGATAAAAATTACATTTTGATAATTAAATGTTCAAGTTGGGTAAAACTATTAGCCAGGTGATGTGCCACATGATCCTCATTAATATATGTGACAATCTTAGCAAGTTAATGAAAAAACTAATGGCGGGGGGCTCTATGATTAAAAATATATAAAAAGTTAAGGAGTATAATTTTAAACTTAAATATGTCACGAGAGTTATATGCAGTTGACTCAAAGTTTAAGGGAGTTTTTTATATTTTAGCCTTATGTAAATGCATGCTGTTGATGTTAATGTAAATATAATTGATAATTTTGAATAGAGAAATAAATATATTTTTTTGGTGGAATACGGGGCTAAAGCCGATTCATTTATCTCAATATCATTCGTGGGATTGAAACACCCACATAGTCCCTGTGCAAGTATTTCCTAACCTTCTGGGGAGGACTTTCAAAAATAGTAATCACCTCCTCCATATCAAAACTCAAGTTAGCAAGGCAATCAGCACAAAAGATGCCATGCCTTCCTTGTATAAAAGGGAGGGGGGATGAGTGAGTGAGGCAAGATGTAAGAGATTTAATGAGTGGATTCAAAGATGTGAATTGATTGATGTGAATATTGTAGGTCTTTTTTATTCTTGGAAAGGGCCTAAATGAAAACGATTGGATAGGGTTTACAAGAGACTGGATGGATGTTTGGCTAATTCTCAGTGGCAAAGGAAATTTGAGAATACTAAAGTGAAAATTGTAACAAGAGTTAGTTTTGATCATCATCCAATTCTAGTAGATTTGCACCCCAGAAATTTATTCTAGTAGAAGAAGAGCCTTTTGGTATGAGGTAGCATGGCAGCTGAATGAGAATTTTCAGGTAATGCTGAAACATTGTTGGGATTGAAGAGTGATGAAGAAGCACATATGAATTTAATCAGGTTGCAAAGTGATTTAAAATTTTGGAATAAAGAAGTATTAGGAAGAATAGAGTATAGGGAAAGGAGAATAATGAACAGACTATATGGTATACAGTTGAAAATTGACTAGAGAAAATCTTTTTTTAGTGTAGCTTGACAAAACATTAGAAAATGATTTGAGTGAGATTTTGAAACAAGAAGTCATGTGGTTCAAAAGTGAAGAGGAAAGTGGATTAAACAAGGAGATGGGAACACCCAGTATTATCATACAAAAACAACAATTAGAAGAAGGAGAAATAGAATAAGAATGTTGAGAAATGGTGATGGAGAGCGGTTGGAACATGAAGAGAAAATTGTGAATATGTTCTAGGAATTTTGCAGGAATTTGTTTAGTGAAGAATGCAAAGCAAGAGATTGGATTGTGACAAAACAGAAGTGGGGGTTTGTAGAGAATGATGTTTTTGGCTGGTTTGGGAAGAGAGGTGAAGGGAGAGGAGGTCAGGAAAGCTTTCTTTCAGATGGCAGGGTTTAAGAAGCCTGGGGATGATGGTTTTTCTGTTGTCTTTTATCAACAAAACTGAAACATTGTAGGGGTTTCAGTTGTTAATATGTTGAAGGAATTATGGAAGCAGCCGGAGCAGATAAAGGAGATCAACATTGCTTTGTTAGTATTGATTCCAAAGTTGGAGAAGCCTGAATTGGTAAGTCAATTTAGACCAATTGCTCTTTGCAATGTACTATACAAAGAATTAACAAAGCTGATTGTTAATAGACAAAAACCTATTATGGTCAAGCTATTTTCTCCTTTTCAAACTAGTTTTGTCCCAAGGAGAAGCATACATGATAATATAGTAATTGCAAAAAGAGGTTGTGCACTCCATGAATAGGATGTCTTGGGATTTCAGTGTAAAATTTTTGATAGAAATTGGGTTCAATGAGCATTTGATTGAATTATTAAATTGTGTATTAGCTCAACATCAATGGCTTTTATGCGGAATGGAGAAAAGAAAGATATGTTTGTTCCGTCTAGAGGCTTGAGGAAAGGGGATCCATTATCATCATATCTATTTGTGTTAGGAATGAAAAAATTAACACATATGGTGTTGGATAGTGTGGAGATGGGGGTATGGAAATCTTTGAAGGTAGGAAGAAATGAGTTAGCGATTTCTCATCTTTTTGCAGATGATTTGCTGCTATTCCGTGAAGCAAACCTAGATCAAGCTTGTAATGTATTAAAAATTTTAGACGATTTTCATGGTGTGTCAGGATAGAAGATATATAAATGCACATAAGACAAGTATTTTCTTTTCCAAGAATACGGCAAGGAAAGTGAAGAATGAAATATATACCTTGACGGGTTTTTAGGATGTGGAGGAAATGGGAAGGTATTTAGAAGCATATATAGTGACAGGAAGAAACACTTAGGAGAGGTTCCGGCTGCTACTTGATAAACTGCAGCAGAAGTTAGGAGGATGGAAAAAACAAATGCTCTCTATGGCGGGTAGATTAACATTGGTACAATCAGTCACTAATCAAATGGGAACTTTTTTGCATGCAACACTCTCATATTCCAACGAAAGCAAATGGAGAAGATGTAGAAAGATTTTATATGGGAGAGTGATGAAAATAAAAGGAAAATGCGTGCAGTGAGTTAGAAGCTGATTTGCACCTCAAAAGAGAGAGTGAGATATGTTTTGAGAGATCTAAGAGTTATGAATGATGCTATTTTAAGTAGGATTGGTTGGAATTTGATTGCTAATCCAAACAATTTGTGCTCTAGGATGTTAAGAGGTAAATATGGTAGAAATACGGATTTGAAGAAGGAATGTGTAGAAAAAAATACAGATTCAGAAATTTGGAAGAATTTGGCTTGATTATGGCCTCAAATAGTGAGTAGCGTGTGTTGGGATGTTGGAAATGGGGAGGAGGTTTGTTTTTGGAGTGATTGTGATAGAACCAGGTTCTATAACAATGAGAATTTAGGCAAGAAAAGAAGAATAGGGTAATTTCTAGAGTCAGAATCTGAAATCTCTAGAGAAAAGGGATAATCTTTCAATATATTCAATCATAAAAATTACAAGTGCTGTCATACCAATATATATAGATACTGATAATAACTCATAATAACTGATAATAGGAATAAGACAGAATAACTGACAATAAGATAAAACTTAATAACCAACTAATCCTAAAAACCTCCTAATAAAACCACCCTATGACACATGTTATGACACATGTTTCTTTTTCCTGGAATAAACTAGCAAAGGGCGTGGTAGTAATCTATCATTACTCCTCCCCTGAAAATGCGCCTTGTCCTCAAGGCGAAAAGGGGGAAATTGAGCTGCGAAAGAATCATAGGACTCCCAACTGCATTCTTCTGAAGGTCGGTTTTTCCACTGCACCAATAATTCTAAATCTGGGTTGCCAAAAGAATCTGCACTACTGTCAGAAAAACGGGAAGAGAGGATCTGATCAGGTTCCAATTGTGACACCAAGTCATCTCCAATTGGTAAAGGTGCCAAAGAGGTTGATGTATAACCATGGGCCAATTTGAGCAAAGAGACATGGAAGACAGGGTGGATACGCGAGTCAAGGGGAAGCTGTAGTTCATAAGCAGCAGAACCAATTTTGCGCAACACCGGGTAAGGACCATAATAACGAGGTGCCAACTTCTCATACTTACGTTTGTCCAAAGAACGCTGCCTATATGGCTGAAGTTTGAGAAAGACCATGTCACCTGGTTGAAAAACCACATCTCGTCTTGTAGAATCAGCATACATTTTCATCCTTTCTTGTGCATGAGATAAGTTGTCACGGATGGTAGTTAAAACTGCATCCCTTTCTTCAAAATAATCTTGTAGCTCAGCCAGATTAGTAGCCCCCTGAGAAAAAGGAATTAGAGAAGGAGAATCACGTCCATAAACTATCTTGAAAGGAGTTGAACCTGTAGAAGAGTGGTAACCAGTATTGTAAGAAAGTTCTGCCCAATGAAGGAAACTAGCCCAAGACTTTGGGTGATCATGAGAAAAACAGCGCAGATAGGTCTCCAAACAACGATTGACAACTTCAGTTTGGCCGTCAGTTTGGGGATGGTAAGCAGTACTTATTCGGAGCTTGGTACCACTAAGTTTAAACAACTCTTACCAAAAAGAACCCAATAAAATGGTATCACGGTCAGAAACAATTGACCTAGGAAAACCATGAAGGCGGACAATCTCTTTGCAAAACAATGCAGCAACTGTTTTGGAGGTGAAATGACGAGGTAATCCAAGGAAATAAGCATATTTGCTCAATCTGTCCACCACTACTAAAATCACTTCCCAGCCATTAGATTTAGGTAACCCCGTGATGAAATCAAGAGAGGTATCTTCCCAAATTTGTTGGGGAATATTCAAGGGTTGGAGAAGACCACCTGGAGCTTGAGGAAGGTACTTGTTACGTTGACAAACAAGGCAATTCAGAACGTGAGTCTTTACTGCTTCTTTCATATTCTGCCAATAAAATTGGCGTTGCAAGCGCTTAAGGGTTTTAAGAGTACCACCATGACCACCCAAAGGAGAAGAGTGAGCTTCTGCAATAAGTAACTGACTCAAAGCAGAATCAGCAGGAATAACCAACCTGTTTTTGTAATACAAACGATCTGCAGAAAGAGCAAAGTGTGGGATGGAAGAAGGATCAGATTTTAATGCACGGATGATAGAAGATGTATAAGGGTCTTGCTGCAGTAATTGTGGAAGGCCATCCAAGGTAGTAGCATTTGGGATAGTCAAAATAAAGAAATCAGCAGAATAAGGACAGCGAGATAAAGCATCAGCACCCTAGTTGGAAGAGCCTGTTCGGTAGCGAATAGTAAAATCAAAAAGCAGTAGTTTCAGTAATAACCGCTGCTATTCTGGAGTAGTGATACGCTGATCCATGAGGTATTTGAGACTGTTATGGTATGTGAGAACTTCAAACCTATGTCCAATGAGATAATGTTTCCACTTCTGCAACGCAGAAACCAAAGCTAACAGTTCTCGGTCATAAACAGATTTATGTCTCTTAGAAGAGGAGAGGCCTTTACTATAAAAAGCAATAGGATGACCCTCTTGTTGTAAAATAGCTCCAATACCCGAAGAAGAAGCATCACATTCCACAACAAAGGGCTTAGAAAAATCAGGAAGTTGCAAAATCAGAATATTGATGAGAGCATCTTTCAAAAACAAAAAACCTTGTTTAGAAAGATCTGTCCAAATGAATGCATCTTTCTTGGTCATATCGGTTAAAGTTTTTGCTATTTGGCTATAATCTTTGACAAATCGACGATAATAACCTGTAAGGCCAAGGAATCCTCTCAACTCAGAAATATTTTGAGGCAGTGGCTAATTCGTAACAGCTACAATCTTATCCGGATCCACAGCCACTCCTTTTTGTGAGATAATGTGGCCCAAAAAGGATACTTCAATATGAAAGAAATCACACTTTTTAGGATTAGCAAAGTAATGATGCTGCTGCATAGCATATAAAATAGTGTGAAGATGAGCCATATGATCTTCAAAATTTCTGCTGTATATCAAGATATCATCAAAGAAAACCAAGAGGAATTTTCTAAGAGATGGGCGAAACAAGTCATTCATGGCAGCTTGAAATGTTGCAGGTGTATTTGTGAGTCCAAAAGGCATGACCACAAACTCATAGTGCCCCGAGTGCGTTCCAAAAGCAGTTTTATGTACATCTTTGGGTAAAACACGAATTTGGTGATGACCAGATCGTAAATCGATCTTTGAGAAATATTTAGCTCCATGTAATTCATCGATCAATTCATCGATATTAGGAATGGGGTACTTATCTGGAATGGTAAGCCGATTTAACTCACGGTAATCGACACAGAGCCGCCAAGATGAATCTTTCTTAGGTACCAGCAATACCAGACTAGCAAAAGGACTTATACTGGGTTAGATGAAGCCCTTTTGTAGAAAATCATATATCTGTTTCTCAAGCTCATCTTTCTGGGAATGAGGATACCGATATGGATGAATGTTTGGAGGCACAGCATCTGGAAAGAGAGGGATAGCATAATTATGGTGCCGGAAAGGAGGAAGACTTTGTGGTTCTGCAAAAACATCAGAATACTCTTGTAATAATTCTTGTAATTCCTCAAATTGGCTAATCAGTGTATCTGTCCGTAGGGAAATATTAGAATTAGGCTGCTGTTCTTGTTGAAAAACACTGGTGCTACGAAGAGATGGGGTTGATTCTGGTTGTGGGGTTCCTTGCAACTTGTAACGCTTGCCATCCACCCAAAAAATCATGAACATTTTCTGCCAATTTGCTTCAACTGTGTTTAACGAAGCCAACCATTTGATTCCCAGTACCATATCTACACTGCCCAGATTGAAAGGATAGAAATCATCCTTAATTGTCAATTTCTGAACAAAAATCTCAAGCTGTTTGCAGATTGAAGAACAAGATGACATGGAACCATCACCAACTTGAACACCAAAGGGAGGAAGCTTCTCCACCGTCAATCCCAATGCAGTCACCAACTTGTTGGAAACAAAATTATGAGTAGAACCGCTGTCAATGAGTATTAAAACTTGTTTAGAGCAAAGAGTACCTTGGACCTTCATTGTAGTAGCAGATGTATGACCTAGAATAGCATGAAGTGAAATTTCTGCAATATTGGATTCACGGGTATTTTCGAACTTTTCAAGCACATACTCCTATGAAAAATCTTCAGTAATCTCCATTAATTTGAGGGTCGACAGTTTACAACGGTGTCCAGGGGAAAATATTTCACCACAGAGATAACATTGGCCCTTATCCCTTCTGATTTGGCGTTCAGAATCAGTGAGGCTGGAAGCAAGATAATTTTGCGGCATGCTGGAGAAAGAAGTCGCAGATTGTGAACAGTTATAGGGTGCAGTTGCAGAATTGAAATTTGTATAATAATTCGAATTTTGGGTAGAATTGGGCTGACGTGGAGAGTGGGTTCTATTTTCTCTCCAATTATTTGAATAATTGTTGACCTGAAAATTAGGATTGCGCATGTTTGGCCGATGGGTCTGTTGGCTTTGTATTTTTGCCTCAAACTCTAACCCTAGACTTGCTGCGTTGTATACAGTTCTGGGCTTTTGAATTTTCACATCGGGCTTTAATTCTTCCTTCAGCCCATTAATGAAGACAGCTAATAAACAATGTTCAGGCCAACTTGAAACCCTAGAAGACCGTCTGACAAACTCTTTTCTATATTCTTCAACACTTCCATTTTGCTTAATCTCACATAAATAGACATCTGGATTCTAAAACTCAGCAGGGCCGAAATTATCTTGAAAAATCTGGATGAGTTCTTCCTAATATCGAATGGTGCGACTAGAAGATACCCAAGTAAAGACATCAAGGGCATCTCCTTCCAAATTTATTGCTACAACTTCCACCTTGAGATCCTCAGGAGTTTGATAATAACGGTAGTATTTTTCTGCTTTCATAATCCATCCTCTCGGATCACCCCCTTCATACTTGGGAAATTCAACCTTTGTATGGGGCCTTCGGTTAGGACTCTTGCTCCACCAAGGGCTGTCTGTTTCGTCTTCTTCATAATCCTCATAATTCTATTTTGCTTCCTTCCCCATTTTGTCTTTCTCTACAGTTGAGTGCTGTTGGTTCTTCACAACCTTCAAATCTGCATCAAGGCTTTGTAACTTGCTCACAATAAATGATAGTTGTTGAGCCATATCAGTAGGGACTGAAGGAAACTCTTGTTCATGGGATTTTGACGATTCTGCATCCTGGTTAGGGATGGCAGATTCAGTAGTTTGCTGCTTCTTGCTTTTATTGCCCATAACTCACTAATGGCCCAGAGATTAACAATGCTCTGATACCAAATTGATAGAACCAAGTTCTATAACAATGAGAATTTAGGCAAGAAAAGAAGAATATGGTAGTTTCTAAAGTCAGAATCTGAAATCTCTAGAGAAAAGGGATAATCTTTCAATATATTCAATCATAAAAATTACAAGTGCTGTCATACCAATATATAGAGATACTGATAATAACTGATAATAGGAATAAGACAGAATAACTGACAATAAGATAAAACTTAATAACCAACTAATCCTAAAAACCTCCTAATAAAACCTCCCTATGACACCTGTTATGACACATGTTTCTTTCTCCTGGAATAAACCAGCAAAGGGCGTGGTAGTAATCTATCAGATTGTTGGTTGGAAGAAGATAGGAAGCTTGTTGATTTAGTGCAATTAAATTTTAATGAGTTGAATGCCAAGGTTTGTGAAATGGTAGATCGTAGTGGTCAATAAAATTTTTAAAAATTAGAGGGGGTGTTATCTGAAGATGGAAAGAGGATGCTTCTTGCTGCGCCTATACCAAATGAGGCTTTTGATAGGATAAAATTAAATGGGGTACTGCATTACAATATAAGTATATAGTGAGTGAAGTATATCATAAAATGAAGAATGAACAAGGTGAGAAGGATGTGTTGTGGAGCAAGATGTGGAAGTGGAAAGGAGTTAGAAGAGTGCAATCTTTATATGGTTGGCAGCCCATAATAGGCTTCTAACGATAGAAAGAAGAAGATGAATGTTGGGTGGAAGTGTTGAATGTTATAAGTGTGTTGGGGAGGAGGAAACACTTATGCATATGTTAAGGGGTTGTTTTGATCTATTGCTAGAGAGTTATGGCAACAGTTGGGTGAAGAGGATAGACTCTTGATTTTGGAGGAAACAAGAAAGAGAATGGTTTAAGTGGAATATAATATTAGTGGGAAAAGAGGGAGGAAGATAACAGAATTTGCTATAACATTTTGGCAACTCTGGACCTGGACGAATAGGAGGTGGTTTGAGGTGGGTTTTATCATTCCAGAGCAGCCAAACAAGGTCATTGAGCACTATGTGGAGGTTACTGTGGCATCAGATGAAAGTCTTTGCAAGTTGGGGCTGGAAAGAAAGAAGGAATACATTCAGTGGGTTTGTCCAAAGATGGGAGCAGTAAAGCTGAATGTTGATGGTGCAGCTATAGGGCAACCTGGACTTGCTGGATGTGGAGAACTGATCCGAGACTATGGAGGCAACTGGATCAAAGGATTCTCCAGGAAGCTGGGCTCATGCACAACAATAAAAGCTGAACTCTAGGGTGTAATAACATGTTTGCAAATGGCTTTTAATGCTGTATCATTTAATTGTCGAATGTGATTTAGTTTCTGTTGTGAATATTTTGAATAGAATTAGGGAGGATGGAGATGTAAGTTCTAGTCTATTAAAAATTGCAGGTTAAAGTATATATTTGGTCCTTTAATTTTACACCAAATTTTAGTTTGGTCCTTTAAATTTAAAACATGCACTTTTAGTTCTTTAATCTTAACACCGTTAGTTTTATTTAATAGAATATGCTGACTTAACAAATTTAAATGATGATTATGCAATTAAATGTTGACAAAATATGTTCGTTTTAACTATTCAACTTAACCCTTTTTGTATTTTAAAATTTAAACATGATTTATCAGCATTTATAATTGCATGATAATCTTTTAAATTTGTTGAGTTAGCACTTTCTGTTTAAAAAAAACTAACAGTGTTAGAGTTAAAGGACTAAAAGTTACCTTTAAAATTTAAAGGATCAAATTGAAACTTAATGTAAACTTAGTGTCTGTTTGGATTAGTGGTAGAAAAATTTTTTTCAACTTGATTTACGGTATGAGTTAAGTTTATGATATGAGTTTTATCCCGACTTGCGTGAACGTGTTTTTCCACTGCCAACTCAAACATGGTCCTTAAAGGATCAAACATATACTTTACCCAAAATTGTAAAGCTTGAAATGAGTAGAGATAATATATTATTAGTGACTTAATTTAATTAAATATGGAAGTGAAACACATTATTTGTAAAAAAAAATGTTGAAAATTTTATATAAAATATGAAAAATAATGAAAGATATTGCCCCCTAAATGTCTCATATTTGCCAATGATGACATGATAGAGAAATTATCTATCCTGGAGAGCATCAATAATCACTAGCCTTTACATGAGAAAGGACTGCCTATGGTCACGATTAGGATGTTGTATCACTGCATTTGTGTTTTTAAGTGACGATGATATGTTGGGTATATGGGAAAAAAAGTCCTTTTAGCCATGCTTAAGATAAAGTAAATAAAAATCCAATCAGTTGAGCTCAATTTGCTCAGGTGAATCAGTGAATCACCATTATTAAGGAGCCTTTGTGCTTGGACTATTGTAATCTCAACCCATGGGAGCCTTCTCTACTACTACCTACAATCCAAGCACGAAATTAAGCTCCTTGGTAATGGCGGTTCAATTGAGCAAATCGAGGATATTTGTTTACTCCTTCTAAAATATGGTCAAAAGGTGCTTCTTTTCTATGAACACACCATTTGTCTGTTTGGATTATAAAAAAAAATTACTTTTCTAATATGACTTACGGGATAAATATATAAGATAATTTTTGTTTCGATTTATATGAACATACTTTTAAAAAGTTTACTCAAACACACACCATGTTGTTGTCACTAAGTGTGCGTTTGGGGGGGGGCGTTTGAGCCCCCAAACATTGGATTAATCAGTAAACGCCCAATTGGCAATTTTTTATAAAAAAAATGAATGTTTGGGGATCAAAGTGAGCAATTGAGCTTGAGATTGAAAAAATAGCTTTTGGCATAAGCTCAACTTTGAAGCTTTTGGTGATTTAGCTTTTGGGGAGAGTGAGAATGATTAAAATATTTTTTCAGTTGTATCCAGTGTGATATCAGACTGATTGCAATTTTATCCTTAATATACTTTTTCGGCTACCAAAATTAATTTCAACTATTTTTTGGTACTTGTAACCCTTAAAATATTTTTTCAACTGTAGCCAGTGTGTTATCAGACTGATTGCAATTTTATCCTTAATGTACTTTTTCAGTTCCAAAAATTATTTTAAAATATTTTTTGGTGTTTTTAACACTTTAAAATATTTTTCCATTCACTCTCTCTTACTATTATCACAAAAGTCACTTGTACTTAAGCAATCCAAACAAGTTTTATTTTTACAAAAGTCATTTATACAATCGATGTTCCAAACATAAATCACATTACACAATCAAACTCTTACCAAAAATAAAATTACCAAACGTTAAATTGAGAAACTATATGTTCCCCATCACTATTCCTAACACACTCTAAAACACACAAATACAGTGATACAACATCCTAATACAGTGATACAAGAATATACACAGTAAGGAGAGAGATGACGGGAGGTGTGAAGGAATTTGCTAACTCACATCATCATTATTAAAATTCGACGACTCGAAGCATTCCTTCAAATCACGCCTCCCATAATCTCTCTTCTTAGTTCTTACTTGTATGTCTGTTATTCCCTCCCCTCTCTTATTATTATACTCCTCTAACTTTTAATTTAAGACCTAATTAAAAAGTTGGTTTTGATTTTAATTTACGTAAGATTGATTTTTCACATTTATTAATTTTTCTTGAATTACCCCTTATTAATATTTTCTTGATAATAATCAAATGCAACAGTAATTTAATAACACACCATATATTTCATAAAGTGAGTAATGCCCTTTACTACATAGAATTCCATATTAATGTCAAACACTGAGAAATTTTACTGCTTTTATTTTTAAATAAATATTTTTAAGTATTTTTTTTAAAAAGATATTTTCATGTAGGTGTCAATTCAAAGTGATTGGGTTTTTCTTTACAATGTTAATGGCTCCATCCCATTCCTCCCGAGGAAATTAAGGACTTTTGGAACATCCTTTTTCGCCAACATATAAGTAGTGTAGGATCAAGTTTTTTTATAAAGAAGATATTGATAAAAAATAAAAGTTTAGCGTAAAGGAGCCGAAGCCTAAAAATTAAAATAAGGGTATTTTTGAAAAAAAAAACATATTAAATTTACTATAATCAACTAACTTACCTACTTTCCTTAAAAACATATTAAATCTACTATAACTAACTAACTAACTCACATCCTTTCTTTAATCTAATTAAATTAATTAAAAAAATCCAACTTGAACTTGGAGAATTATATAAATAATAGGCCTCTTGATCTAACTAAAAAGCAGAAAGACGAAAAGAGGCGAGTGAAATTTGTGTGGTCCCCAAGAGTGGAAAAGAGGCAAATGACGAATACAAAAAGCAAGCTCGAAGGGAGATTTGATGAGAGGGAATTATATTGACGACACATCATGCAAAGATACACCACATTTCTTGAATGATCACAAGTCACGGGTCTTTTAATTAATTAGATCTCTGGTATTTTCTGACTATCCTTCACTGGGCCACCTTGTTCCATGTATATTGTCATTTTTCGAACTTTCTACCCAGCAATGCAACATTTTTTGCATTTCGATAAACAATAATATATAAATACTCTCTCCAATTTTTAATTTTAACTACATGATTTTGTATCAGTTACTTAAAGAATAAAAGTGATAATTCATGTGACATAATTTCGCTTCTATTTTACATGTAACTAACGCTGTAATGTACAATATGGCATCAGTTATTTGAAGAACAAAAGTGATAATTCATGTGACATAAGTTCACTTTTATTTGAAGTGTAACTAACGTAGTAATGTACAATATGACATTGGTTGTATATTCAACTGATGCCGTAATTAAGATGCTACAACAATAATAATTATAGAATCAATTTAGTAAGCACTAGAAGCCATAATTAATATAAAGTTTTGGAATTTAATTGTGAAATAAATAAATTTAAAATATAACATGTCATAATTATAATTAAATACTATAAAAAAATTTTAAAAAAAATATTTTTCCCCAAAATATAATTATATTATAGTTATATTATAAATGACTTTTTTTAAGTGGGTCATTTATAGTTCAGGACCATCTGGTAGAGATTAGTAAATTTCTTTTAACTACTGAACTAAACCTAGTTAATTATTAAAAAAAATGGATGATCAATTTATGGGTGGAACTAGAGCCAGTAATACGAGCCCAACCCACGGGCTCAACCCGTGAGCCCGTGGGTTTTGACGGGTTTCCCAACCAGCAAAAATGCGGGCCGCACAGGCCCGCACCTCATAGCCCGCGAGTTGGCGGGTTGGCTTGCAAATTTTTTTTTTACATATAATAATCTTACAAAACTTATAAGTTGTTCACTCTTATCTTCGTACCTCCCAATCCAAAGAGAAAAAATCAAAGCCTCTTCTCTTGTTCTTTAAACAAAATTATTATATCTTGGTTGCTTAAGGATGAGTTTGTGTTTTGTTTATAAACTTTGGCAAATTTGATAATTTTATCTCTTGAATTGTGGATTATGTTTTTAAATTTTTATAAAAGAAATGATTGATGCTAGGAAAGTAAATTTAATGACTCATATATATGTGTCTCATATTTTCGATCGTCTTTAAAAAATAAGAATTTTTTTTTTTCAAAAAAACAAAAATGCGGGCTAGCCCGCAACTCGCACACTATGGGTTAGGGTTGGCATTTTGCCAACCCGCAGAAGTGCAGACCACACAGGCCAGCATCGCATGACCCGCAGGTTGGCCCACATTCCCAGCTCTAGGTGGAACTTGACCCATAATTTATAATTTATTTACCAAGTTTACTTATAGCGTCGGGTCTTATAGGAGGTCAAGGCCTTATTAATTATAATCCATATGGCTTTAAGGAAGTCTTAGAAATATGTTAACTATTTTTTTCTAAAGCAAAGGAAATATTGCGTCGGTTCCTACTCCACCCGACGCCTTAATGTCTTCAACAAAAACCTCCACTACTCTGCTAATAACTTCACGGCTTCTCTATATGAATTTTGCTTCACCTCTACTAACCTTGCAACTTCCCCTCACCGTTGTTAACATAGTGGCTTTCAAATAGAGCACTACAAAAAAACACTCAATTCCTGACGGAATTTGCTATGAAATTTTTTGTGTGGCAAATTCCGTCAAAAATCCGTTAGAAATTCCATCGAACATATTTCCAACAAAATTTTTGTTGTTGCTAAATTTATCATGGAATTAACCACAGAAAAGTCCCATGGCTAAATTAGCCACAAAATTCCGTCACAAATTTTGTGGAAAATTTTTTTGCTTCCATCGCAAAAATTTTAAAAGTTATAAAATTTTATATTAAAAATAATATTATAAATTTGATAATTAAATAATTTTAATTAAAAATACAATATTATTAGTTATGAATATTATATTATTATTTATTAATATTATATTTAAAATTTTCTACTAAAATAATATTTTTATATTATTTATTATTTAATTTTATTTTAAAATAAATTATTATTTATTAATATTATATTTATCACTTTATATTAAAAATAATATTTATAATATTAAATTATTTATTATTAAGTAATTTTAATTAAAAATATAATTTAGATTTAGAAAATCGATTAAATATAATTATAAAGAGATTTATTACAGATTTAAAATTTATTGAATTTGAAATTAACTAATCATAAATATATAAATATTTTTTTAGAATTTTTATTTAATTTATTTTATTTTTAATAATATTATATATATATATATATATATATATATAACATTATGTAATAAAATAACGCAGGTTCATCTCGCCACAACTGGCAAAGGCTCGAGCGCGAAGGCACCAGGAGCATGAGGTCATGGATTCAAACGAGAGAGGAGGCATTTTCGAGATTTAAGAAGTGACACTTGGACATGTGGCAGCATAGGAGGTGACACTTGGCTCACTTTAAAGAGGGACACGTGGTGCACTACGAGGAGGGTGGGCATGTGACAGTATAAGGAGGAGACACGTGGATAAACCAATGATGAGGTGGCATCCTACGGACGTGAGACATGACATTTGAAAATTTCAAAAAATTAAAAAATAAATTTGCGACAGAATTGAAAATTCATTTGTCAGGCATCTATTACGGCGGTGGAATTGGAATTGGAAATTCATTTGTTAGGCATCTATTACGGCGTCTGTTTAGTTATAATGCGATACTGTAATATATTCATTTACAGTGTAATATCTTAAGCAAATGATGCCATAATATATATTTTTCATTATGGTTAATTCCACTAAACCCTAATTGCTGTGGTGAAAATGTAATTTTAATTGATACCAAATTAACATTTTACACTAGTTATAAGACTCACTTTAATAAAGAATTCGCATGCCAACCAACAATAAATATGAAAAAGCAAGAACAAAGTCGGCTGATACTACCGAACTCTCATAGGTACGTATAGGATTTCATTGACATTCATCGCTAATCTTGGCTTCAAAGCTTCGTGCTCCTGAAACACTAGCATCGGTACTTCAAGGTCGATATGCAATGTTTATTTTGACGAAGAAATCGGAATTACTTCGCTTTTAGAATCAGCAGGCATAGCTACTTCTTTTGGTTGGAACAGGTCATGTGCCTCCTTTGATTTACCCCACAAGAAGCCGTACAAGCCAGCTGTGACCAAAACTATGCCTACCAAGCTGTAAAGAAGATCTTATTTTATTAGACTTGTGAAACCAATACTAACATTGAGAGAGTAATTATCAAAGAGAATCTTGAGAAAAGACATATCCAGAAAGTAGCAATGTTCTTACATTCCAACTGTGAGTGGTTCACCCAGTAAAATGGCTTCAAAAAAGGCCACAAGGAGAAGGGACAATGGATTGAACATGGGAGGAAAAGTAGGCCCCTTCAAATTACCTATCCAAGACACTAGGTAGAATGTAACAGCTGAAACAAATACCCCCTATATAAAGAAATCACATACATTAATTCATAGTGATTCGCATAAGAGATGAACTAAAAAAATGTGGATGTACCTGTTATGAGTTCCACATCGGGAAGCCTCACAAATATAGTGTAGTTTATAAATTCAAGATGCTCTCACTCCTAATAAGCTAGTCTTTTGGGATGGGCTCTTCCTTTGAGCTTGTGACCATCACATTGGTGCTTTTATTGAGAGCCCGATATTCACGGAAAGGGCTACCCATGGAGGGTTTTGACTGACAAGAAGTCGAGTGAAGTGCCGTGGTGTGGAGCCGCCGGGGACGTCGGTTGTCGGCTATTAAGGGGATGATTATGTTATGAGTCCCACATCTTGAAATCTCACAAGTAGAGTGGGGTTTATAATTAAGGGGGTGATTATGTTATGAGTACCACATCATGAAATCTTACAAGTAGAGTGGGGTTTATAATTAAGGGGGTGACTATGTTATGTTTCCCACATCATGAAATCTTACAAGTAAAGTGGGGTTTATAAGTTCATGTGGCTCTCCCTTCCAATAGGCTAGTCTTTTGGGATGGGCTCTCCCTTTAAGCTTGTGATCATTACATTGGTGCTTTCATTGAGAGCCCGATGTTCACAGAAAGGGTTACCCATGAAGGGTTTTGACCGGCAGGAGGGGGTCGCCGGGGATGTCGGCTTTCCCTTTGAACTTGTGATTATTACATTGGTGCTCCTAATAAGCTAGTTTTTTGGGATGAGCTCTCCCTTTGAGCTTGTGATCATCACATTGATGTTTTCATTAAGAGCCCGATATTTACGGAAAGAGCTACCCACGGAGGGTTCTGACCGGCAAGAGGGAGTCGTCGGGGATGTCGGCTCTTAAGGGGGTGACTATGTTATGAGTCCCACATCGGGAAATCTTATAAATAGAGTGGGGTTTATAAGTTCAAAAGGCTCTCTCCTCCAATAGACTAGTCTTTTGGGATTGACTCTCCCTTTAGGCTTGTAATCATCGCAATACCTCACAAGCTTAAGAATTCATTCTTAATTCTTAATTCATTTAAGTTCACAAATCTTACCGAGTATACTATAGTGAGCAGCTCCATATTCCAGCCCAAAGACCAAGAAGCTTTGCTTCTATCTATGCATAGCCCCACTACTGCAGCTTGAATTGACATCATAATTCATGTCAACATTACTGCCCAGAACTTCAATGGAAAAGCTTTTAGCAACTTCACCTGTTAAATTTCGAAAACACAGCAGTCTAATTAGAAGAAGACTAATTTATAATACAAATTCTTTCTATTTCCTCACTAAAACAATAAGAGTTATTAGAATCTTTGCAGTAGAAGCTTACTTGGGCAATAAACCATACTGCATATGAGATGCAGCTAACAACTACTAAGAGAGTGGCTCGGAGCATGTGAGTCTTGGGCACTTCTGCTGAAACAGTGTGAGAGGAATGACCACCAATGTAAAATTTCTTTCCGACGTAAAGGGTAGTCATCAATGCCCCTCCAACACAAACAAATATCCCAATATTCTTCACTTCACCCGCCCATGTCCCCAGTCCTAATTTCTCCATCCTGCAATTAATCATTTATGAATCAATTCTTATGATGTTGTAATTGAGAGACAACAGGCTTTAGCTCAAGGCCCCTCTCTTGCGTGTAATCTACACACATACCTAAATATGATGGAGATTAAGAAAGTGAATATGGGAACCAGGTTGAGGAAGGTAAGCGAGTAAGTAGCCGTAATGTCTGCCAAACCATAATAATAGAGTCCCAGAGTCATTGTCATGAAAAATGAAAATGATGGCATTTCACTGTTAGAAAAGACATTCATCAATTATATAGAAAATAATATTGCACTAATTCCGATGGGTTAATGTTGCTGGTTAAGTCGGAATTAGTTCAAAGGTTTCAGATCTTTCCCTCTCTCTTAAGAAGCTGTGCTTTAGGATGTTCGTCTTTTATCCAATTTTTTTGATCTATTACGTCCCATTTGGTAGAGCGAAAGTCTGTGGAAGGAAATAAAAAACGCCTTCAATCCCTATGTGTATGTGGCTTGTTTGTTTGTGCAGGAAAAATTACTGTTTAATTTCCTGCAGGTACTGATTTTTCTTTTGCACAGGGGAAATTAATTTCCTGCCATGAATTTTCCCTTCCCTTCCATTCCTTTCCATGAAAATCGATTATTCCTACCAAACCGCCCTTATGTTTAATTAGTGATGTTGGTATGTACTGTACTTTGGTCAGAGTCCTCATCTTCTATTGTGACCATTCGCTTTGTAAGGTTGTATATTTGTTTGAATATCAAAAGAAATATGTATGTGAATACATATTCATAGATAAGGCACATGAAATGAGTGGTTAGAGAAGATGACTGAGCGAAATTCTTGCTCACTTACCCAGCACATGCATTGACAAAGACCCAGAAACAGACAGACCAACTCAACCTTTTAGCGGGGCCTGTGCAATAACATTTAACAAATTAGAAAAAACAGCCAAAAAATTGTGTAAAAAATGAACCGTGAAAGATGAAGGAGTAAAAATGAGATAGGAAAATAATACACCTCTCAAAATATAAAGCAAACGGGACAAGGGAGATAGTAGCAACCACATGACGATAAGCAATGACAGAGAAAACGAAGCTGCCATTAATCAAAATGACCCTAGACAACAGCTCTATTCCTGCCTTAAAAACTTGCACCATTATCATACTTTTCACAGCACACCATTACGTTGAGCATTCCTTCTTCATAAGATAAAGGATCACGTAATTATATTGTGGATAAAGAGACGATCGGTTATTTTGTAAACTGATTTGGAGAAGCCAAGAGGGGTTTGGCTGGGGTTTTTGGCTTTCATTCTCAGTATATACTCCTGATAGAGGTTTGTCCGGATTTTGGCGTGGGGTTTTTTAGAGTCACTTTTCATTTCCACTGAGAAAAACACAAAAAGCTGAAAACTTAATTTAATGAATTAATTATACTTACTCTAGTTCTAAATATAAGATCTTGATATAAATGAGATCTTATATTGATTGAGGAGAAGAGACGTAGTTTTTTTTTTTAAAAAAGATAAAGAGGTTGCGTTTGATTTAGTAATTGTGTGTTGAAGTCAAAGACAGCCCACAGATTCTGCTATTTATTTATTTTTAAAACTGATATGTTTCATGATTATAAGGTCGTGAATTTAAATTACACCTATATAAATGAATGAGTACTTCGTTGGTGGTGCCTGGCATATTTTTAGTACCATCCAATTAAATCATGTGAGTGTTTTTTTTTTATATTATTATTACTATTGCGAATCACACGGGCAGTGTCCCCAAATTTTGTATTTGATTGTCTTCACTACTGATTCAAACCCCTTATAATTCTCTCTGTTTTTTTGATAATTCCACTTTTATCTCCGTTCTTTATAATAACAATAATATATGAAATAATAAATATTAAATAGTACTATATTATTCATTTTTTCACCTCTTCACACAGCAAACTTAAAAATTCATAATTACATTTTTTAAAAAATAAGGATGAAGCAAACTTTAACTTGATTTTAAAGTTTTGGATGTTTTCAATGATAAAAAAAATATATTTTTGAGTTTTAGACATTGTAAATGTCTTTAAGACTTTAACTGCACAAATGTCGTTGCTTGTGTGCTTGACTCATGGACCCAAAAAAAAAAATCCACATTTTATAAAATTTTCAAATTTATTTTGATTTAGACGTGTTATTATCAAATGATCCTACCTTCATTGTATGATTGTCCTCATGAGAATCGTATGTCCTACAATTTATAGTGTTGTCACCCAGAAGAATGGAGGCAGGAGTTGCTCCATGGAAGCTCATTCTCTAGGTTGCAAAAAAAGCTTAATGATTTCCTAAGTATTTAGCTGGAATACTTGTTAATGATTTGGATCTTCCCAAGATTGAGGGATTTTGTGTAGAAGTTTCATCCTGAAATTATATATCAATGGGTTTAAAGGCCTATGATTCATGTCTATTCCGAAACCCTCCTTTCCCCTTCTCTTCTCTTCTCTTTTTATAATCATTAGATTAACATTTTGATCAACATTGAATGATTTAAATTTAATCTTTTATAAAATTATTATTAAAATATTAAATTATAAAAATCAAAATAATTAATTAAATACAAATTACCGAATTTTGATATGAATAATTCAATATTATAATAAAGAAAATAAAATAAGGTTAAATTATACAAAACCCTCTAAACTTTGAGTCATTTGCATATAATCCCCATGATATTTCGAAGCTTAAATTTAACCCCTCTGACATTTCATTTTTTAACCATTAACCCCTTACTGTTAAGTGACTGTTAATTATTTTTTTAACTGAAAATGTAACGTAAGATTATAAGATAACACGTGTTATCTTACATGACATCCTGTGTAAATTATTAATTTCATAAAACCCCTGAACATTGAATCATAGCAGAGAACCCCCTGAACTTTGAATAGTTACAAATTCCTACATTTTAAAATTTAAATTTAATTCTCTTAAAATTTTGATTTATGATATTAAACCACATACTCTTACTTTCTATCATTTTAATAAATTTATTAAAGTTTTTACTATAATTTATCAATTAAAATAGTTCTTTTGTATGGCAAAAATTAGAAGAATACTATTTAGAAAAATATAAAATAAATGTTGAACCTCTAATAATTAAAAAAAATGCATTACAATTAAAAAATTAATAAGGGCAAAAGTTATCCTCTAACAAAAATAAATGTTTATACTACCAATACTCAATCATCTCAAAAATATCTTTAACACAAATTATGACAATTTTATGCCATCAGTGTTCAGTTAACCCAAGAAAATAAGTAAATATTATACAAATGATGACATTTTTATTTTTATATTTTTTAAATATTATTCTTGTAGTTTTTTCATACAAGAAACTATTTTAATTGACAAATGATAGTAAAAACTTAATAAATTTATCAAAAAGATTAAAGAAACAGCATGAGCATTATTTATTATAAATCAAAATTTTAAGGGAGTTAAATTTAAATTTTGAAATGTCAAAGGAGTTATTTATAACCGATCAAAGTTTAAGAGAGTTATCTGCAATTGTTCAAAGTTTAGGGGGACTTTATAAAATTAGTGATTTATACTGGATGCCACATAGGATGATACATGTCATCTCATAATCTAATGTGACAATTTCCGTTAAAAATATAACGTTCACTTAACGGTAGGGGGTTCATAGTTATAAAATGAAAGATCAGGGGGTTAAATTTAAACTTTGAAATGTCGGGGGTTATATGCAACTGATCCAAAATTCAAGAGAATTTGTATAATTTAGCCTAAAAATAAATATAAGCCATTCAGAGCCCTTCAAATGTTAATCTAATAATTAAAAAATGAAGAGGAGGGAAAATGATGGGATGGGAAGAGGAGGGGGTTCGAAACCGGCATAACTTTAATCCTGAAATTTGGTATTAATGAGTTTAACAAAGGCATTTTTTTCAAGTTCGAATATAAATGGGTTTAATTCCCTCAATTTAGCGTCATTAACTAAGGATAAATGCGCCGAATATATTAGATGATAAAATTAATTTTTTATTAAAAATAAATGAGTTGAATTGAATTCTTTCAATTCCTATTTTTCCGGATTAATATGTTACAATGGCTTAATTCTCTCGAATTTAATGTAATTACATATTTGGAATCCAAGTCTTCGTCGATGATGCAATATAAGTAAATGAATGGAGAAAGTGGCACTGGTACTAATGGCATGTTTGTTGGAAATGAATAATTCGGTACTTCCTCAGTTCCTCCCTTACTTTTTATAAAAGGATTATTGGGTATGTTATTTCCCTTTTTATAAGATAGGATTAGAGAATGTCTCAAAAATTTTTTGTAAACTTTTTATTTTATCCTTACTTAATTATAAAAATTACTCATGCCACTATTGCATTAATGAAGGCATTTTTGGAAAAAAAATATTTTTACATATTTAATATTGCACCTAACAAATTTTAATTACCTCTTTGAACAACACAATTTGGTTAATCCTATCATATAAAAACAAACGGAGGGAGTATGATATAATGAAGTTAATTCATCCCATACAATTCGCTAATCATTGCTTCAACACATCATTTTCTGGAAACGCTAGCATCAGTACTTTCAAGGTCGATAACTGCAATGTGTAACAAAGAACTCGAATTACTTTGCTTCTAGAATCGGTAGGCATAGTTGCTTAGTTTAGTTAGACCATCTCATGTGTCTCCTTTAATTTGATTTGCCACACAAGAAGTAGCACAAGCCAGCTATGATCAAAACCATGCCTACCAAGTTGCAAGGAGATAATATGATTTTATTAAACTTGTGAAGCAATTGCTAAGATAGAGATAGTAGAATCAAAGAAAATCTTAAGAAAAGACAAATCTAGAAAGTAGCAAAGTTCATACGTTCCGATTGTGAGTGGTTCACCTTGTAAAATGGCTTCAGAAAAGGCCACAGAGGTAAGGGACAATGGATTGAACATGGGAGGATAGGTAGGCCCCCTCAATGTAGCAATCCAAGTCACTAAAGTAGAACGTAACAGCTGAAAAAAGCACCCTCTATATAAAGAAATCACACAAGTTAATTAATAGTGATTCACATAAGAGATAAAAAAACGTGTGGATATCTCATAAGCTGAAAAATTAAATCTTAATTCATTTAAATTCAAAAATTTTACCGAGTATACTATAGTGAGCGGCTCCATATTGCATCCCAAAGATCAAGAAACTTTGCTACCATCTATATATAACCCTACTACTGCAATTTGAATTGAAATCCTGATACATGTCAATTTTGTTGCCCAGAGTTGTAAAGGAAGAGCTTTTAGCCAGTTCAACTGTTAGAGTTCAAAAACACAATAGTCTAATTAGAAGGAAGACCATTGCAATAATGCAAAAATTCATACTATTTTCACCCTAATACACCTAGTATTGTCAGATTTTTTGTAGTAGAAAGCTTACTTGGACAATAAACAAATAAGAAGCGGCTAGCAACTAGAAAGATAGTGCCTTGGAGCATGTTATTTTTGGGCGATTCTATTATTGACCCGGTGTGAGAGGAATGATCACCAATATAAAATTTCTTTCCTCCATAGAGGCTAGCGATCAATGCCCCTCCAACACAAATAACTATCCCAATAGTAGTCTTGGTTTTACCCTCCCATGTTTTTAGTCCTAATTTCTCCATCCTGCAATAATCATCTATGAATTAATTCTTCTGATATGGTAATTGAGAGACAACAAGCTTTACGTGAAGGTTGCTCTCTTGCGTGTATTTTACACACATACCTAAATATGATAGAGACTAAGAAAATGACTATGGGAACTAAGTTGAGGAGGGTATAGAAGAATAAGTGGCTGAAGTGTCAGGCCATAATAGAAGACTCCCATATTCATTGTCCTGGAAAATGAAAATGATGGCATTTACAGTTGGAAAATATATTCATTAATAACACAAATTACATACAGAAAACTAACACTCCTCTTATGTTAAATGTTGGATCTAATTTATACTGTAATTTAAATTCTAAACTAAATCTTAAATTTAGAACCAGAGATAGGATTATACTATTCCGATGGGTTAATGTTGGTGGTTAAGTCGGAATCTCAATTCAAACGTTTCATATCATTTCCTCTCGGTTATAAAGTTGAGCGTGAAGAATTATTTACTCTCTTATCACAGCACGCCATGCCATGCAGAATTATATTTGAAGTGTAGGTGTGAACGGTACTTTAGTCAGAGACAGACCGCCATCTTCTATTGTGACTTTTCACTTTGTAATGTTGTATACATATTTGCTTCAATATAAAAATGTATATGTATTTATAGATAAGTGGGTGTGGCTTAGTTAGAGAAGATGACAGAACAAAAGCTTGCTCACTTACCCAATGAATGCATTGATAAAAACCCAGAACCTGATGGACCAACCCAAATTTCTGAAAAGGCATTAAAAAAAAATTGTGTCAAAAATGAACCAGAAAGATGAAGGAGTGAAAAGAGATAGGAAAAGCATAGGGAAAATTCTTATAAAATACTATTTGAAGTTTAAAACCCCAAAAGTTACATGAACTAAAAAGGACAGATTGATGAGAGAGTAGGAATATGGGATTTCAATATTTGGGTCAAAAAACCAAACTAACCATTAAAAACTTTTCTTACAAAAAGGAGAAGGCACTGCATCCATTATTCTTTCCCACCCTGCTGATAGATATGCCTTCTTCCTCATAGGCGAACTCTCCGCCCCATCGCCGGCAACCTCTTCTTAGGCATGGGTTGCATCCACTACCGCCTGACCTTACTCCTCCGTCATCTCCAGCACGCCTCTCGGAGATACCTCCACTCCTTGCCCTCTTGACTCCATTCTCTCTCTACGCTCCGTCTCTCTCAAATTACAGAGCCAACCTCTTCCCACTCCGATCAAAGAAACAAGAAGAGTAGGTTGTCATTGTTTGCTTCTAATTAAAAGATCAAATTCTCTGTAATCAAATCTGCTCCTTGCTTTCCTTTTTGATGGTTGAAGAATATACTAGCAAGATTGGAATTTTTTTTTTTTTTAATCAGGTGCCAACCTAGTGAGATTTCAGGCTCCTTTTCATCTGATTATTATTTATTTTTTCTCTTTTTATTGCTGTTATGGAAAGTGTAATTATTGTCATGGGTATTTAAATTTTGTTAAATGTCGTCAATGTTGTCGTCAAACTCGTTGAAAGTGTTGTTAATCATATTATGCAATGTTCAATGAAACTAAAGGTTTGGCTTTCTTTTGTATAACCATTAACAATTATGTTTTAGGTATTGGCCTATCTTATAAAGAGAATGACATAGAGTTTTGGGTTCTGAAAAATTGAGTAATGAAAATGATTAAAAGAGTAATGATTTTGATAAAATCAATAAGTACTAACAATATATATAAAATTAATGATTGAGTAATGAAGTTTTTTTGTTTTTTTTCTCAAACATGAAAAACACAGATTCCCACTCTACTCCTTTTCTGTCATTTACATGTATTAATAGATTTTTTTGGATTTTAAAAGTTGAGATGATATTTATATCTCTTTTCCTCAAAAGCATATACCTCTCAAAAGATAAAGCAAACGGGGCAATAGAAAGAGTAGCCACCACATGTCGATTGGTAAGGAGGGAGAAAACGAAGGTGCCCTTAACCAAAATAAATTACCACAGCACGCCATGCCATGAAGAATTATTATTCCTTCAAACCTCCTATATATATCGTCTCTCCTTCTTACTGTATCTCTGACTCACGAAGACACAAGACAAAGGATCGCATAATTATCTTGTGGATAGAGAGATGGGTTATTTATAGAGTAAGTTGATGTGGAGAAGTGTTGGACCAATTAAGTTAATACCTAATATGATGGAGACTAAGAAAGTCACAATGGGATCAGTTTGAGGAAAGTAGTTGATGTGTCTGCCAAACCATAATAGATGACTGACATACAAAGTTGTTGTCCTGAAAAATGAAAATGATGGTATTTTACAGTTAGAGGTTATAGAAATCTAATATTGCACTATTCCGATGGGTTAATGTTGGTGGTTAAGTCCGAATCTCAATTTAAAAGTTTCAGATAATTTCCTCTCGCTTATGAAGTTGTGTGTGAGGATGTGTGTCTTATATGGGCCTATTTTCTAGATCTATTACATCCTGTGTTACTGATCGAAAACCTGTGTAAGGAAATGGGAAAAGGCCATCTATTCCTACTACTTGTGGCGTGTAATTTGCCCGTCCAAGGAAAATTGCTGTTGAATTTCCTGTAGGTACGGATTTTTCTTTTGCATAGGGGAAATTAATTTCCTTCCATGACTCTAAGGAGAATAAGCCTTTCTGTGGAAAAACCTTGCAAAAAGACAAATTACCCCAAATACACTCAAACCCACCTTCACTGGATACGAACACATTCCAAGGATATATTGGAGAATCATGCCTATGTGAAAATGCATACTCTCTCTAGCTCCCCTGCCTCCATTTTTAATGAGGATCTTCCACTTTTTTTTTTTCTCTGAGTAAAAGAGACCATTTTATTAATCACCAAAACCAAAGATACACGCACTAATTCCCTGTAAAGCAAAAACAAAAGCACCCTATCATACAACCTACTCAAATCAATAAAGCAAGTAAACCTGGTTAATTACAACCTATCAAAGATAAAAGCAGAGAACGTATCTTTCTATCAGTATACTATTTGGTGATATTAACCAATGCCTTCTTTCCTCACAGTATAAGAGTCAAAGCTTAAAGAATTCTGTATCAAAATGTCAGTTAGAGAGAATGGTGGCTTCACAAGCTAGCCTTTCGATACCATACCCATCATTATCTGAGCTGCTATAAAGTCCGCAGCTTTATTGCCTCCACGAGCCACTAGAGACAGAGACCAATCCTTTGTCCTATCACCCAATTCTATACACTCCTTCAACACCTCTACACTCTCCCAGTCGCACCCTTGAACATGCCTCTCTTTAATTCTTTTAAAGGCTTCTAAACAATCAATTTCTATTATTACTTCCCCCACTGAAAATCTCCTTAACCCACAAAGCCTCTTTAATAGCCAAACACTCAGCCATAAATGCCGATTCAGCCTCAACCAATTGCCCCACACCACCTATAAATCTGCCATCATTGTCTCTCCCAATCAAACCAATACTAGTCTTCTTGCTACTATTGCTGTAAAACTCCATGCCTTAGTCCTCTACACTTCAACTCAAGCCTCTAAAGAAACTGAATAATATTTGCATTAATCAGAAAATCTGTACACTTCACGTTTATACCACTAATGCCTATACACATATATACTACTTCCTATTTGGGCTTCACACAATGGCCCATTTATTTACAACTAATAAACCTGCAGTATCAGACGCTACAACTAATAAACCTGCAGTATCAAACGCTACAAGCTATTACACAGAGTGGCTTCAACAATAAGTTGAATCATGCCTAATGAACAACAACTAAATCAATTCTTTACACTCCCCCTCAATGTTGGGGACGGAACATATCAAAAGTTCCCAACTTGGATAATAAAAATTTCTGTACAGCACCACCTACAGCCTTGGTTAGCAGATCAGCTTGTTGATATCTGGAATTTACATGTTTTAATGCAATTTCCCTTGATTCCCACTTCTCTCGAACGAAGTGACAATCTACTTC
Organism: Inga oerstediana; assembly: GCA_963210345.1. Classification (NCBI taxonomy): domain Eukaryota; kingdom Viridiplantae; phylum Streptophyta; class Magnoliopsida; order Fabales; family Fabaceae; genus Inga; species Inga oerstediana. The sequence continues at coordinate 13,732,029 of OY723402.1, forward strand.
GATATGTTTGGTCCGTTCATGATATACTGGATTCGCTGCAATGTGAATAGCAGCTTTATTATCACAGTAAACCTGAACCGGATCTGAATGAGGTATTCCTAAGTCATACAACAGTCCTCTAGCCCAAACTATCTCTGAAACAGCCATGCGTAACGCTCTATACTCGGCTTCAGCTGAGGAAGTGGAAACCGTTGCCTGCTTCTTAGTCTTCCACATTACCAAGGAGCCTCCTAACTTCAATAGGTAGCCAGTGACAGACCTACGAGTCATACCACACGCAGCTCAATCCGCATCACAATAGCACTCCAAGACTGGTTTTCCCCCAGGGTTGATAAACAGACCTAGACCTGGCGTCCCTTTTAAATACCGTAAGACATCCCGAGCTGCTGCCATATGGTGTTTGGTAGGAAGATGCATAAATTAACTAAGTACCTGCACGCAAAAGCAGATATCAGGGCGAGTCATGGTTAGATAAATTAATTTTCCTACCAATGTGCGATATCTCGCTGGGTTTGGAAGCAGCTCTTGTGGATTATCCTTTGTTTCATCAAAACCTACCAGCTTCAAACCTTGTGCCATAGGAATGCTTAAAGGCTTGCATCCGCTCATACTTGTTTCAGCAAGGAGATCAAGTGTATATTTCCTTTGAGATAACACAATACCCTTATTAGAGTTAGCTACCTCAATACCTAAAAAATATTGCATCAATCCCAGATCCTTGATTTTAAAATGGTCATGGAGTAATTGTTTTGCTTCTTGAATTCCTAATTCAGAACTTCCTGTTATTAGCAAATCATCTACATATACTAAAATCAAAACAAGTCCACTAGTGCAATTTTTGATAAACAGAGAATAATCATTTTTGCTTTGCTGAAATCCACCATCTATTAAGGCCTTAGAAAGCTTCTTATTCCATTGCCGGGAAGCTTGTTTTAAACCATATAGAGATTTGTTTAATCGACAAACCAAACGCTCCCCCTTAATTTCAAAACCTTGAGGTACTTTCATATATACCTCTTCACTTAAATCACCTTACAAGAAGGCATTGTGAACATCCATTTGATGCAAATTCCATTTATTTATGGCAGCCAACTTAAGTACAACACGCACAATAAACATTTTTACAATAGGGGAAAAGGTCTCATGGTAATCTATCCCTTCTTGTTGAGTAAACCCTTTTGCAACTAAACGTGCTTTGTATTTATCAATGCTATTATCAGATTTATATTTAATTTTATAAACCCATTTATATCCTATTGCTTTCTTACCTTTCAGAATGGGCACTAGATCCCAAGTTTTATTTACAATAAAAGCATTCATTTCAGCCCCCATTGCCTCTACCCATTTTGGATTTTTAACAGCTTCTGCATAACTAGTGGGTTCAGATACAGAATCAATTGTACATAGAAAACACATGTGATGAGCAGAAATATTTGAATAGGAAATATAATCAGCAATAGGATAAGCACATTTAGTAGCAGGTTTTACTAAAGCACAAACATAATCCTTTGACCATATTGGTGGTCATCTCTCTCTACTGCTCTTAGAGGAATCATGTGTGTGACTCATAGTTTGATTTTCATTGCCTAGAGGAGCAACAGCCTCAGGTTCAGTTCTGTTTAAGCCATATGTGTCAGTAAGGTGACTAAGAGTGGCATTCTTATTCTCCAAATCTAAAGGTTCATACCAAAACATTTCCTTAAAGTCTACTCCTGCCTGTGGCGCATTATCTACAACCTCATCTTTAAAAGGAAACTTATCTTCCATAAAACTAACATGTCTACTTACAAATATATTCCTACTATGTAAATCAAGAAGTAGAAAACCCTTTTGATGTTCAGGGTATCCTAAAAATATAGAAGGAATAGATCTAGGTTGTAACTTATCTTCTACCCTTAAGTCAGTGGCATGAGCTAAGGAACCGAATACTTTCAAGTTTCCTAAATTGGGCTATACACCATAGACCCTTTCATATGGAGTTTTATAGTCAAGTACCTTCGAGGGGATTCTATTAACTAAATGTACAGCCATTCACACGCATTCTCTCCAAAAGCGTATTGGTATACCGGATTGTAAGATGAGGCTATGAGTGATTTGCATAATGGTTCGATGTTTTGTTTCCATAACTCCGTTTTGTTCTGGAGTGTAGGGGCATGAGGTTTCATGAACCATACCTCTCTCCTAAAAGAAACATCTTAAATCATTATTAGTAAACTCAGTGCCGTTGTCACTCCTCACTTTCTTAACCGTGACAGAAAATTGGGTGGATACATAAGCAATGAAGTTCTTAATATGCATAATTGTTTCATTTTTATGTCGCATAAGAAATATCCATGTTCCTCTTGAATAATCATCAACAGTAGTAAGAAAATATTGATGACCTTTATGTGTAGGTATCTTGTAGAGACCCCACACATCAAGGTGCAACAATTCAAAGCAACGATTAGATTTAATACAACTGGACCCAAAAGGAAACTTTGTTTGTTTAGACTGCACACAAACTTCACAATTCTTATTCATGTCAACTTTATTGTCAAAGATACTCAAGTGTCTCATTACCGAGATTGGTGCATGACCTAATCTACTATGCCATAGGCGTACATCAATGGAATCATGTTCAATGCTGTTACACAAAATAGAATTCAAAGAACTACAACATTTCTTAACATCTAGAACGTAAAGTCTTGCGACCTTCTTACCAATCAGCCTCTTCTTCCCAACCTGAAGGTCCTGCATGATACAAATGTCAGGGAAAAAGGACACCACACAATTCTGTTCTGTGGTCAATCGAGACACTGACATTAAATTGAATTGTAAGCCAGGTGCATACAAAACATTCCTAATTATTATATCTTCTGCAAGATGAACATCACCTATATGGCTAACAGGCATGCTACTTCCATCAGGTATTCTAATGGTTTTTATAGGTCCGTTATATGGTTTACAATTACTTAAGACATTCAGATTGCCTACCATATGTATCGTTGCACCTGAATCTAAAATCCACTTACTGTTGGGAAATGTAAATGAATGAGGGACAGCCAAACCTGTACCAGTTAAGGCATGAACTGTAGGTTCTTCATCACGATTGATGAGGTTAAGAAATTTCTGGTACTGGTCCTATGTAAATGAAGGAGCCGCAGATGTTGATACAGGAGGATGTTCCTCAGTCGCATATGCTGCATTAGTCCCTCCTTGAATTGAATCTTTAGATTGCTTCCCTTTATTTCCACAAAAATTGGGGGGAAAGCCAACAAGTTCATAGCATTGTTCCTTTGTGTGTCCCCGCTTGCCACAGTAAGAGCACTCAGGGGCATTATTGCCTCTTCCGCGTCCCCTGCCTCGAGTTCTATTTCGGACTGTCACTGCTATACCTTCAGGAGATGGGGCTTTGTCGGTGCTCACTATGTGACGTTGAGTCTCATCTTCAACGATCATATTATATGCATCATTGACACTCAGGAGAGGAAGAAGGAGTAGGATATGACTTCTTGCCTGAGAATAGGTCTCATTAAGACCCATCAAGAACTGAAGCAATTTTTGTTGTTGACTGGCTTCAGCATACGCACGAGAGGCAGCACAAGTACAAGATGGAATTGGGACAAGAGACGATTGCTCCTCCCAAAGTTCCTTTAGCTGAGAAAAGTAGGCGGTCACAGATAGAGTCCCTTGCCAAAAAAAGCTAATTTCTCTGTGCAACGTAAAGATCTTAGAACCAGATCGTTTATTAAATCGTTGCTGGAGATCGACCCAAGCTTGACAAGAACTGGTAAAGAAGATCATTCCATTTGCAAGACCCTTAGAGAGAGAGCCCAGAATCCATGAGAAGACGATGGCATCGCACCAATCCCACTGTGCACGAAGGGATTCATCTTGACTGTCCCGCGTGCAGCTGCCATCGACAAAGCTGACCTTATTCTTCCTATGAAGGGCGATTAACGTTGCCCTACTCCAGATCGTGTAGTTGTTGACATCGGTCAGGATTTGCAAAATCAATGGCGTCCCCTGGTATCCGATGGATGGAGAAAGAGTGGGTGGTGAAAAGAGAGGGAATCGCTAGCGGATTTGCTTGGATCCATCAGAGAAGATGAGGGTTCGCCGGAAGTTACCTACTCGGAATCAACGCTGGTGGCAGAGTGAGGAGTCGAAGTGAAGCCCGATGATGCGTGGTGCGATTCAGGTGTGATTCAGGCGTGAGGCAGGGTTGGTGGAGGAACTGGGCCGAGCTATCTTGGGCCTTCTTGGCTCTTCTTGGATTATCTTGAAAAACAAGCCTTCTTGGCTCTTCTTGGATTATCTTGAAAAACAACCCGGATGCTCTGATACCATGTAAAACTCCAGACCTTAGTCCTCTATACTTCAACTCAAGCCTCTAAAGAAACTGAATAATATTTGCATTAATCAGAAAATCTGTACACTTCACGTTTATACCACTAATGCCTATACATATATATACTACTTCCTATTTGGGCCTCACACAATGGCCCATTTGTTTACAACTAATAAACCTGCAGTATCAGACGCTACAAGCTATTACACAGAGTGGCTTCAACAATAAGTTGAATCGTGCCTAATGAACAACAACTAAATCAATTCTTTACAATTGCAAAATGCCCCATCCACATTAATCTTCACAGTTCCAGCTTTAGGCCTTCCTCAAACCACCATTCTTTCAACGTCCACCTTCTGCTTATCCCTTCTCTTCCTCTTACCTGCACAAGAACAAAATTCATTAACCAAGCGAATTGCATTAGACAGGAAGGCCACAGCATCCACTTCTTTGTTCTCAAACATAAATCTGCAACGATATTTCCAGATTTCCCAACAAATGCTTGCAAATAGAGCCACTTCATATCCCTCAACCTTCCCAACTGAACCCAACCAATTTTCCAACCATACATCTAGCCTGCTCACATTCATCTCACTGAATTTTAATGCCAGGGGAGCCAAACTAGCAGGCTTGAGCCCATGGACACAAAAACAGCATGTGTTCAAGGATCTTCCACTTTAAAAGGGAAAAAAATTGCTTAACTCATCAAAGGAAGCAATGGTTAAGAAGTATGTCATCTCTATAATGAGGTTCTTTCCGGGGATAGAAATTATCATGGCTTTATCGAGGTGAAGGGTGTCTCCATTTATCTTTTCCTCCATTTTCTCTCTATTTAATAGATCAAATTTTAATAATTGAGATTTAATACTATATAACAATACTCTTATAATATTAAATAGGGTTAAGGTACAAAAATATCCATGAACTTTTCTTAAAAGTGCATCTAACACCATAAACTTTTTTTAGGTGCAAAAATACCCATAAACTTCTCAAAATGAGGTAAAAATGTCACACCGTTAATAAGTACAAACGTCCATTTTGTGGGACCCACAATATTATTTTTTTGAGGTGCAAAAATATCCATGAACTTTTCTAAAAAGTGCACCCAACACCATAAAATTTTTCTGGGTGCAAAAATGCCTATGAACTTTTCAAAAGTTTATGGTGTTGGGTACACTTTTTAGAAAAGTTCATGGGTATTTTTACACCTCAAAAAATAATATTGTGGGTCCCACAAAATGGACTTTAATACCACTTAACGGTTTGACATTTTTGCCCCATTTTAAGAAGTTCATGGGTATTTTTGCACCTAAAAAAAGTTTATGGTGTTGGATACACTTTTGAGAAAAGTTCATGGGTATTTTTGCACCTTAACCCTATTAAATATAATAAAAATTTACCATGATAAATAAAATAAATCTCAATCATTCAAACTTGATCTAATAGTAGATATATTAAATAAAAAGGAATTGGAAAGAGAAATCAATAGAGATATTTCTCTCCCAACTTTATTACGTATAAGGATGTATTCAGAAAAAGGTATATTAAAATTCCATTACTTCGTACATTATAAAAGCAGATTACAAGTTATAGCAACGAAGGAAAGTTGTTTGTTGTCACTGAAGATTTCCGCGTTACCCCTATCGGATTGTAAAGAGATGCATGCTATGATATGATCTTTCACAATTTGACCCTCGGTAGGTGTTTGAAAGCTCTACAAAAGAGCACTAAACTCATTTAAAATATTTATCTTGTATAGCAACATGTGCATTATTTTTTTAAAAAAATATTTCTTTGGGTGGAGGACTTTAATCAAAGGTGCTAATGGTTTCGACAAAAAAAATGTGTTAATGGGACAAAATTTTTTTTCCTAAAACTAATTTATCTAATTTATAAACTGATATATAATCTAAAGATGCACAACATATTATATGATTAAATAATTTATTTAGCTTCCTTAATTTCTTTAAAAAGAGCCGGCCATATCTTATATTTTGGATAAGAATGAGTACTCCCTCCGGTCCTAATTATAAGACAAAGTTGACTTTTTTGGAGAAATTAAGGAAGCCAATTAAATCACTTTAGAATATTTATATTTATATTTTTTTCTTTAAACTAATTAATTTGACTAATAAACTGATATATATAATCTAAAGATACTAAAAATATAAATACTCTAAAGTGATTTAATTGGCTTCCTTAATTTTTCCAAAAAGGTCAACTTTGTCTTATAATTAGGACCGGAGGAATATTATATATCAGATCATGCGTACTGATTTCTCTGTGAGCACGCAGTAGTACTTAACAAATGAGCTTAACTGTTCACAACAGAAATGCGGGTAAAATCAAGTTTTTCCAGCTCCTCCACCATATCTTGTATACAATTTTCCACTTCTGTGTATGATGCTTTACTGAGTGCTTTGGCTTATTTCCCAAATATGGTCAAAAGGGGCCTTTTTTCCCAAAAACACACCATATCGTTGTCACTAAAATACACAAATACAGTGATCATCATGATCAAAATTCGACGGCATGAACCATTTATTGACACCTCCCATAATCTCTCTCCTTGGTTGTCTCTTATCCCCCTGAAAATGAAAATAAAAATAATAAGGATATTTTTGAAAAAATATATCAAATTTACTATAATTAACTTGCTTACATATTTTCCTTAAGCTAATCAAATTAGTTAAAGAAGTACACTTGGAGGATTATAAATAATAGGCCTCTTGATCTAACTGAAAAGCACAGAGCCAAAAAGAAGCGAGTGAAATTTGTGGGGTCCCTCAAGAGTGAAAAAGAGGCAAATGACGAATGTGGAATGCAAGAAGGGAGATTTGATGAGAAGGAATTATATTGACGACACGCACATCATGCAAAGGTACCCCACATTTCTTGATTGATCACAAGTCACGGGTCTTTTAATTATTGGCAACACCATTCTATCCCACAAGATAGAGAGTCTTTGATGAAGCCTTGTTCGATCTCTGGTGTTTTCTGACTATCCTTCACTTGGACATCTTGTCCCATATTGTCATTTGCCTCTGCTACTCCATTTTATCCATATTGTCCGTCATTTGAATTCTCTATCCACAGGCATAGTATTTCATTTTCTGAATTCTCTATCCAGCAATGCGACATTTCTTGCATTTAAATAAACAATACTCCCTTCGATTCTAATTATAAGATAAAGTTAACTTTTTTAGAGAAATTAAGGAAGCCAATTAAATTACTTTAGAGTGTGATAACTCTCCATATTTTATACATTTAAAAAATATTTTTAAAATAATTGGAGAGTTATCTATACAATTTTAAAAGATTCAATGAGATTTTATTATGAAAAGATCAAATCAAAGTGATAAATTGTTTGTGGGAGTTAGATTGTAAATATTGAAGATAAAAATAATTAATTTTAATAAGATATAAAATTTCTTAAAAAAGAAGAAGAAGAAGTTGTTTTTTTATTTTTCCTCTTGCTTTTTGATTTAGATATTTAGATTGTCAGCCATGTTTTAATAATGGTCATAGATGATGTCATTTGCGATGAGAATTTTGAATCAGTAAACAATTCTTGACAGGTAGGGGACATCAGCGTTTTGGGCTTGGGGCTTTTTATTGTCAATTCAATATCTAAAGAAGAGGACCAATTTGAGGTGGGCCAAGGAGCTATGGGCAATAGAGAATTGGATTCCTAATGGAAAACCTAAGGAAAAAGAGCAGGACAGAAACGAAAGTGGGGGCTGGACTAAAGACAGGAGAGAGAGAGAGAGAGAAAAAAAACAGCCGCACAGACAAGAAAGAAGAGAGAGCACAGCCGCAATTCATCTTCATCTTCCGGAGCTAGAGAGCGGTTTTGGAAAAGCAGAGAACAGCGGAGGGACAGAGGAGGCGGCTGGTGTTCAGTTCGCTTGGAGTTTCTTCACCGACAGTGGACCAGAGGAGCGAGACACGCTGATTGTAAGAGTGATTGAGGATAAGCAATTGAATACCAGCTTGATTCTTCTTTCCTGATGAGCTATATCAAGTCCACGGTTAAGAGAAGGGATTAGAGGAGGTGTTGACAATTCTTATTGCATTGTATTGCTTTAATTCATTTTCCTCTCTTTCTCTCGTTGAATTCCAGTATGTCTCTAAGTGCAGAATTTATTGTTGCTGCTGTGATGACTCTGTTTAAAGGCATGTGTGGCTAGACTCTTTGAACCTAGAGCAGTGATGAACTAATTTAAGGATATGAGCATGTATGAACCATTTAATTGTGTTTAGTGTTAATTTTTGTTTACTTAATCTTGTATTATTTTATCTACTTAGTGATTGATCACCATTAAGTAGGAATTTGGGGAATTTAGATTAATCTTGGAAGAGGGATCTTAATTGGACCATAGGATTAAGTAATATGGGATTAGAATTTATTTTAATTTGTCAATAGGATAGGAATATACCTATTGGACTCATATAATCATATTAGAGTGAATTTGGACATTTATTGCCTCTTGAGTAAATTAGTAAGGAATAATAATTTTAACTTGAGAGAGGAGTATAAGTGATTGGAAGATACTTATATTCATTTAAACTCTAGATTAACAAATTAACATTAAGTGCTTTTAATTGGGTAAATACATGCTCTAAAACTTAAAGAAGGGATTAGCCACTCTAGGTTGTTTTTATCAATTGAAATCTTTAAATCATTAGATTTATTTCTTTTGCATTTGTTGAAATTTGTCTTTCAATCTCTTTCTTTGCTTTGTTCAACTTAAATGAAAATGGGAATTTTAATGCCTAATTATCTATTACCTTGGATCTCTATAGGATGACCTTGATTTGCTACTATACTATTCTACGACACGTACACTTGCGGTGCATATTTAAAATTTAGTAGCATCAGAGTGTTTATATTTTTAATATCTTTAGATTATATATTAGTTTATTAGTCAAATTAATTAGTTTCGAGAAAAAAATAAAAATATAAATACTCTAAAGTAATTTAATTGGCTTCCTTAATTTCTCCAAAAAAATCAATTTTATCTTATAATTAAGACATAATGAAGTAATATATATACGCCCTTGATACAAGATCCACTTTAATGAAGAAGTCTCTCGCCAACCAACAATTAATATAAAAAGCAAGAACCAAGATGGTTGATACCACAAAACTTTCATAAGTCTGGGATTTCACTGACATTCATCTCTAATCATGGCTTCAACACTTCATGCTCTTGAAACGCTAGCATCAGTACTCTCGAGGTCGATATGCAATGTTTACTTTGACGAAGAACTCGGAATTACTATGGTTGTAGAATCAGCAGGCATAGCTCCTTCGATTGGTTTGGCCAACTCACGTGTCTCCTTTGATTTGCCCCACAAGAAGCAGTACAAGCCAGCAGTGATCAAAACCATGCCCACCAAGCTGTAAAGGAAGTCTTATTTTATTAGACTTGTGAAGCCAATACTAACATTGAAAGAGTAATTATCAAAGAGAAACTTAAGAAAAAACATATCGAGAAAGTAACAATGTTCATACATTCCAACTGTGAGTGGTTCGCCCAGTAAAATAGCTTCAGAAAAGGCCACAAGAATAAGGGTCAATGGATTGAACATGGGAGGATAACTAGGCCCCTTCAAAGTACCAATCCAAGACACCAGGTAGAATACAACAGCTGAAACAAATAGCCCCTATATAAAGAAATCACATACATTAATTCATAGTGATTTGGATAAGAGATGAACTAATTAAAAAAATGTGGATACCTCACAAGCTTAAAAATAAAATCTTAATTCATTAAAGTTAACAAATCTTACCGAGTATACTATAGTGAGCAGCTCCAGATTCCAGCCCAAAGACCAAGAATCTTTGCTTCTATCTATACATAGTCCTACTGCTGCAGCTTGAATTGACATCATGATACATGTCATCATTATTGCCCAGAACTTCAATGGAAGAACTTTTAGCAACTTCACCTAGTAAATTTCAAAAATACAACAGCCTAATTAGAAGAAGACTATCGCAATAATGCAAATTCTTTAATTTCCTCACTAAAACACTAAGTGTTGTCAGAATCTTTGAGGTAGAAGCTTACTTGGACAATATACCACAATGCATATGAGGTGCAGCTAACAACTAGAAGGAGAGTGCCTCGAAGCATGTGAGTCTTGGGCGCTTCTGCTGAAATAGTGTGAGCGGAATGACCACCAATGTAAAATTTCTTTCCGACGTAAAGGGAAGTGGTCAATGCCCCTCCAACACAAATAAATACCCCAATAGTCTTGGTTTTACCCGCCCAAGTCCCCAGTTCTAATTTCTCCATCCTGCAATCATTTTATGAATCAATTCTTATGATCATTGTAATCGAGAGACAAAAAGCCTTAGCAGAAGGCTGTTCTCTCGCGTGTAATTTACACACATACCTAAATATGACGGACATTAAGTAAGTCGCTATAGGAATTAAGTTGAGGAAGGCAGCCGAGTAAGTAGCCGAAGTGTCTGCCAAACCATAATAGTAGATTCCCAGAGTCATTGTCCTGAAAAATGAAAATGATGGCATTTCACAGTTAGAAAATATATTCGTCAATAACATAAGTTGTAAAGAAAACTAATATTGCACTATTCCGATGAGTTTATGTTGGTGGTTAAGTTGGAATTAGTTCAAAGGTTTCAGATCATTTCCTCTCGCTTATGAGGATGTTCGTCTTTTATGGGCCTATTTTCTGGATCTATTACGTCCCATTTGGTAGAGCAAAAATCTGTGGAAGGAAATAGAAAACGCCTTCAATCCCTACGTGTATGTGTCGTGTTTATTTGTCCAGGAAAAAATACTGTTTAATTTCTGCAGTACATATTTTCTTTTGTATAGGGGAAATTAATTTCCTTCCATGAATTTTCCCTTCCCTTCCATTCCATTCCGTGAAAATCAATTCTTCCTATCAAACCGCCTTGATGTTTAATTAGTGTTGTTATGTACTGTACTTTGGTCAGAGTACTCACATCTTCTATTGTGACTATTCGTTTTGTAATGTTGTATATTTGCTTCAATATCAAAAAATAAGTATGTGTGTGTGTGTGTGTGTATGCACAGATAAGGCCCATGAAATGAGTGGTTTGTTAGGGAAGATGACTGAACAAAATCTTGCTCGCTTACCCAGTGGATGCATTGAGAAAAACCCAGAGACAGGCAGACCAACCCAATTTTTTAGCAGGGCCTCTGCAATAACATCTAACAAATTAATTAGAAAAAAAAAAAGTTGTGTAAAAAATGAACCCAGAAAGATGAAGGAGTAAACATAAGATAGAAAAATAATACACCTCTCAAAATATAAAGCAAACGGGACAAGGGAGATAGTAGCAACCACATGACGATAAGCAAGGACGGAGAAAACGAAGCTGCCCTTAACAAAAATGACCCTAGACAACAGCTGCATTACTGCCTTAATAACTTGCACCATTATCATACTTACAGGAGCACGCCAAGCCATACCATGAAGCATTCCTTCACAAGACAACGTATCACGTAATTATCTTGTGGATAGACGACCGATGAGTTATTTTAATTATAAGTTGATGTGGAGACGTGAAGCTAATAAAAAAAGATGATGATAGGGGTTGGCTGGTTTTTTTTCATTTTTTGTTTTTTTTTGTTTTTTGGCTTTCTCGGAATTTTGGGTGGGGGTTTTTAGGGACAGATTTCATTATCCATTAAGAAAAACAGCTGAAAAATTTATTTAATTAATATTTTTTTGTGGTCAATACAACTTTCAGTTCTAAATATAAGATCTCGCTTTTAGTGCAATTTGGACTAAATCTTATATTTAGGATATATGGTTGTAGTAGATTTGATTCAGTGATTGTGTGTTGAAGTCAAAGACGGCGAACAGATTCTGTGCCATCTTTGTTTCCTTTTTTTAAGCTGAAACATAAACCTCTATATATTAGAACTAATCCAGCATGATCAGCCTCTATCTTGTAGGCAAGGAGATGGAAGGTGAAGAAGGGAGCAAGCCTTGCTATGTCTTAAAATTTGTTCTTTGCTCCTCAAAATAAACCCGCCATTAAAAAAGTAGTCCTAAATGAATAGAACAGTTTTGAAAAACATCAAAAAAACCAAAAAAAAAAAAAAAAACTAATTTTGACTTGGGAACTACGGTGCTCAATCTGTCTAGACTCTTATGCTACGAAAGCATCTCTAAGTCATAAACTCTTATTTGGATCTTTTGACCACAAAGGTAAATTTTTACCAGGCAATCTTTAGCCATAAAGACTCTACTATATATGCACATTGAACAACTTGTACTCAGCACATAAAATTATATACAAATAAATCAATCACTCAAAAAACAAACAAACAAACAAGGGCAAGGAGAGCTGTATTGCTGCCTTGCAAAGATTTACCCAGTGCCAAAGCTTCTTTGCTACCCTTGCTTTAATTTACTACAACAAACGTTTCTTATTATAGATACCATATGAATAATAATCTTAATTAATTTATACTCCTGTAGGATCTAGTTTGTACATAGCTTTGTTTAATATCATACTTGCATAATATTATGGTGCATTTTGGAATTAAAGAAAGTAATTATTGACATTATTGACCTAAATTCCTGATTTGATCTCTTTAATTTCAAAAGAAGGTTACGTTCTTATAAGTTGTAACAGATCGATTCTGGTGCTACATACTTGCTCAATGAATTTGATATACAAGACATGCAGTGAAAGAGAGTGTATAGCTAGAAAAATTCAGTATACTTTAGTTTTTAATTTTTAATAAAAAAACTAAAATTTTAGTTTGATTAATAATTACACTCTTTTAATTTTAAATTTAATTTGCTTGATAAAATTATTTTATAATACAAGGATCATATGTGAGATGTGGTGAGAGTAAATGTAGGAGGCTTGGTTCAGTATAATTTAATATTTTAAATTTATCTTTGTGTATTGAATTTATTCCTCTTAAATAATTATAATTTTTAACAAAATACATAAAGGACAAGAGTGATATTAGTGATCCCTCTAGAAAATATTTTGCCCACTCGTTTGCTTTTGCTCATGTTTGTAATTTAGTTTGGCAATATTGATGCTACTACATTTTAAATATGCACCGTAAGTGTATGGGTCGTTGAAATAGTATATAGTAGCAAATCAAGGTCATCCCATAGAGATTCAAGATAATAGATAATTAGGCATTAAAATTCCTTTTTTTCATTTAAATTGAACAAATCAAAAAAAAGAGATTGAAAGACAATTTAAATAAATGCAAAAGTAGTAAATCTAATGATTTAAATATTTTAAATGATAAAAACAACCTAGAGTGGCTAATCCCTTCTTTAAGTTTTAGAGCATGTATTTACCCAATTAAAAGCACTTAATGTTAATTTGTTAATCTAGAGTATTAATGGATATAAATATCTTCCAATCACTTGTATCCCTCTCTCAAGTTAAAATTGTTATTCCTAACTAATTTACTCAAGAGGCAATAAATGTTCAAAGTCACTCTAATATGATTATATGGGTATAATAGGTATATTCCTATCCTATTGGCAAATTAGAATAAATTCTAATCCCACATTACTTAATCTTATGATCTAATTAAAATCCCTCTCCCAAGGATAATCTAAATTTCTCAAATCATACTTAGTGGTGATCAAACACAAATTAAAATAGACAAAATAATACTCAAATCCTCAAAATAGTTCATAGCTACTCTAGGTTGAAGAAGAGCCTAGCCACACATGGCTTTAAAATAAATCAACTCAGCAGCCACAAAGTTCCGATTTAAACAGAACACTCTTAAAACTCAGCACTGCCATCGGAAATGAAGAGCAGAAGCAGTTTCCAACATCTCTGGTTATATTATATCAGTAACAGCGTCCAACTCCTCTGGTCCAAGAGTGATCGAAAGCCTCGTCCTCTTTCTCTTCGCTGTTTCTGTGCGGATACTCTTTTGTTTCCTTTTTCTCTGCAGCTCGTCTCTGCTTCTCTTCGTTTTGATAGATGAAGATATAATGTGCCCAGTTAAATCTTGCGGCTGTGCTTTTTTTTTTCGCTGATTCTGTTTTTTTTTTTTTCAATTAGGTTCTCACATTCTCTAGTTCATAGCTCCTTGGCCCACTTCCACATTGGTTCTCTTCATATCTTAAGTTAGAATTAGAAGCTCAAGCACACATGTACATGCTCATGATGGTCACATTAAATAAAACCAAAATGAGAACACGTAAAATAAAATAAGATAAAATAAAACAACTAAATTCTTTTTTTTAGAAACTTTATCTTATTAAAATTAATTATTTTTATCCTAAATATTTACAATATAAATCCCACAAATAATTTATCACTTTGATTTGATCTTTTCATAATAAAATTTTATTGAATCTTTTAAAATTGCATAAATAACTCTCCAATTATCTTTAAAATATTCTTTATATGTATAAAATATGGAGAGTTATCAAATATCTACTCACGTTCCCCACATGCATGTTATTACCCAAAAAAAAAAGTTCCCACATATGCATTACTATTTAGCTATAAATCTATATGAAATAAATAGAACACATCATCATACGTGATTGGAAAACTTAACATAATGAATATAAGAAATTTGACCTAATTTTTTTTCTCAAAATATTTAGTCAACTTAATAAATAGGACATATTGTGTGTATTTGGGATAGCGGTGGGAAATGTGGCTTATTTGCAATCTGGCTTATGCAAACTTATAATTAGGTAAAAGTCAGATTGTATAATATGATTTATATTTGGATTGACGGTTGTATAAGTGTTTTTATAAAAATGAAACTTGTTTGGATTAACTGTAACATAAATGAATTTTATGATAATTATAAGAGAAAAATTAAAATCAAAATAATTATTTATTTTTGAAATGTACAGCTTGCTTTGCTCAGCTTCCCTGCGGAAAAAAAAAAAGAAAGAAAGAGAGACTTTTGGAAATAATAGAGCAAGAGTAGAGAGGAGGGGGGAGGGGTATCGGGTATGGCAGGAGTCAGAAGGAGTAGGTGTGGAGGTGTGGTGAGGACCACAAGAGGGGTGGAGCCCATGTGAAAAGTCAGGACATGTTTGTTTAAGCGTTATGATTGCTTATAAGTTGTTTTTTACGTAAATCGAGACACAACTCCTCTCACATACTTACTTCGTATACCGTAAATTACTATTAAAAAGCTACTTATAAGCAATCGAATCGCTAAAACAAACATATAATTTGTGGCTTATGAAAATAAACCACTTAATTCTATAAGCTCAATTGCAAGAAAACTCTACTAAACACAAAAAGAAAAGCTGCCAATCTTGCTTTTGGCTCTTGAAATGGGCGACTGAGAGGCCAGAACGCTCTGCCAAACACACGCGATCATCATGTAATAAGCGAATTTTTTATTATGGGATGATACATGTATTAAGATTGGATGGAATAGAACTTTTCTCATCAATCTTTATGTATACGAAAAGGACACTCCGGCTAATTTAGCAATCTGTTGAGAAGTATGTCATCTCTGTAGTGAAGGTCTTTTTAGGGATAGAAACCGTAATCACTTTGGGTGTATTTGTTTTAATGATTGGATAGGTAACTTATTTTTATTTAAACTTATAGAATTTTAAGATTGGAAAAAAGTTAGATTGGGTAAAATGATGAGTGTTTGGATTAACGATTGGAAAAGTAATTTAAAGTAACTTATGTAAAAGTTAGGATGTTTGGTTCGACTTTTGTATAAGTGATTTTTGTATTAATTAAGAGAAAAAAATTGAAAAAATTATGAAAAATGAAAAAATGAAGGGATAATTGTGAAAAAGTCATCATTGGCAACTTAATTGTCAATGGGACCTGAGAAGATATCTACACACGGAGGGATTTTGCACAATTTTCTCAAAAATTAACTTTGAAAATTTGGTAATGGTACAATTTTAATAAAATGATATCAAACTCTAATTTAAATTGGTACATTCCAAAAGTCTTTTCTACTGTGCACCACAAGCTTAAATCTTATAAATTATATCAAACTCTAATTTAAATATTAAATCCTAACTTATATTTTCACATAGCTCAAAATCTAACAAAATAAACCGATTAAAATCTCAATAATACCTCCAATAATCCAAATAAATTATTTAAACTAAATTTAATGGGTAAAAACACTATATAGAAACTAATTTATAACATGTTTATAAAACAATTGATTATAAAATCATAAAAAAACTAAATAATAAATCTAAACTAATTAAAATTAATTATTAATTATTCTCTACATTTCTACAGTCATATATTAACAAAATTCAAAACTTGCTTAAACTCTTATACCAAAGTATTCTCTAATTAGCAGAAGATTACTATCTAAAGAAAGAGAAAATTATTTAGAACATTTTTCATAAAAGAATTTTTGTGATTAGAAGTGATTTTAAGTACCTCATTGATCCCCAAAAATATGAAAATACTCCTTTCAATATTATTTTATAGCAATAAGCTCCAATAAGCTTCATTTTGAGGCTTATGAATTTTGCCAACTTTTGACTTATTTTACCTTAAATCCCATGACTGAAACAAACACCAACTTTTAGCTTTTCCACTGTTCAAGCTTGTTGGGGCCACTGTTCAAGCTTGTTGGCTCATAAGCTGGGACAGGAGGTCACTTACCTCCAGAACCCTCATACTCGTTTGTAGGGACCTGATCGATCAAGACTTACGGGATCCTGCTATGGGGTCCCCGACTCATAACACTTTTGTTAGATTGTACAAATCAAGCTTAAAGCTTGCCCTGCTATTTTAAAAAATTATTACATTAAAACACCCAAAATTAAGTTAATACTTACAGCGAGTGACAGAAAACCCAGGCGAGAGGATGAAGAGGGATATTTCGCTCGGTCTTGAGGAGGAGGTTGAATCTATAGCTATGGTATAGAGACTCTGGTTCTCTTCTCCAGATTAAGGATCCACTCACTCTCGCAGCCAAAAAATCTTCTACCTCCAAGGATCCAACGCCAGATCTTAAATTTATCAATAACTATTTACAAAAATAAAAATTATGAAAAAGACAAGGAAATTCTTAAATTCTTCATTGTTGTTCTAGTTCTAAGCCTAAAATCTATCAAAAGTAAATTAGGAATTTAATTAGCATGAAGAATAAATTAATAAATTAAATTTATTTTGACATAAATTTTATTCAAAAAATATATTTTTAAAATTGTTAAAAATATTCTTAGTATAGTTAACTGTTGCATCTATATATAATAATAAATCTCGATCATAATTTCACTGTTCATATGAACAATAACATCTCGTGAACAGTATTGCTTCTGCATCTGGCTCCAACTTTTTCTCTCCAGAATGATTTCAAATTTTGAAATTCCTTCCATTAGTATTCTCACTTTTCTTTCCTGCATCTTTTAATCTCCCCTCTCTCTTAAGATATGTCTCTCTCTAACCTCTCCCTCGATATCCTCCGTCTCCCTGACTCCCTCCAAAAAAATGATGTGGTTGCTTCATCACTTCGCCCAAGCCCAAGCACAAGCACTTCTGATCTCAGCATGTCTCGATCACTCTCCGCCACTTCCACTGACGGCGATGCTTCTTCCCCTACCTCCACCTGGCGAGATCATGTTGTTGGGTGTTAGAGTCGTCGATTCCATGAGGAAGGGTATGAGTATGAACAATCTATGCAACACGAGCATCCTCAAAATGGCTCGAATAACAATAAGGATGACATTCTAGCTTCCGGTTATGCCTCTGTCGAGATCCTGTTGTTCATAATTTTGGAAAGCACCGCGAGCGTGAGCGCAAACAAGGTCAAATTAATTTCCTCTATCATTAAAGTATTTGGAATTTCTTTTTGCTTGCTTTGTATTTGGTATTATATGCTCCATAGATTTCTAAAAGTGGTATGTTCAGTTTAAATATGATTCACATTTTTTGAACTTCAATCCCTTATTAAGGCCTTTGGTTCTTGGTTGTCTGCATAAAACTTAGTGGGTCAGGTGAATTCTATTCGAATAATCTGAAAATCATGGATTCGAGTCGGAGAGCTGTAGAATCATATTGGAGGTCACGAATGATCTATTCAGCTACGTCCAATGAAGGCAAAGTTATGCCGGTGTACAAATTAGAAGAAATTTGCGAACTTTTGCGGTCTTCGCAAGTCAGCATTGTGAAAGAGATTTCAGAATTCATCTTGAAGCGATTGGAGCATAAGAGCCCGATTGTTAAACAAAAGGTACATTTGTTCTTATGATTTTTATTTCCATACTAAAATCGGGGTCAGCTTTTTGTATGAGATGGATTTGGCTTATGTACGGTTGAACTTAATCTAGAGTTCTTTAGTGTCTGATCAAGGGTATAAGAAGAGATTTCTTTCTTCAAGTTCATGTTACGCTACTGCTATTTTTCCTTGGGGTGAAAAGATGTTTATGATTAAGTTTTGAGTATCTTGATTGTAGAAATTATTTGCCTCGTCTTCAGCAATTTAGTGTTCCATAAGATTTGAGAGACTGAGTTAACTCTTTGTGTTGCTCTATCTGAACACTCTTTAATTCTAAGATGAGTAGTTGCCGTGGGTGACTCTATTCTGTTTATTATGATGGGGAAAATGACAGGCGATAATAGGAAGGCAAAAGAATCACCATTGAGATGGTGTCATAAATTGTGTCTTAGAAGTGAGAACTCATACTATTGATCTTTGAACTCATTATGATTTACTTCTTTGTTCTATGTATGTTGGCAGGCTTTAAGATTGATAAAAGATGCAGTTGGAAAATCAGGTGTGGAGTTCAAAAGGGAAATGCAGAGACATTCAGTGGCAATTCGCTAGTTGTTTCGCTACAAGGGAGAGCCAGATCCTTTGAAAGGAGATTGGAGTTCAGGAGGTGTACGTCTTCAGCCCACACCAGATGCCATTCAAGTTTCCTAACGGAGGTTGTGAAGTTGGATCCCCTTGCTCTATGTCACGCACTTGAACTGAAGCTCTAATCTCCAATATGGCAGGTATATTGGTAATGTTGATGTTTCTGTGGAAGAATAATTTGGCATATGCATATTCATGACATACATAAATAGAAACTTGCAATTGGACAGTTACTTTTCTGAACTATAATTTTCTTTTTTCTTGGAGTTAGTTACATAAATAGAAACTGATTGCAATTGGATAACCCTCTCTAAAACTTTTTTGAGTGTATCTACTTGGAGGGATTTTTATTTCAATACTTATAATTTTATATAGCTGGTCATTAAGTATTGCACGAAGATCTTTATAGAAAGTACACTCTTGATGAATGTGATTGCCAATTTTATCTACACTGATATGCTAATAATTTAGTGCATAGGCATTTAGTGCAAAATCAAGCATAACGGAGAGGGTTACTTCCCTTTTAAAATTTTCCATTTAAAATATTGAAGTTAATGCATCTTGCGCGCATCGCGCGCGAGGAAGTCAATGCTTATTTAAATGTATATCCTAAAAAATATAAGACATCCCTGTTAATTAAAGTATTTTCCCATTTTATAAAAGTAAAAAATGAAACGAGTGGGTCCCATATGCTTTTTGGGGGAAAAGGGTCCCACATACCTTCTGCGTAAAAGTTTCTTGCATGAAAATTTTCAGTTTATGGTCTTTGAAAGAGATGGATTGGACCACCACAATTACTCCCTGGCACCAACCCACCCCAAATCCTGCGCGTCTAGTAATTCAAGATCATTCTTATTAAGAACTTACAAAAGCTGTACAAGCTATAGTAGTATACCAGTGTATTAAAAATTGGATTGGAAATCGGTGAACCGGATGCAAGATTGATCCGGTTTGAGTCAAAAAACTCGGGTCTAACTTATCCGGTCGACCAGTTCTGAACCGGTTTGACTTGGGGTGAACCGGGGTAACCCGTGGTGAATCGGTTTTCCTCTCTTTTTTATTTTTTTTTATTTTTTAAATATTTCTATACCCCAAATGACGTCATTTTGTCTTTTTTTAAAATTATTTCTTTGAAATTTTTTGATTTACAAGGAGTTTTAAAAGTATTGTGAAATATTTTTACTGTTTTACATTGGTTGGAGAAAAATTCTTATATACTTAATGATACTTTTGTGGATATTAGGTTTAGGAGGTTATATTTGACTATTGGTTGGGGGAAAAATCTTATGTAGTTTTTTAAATAGTATATATGAACATTTAAATTGTATATATTTTTTTAATTGATCTCAGTCTGACCCCCGGTCTGACCCTCGGGTTGCCCGATTTGAACCACTGACCTCTAACCCAGTGTCTCGACCGGTTCAATATCCGATTTGGTTTTCAGTACCTTGACATATACAAGTATATGTAGGCAGAACCAAAAGCCCATGTCGACAATCTCTGACAGTGATATCAATTAACACACAAATAAGCAAGAACCCATTTAACTGACAGTGAATAACCTCAGCACAAACCAAACACATACACCTAATTATTCACAACGACTACCAACATATAAATAAACACTAATACACCCACACACATATATATAATGATGGTCAGGAACAGTCACATCAACGTTTCACCAATCATGGCTTCAACGTTCACTCCATGCTTTTGAAACGCTAGAATCACTACTCTCGGTCGATAGCTGCAGTGTCCGAAGAAGAACTTGGAATTACTTTGGTTGCAGAATCAGCAGGCACAGCTGCTTCGTTTGGTTGGGCCAGCTCATATGTCTCCTTTGATTTGCCCCATAAGAAGCCGTACAAGCCAGCTACGATGAAAATCATGCCCACCAAGCTGCAAGGAGATCTAATTTTGTTAGAATATATCAAAAGGGAATATTGAGAAAAGACAAATCTAGAAAGTAGCAATGTTCATACAGTCCAACTGTGAGTGGCTCTTTCAGTAAGATGCCCTCGAAAAAGGCCACCAAAAGAAGGGACAATGGATTGAACATGGAAGGATAAGTAGGCCCCCTCAAAGTACCAATCCAAGATACTAAGTAATATGCAGCTGCTGAAGGAAGTACCCCCTGTATAAAGAAATCACGTACGTTAATTTATCGTGATTCAGATAAGAGACGAACCCCAAAAAAAATGTGGATATCTCATAACTTAAAAATTCAATCTTAATTCATTTAAATTTAAAAATCTTACTGAGTATACTATAGTGAGGAACTCCATATTCCAGCCCAGAGACCATGAAGCCTTGCTATTATTATCTATGCACAGCCCAACTATTGCAGCTTGAATTGATATCACGAGACATGTCAACGTTGTTCCCCATAAATTTAACGGAAAAGCTTTTAGCAACTTCACCTGTAATATTTCATGAACACAACAGTTTAATCAGATGGAAGACTATTGCAAAAATGCAAATTCTTTCTGTTTTCACACTAAAACACTAAGTATTGTCAGACTCTTCGAAGAGGAATGCTTACTTGGACAATATACCATCCTGCGTACAAAAAGGTGCTAGCTACGCAAAAGAGAGTGCCCCGGACCATATGAGTATTTTGTGGTTCTTTTGATGTGGTGTGAGAGTTATGATGACCAGCAATATAAATTTTTGGTCCTCTGTAAAGACTACTGATCAATGCCCCTCCAACACAAATAACTACCCCAATAGTCTTGATTTTACCGACCCATGTTCTTAGTCGTAGTTTCTCTATCCTGCAATTATTTGTGAATCAATTCTAATGATATTCAAATTGAGAAACAACAAAGGTTGCTCTCTTGCATGTATTACACACATACCTAAATGTGATAGAGACTAAGAAAGTGACTATGGGAACCAAGTTGAGGAAGTTAACCGAGTAAGTAGCAGAAGTGTCTAACAAGCCATAGAAGTAGAATCCTGTAGTCACTGTCCTGAAAATGATAATGATTGCATTTTACAGTTTTAAAAATATATTCATCGGTAACACAAGGTATATAGAAAACTAATATGCATTTTCCCGATGGGTTAATGTTGGTAGTTAAGTCGGAATCTCAGTTCAAATGTTTTAGATCATTTCCTCTCGCTTATAAAGCTGAGTGTGATAACGCAGGTTCATCTTTTATTGGCCTATTTAATTTTCTGGATCTCTTACACGTCCCGTTTGGCAGAGCAAAATCTTTGGAAGGAAATGGAAGAGGCCTTTCTAATTCCATGAAGCTAAGGAAATCAAGCCCTTCCATGGGAAAATCTTGCAAAAGGACAACTTTCTTCATATACAAAGCATCTCAGATCCACTTTTACTAAATAGGATTGCATTGTTATTTATTTTGATATGATATAGTGCAAAAAGTTTTCTCACTATGTTTTATTATTTTAAATAAAATTATCATTTTCATTAGTCATGATAACTAGCATATAATTATGCATGATATTTTTATAATTATCAAAATTATTTTTCCTACCAAAGGGCCCTTGTGTTTAGAATGTCGACATGTCGTCATCATCTTCTATACTGTGACTTCTCGCTTTGTAGTGTTGGATATATGCTTCAATATCCAAAAATATGAATATGCTCATAGATAAGGCTTCATGAAACGAGTGGCAAGTTAGGGAAGATGACTAATTAAACAAAAGCTTGCTCGCTTACCCAAGTAGTGCATTGACAAATACCCAGAACCAGACGGACCAACCCAATCTTGTAGCGTGGCCTCTGCAATAACATTTAACAATTTAATAGAAAACGCAGCAAACACATTGTGTCATAATTGAACCCAATCTTGTAGCTAGGAAAAGCATATACCTCTCAAAATATAAAGCAAAAGGGGCAATACAGAGAGTAGCAACTATGTGACGATAGGTAAGGAGGGAGAAAACGAAAGTGCCTTCAACCAAGACGACCCTAGACAACAGCTGCAACCCTGCCCTGAAAGCTTGCACTAATAGCATACTTATTACAGCACGCCATGCGAACAAGTATTCCTTCACACTTCGCATGCCGTCTCTCTTCTTACTGAAACACATCACGTAATTATCTTGTGGATGGAGAGATTAGTTATTTTATAAGTGGATGTGGAGATGTGAAGTTAATTACAAAAAAATAGAAAGGATCCACTCACTCTCGCAGCCAAAAAATCTTCTAGTTCCAAGGATCCAACGCCAGATCTCCGTTAATGGTTTCCCTCTCGTTGACCGTCGACGCACGGAGGAAGAAGAAGGACGATGTGAGTATATTATTACATTAAAACACCCAAAATAAAGTTAATACTTACAGCGACAGAAAACCCAGGCGAGACGATGAAGGGGGATATTTCGCTTGGTCTTGATGAGGTTGAATCTATAGCTACGGTATAGAGACTCTTGTTCTCTTCTCCAGATTAAAGATCCACTCACTCTCGCAGTCAAAAAATCTTCTACTTCCAATGACCCAACGCTTGATCTTAAATTAAATTTATCAATAACTATTTACAAAAATAAAAATTATGAAAAGGAAAGAGAAAATTCTTAAATTCTTTATTATTGTTCTTGCTCTACTTGGGTGTTTGGAAATTTTCTAAATCTAGGTTTCAAATTTAGGGTTGTGCAACCCGAGATAAAACTCCTCTCACACGCTTACCTCATAAATCGTAAAAGCTATTCTCAAAAGCTAATACAAACACATATTAAATCTAAAATCTATCAAAAGTAAATTAGGAATTTAATTACCATGAAGAATAAATTAATAAATTTAACTTATTTTGACATAAATTTTATTCAAAAAATATATTTTTAAAATTGTTAAAAATATTCTTAGTATAGTTAACCGTGGAATTTAAATTTAAGTGTATATCTTAAAAATATAAGGCATCCCTGTTAATTAAAGTATTTTCCCATGTTATAAAAATAAAATTAAACGAGTGGGTCCCATATGCTTTTTTGGGGGAAAAGGGTCCCACATACCTTATACGTAAAAGTTTCTTGCATGAAAATTTTCGTTTATAGTCTTTGAAAGATTGGACTTCACCACCGTCCACTATTACTCCCTGACACCAACCCACCCCAAATCCTGCGCGTCTAGTAATTCAAGATCGTTCTTATTAAGTAAACTTCGATTGTCTGAATTAATTTAATCAATATTTTTCCAAAAAAAAAACGAATCGATATTTATTAACATAATTCTATGAAATGTTAATAACTCCAAACTTTTTGAAGTCATCGAAATAAAAATGAAGTTTGCAATGAAAATAAAAGTCCAATTTTGTGATAGATTGTTTCATTGCAAACAAAGGATTGTAAAATTTTCCCAACAGATTTATGTAAATTCCGTTAAGATGAAAACTTTGCAAAGAATTTTGTAATAAAAAAAATTCATCAATTTTTTTTAAATTTTTTTAATAAACAAGGCTATGGGTAAGATCACATGAGTAACAGAAGTTAACCCTTAACAATGTTTTTTCGTAATATAACTGTTTCACTGGGTTTAATTCTAGTATTATTAGATTTAATTGGGAGTGTACAAATTCAGAAAGGCATATAAGTTGATGTGGAGAAGCGAAGTTAATAAAAAAATATTGTATGGGTTTGTCCGGTTTTTGGGTGTGGCTGGGGATGGTGGCTTTCGCTTTCGGTATATTCCTGATAGGTTCGTCGGGTTTTTGGGGTGGGGGGTTTTAGAGACAATTTCCGTTTTTCATTAAAAAGAGAGCAAACAGATCATAAGCTATCTGTCTTTTTTAAGCTGAAACATAAACCTCTATTAATTAGTAAACAGATCATAAGCCTTGCTATGTCTTAAAATTTGTTCTCTCCGTTTCTCAAAATAAACCCACCATTCATCAAAAAGCGAGTTGAATAACTTTGATAAAAGAAGTGTTCTAATTAGAAAAGGTTATGAGTATGAAATTTTACCTCAAAAAATTGCTCCAAGCTCCGTTAATGGTTTCCCTCTCGTTGACCGTCGATGCACGGAGGAAGAAGAAGGACGACTAAGTGAGTATACTGTTGCATTAAAACACCCAAAATTAAGTTAGTACTTACAATGAGTGACAGAAAACCCGGGCGAGAGGATGAAGAGGGATATTTCCCTCGGTCTTGAGGAGGAGGTTGAATCAATAGCTATGGTATGAAGACTCTGGTTCTTTTCTTCAGATTAAGATTGAAAATGAGTCATTTTGGGATAAACTTGACTTAGGGATTGAGATTGATATAGTATTAGTACGTATGTGTGGATGTTATTTGCAAATTGAATTTGAACCAATCTACTAGTACTATATCTGGCACGCAGTTCCTTGGCCCCTCATCAAGATTTAAATTATACTCAATTATTTTTTAAATAAGATAATTTTAAAAAAATAATATTAGATTATTTTTTCAATATTAATTAAAAAATATATATACTTGCCTTCATAAATGAAAAGGTCCTCTAAACAGGCTATCAGTTTCAATGGTGACAAGTATGAGTTTGGCGATGAACTTTGGTAGTGTAGAAGGATGCTATGAAGTTGGCCGTCGTTATAAGAAATATGGTAAAATAATTATTAACATTACATTTTCCGTTCTATTTAAAATTATCAATTATATTTGAACTAACATCAATATCATGCCTTTACACAATAATTACATAAAGGTTGCACAAAGATTGTCTGTAGACTGCACAAGGATTGCACAAAGAATCCAATGACAAAAAAGTATAAAGATAACAAAATTTGAGTAGAGATTGGACAAAAATTATTTCGAGATTGCGACACTCTGTACGTTTCAATAAAGAATAATATATCTTATGATTCCCTCCCAAGTCCCCAATATATACTATATGCGTATTGAACTCGCTATAAAGCAAAAATAAGCAATTTGTGAATAAAAGAAAGGAGGTTTCCTAAGAGGGAAATTGGTGGTATTCTAGAAACGTGCGTAATTAATCTTTTATAAGAGGGAGTATAATTAATTATTTCTTTAAATTCTTCATTTTTTTGCTAGCTGTACTGCATTAAGTGGCGCAACCCCGTTTATGGTAAATGGTAATGGTCTCAAAATTTAAGAAAGATGGTGAAATAATCATTTGTTCCTCATTCAATTGATTTGCTAATCGGTTTGTTCTCAAATAAAGCTAGCTAAGTGCTAATGGTTTAGTTAATTGGGAAAAAAACCTCACATTTTCAGAGTTATTTTGGAGCGAATGAATTTATCATAAGCTTCTTAGATTAGCATATAATGATGATTCAAATTCATTAATTTCAGCAGATTATCATCAGTACCGACCCCATTTTCATTGCTAACAATATTCCTCTAAATTGCACAAAGGTTGCGCATAAGTTTTCATAAGAATCATTTATTCCGAGTCACTCCCTACCTAAAAGGTCCAAGAAATTAAAGTTCAGTGCTATCTATTACCATTGCTTGAATTGATGCCGCAAGACAAGTTAGCTTCATTGTCCAAGACTTAAATGGAAAACAAATGCTCTCAAAAATTTTACCTGCTAAAAATATGAAAATATAAGGGCAAGACAATGACAATAATGGTTTAATGTTCTTATAAAGAACCCAGTTTCTGCTACAAAAGCATGTGAAGTCCAACCATTTAGGCACGTTTTTGTTTGGCTTATGAAGTATGAGGCTTGCTAAGCAGCTGACAACTAAAAAGAGTGCCGAGAAGCACACGATTTTGTGGGTAGTACTGCAGAACTGTCTAAATACACCTGCGTTTTTTGGAGAAGAAGAAAGTGACTATGGGAATCAAGTTGAGATTGTTAAGAATCTCATAGCCACCATTGTCATCTTAAAATGGTAACATTAAGTTAGAATAGTATAGCTTTGGCTTATGAGATGTGATGACGAGTTTCAGTCTGAGTCTTCAAAATTTGGGAGAAACCAATCCTAACGGATCTTATTTGTGGTGTGGCTCCTTCGTCTTGTTCTGTGTCTTAAGTATGTTACTGACAAGCCTTTGGTTTGTCCCCAAATCTGGACTCTTTTCTCTTCCCTCTGTTTTCACTCTCTGTTTTTTTTATTCTATACATATTTAAACACACATAAATAAGACTCCTCATGTCTTTAATATAAGACACAGTTAGAGAGTTGATATGGGTCGTAAATACAAGACATAGTTTTATATTTATTAATCTTTTTCTAATTTACCTTTATTAATGCTCCATCAACAATAACCAGGCTTCTTGAACCCGGACCGGACCAGCCGGTTCGGCTCGAAAACCGGCGAACAAGGCGGTGGACCGATCTGGTCCGGGTTTCAATTTTAAAAAAAATTATTTTTTTTAGAATTTTATACTAATAAGCCTAAAATCTTCAATTTCTCACCGGTTTGGTCCCGGTCTGACCCACTAATCCTTAACCCAGTACCCCGACCGGTTTAATATCTG
The DNA here is from genome assembly GCA_963210345.1 of Inga oerstediana. NCBI lineage: Eukaryota > Viridiplantae > Streptophyta > Magnoliopsida > Fabales > Fabaceae > Inga > Inga oerstediana. The sequence continues at coordinate 13,759,577 of OY723402.1, forward strand.
GTCCGGGTTTTAATACCTTGACAATAACAGAGAGAGAGAGAGAGAGAGAGAGAGAATGTGGGAATAAAAGCAGATGACTTAAAAGTGTTTTAGAAAATACATGTCATTTTAACTAACTCAACTAACTTTCTTAATCTAATTAAATTAAATAAATATATCTTATATTAAAAACCGAAGTAATATATACAGTAAAGAGGTTTGAATTCACAACCTATTATTATTCGAAGTGATGTGAGCTAGAGGCTCGTCTCTTTCTCAGTTGAGCTGATTAAATTGGTTGATGCTAAATTTCAATAAAAAAAATCATTTCCTTAAAATTCAATTATCCATACATTTAGTTAAAACCTTCGGATAATAAACAATACTATAGTGTAAAAGAGAAAACTTAAACATGAAGGCCTACCGTAGTAGAAAATATTACAACTCATCTTTCAAAAGCTAACCATAATAGAAAGAGTTCAACCAATCATTGAAAAATACTACCGTGGTTATAAAAGATTTAAATCACAGCCACTATTTATTCATGATGGGAAAAAATAAACTAGTAATTTAAAATTTATCATGAATAATAAATTTTTATCAGGAATAATAAATCTTTATACATAAAAGTTTCTTGCATGAAAATTTCCGTTTATAGTCTTTGAAAGATATGGATTGGACTTCATCACTATTACTTTTTGGTAGGGATGGAAATAGGCCAGGCCATTAACAGGGGCTACGGTCTGGCTTGATTTAAGCCCAGTAAGGCCTGGCCTGTTTAATAAATAGGTCAGGCTTTCAGGCCTATTTAAAGGCCTTTTTATTTAAATAGGCCAGGCTTTTTCTTGAAAGGCTTGGCCTGTGAGCCTGCAGGCTTGGCCTGTTTAATGTATACTATAAACACATGATATTTTATTATATAAAATGTGTATTTTATTTATTTTCAATTATATTTTAAGATGAGACTTAATTTTGTTAAATTTATACTATCTTTTTTAGGATAAAATCATATTTACAATATTTATGATGACTTATCGCAATACCTATGAAAGGAAAATTTGATAAATATTGGGGGGATGCAACTTGGTGATGGCTATTGCAAGTGTTTTGGATCCACGAATCAAGTTAGCTGCCATTGAGATAAGCTTCCCCTTTATATATAAATCAGAAAATGAGGCTAAGTAAAATATCAAGAAGGTGAAAAAGGCATTAGATGAATTATATCTTGAATATATAGAGTTGTGTAAAGAAGACTCATATTTTGCATATGGTGAAATGAATGCTGATGCCACTTCCTTGATAGATACTAGTGCACAACAACAAAAATAATGGAATGCAACGAATGTTGAATATGGTTTGTCAAAGGCACTCAGTTCCTTCGACCAAATCTGAGTTGGAAACTTATATTGATGATGATCCTTATATTACTTCTCCTGATTCTTCTTCATCTTTTTGTGCCTTAGAGTGGTGGAAGAATAATAGTGCAAAGTTTAAAGTTTTATCTAAGATGGTATCTGATATATTAGATGTCTCTATCTCAACTGTGGCATCAAAATCCACATTTAGTGCTGGGGGAAGGGTAATTGATGAATATCGTGCTAGATTGAATGAAGAATCTGTTGAAATTCTTTTATGTGGTGGGGATTGGTTTCGTCACAAATATGGGTTGAAGAGAAAACAAAAGGTATTAATATAATATTATATACTAGTTTATTTTTATATTTGTTACATATTGGTTAAACTTATTGTTGGATTGGTTGTTTATTTTAAATTAATTCTTTCATTGTGTAGGAGCCATTTAAACAGGAAGAGATTATATTAAAGCTTTGATGCAACTATGCAAGCATTACTGTGTTGTTCAATTTTAATTTCAATTGTAATGTTTTCATTGTATGCAGATTGTTTTATTGTAATGTTGCGTCACTTTTTGGAGACTAAAATTTTAAATTCCATCAAGCAACTCTTTACATTTTGTTAAAAATAATGTTTCACTTTAATTTTAATTACATAGGTAGTCTTTACATAGGCAAAAACATATTTAAAGGCTACCATTTAAAAATATATAGGCTTTGATGTAGGCTTTAGTAGGCTCAAAGCTTACTTATGGTCTTCAAGGCATGAAACATGAGGCTTTTTTAAAGGCCTACATTATAAGTAGGCCTTTAAAAAGGCTTCAGGCCAGGCCAGGTCTTTTTAACACTCAGGTCTGAGCCTAAAAAAAAGCCTACATACAGACTCTGGCTCAGGCTTAAAACCCCCATTACAGGTTCAGGCTTATTTAGCCAAAGCTTGACCTGACCTATTTTCATCCCTACTCCCTGACACCAACCCACCCCAAATCCTGCGCGTCTAGTAATTCAAGATCATTCTTATTAAGTAACCTTCGATTGTCTGAATTAATTTAATCAATATTTTTCCATAAAAAAAACGAATCAATATTTATTAACATATTTCTATGAATGTTAACCCCAAACTTTTTGAATTCATTGAAACAAAAATGAAGTTTGCAATGAAAATAAAAATCCAATTTTGTGATAGATTGCTTCATGGCAAACAAAGGATTGTAAAATTTTCCCAACAGATTTATGTAAATTCCGTTATGATGAAACTTTGCAAAGAATTTTGTAATAAAAAAAAAATTTCATCAATTTTTTTTTAATTTTTTAGAAAACAAAGAGGTTGGCGGAGGTTTGAAGAGAGCAAACAGATCATAAGCTATCTGTTTTTTTTAAGCTGAAACATAAACCTCTATTAATTAGTAAACAGATCATAAGCCTTGCTATGTCTTAAAATTTGTTCTCTCCGTTTCTCAAAATAAACCCACCATCAAAAAGCGAGTTGAATAACTTTGATAAAAGAAGTGTTCTAATTAGAAAAGGTTATGAATATGAAATTTTACCTCAAAAAATTGCTCCAAGCTCCGTTATTGGTTTCCCTCTCGTTGACCGTCGACGCTGGGAGGAAGAAGAAGGACGTCTATGTGAGTATATTATTACATTAAAACACACAAAATTAAGTTAGTACTTACAACAAGTGACAGAAAACCCAGGCAATAGGATGAAGGGGGATATTTCGCTCGGTCTTGAGGAGGAGGTTGAATCTATAGCTATGGTATGGAGACTTTGGTTCTCTTCTCCAGATTAAGATTGAAAATGAGCCGTTTTAGGATAAACTCAACTCACGGATTGAGATTGATATAGTATTAGTACGTACATAGATGCTATTTGCGAACTGAATGTGAACCAATCTACTCATACTATATTTGGCAGTTCTTTGTCCCCTCATCGAGATTTAAATTATACTCAATTAAAAAAATAATATTAGATTAGTTTTTCAATCTCAATTAAAAAAATATATGCCTAGCAATAAATAAGTTGGTTGTGTCTTCATATTTTTCATTTCGTGTTTGGATCAACAAATAAATCAAGAGTGTCTCAATGCAACGTTAAATTTACCCCAGCCTTAAGCAAATTAAGATTTTCAAGAATTATGATCAAATATTAAATACCAGACATACAATTAATTAATAATTAAAATATAAAAAGTGGATTTAAGTACTATAATTATAATATATGGTGTTTTATAATTTTGACTCAATTGTAGAATTCAGTACTTAAATTTTTACTCAGTTCTTATAGTTTCGACTCGGTTGAAATTCGTCCTCTAAACTTTAACTTGATACGATTTAGGCCTCAAAACTATGAAGGATAAGAGATTAATTTTTCCAAACTTTTTTTATAATTCAATTTAATTAACTTTGATATGTTGGCCAAGAACTTCAATTCACATGATATCCCCCATCTCTTCCCATGAAAAAGGTTGTGGGCTCTACATCCTAAGTGCCTAAAAATGAGGTGGGTGGGTGTCAATATGTGTGCGCTCTCTTCATTTGACTCGTATAATGAAAAATAGAATATTAGATCCATTTAGACTTACTATCTGAAACCCAACCCTTTAATAAAGGCGCAATCAATACTAGTTTCACACTGTCTATGACAGCATAAAAATAAATTTAAAACCATAATATCTTAACATCATTTTCAAGAGTATATTGATAAGCTCATTTTATTATCACATTTTTTATAGATTTTATTGTAGAGTATTTTTATAGGTTAAAAATATGTAATTTGTCATACGAGAACATGGATGTCACCTGATATTTTTATTAAATGCAGGGGTAAAATTGAGAAGATATGCATTGCTTAAAAATGGACAGAAAGGATGGTAAGAAGGCTGAATTAATTGAATCAGAAGAATCGATCTAGATTACACTACTATATTACATATTAAGTATCTTAGTATTTTGGTAACTCATACAACATAGTTAATCATACACACACACAAGCTCGCAATATTTGATTTATCTCAGTGGTTGAAGATTAAGCCCTTTGTTATTGCATTATCCTAGAGCCGGTAATTTGGGCCCGCCAGCCTGCCCAAAAAAACCTTAAACGGGCTGCCAAAATTTTAAATGCGGGCTGGCCCGTTTTTTTTTTTTAGTTTTTTGGTTTTTTTAAATAAAATAAATTTAAATTCCTTTATTATTACCTTTCATTTAATGCCGTGTTTAATTAATTCCTCATATTTTTTATTTGATATTTTTATTTTCATATTATATTTATTTATTCTATTATTATTAAATTTAAAAGAGATGTGTTTATATGTTTTTGTTATGTGAATAGATGGAAAAAAAAAAGGAAAGTAAGAATAAAATTGACTTCATAACACAAATGTATAAAAAAAAAAGAAGTGTGATATGAGGAAAGTAGATCCTCTCATCATCTCATTTTCTCATCATCTCTCATAAACCCATCTGAACCGTTGATTTGGAAGAGGAGTCATTTAGACTGTTGATTAAGAAGGGGAGAGAAAAGTGAAAGGAGTGATAACTTGATGACATGACTCATCTTTTACCTTTTAGATTGATTGGACGGACATGATTTAGAGATTATGAGGGATGATGAGAAAATAGACAATGAGAGAAACCGAACCCGTGATATGAGCGGGTGAAAGAGAAAGAAAATAAATCTTTTTTAAAAAAAACGAAATTAAAAAAAAAAAGAGTCAGCCCGCCAACCCGTCTAAACGGGCTCAGGCTGGCAAAAGCCAGCTTGTGAAGGGGAAGCCCACCCCGCCAAAAATTCCAGCCTGCATTCCCAGTACTACATTATCCTCGCTTATGCTTGTGCATAACTTCATAATATTGCTTGCACCCTCACTTATTCTCCATTTGCTTGACGTACTCTAGGTAAAATTTTCAACACTAAAACTGACTGGACTTTATTGCGCTAGAGTTAGCTATTCAACTCAGGATTTTATATAAATAAATAAATAAATAAAATTATCCCCCAAAAAAATTGTGTTCGGTCACTGTTTGCTTAAAATTGACAAAATTTCTAATTGTGGAGTTGTCCGCCAGCTGCATAGGAAATTGTAACAGACCCAAGCAACATTTTAGTTGAACTGCCGCTAAACCAAAAAAAGAAAAGTAAAAATTCTGGTAGGGGAAAATCGAAGAACTGAGGCCCATTTATGCCTTTTTCATCAACAAAACATTAAGAATGATATTTGTGGAGGTTGGACGAATAAATTAGAATTGGGCTCACTGAAATGGCTTTCTGTTCTGAGGCCCAATTTCACAGTACTGAAGTATAACAGATGTAAAGCTGATTTGGTGTTTTCCCCCCAAACCCACAACAGTTGCAACACTCAACATAATCTACATGAGCGTTGGCAAAAAAAAAAAAAAAAATATATATATATATATATATATATATAATCTACATGAGCAACAATGATCTTTTTTACTATGTCTCTGAGGCATGACCATAAGTAATTACAAAAGTAGTCCTTTTTGGCTAAAAAACGTCAAAAAGTTCAGAAAGAAAAGTCAAAGTCACATCTTTTTTGCGAGTCTTCAGCCGATCTTGATTTGTGGCAACGTCTTACGTCCGGAAAACGTTTTTGAACTCTCCCCACTCATCCACATTGTGCATGTTTGGATTGGCATCACGATAGCTTGTAAGCTGCTTTTCACGTAAATCAAGACAAAACTCCTCTCACATACTTACCTCGTATACTGTAAATCACGATTGAAAAGATGTTTTTAAGCATTTCTATCGCTGTTCCAAATACACACATTATAAGGTATTACAAAAAAAGTCAGGATTTGCCACCCCATTACAACCAGAAGCTAGTTCAACATTTGTTATCTACTACTGAAATTATTTGGCATTGAAAAACATTTAAAAAATATTTAAGGGTTAAGGTTCATCTAACTCCTTAAGGTATTTTTCTAAGTGCGTCCAGTACGCTAAATTATTAATCGGGCATGCAAAACAAACACACTTCCAAATCAAATCAATAATTAATCACGTATATCAAGGATAAGAGGATGAGGATTTGGTCACGGATGCCTTTAGAAATGAAGAGTTCCTCTAAACAGGTAGTTTCAATGGCGACAAGTATGATTTTGGTGTTGAACTTCTGTAGTTTAGAAGGATGCTATGGAAGTTGGCTGTCGTTATAAGAAAGATGGTGAAATAATTATTAACATTACATTTACTGTTTTATTTAAAATTATCAATTATATTTGAACTAACATCAATGTCATGCCTTGACACAATAATTACATAAAGGTTGCACAAAGATTGCATGTAGACTGCACAAGGATTGCACAAAGAATGCAATGATAAAGAAGTATAAAGATTACAAAATTTGAATAGAGATTGAACAAAAATTATTTAGAGATTGCAATAATCTGTAGGTTTTAATAAAGAATAATCTATCTTATGATTCCCTCCCAAGTCCCCAACATATACTATGTGCATATTGAACTCGCTATAAAGCAAAAATAAGCAATTTGTGAATAAAAGAAAGGTTTCCTAAGAGGGAAATTGGTGGTATTCTAGAGACGAGCGTAATTAATCTTCTATAAGAGGGAGTACAATTAATTATTTCTTCAAATTCTTCTAATATTGCTACCTGTACTGCGTTAAGTTGTGCAACCCAAAATTAAGTAGTACTCACAGCAAGTGACAGAAAAACCAGGCGTGAGGATGAAGAGGGATATTTCACTCGGTCTTGAGGAGGAGGTTGAATCTATAGCTATGGTATGGAGATTCGGGTTCTCTTCTCCCGATTAAGGATTCACTCACTCTCGCAGCCAAAATATCTTCTACTTCTAAGGATCCAACGCCAGATCTTAAATTTATCAATAACTATTTACAAAAATAAAAATTATGAAAAAGATAAAGGAAATTGTTAAATTCTTCATTGTTGTTCTTGCTCTAAGCCTAAAATTTATCAAAAGTAAATTATGAATTTAATTAGCATGAAGAATAAATTAATAAATTTAATTTTTTTTGACATAAATTTTATTCAAAAAATATATTTTTAAAATTGTTAAAAATATTCTTAGTATAGTTAACCATTGAATTTAAGTGTATATCTTAAAAATATAAGGCATCCCTATTAATTAAAGTATTTTCCCGTGTTATAAAAGTAAAAATTAAACGAGTGGGTCTCATATGCTTTTTTGGGGGAACAGGGTCCCACATACCTTATACGTAAAAGTTTCTTGCATGAAAATTTTCGTTTTTAATCTTTTTTTTTGGACAAATCGTTTTTAATCTTTGAAAGAGATGGATTTTATTTCTTTTTTTTTTTTTTTTGACCTAGAAAGAAATGGATTGGACTTCACCACTATTACGCCCTGGCACCAACCCACCCCAAATCCTGCGCGTCCAGTAATTTAAGATCATTCTTATTAAGTAACCTTCGATTGTCTGAATTAATATTTATTAACATAATTCTATGAAATTTTTTTTTTTAGAAAATAATTCTATGAAATGTTAACTCCAAACTTTTTGAATTCACTGAAACAAAAACGAAGTTTGCAATGAAAATAAAAATCCAATTTTGTGATAGATTGTTTCATTGCAAACAAAGGATTGTAAAATCTTCCCAACAGATTTATGTAAATTCCGTTATGATGAAAACTTTGCAAAGAATTTTGTAATTAAAAAAAACTCATCAATTTTTTTTATTTTTTAAAAACAAAGAGGTTGACGGAGGTTTGAAGAGAGCAAACAGATCATAAGCTATCTATTTTTTTAAGCTGAAACATAAACCTCTATTAATTAATAAACAGATCATAAGCCTTGCTATGTCTTAAAATTTGTTCTCTCCGTCTCTCAAAATAAACCCACCATCAAAAAGCGAGTTGAACAACTTTGATAAAAGAAGTGTTCTAATTAGAAAAGGTTATGAATATGAAATCTTACCTCAAAAAATTGCTCCAAGCTCCGTTAATGGTTTCCCTCTCATTGACCGTCGACGCACGGAGGAAGAAGAAGGACATCTATGTGAGTATATTATTACATTAAAACACCCAAAATTAAGTTAGTACTTACAGTAAGTGACAAAAAACCCAGGCAAGAGGATGAAAGGGGATATTTCGCTCGGTCTTGAGGAGGAGGTTGAATCTATAGCTATGGTATGGAGACTCTTGTTCTCTTCTCCATATTAAGATTGAACATGAGTCATTTTGGGATAAACTCCACTCAGGAATTGAGATTGATATAGTATTAGTACGTACGTGGATGCTGTTTGCGAACTGAATTTGAACCAATCTACTCGTACTATATATTTGGCAGTTCTTTGTCCCCTCATCAAGATTTAAATTATACTCAATTATTTTTTAAATAAGATAATTTTAAAAAAATAATATTAGATTAGTTTTTCAATCCTAATTAAAAAAATATATGCATGCCTAGCAATAAATAAGTTGGTTGTGTCTTTATGTTTTTCATTTCGTTTTTGGGCCAACAAATAAATCAAGAGTGTCTCAATGCAACGTTAAATTTACACCAGCCTTAGACAAATTAAGATTCATTTTCAAGAATTATGATCAAATATTGAATACCATACATACCCTTCGTCCATGGGTTGAGTGGCGAGGGGGTTGGACTTTGTGCCTGCTTGGTTGTCCGTCTTGGCACGGGTTTGATTCCTGGGAATGGCACAAAGTGTCTCCACCACGGCGTTTAGGGAGGCATCATAGCTTCTTGGTGCCTAGGTAAACGTCTGAGGGTAATTGACGGTTCGTCCTGCCTTACATTGGTATGATCTAGAAGGAAGGGAAACTTCGCCCTGCCCTTAAATTGTAGGTGAGCCTAACCCATTATAATTATAATATACAGTGTTTTATAGATAATTCAATACTTAAATTTTAACTCAATTCTTATAGTTTCGACTCGGTTGAAATTTGTCCTCTAAATTTTGACCTGATATGACTTAGGAGTCAAAACTATAAAGGATAAGAGATTAATTTTTCCAAATTTTTTTTATAAATTAACTTAATTAACTTTGATATGTTGGCCAAGAACTTCAAACTCACATGCTATCCCACATCTCTTCCCATGATATGTTTGCCAATATGTGTGCGCTCTCTTCATTTGACTCGTAAAAAAAAGAATAGAATATTAGATCCATTTAGACTTACTGTCTGAAACCCAACCCTTTAATGAAGGCGACAATTAATGCTAGTTTCACACTGTCTATGGGAGCATAAAAGTAAATTTAAAACCATAATATCTTAACATCACTTTCAAGAGTATATACACACACACAAACTCGCAAGATTTGATTTATCTCAGTGGTTGAAGATTAAGCCCTTTGTTATTGCATTATCCCTCGCGTATGCTTGTGCATAACTTCATAATATTGCTTGCACCCTCACTTATTCTCCATTTGCTTGACGTACTCTTTGGTAAAATTTTCACCAAAACTGACTGGACTTTATTGCGCTAGAGTTAGCCATTCAACTCAGGATTTTATATAAATAAATAAAATTATCCCCCAAAAAAATTGTGTTCTGTTACTGTTTGCTTAAAATTGACAAAATTTCTAATTGTGGAGTTGTCCGCCTGCTACATAGGAAATTGTAACAGACCAAAGCAACATTTTAGTTGAACTCCCGCTAAACCAAAAAAAAAAAAAGTAAAAATTCTTGTTGGGGAAAATTGACGAACTGACGCCCAATTATGTCTTTTCAGTAGAGGCGGTAATTCGGACCGGACCCGCCAGCCCACCCAAAATAAACGGGTTTAGTGGTCTGTTTGATTTCGGGCTAGCCCATTTTATTTAATTTTTTTAAAGTCTTTTTTCTCAAATATCCTTGATTCTTTATCTCCATTTCTTTGATGATGTGTTTAATTAATTCTCTACATTTTTTATTTGACACTTATTTTTATATTATATTTATTTATTCTACTATTATTAAATTTAAAAGATATGTGTTTATATAATTTTGTGATGTGAATAAATGAAAAGAAAGGAAAGTAAGAATGAAATTGACTTCATAACGCAAATATATAAAAGAAAAGAAGTGTGATATGAGCGGGTGAAAGAGAAAGAGAGTAAAAATTAAAAAAAAGAGAGTGAAATTTAAAAAAAAAAAATTGGCAGGCTGGAGGGCTAGCAGGCTTAAATGGGCTTTGTTAGCCTGCGAAGGGGGCGGGCTACATTAGCCCTCCCCGTCACAACCCGTAACCTGCGAGCCAGCCCAAATTACCACCTTTACTTTTCAGCAACAAAACAATAAGAATGATATTTGTGGAGGTTAGACCAATAAATTAGAATTGGGCTCACTGAAATTGCTTGCAGTTCTGAGGCCCAATTTCGCAGTACTGAAACATTACAGATGTAAATTTGTTTTGGTTTTTTCCCCATACCCACAACAGTTGCAACACTCAATCTACATGAGCAACAATGAAAGTCAGGATTTGCCACCCCATTACAACCAGAAGCTAGTTTAGCATTCGCTATCTACTATTGAAACTATTTGGCATTGAAAAACATTTAAAAAATATTTAAGAGTTAAGGTTCATCTTACTCCTTAAGGTATTTTTCGAAGTGCGTCTAATAAGCTAAACTATTAATCACGCATGCAAAACAAACACACTTCCAAATCAAATTAATAATTAATCAGGTATACCAAGGATAGGAGGATGAGGATTTGGCCGCGGATGCCTTCAGAAATGAAGAGGTCCTCTAAACAGACAGTTTCAATGGCGACAAGTATGATTTTGGTGCTGAACTTCTATAGTTTAGAAGGATGCTATGGAAGTTAGACGTTGTTATAAGAAAGATGGTGAAATAATTATTAACATTACATTTACTGTTCTATTTAAAATTATCAATTATATCTAAACTAACATCAATGTCATGCCTTCACACAATAATTACATAAAGGTTGCACAAAGATTGCATGTAGACTGCTCAAGGATTGCACAAAGAATCCAATGACAAAAAAGTATAAAGATTACAAAATTTGAGTAGAGATTGAACAAATATTATTTAGAGATTGCGGCAATCTATAAGTTTTAACAAAGAATAATCTATCTTATGATTCCCTCCCAAGTCCCCAACATATACTATATGCGTATTGAACTTGCTATAAAGCAAAAATAAGCAATTTGTGAATAAAAGAAAGGAGGTTTCCTAAGAGGGAAATTGGTGGTATTCTAGAAACGTGCGTAATTAATCTTCTATAAGAGGGAGTATAATTAATTATTTCATCAAATTCTTCTAATATTGCTAGCTGTACTGCATTAAGTGGCGCAACCCCGTTTATGGTAAATGGTAATGGTCTCAAAATTTAAGAAAGATGGTGAAATAATCATTTGTTCCTCATTCAATTGATATGCTAATCGGTTTGTTCTCAAATAAAGCTAGTTAAGTGCTAATGGTTTAGTTAATTGGGAAAAAAACTCACATTTTCAGAGTTATTTTGGAGCGAATGAATTTATCATAACTTCTTCGATTAGCATATAATGATGATTCAAATTCATTAATTTCAGCAGATTATCATCAGTACCGACCCCATTTTCATTGCTAACATTATTCTCTAAATTGCACAAAGGTTGCGCATAAGTTTTCATAAGAATCATTTATTTCGAGTCACTCCCTACCTAAAAGGTCCAAGAAATTAAAGTTCAGTGCTATCTATTACCATTGCTTGAATTGATGCCGCAAGACAAGTTAGCTTCATTGTCCAAGACTTAAATGGAAAACAAATGCTCTAAAAAATTTTACCCGCTAAAAATATGAAAATATAAGGGCAAGACAATGACAATAATGGTTTAATGTTCTTATAAAGAACCCAGTTTCTGCTACAAAAGCATGTGAAGTCCAACCATTTAGGCACGTTTTTGTTTGGCTTATGAAGTATGAGGCTTGCTAAGCAGCTGACAACTAGAAGCACACGATTTTGTGGGTAGTTCTGCGGAACTGTCTAAATACACCTGCGTTTTTTGGAGAAGAAGAAAGTGACTATGGGAATCAAGTTGAGATTGTTAAGAATCTCATAGCCACCATTGTCATCTTAAAATGGTAACATTAAGTTAGAATCGTATAGCTTTGGCTTATGAGATGTGATGACGAGTTTCAGTCTGAGTCTTCAAAATTTGGGAGAAACCAATCCTAACGGATCTTATTTGTGGTGTGGCTCCTTCGTCTTGTTCTGTGTCTTAAGTATGTTACTGACAAGCCTTTGGTTTGTCCCCAAATCTGGACTCTTTTCTCTTCCCTCTGTTTTCACTCTCTGTTTTTTTTATTCTATACATATTTAAACACACAAATGATACTCCTCATGTCTTTAATTTAAGATGCAATTGGGGGATTGATCTTGGTCGTAAATACAAGATATAATTTTATATTTGTTAATCTTTTCCTAGTTTATCTTTATTAATACTCTATCAACAATAATAAAGGAAGAGAGAGATCCCCAAATCTGGACTCTTTTCTCTTCCCTCTGTTTTCACTCTCTGTTTTTTTTTTATTCTATACATATTTAAACACATATAAATGATACTCCTCATGTCTTTAATTTAAGATGCAATTGGGGGATTGATCTTGGTTATAAATATAAGATATAGTTTTATATTTATTAATCTTTTCCTAGTTTACCTTTATTAATACTCCATCAACAATAACAAAGGAAGAGAGAGAATGTGAAAATTAAAGAAAATGACTTGGATATTTTAGAAAATATATGTCATTTTAACTAAATCAACTAACTTCCTTAATCTGATTAAATTAGGTAGATATATCTTATATTAAAGACCGAAAGAATATACAATAAAGAGGTCTGAATTCACAACCTGTTATTATTTGAAGTGATGTGAGCTAGAGGCTTGTCTCTTTCTCAGCTGAGCTGATTAAATTGGTTGATGCAAAATTTCAATAAAAAATCATTTTCTTAAAACTCAATTATTCATACACTCAGTTAAAGTTCAGATAATAAACAATATTATGATATAAAAGAGAAAATTTAAACATAAAGGCCTACTATAGTAGAAAATATTATAACTCATCTTTAAAAAGTTAATCATAGTAGAAAGAGTTCAACCAATTATTGGAAAACACTACCGTACTTATAAAAGATTTAAACCACAATCCACAGCCACTATTTATTCATGATGGAAAAGAATAAACTAATAATTTAAAATTTATCATAGATAATAAAAACTTTCTAAATAATTGTACACTAAACTATTTCAAATTGATACATTTATAAAGTCATTCTAAGTACCATTTAGGCCTTGAGATTCATGAAGCTTAGAATATGATATTCAACCATAAGCCCATTGACCCAAAAAAAAAACCATAAGCCCACATTTTTTTTTAAAACTAACATGTTTCACAAACATTTGTAAAATGTCATAAGTCAACTCTCCACCAATCAAATATTTAAAATCTATCATAGATAATAGAACTCTTCTCATCATTTTAAAAATTAAACCATAATCAATCAACACACTTGGGCCTTGGAGTTCTTAAAATCCAGAATATAATCATTCGACCACAAACCCAATATCAACCTCAATAATCAAAATACTTAAACAACAATTTTCTCAAATAATCACTTGAGTTACTTATCCATGATAGAAACCAGCATAATCCAAAATATAATATCATATTAGAGTATGCAAAATGAGCTTTACAGTGATAATACACAACAATTCATCACATAAATAAACAAGAGGAGGATTTACAAGGATTATCACAATAATCAAACTTCTGGAGCCTTCCTCAATTGACTAGTAGAAAAACTATTATATGAAAAATGTTAAATCATCAAGGTGAGACAAAAGCCTCAGTAACCAGCTATCCAATTCATTATACATATTAATATGTGCTCGTGAGGTGCTAAATAGAACAATTTATATAACAAAATATTAAAGATATAATTCACAAAATTCCATATCACACATTCCATTTCGCAAACTTTCTATCACAAATTCCGTATCACAAACTCCAAATCAAAAATTTGTATCACAAGTTCATATCATAATATCTACATCACAATTTTCATACACAAATTTTCGTATCACAATTCCCAGATTGCCTCCTATCAATCCAAACGAATCACTTTATTTCCATCGACTAAACCCATGGGCTAAATTACTATCCATGTTACTAGCCACTCAAAAGCTCACTGATTGAACTAGTAGGGGCATCGCAACCCCTCATTGGACCAGTGGTGTCACGCCCTTACCTTGTTTTAACTTTTTTTTTCAAAGTATTCTCGGAAAACGATATGCGGTTCGGTGGGTAATACGGGAATAACATGAATATACTGATAATAAATGCATGATTACATAAATTCCCCATAGGGGTTCGTATATGATCATTACCATCAATGTAGTCACACAGGGCTACTTGGATATCTAAACTCATCCCAGTAAAACAGAGATATCTTCTCGTCTTCGTTCCATCACTGCAATTCCCTCATATGGTTTTCTACATTGTTTTCAGCATATCTTTTATCTTCTCCTGTCTAAATTGTTGGTAGGGGAGAGTGAGATTCAAGAGAATCTCAGTAGAAAAACAATATCAATATGCATATACGATAAATGTTTAATGCATGACATACTTGCATCACATAACTCATGCTCACACAATGATAAATCTGTAAGCTCAATGCTTCGAACAATATACTTATGGCCATAGCATAAATTAAAACATAGCTTCAAATCATTCATACATATTTCACATAATCAAGCAAAGCAATAATATGTATCAATACACTAACACAAATATCAAATACATACAGGAGAGGTAAGTTCCCTACTTTAACCCTTTTTCGCCTCGAAATATATGCCTCATAACGAGTGTCGTAGCTCGGCTCACAATTTGGTCCTACAATTCCAAATATACAATTTGGACACTTTTATAGTGTTTTTGGGGGTTATATGAGCCTATTATGAAAATTGACCAAAATGCCCCTGGGGACCCAGCACGGCCCCACCGTACCTGGTCCGACTATACTTTTCCCAAAATTTTGACATGGGTTATTCTGATATATTTTCACCCAAGGAATCCATTTTCGGACTCTAAATTATCAAATGCAATGTCAAATTACAAATTTACCCTTGGCAGCCCCACTTTAAGGATTTCAGGGACGATTTTGTAATTATGCTTTTTCGGCCTTTTTCAAAAAAGTGACCAACTGTAATCCCACCTAATTTTCCCTTCTGAACTCAATGGAACCATTAAATCATTGAAAATCAAACTCTAACCCTTAGATCTAGCCTTGGCTGAAATCTTGGTATACTTTGAGAAGAATCGGTGTTTTTCGGTTTCAGCTCCGTAAACGTGTTCATTTCTATTTCTAACCACTTTATTGACTATTCCATTAGATTACAACTAATATTTAGTACCAATTTGGGCGGCATAACAGCTCCATACACCCATTTTCCATTTTTAAAACCAATGACAATCCGGCGAAATTTCATCGATTAAATTGTCCACAACAGCCAGAATAGTCAATATACAAGAGTTTGGAAGTTACCTCAAGCTCCCACTAGCTTTTCTCAAGAGCGGCTGAACCCTAGCTCACTTCAACACAAGAAATGGAGCTTTCAAACCTTAAATTACATAGAAGAGTAGCTTAGGAACGAAGTTATACGCGTTAGGAGCTAGATCGTCGGAGAAATCAGCTTACCTTGTGAGTTCTCTTCTCCTTCTCTCTCTAAAATTCCTCACACCTTCTCTCTCTTGTTGCAACTAAATGGCATGGTTTTTGCATGATGGAGGAGGTGAATGATGATTTAATATGATATAATATTATTTTCTAATTATTTACTAAATTTCCAACAATTTCGGATTTTTACAAAATTTTAGCAGATTTCTGCTCAAACTTTCAAAAATCATAACTAATTCTATAAAAATCGAATTGGAGTGATTCCAAAGCCTATAGAACCCTTAATGAGTCTAGTTTTAAGAAAAAATATATACTCTTGCTAGATGGAATCACAAAATTCCCAGAATTTCAATATTGCCATACTATCTAGAAATTTCACAGTTTTTCTATGCAGACTACAAAAATTTATAAATTTTTGAATATAGCTCTAATTGAGTCATATGACCTATCAAATTAAAGATTAAGATGCCTATTTTAATCCTGTAAAATCTCATAATTTTTTTTTTTATCATTTGGTCTTCCAAAACCTCATGACAAGCTCACTACCTTATAGGCGATTTCACCAAAAACATAATTGCTTTCTCCAAAGTTCACCATTTTACTTTTTTTAATACCCCCAAGATATAAGAATCATTAGGGAATAAATTTGCACTCCTGCTAAACTGGGGTTTAGCAGTCCACTTATTTTAGGCTTATTCTCAAGTCTCAAATATCAAAATTTGAGGTATTACAAGTGGGGCCATCCCTGATTGAATCAATGGAACAGTCCCTCATTGAACTAGTGAGATAATAGAAAGCCATCCATCGTGCACAATGGAGACTATACCACGTAGTAAAACAAACTACTTTATTTCATCTCAATTCAATCATCACAATAGCTATCAATAAATATTTCATCGTAATTTCTTAAGATTTTTACATTCATACAATGATATTCAAATCATCCTCATATACATGACATAATGTTTCATTTCTCAGCTCATCCATATATATATATACATATATTTCACAATTTAAATCCTAAGGTTCTATAAGACAATTTCTAGCAAAACACTCATCAACATCATAATAACTTTCTCAATCTTAATAAACATTTCAAAGTACTTATTGAAATATCTAATTAATATCAATATACTATTTTCATTGTTATAATCATTTCATAAAATACTCACCAAAAACATGCCAACGCACATGACAAATAAAAATTCATTACTCTCTCTAAAGCAAGGTAAAGAGTACCACAATTTTTGTAAAACCTAGTGTTCAACCACAACTAAGAAGAGTCTACATAATATATATATATATATATATATATATTCATCAATAACATGATAACTAATATATCGATTTACAATTAGTAACTAGATTCCCAACTTTTACCTATTATTTAGAAAAATTCCTAATATTTCTACCATTCATATATTCATCATCCTAAAAATATTCTTCTTATTCTTCCATTTAATTATGCTTCATCGAAATTATTAACTAACTTCCAAATGCTCACTTAAATTATAATTTCCCGATTCTAATATCAAATGTTCAAGTTCATAATTATCCTTATTTAACTAAATCATTCATTTTTTTTTAGAACTTTCAATTCAAGACTTGCAAATGAACTCCACAATTCCAAACATTTCATAACCTTTTATTAGAACGAGTAATATGGGTTCAACCCACAAGCTCACAGGTTAAGGCAAATCCCAACTAGCAAAAATGCGGACTTGTGCTTGGCCCACGGGTTGATACGGGCCAAACTGCGGGTTGATGGGTTGGCTTGCAAAATTTTTTTTTGTTTTGCATGTAATAATTTCACAAAACTTATAAATTTTCCACTCTCATCTTGGTACCTCCCAATCTAAAAAGAAAAAATCTTAGCCTCTTCCTTTTTCTTTAAACAAAATTATTATATCTTAGTTGCTTGAGAATGGTTTTATATTTTTTGTTTATAAACTTTGACAAGTTTAATAACTTTATTTCTTGAATTGTGGATTATTTTTTTAAATTTTTATAAGAGGAATGATTTATGCTAAAAAAGTAAATTTAATGACTTATATATATGTATTCCGTACTTTCAGATGTCTTTAAAAAATATAAAAAAAATTTTAAAAGAAAAATATGGGATTCGCGGGCTGGTCCGCAACCCACACACTGCAGGTTAGGATTGGCATTTTACCAACCTGCAAAAGTGCGGGCTGCACATGTTAGCACCGTGTGGCTTGTGGGTTGGCCTACATTCTCAGTTCTACCTTTTATTTACTCCCAAATCACTTTAAAAAAAAAAAGCTATAAGAAAATCTATAAGCTACAATTTCACTATTTTTCCAAAATCCTTGTTTTTCTATGTAAGAATTTTGATTACTTGACGATAACTTAAATCTAGTCCAATCACCATAAAAATTTAAATACGGTATCCTTATTACCTAAAGTTTATAATTGAAATAATTTCTTAGCTAAACAATGTCCATATTTCTCATTCCAAAAAAACCTCAAAAATTCGCAATAATTCCTCCATGAATAGAAAATGCACTCAAACTTATAATTTAACCACAAAATCAACTTTCAACAAATATTTTTTAGTTACCCATAATCAATTATCAAAGTTTCAACAAGAATTTACTATACTATAAGAACTACAATTCCTCTTCTTTCATTTAGGTTTCAATCTTAACAAATCTGAAGTGTAAAAATTAACCTTATCCAACAAAATAAATTGATTAAGTACAAGTATTTGTTTACCTCTACAATCCTGTGGTTCCCATTTACTGAAAATCCACATTTGCTTCAAATCATAACCATCAAACTTGCTTTGCTCCCAATAAAATTTGTACCAATGAAAAGTTCTCATAGAGTAGAAAAATATTTGAAAAATAGGCATTATAGTTTGATGATTTTATGAAAAAGAAATGAAGCTCAAAGCTAAGGTATCCCAATAATGGAGGAGGGGCGCACTAGAAGACCGAAGCGAGAAGAAGGACAGGAGGATGGAGACGAGGGACGCATTAAAGTGGGCGCGGCCCCACTCTTTTTCGCTTAAAATTATTATTTTATTTCTGTTTATTTTTATTTTTTTTCTTTTTCTTTTCTACTTCTTTTTTTTTATTTATAATTATTATTAAATTCATATTAGCATTGTGAAATATCAAATATATATCCCCTTTCCCTCAATTAACCACCATTTTTCAAAATTTTCCAAGAGTCCAAATAATTAACTACTTGGATATTTTATCGCAATAACATCGTTATAATATATAAATAATTATAATCTCTTAAATGATAAAATATGTTGAATATTTCTATTTAATCCCACCATGACTTATCAAATTTTCTACCCATTGTTTTCTGAAAAATACAATTTGGGATTATTATCACATAATTAAATCCATTCAGGATAATTTCTTTATATTCAAATAATTATACAAAAATTTCCACTTACCATTAAATAATCCCATTAGATTCAACCCATTATTAATAGATATACTACTCACAAATTTTCAATCATATTTTACCATTTTCTTAAATAATGGGTTTGATATACCCTACACCTCAAATTACTTTGTAAATGACATTTCAAAATAGTAGAAATAAAAACTGGATGTTACATCCAAGACTTCATTGATGTTCAAAATTCAAATTGCGTCAGCTTCTTGGCGTTGTTAACCATGCATCAAATAGACAAATACTCGGCTGATATTTCTGGCCTCAGAAAATGATTATGTTCATCAATTATCAAAACATGGCTGTAGTTATTGATATGGTTGATCCGGGGTCTAATTGTTTATTTCTTGTTACTTGTCCTTGTCAAGCCCAGGACAGCCACTTACAACACAAGGCAAAAGAAACAAAGTAAATATAAAAAAAATGGGTGCAAGGGACGTAATTTCTTCTGTGAACAAAAAACTGGATCGACTAGTTCAACTGGTTGAACTTGTAACCGGTAAATGGTCCAGTCTGATTTACCCATTGGATCATGAACCAGTCTGAAATTAGTTAAAACTGGAAAAATCGGTGGTTCAACTGGTTGGACCAGTTTTATTTTTTTATTTTTTTAATTATTATTTTGTGCTATTTTTTAGGGAAAAATGAAAGGTTGAAGACTAAGATGAAGAGAAAAGTAGGTAAAGAAAGAACAAATCTAAAAAAATAAAGGAAGAAGATAATAAAAAAAATTATTTAAAATGATATAATAATTATAGAAAAGGAGATATTCTTGCATAAGTATATGCATTATGACTAATACTAATAGATTTTAAGCATTTTTTTCTTTAAAGAACTTCATTTTTATCTATAGAAGTTTAAAAATATATTAATATATATATAGCCGCTAATAAATTATAATATTTTAATATGACCGATCCGACCACCGGTTAAATCCCGGTTAATCCATTAACCTTTAAACTTATGCCGTAACCGGTTCATTGCTTGGTCAAATTTTTTGTTCCTTAAATTTCTTATCCTTTTCTGAGCATAAAGATGCATTCTATTCACTCAAAAAAGAAAGATACAAAACAATAACAAAGAGAAAACCACCTATCGTTTGTCAGATTCGGCCTAAATGACTAATCAGGTGTTTGATCAAGGATGCCAAAATTCCTTATAAGACAATGAGAGTACTTCACTACCCTATGAGCAAGGGACCTGTGCTCCTTTGGTGCATAATTAATAATGACCCCAGTCTCTATGAGAGAGCAATATAGATTCCTAAAGTATACTGTATCATTTTACAGATGGGACTCATTATAGCCTCTCGTGATGAAAGTTAATCGCTTCTACATAATCAGTGGTTACAGCAATTTTCCTATAACATTTTTAGATTAGCTTTTGAGAATAGCTTTTACGATTTATAAGGTAAGTGTGTGAGAGGAGTTTTGTCTCAAATTGCACAAACCTACGTTTGGAAGAAACCCAAACACTCACTTAGACCAGCATTTCTTATCCTTTTATTTCACAATTCAAACTTCTTCATAAAATATTTTTTGGATCATTAATTGTCCATGGGGTTTTAATTTTTTTTTATTTAATTTCATTAAATATATAATTGCTTTTGGGCTTAAAATCGTAGAGTTTTTGTCTCTCTTAACAAATATATTTCTTAATATTTAAATTTGTATTTTTTTTTTTTACATGGCAATGTCACTTACCACATTTGTTGGTGGTTTTAAATTTGTTTTTATGAGAGCATTTTATATTTTATAGAAAACGCTGACGAACTACGTGTGATTGTGGCCATAGAAAACTCTACTCTGCTCATGCATCTCGCAGCAAAAGTTTAATTAACGGCCTCAAAGTATTCATATAAATATGTGTGTATTATTCTGGTGGATTTTCTGAAGATTGATTAAAAAAATGGTCACACATTCTAATTTTGGACGGTAGAAATGAATATGAAAATCTGCCTTTTGGAAAGAGCCAGAGTCGCTTACCTTGCAATTGATTACGTACTCGTTTGGGATAATTTATTTTTTTATCAATAAGTGCTTATAAATCGTGATTTACGGTATAAGAGGTAAGTATGTGAGAAGAGTTTTATCTCGACTTACGTAATAAATGCTTATTCTTAAAAAATAAGCTAATTCAAACATACCTACAAAGTTCTTACATAAACATGTTTGGGGGGAAAAAACCAAAATACTGATGTAAAATTATATACTAGTATTACCCGTTTTTATTTTTTAAAACATATTAAAATCAATATGTGAGTGGAAAGTGCAGGCTGCATAGTCGCTTAGCCCTGTGACCTCAACTTTTTTTTTTTTTAATCATCCTGTGACCTTTCCTTCGCACCAATATCTATTACCTTCAAGGAACAAAAAATACAGGACTGGCTATTAAGCCGATTGAGGCAGTAGTTCAAAGATTAATCGATTGGGCTGAGTTTATTCGAAGTCGCGACTGGTCATTTTAAAATATGATAATTTAATTGAAATATAAAAATTAATATTTTAAATAAACTAATAAAAAAAGAGAAAAATATATATAAATACCATTTTAATTTCCAAAATCCATAAAAAACCTTTAACATGTGTAAAGAACAGAGAGAGGATGGGTGAAAATTTGAATTTTTCATGTTTGGGAGAAAAGACCAAAAAACCCTCCATTTCTCTGATCTTTTACGCATATTGTCGTTACTTATTCATTTTCTTAAAACCATTATAAAGGCACTTTGGGCATAGGGATGTTACCTAATCAGTTGTCTGCACTTTGGGCACTTTCGTCCACATTTATCCGCTGCAGATCGAAGGCATTTTTTGCAAAAGCTACACAATGGTAGATATTGAATTTTTAAAAAAAAAATTGTGAATGAATAACCCATCGAAAAAGTTTATCAGTATCTTAGCTCATAATGAAGTCAATCCCGTTCTTAAACAAAGGGGCAATTTAACGTATGGAATTGGAGAAGTACCTGTGTCCACAAGGAGTGGCACTCTGTTCAAAGCATATCTTCAGACAAATTTGCCAAAGTAAATCGAATGTCTGCGCATCAAATCAGGAGAAGAGAAGGAGAAATTGACATTAAGATCTTCAAGAAAAATTAGCGCTCTTACAGCGCAGGAAAGCTCCTCCCTGAGTTTGTCAATATAGGGAAGAGCAGATCTTGAAGAAGAAGAAGAGCCAGAGTTGTGCTGGGTCATGACAACGAGGGTTTGTTTGTTGGTGCTACCAGTTTTGCTTGGACTTTGTGGCGAGCCATTGTGGAGGAGGAAGCGGTCAAGCGTTGGTGGTGGTGACGGTGACAAGAGAGTAGAGGAGGAGGCGGTGGGGTAGCAGATGAGAGCGAAAGAGGGTGAGGAGAAAGAAGATAGAGAGATGGAAGTGAGGAGAGAGGCTATTTTAGAAAATAATACTCAGAATTTAAAAACTCATATTCTTATCACATTATTTTTTATCACTTTTATGTGTTAACAGATTTTTATGTGTTTTTTTTTTTATTTAAATGGTATTTATTTATCTTTTTCTTAAACAAAAATCATAATATAAAATAAATTTTAAATGATAACAAAAATAAGTGGCTATATATTATATATTTTTAAATTTTTATAATTAAAAAATGAATACTTTTAAAAAAGGATGCTTTAAATTTGTTAGTGTCAATTATGATACCTATACTTATGTAATGATATCTAACCTATTAATTAGCATAAGCAAATCAGTGCATGAATTATGGGATTAGATTTTAAATATCAAATATTATTCCCAATATTATGATATTTAACTAATTAATTATCATTATCACCTAAGGCAAAATTAGCCCATCGATTATGGGATTGAATTTTAAATTTTAAATTTCAAATACAATTTCCTAATGTGTAGTCGTGAATATCTTATTGGTAATGAGATATCCTTTTCATCTTCCCATGTCCCATCACTAAAGACATCCTTCCTCTACATTTTTTTTTGTCCGCTTCATTCTCTATTGCTTTGTTGGTGTCTTTAGTTTTTTTTTTTTTTTCTGTCTTTCATTTTCCATTTTTCTCCAGCCAAGCATTGAGTATTCTTCTTTTTGTATGACTGTCATATACTTTTATGTAATTTTTTTTCATCATTTTCTTCTTTTTTAAGATTTGTTCTTTCTTAACCTGCTTTTCTCTTTATCTTGATCTTCAACCTTCTTCAAACTTTTATTTTCCCCTAAAAAATAGCATGAGATAGCATTTAGAAGAACAAAAAAATGTAACCATGTCAAACCATCGGTTGTAACCGGTTTTATACCGATTCAATCTGGTTCACACCAATATGACATTCTGCTGATCCCTAGACTAAACTAAATCAGATAACTGGCCGGTTCACTAGTTTTTTAGTCAAACCATCTGGTTCGGTTTGTTTGCCCATTGATTACTTTTAAGTTAATCAAATGCTAAGCACAAAGTACAAGGTAGTGAAACAATTATGTGATTGGTTTTACCGATTAAATTATGCAATGAAAAAGATCCAAAAAACACGTGTCCCACACTTATACGGCAGACATACGGATAGGTTTCCTGTCGTATTCACTTGGATTACTGAACATGGTAGGATTGATTATTGGGAAAATCCCATATAAATACCATTTGAAATAGCAAAACCTACAAAAGTCTTTTATAACATCTAAAAGACAGAAAAGTGATCTGGGATGTTTTAGGGATACTAAAGTTTAAGGCTAAAGACCAAAACACCCTCCACACACACACACACACACACACACACACACACACACACACACACACACACACACACACACACACACACACACACACACACACACACACACACACACACACACACACACACACACACACACACACACACGGATTCCTCATACTGGAGGAAGGCTTCAGAGGGGTTAAAAAAATCTGAAGAGTGACAGGCAAAAACCAAAGCCGTACACGGATTCCTCATACTGGAGGAAGGCTTCAGAGGGGTTAAAAAAATCTGAAGAGTGACAAGCAAAAACCAAAGCCGTTGTCGTCGTCCGCAAAGCCGCTAGGGTGGGTGGAAGCCGTCCCCAAATCATTTCTTATTGTGTTTGATCTTCTTCAGAGTGGTTGGCGTTCTCATTTTGTCTCCCCGACGTCAATGCGGTGAGTGATAAATTAATTTGTGATCCCAATCTGTCTTTCTCAAGTCCACAAATCTCTGTCGATAATTCATTGTTTTAATATAGTTTTAGAATGTAACACTCAATTAACAGTCTAACTAATAGGGAAAAAAGGCTTCAGAATGTTTGATTTTGCAATGGTGAATGCTGATAGCTAAGGAGAGAATGAGTTTAAAACTTCAAACAATAATTCTTTAACATTTCAGTTCCTTTGGATTCATCAATAAGGAGACATTGATTTTGTTTTTGAGGTCTTCTCATTAGGAATTCTTTCTTTATGCTAGACATATATAGCCCACACACTTTTTGTATGAGGATGTCACTTGTAAACTCTAAATTTTGACAGCCCAACACCTTTCTTTAACTTTCTAGGCTGAACCACATACATGTATTTATAAAAGTTTGTATCATTACAGTTAATACTTCCAACTTGAGAAATGGTCATTTAAGTTTTGTTCTTAAATCTGGAAAATTTCCATATTAAAAAGGCTTGTTGTCTAAAGGAGTTTTGTTTGATTTGGATATGAAAATCTGGCTATAGATGTTTAAATGTTAAAACATATTGGTTATATGAATGTTATTTAGTGTATGGTGATAAAACTGAATTAAATTTTAATGTGAGAATTCAAAAGGAATGTACAGTTTAATGCTTCTAAATATTAGCTAAACATTTGAGATTGTTGAAGCATATTTAAACATTCCAATAAGATGGCTTTCGAAATTGTAAAAAAAAATCCAATTTTCATATTGAAGATGTAGAAGCACAACAAAGGAAGAGGATGTTAAACACACACACCCATTTGTTTGATTGTGAAACCGGCGCATGCTGGGAAGAAGCCAATTGGTAACTTTATTTGGGCACCCATTCCACAACAGAACAACTTGTGCGTGTTTTTGTATGTGCACAAGATTTTGGTTATAATATGGTTTAGTGTTAGTTTTTCATGTCACTGGCATGACTGTGGTGTCCATGTGCTAATTTGGCTCAACAATTGGAAGCTAGGTGTTACCTTCGACTATGGTGCTAATGAGGTTGGGGCGTATAGGCGAGAACTAATGTGGTGGGTGGTTAACCATGAAATAAATAGCAAGAGGGAGGATGCATTGAGATTGATGAAATAAACACCAAGCACTGCATTTTGGGGTGACATTGTAAAGTTGTTATTTTGGTAATCGATCTTGTATATGGCTTCATAACAGTGGCCTTTTTCCATGTAATGTTACTGTGTATATAAATTTACTAAAGCGATAGTCCCTTTATTCCCACACTATGGTAATATGCACTTTTTTTCTACAGGAAGCAAGTAAATCAAGAAATATTGTGTGTTAAAGTGTTGGCCAAAATGGGGTGGCTTCTGACAAGTTCAATAATGAGATTGACAAGGTTTTTAATGGTTTTGACGAGAACGGTAATGAGATTGACAACTTAGGCTAATCAACTTTATGAGTGGAAGTGTTTCCCCAAAAGGCGAGGACGCTGACAAGTTCAAAAATGGAAATGATAAGTCTTTAATGGTTTTGACAAGAATGGTAATGGGAATGACAAATTAGTCTAACCAACTTTATCACTGAAAGTGTTTCCTCAAAAGGGAAGGACGCTGACAAGTTCAATAATGGGAATGACAAGTCTTTTAATGGTTTTGATGAGAATAGTAATGAGATTGACAAATTAGTCTAACCAACTTTGTTAATGCAAGTGTTTCCCCAAAAAGGGAGGACGCTGATAAGTTCAATAATGGAAATGACAAGTCTTTTAATGGTTTTGACGAGAATGGCAATGTGATTGATAAGTTAGCTTAACCAACTTTGTCACTGGGTGGAAGTGTTGGCCCAAAAAGGGAAGACGCTGACAAGTTCAATAATGGAAATAACAAGTCTTTTAATAGTTTTGACTAGAATGGTAATGAGATTGACAAGTTAGCTTAACCAACTTTGACATTGGGTGGAAGTATTGGCCCAAAAAGGGAGGACGCTGACAAGTTCAATAATGGAAATGACAAAGTTAGTAATGGTTTGACGAGAATGGTAATGAGATTGATAAGTTAGCCTAACCAACTTTGTCATTGGGTGGAAGTGTTGGCCCAAAAAGGAAGGACGCTGACAAGTTCAATAATGGAAATGACAAAGTTAGTAATGGTTTTGACAAGAATGGTAATTGGCTAATTTGTCAATCCCATTACCATTTTCGTCAAAATCATTATTAACTTTGTCATTTTCATTATTGAACTTGTCAGCATCCTCCCTTTTTGGGCCAACACTTCCACCCAATGACAAAGTTGGTCAGGCTAACTTGTCAATCCCATTACCATTCTCGTAAAAACCATTACTAACTTTGTCATTTCCATTATTGAACTTGTCATCGTTCTCCTCTTTTGGGCCAACACTTTCACTCACAAAGTTGGTTAGGGTTAGTTGTCAATCTCATTACCATTCTCGTCAAAACCATTACTAACATTGTCATTCCCATTATTGAACTTGTCAACAGCCTCCCCTTTTGAGGAACACTTCCACACTTAATGTTTGGAGATAATAAGTTGTCATTCTCATTACCCTTGTTGTCAAACCCATTAAAAACTTTGTTAATCACATTACTGAATTTGTCAGCGTCCCCCCTTCTGGGCAAACACTTCCACACTTAATGTTTGGAAATATTAAGTTGTCATTCCCATTACCATTATCGCTAAAACCATTAAAAACCTTGTCATTCCCATTCCTGTGACAGCAACTTATAGACGAAGTATCAAATGGCAAACTGACATTACTCATTCCACGTACATCCAATCCATATAAGCCATGAACCTAAAATAATGTGTTTCTTCATGTATGCTTTAATTACAATAAACTGTCACCATTAACAACAGTTGTAATGGGAATGACAAGTGCAGCAATGGAATTCACAAAACACCAGAACCTTCATGATAGCAACTACAATATACATTAGAAAATGTCAAGTTAACATTACGATTTCACATGCTGAAATTTGAGCACGCTATTCCAGAGGGAGCCGTATTGTACTGATCTCCCTCTCTCTCAGCGTTAAGTTTCAGTTCATCTTCTTCTCCGTGTCTGGGTAAGATGGGAAGACAGATCCAAGACAGCGAAGCACCTGTGCCGCCGATAGAGGGAAGACAGCTTAGAGAAGGAGACTACAGCAGAGAGCGACAGAGATTTGTGGACCAGAGAGAGACAGATCGGGATCCCAAACATCCAATCACTCATCACATCGACGTTGGTGACAAGAAAAGAGAACGACCACTACTCTGATTAAGGAAGAAGATCAAACATTCATCGATTTGGGGACGACTTCCACCCATGCTTGCTGATTTGCAGACGACGATGATGTCCAAGGGTTTGGTTTTTGCCTATGAGGAATCTGTGTGTGTGAGTAAATGAGTGTGGAGGGTATTTTGGTCTTTAGCCTTAAACTTCAGTATCCTTGAAACATCCCATATCATTTTTTTTTTGTCTTTTAGATGTTATAAAAAACTTTTGTGGGTTTTACTATTTCAAATATTTAAATGAGAATTTTTCTTGATTATTTTCTCTATTTTTATTTTATTTTTAATAGTCCGAAAGCTGGATTTTTTTTTTCCTGTACTACTAGCAACCGACTAATTGGATTTATTGAATGCAGGCTTATAATGAAAAGTCTCGCTACCTCTAAATAATTATCACTACTACATACCCATGATTCAAATATAAGTTCATTGATTAAGTTAAAATAATCTACAATTAGTCCATCAAACGTTTGGTAGTGGTGATAGGATTGATTTCAATGATAGCCTCCCACCAAAATAATAAATTAAATAAATTTGGTCTAATGAAGTCTCTATAATCAAATTGGAGCCTCATATTCCTTTGTACCAATATATATCTCGCTTAATAATTCAACTGTATTTTTTTTGATACATAAGTCACCTGTATTTTATCATCGTCATCATTTAAAACTAAAATGGATTTTTCTTCCCCAGACCCATGTGTCAAATTTAACCAGTTTGTTCCCTTTTAATTCTTTCAATTATTTTCTCCTAGAGACGTCCCATTTCTTCTTGTCTTTTATTCATTTTTCGCAGAATCAAATTCAGAATCTTGTCAGATTGTGCTTTTTAACGTTCTAATAATCAGTAACCACTAACGCACTAACCGTCTTGCTATACCTACAGCTCTTCCCCCAACTCCATGATTAGAGATCCTGATAAATCACTGGAGCTTCCTTCTTCATTTCACTTGTTATGGCTTCCTTCTATTTCATCTTCTTCGTATTTACTCTTCTAGCTTCAATTACAGAACACCCAGTTATTGCTTATTCATCATCCGCCATCAATGTAACCAAACAGTTCTACTTCTCCGATTTCAGCATAAGCAAAAACTCCAGAATCCTCCATGATTTGAAGCTCCTAGGAAGTGCCAAGTTCTCAGAAGAAAACGGTGCTCTTCAAATTCCTGATGAATCCTTAGATATCAGACATCAAGCAGGAAGAGGAATTTACTCTTTCCCGATTCGCCTGCTAGATCCAGAAACTCAAACCCCAGCTTCTTTCCATACCACTTTCACTTTTCAGTTCATCAATCACAGCATCTCAGAACAAAATAATGATGATTCTTCTTATGGTGGTAGTGGCTTCACTTTCATCATCGTCCCCGACGAGTTCACTGTGGGAAGGCCAGGGCCATGGCTGGCCATGCTTAACGATGCTTGTGAGGATAATTACAAAGCTGTGGCGATTGAATTTGACACTAGAATGAACCCAGAATTTGGAGATCCAAACGACAACCATATCGGCATCAATTTAGGTACCATATTATCCTCTAAAACCATTAACGTTTCTGATGTTGGAGTTAACCTTAAGGATGGTTTTGTTCACCGTGCTTGGATTACCTATGATGGTCCTGGAAAAAGAATGGACATTAGCTTAGGATCAGCAAACCAAGAAGATTATTACCCTTCTAAACCAATCTTCTCAGAATCTGTGGATCTCTCTCCTTTTTTAAATGAGTATATGTTTGTGGGATTCTCTGCTTCCACTGGAAACCATACCCAAATCCACAATATTCTTTCATGGAATTTCACTTCCACTTCTCAAGCTTCACTTCGATTTCCTTCATCTGATACCTGCGAGGGTAAGATCTCACTTCAGAATGCCGCTGCAACTCCGAGTACTAATAATGGTGGTTCTAAATTTGAGCCTCCTCGCAGCTTTTTAATCTTCGTGTCTGTAGTGGCTTTTGTTCTTGCTCTTGTTCTTGGCTGTTACTTATTCAGTAAACTCAAGAGGAATGCTGAAAAATCAATCTTTCCAAGTCCCCCAAATAAGCCTCGTCGCTTTACCTTCTCTGAGATTTCCTCTGCCACTCGATCCTTCAATGAAATCGACGTTTTGGGCAGTGATTCTAGGGGCGTGTACTACATTGGGAAGCTTCCTAATGGCACAAGAGTCGCTGTGAAAAGATTCTCATCTCAGTTTCTGAGCTCATATGGGTCAGATCATAAGAAAAGATTGTTGAAGGAAATCAAATCAATCAGCCAGTTTCGCCACCCAAATTTAATCCCCATAAGAGGGTGGTGCCAAGACAGACATGAAACAATGGTGGTCTATGACTTCTTCCCAAATGGCAGCCTTGAAAAATGGTTATTCGAGGACAATGTTCTTCCATGGACTCGCCGATTCAAAATCATAAAAGACGTGGCCGATGGATTGTGCTTCCTCCACTCTAAGCAACTAGCCCACAAGAACTTGAAATGTAGCAGTGTGTTTCTTGATGTGAACTACAGAGCAATCTTGGGTGACTTTGGCTTTGTACTATTAGAATCAGAGTCAAGGCAATTCGAGTCCACTGTGTGTCGAGGCGTTGATGTGTTTGAATTTGGTGTGTTGGTGTTGGAAGTGATAGCAGGAAGGCGAAGGGCAGAGGAAGAAGAGAATGTAAAACCAGAAGCAAAGAACTTGCTGGACTATGCTTGGAACTTGCACGAGATTGACGAGAAAGTGAAGGTGGTGGATAGAAGAATGGGATCATTAATAAACTTGGAGCAAGCAAATCGTGCACTTGAAATTGGATTGCTTTGCACATTGAATGAGAACAAAGGAAGGCCAAGTATGGAGCAGGTAGTAGAGTTTTTGAACATGGAGATACCCATTCCGAAGCTCCCAACAACTCGCCCTGTTGCATTGTTCCCTTATAGCAGCACCAATGCAGGTCTCTGCAACACCTACTCTTGCACTACCTTGAAGATAAGCAATGACATTAGGGGCGCATTCACTGGGTAGCCATGGAGCTATCATTCAAATTTCAAAAAAATAAATAAATAAATTGATATTGATTTGAATATTAAACAATGTGGTACTGATTCTTATTGGGGCAGTGTCTTTGGATAAGTTTCAGAATGCTGCAAGTGTATCAACTGGTGTGTGTGTGTGGATGCCATGTTGAAGTTGTATGTACAAGGGAGGGTGTGTGAATATTTTGTGAATATGTGGATTTATTAGAAGGGATATATATATATATATATATATAGTGTGTGTGTGTGTGTGAACATGATTTGGAGCTCGCCAGCCTCCTATTTGGAATCTGCTTTGTGATGTGATTAATGAAGTTTGGCCCTTCCAAAAATGAAGAGTGCTTGAAGTGGAAAACCAGAAGTGGGTATGTGGGGATGAAACTTCATAGTTGTTCAGCCAAAGGATATGAACGATCTGGTCTGTCTTTGTTGTTGTTGTTGTTTGTTCAGATAGGATTCTCATGAGTCGATTGCTATCGATCTACATTAACATGTTTTCACAACTCTCCTTAATCAATTATTCTTCGATTCAGACACATTGTAGAAGAAGGGATAGAAAAATTTTCCTTTCGAATATCTTCAAGGTCAAGCCTTATCCTTGCAACCAGGGATCAAAACTATGAACTCCTGACTTTAAAAAACATGACAGAAACGTGACAAAATGTTTATTTGTAATTAGATTAGGCATAAACAATATTTAAGAATAAATCATACTCACGTAATTAATATAAGACCCAGTTGACTTTTTTTAAGAGATTAAAAGGAAGCTAAATAAGTTACTTAATCATATCATATATTGTATATCGTAAGATTATATATCAGTTTATAAGTTAGACAAATTAGTTTGGAGGAAAATTATGAATGTATATACTTTAAAGTAATTTATTTAGCTTCCTTAATCTCTTTAAAAAATTTAAGTGGATATTATATTTAGGATCGGGGTATTATTTATAATTTATAACTATCTATAAATTTTTAAATATATCCAACCTAGGTGACACTGGCATGTAACCTTGTTAAAGGACATGAAGTGTTGGAATAAGCAAGTCTAAATAGTTTGCATGGTAGCTGACTTAATTTTTTTTCAGAATTCTGAGTATACCAAATTGCTTTCCATCTAACCAACAGCTTCTTGTAGCTGACTTAAATTTAATACCATTTGTGTAAATATAAGCAACTTTTCTAGAAACACAAGCAACCTAGAAAAATAAAAAATAAAAATACAAGCTTTATATTTATTTTATAATATTATATAAAATTTTCAACCCTTAGTTTTATGCAAGAAATCATTTAAAACACACTTCAGTCATTGAAATATTTGATTTCAAGCTAGCAACGATTTGCTTGAAATTCAAAATATTAATTTCGGACAGAATTTTTTTCCCTTGAACAGAAATATAACATTTTTATACATAAAATGAACTTGTCCTATGCACATTTTATATACACATATTATTTATTAATACTTAATTTAGATTTTTCTTACTAATAAAATTTTCAATGTGACTCTTTCCCTCTTGAGGACAGGTATACAATACATGCATAAACATTTCCTTTTAATACATTGTCATTTTTGTGTGTTTGGTATTGCTTATTGGGAGTTAATAAGCACTTATTATGTAAGTCGAGATAAAACTCTTCTTACATATTTACCTCATATACCGTAAATCATAATTTATAAATATTTATTGTCTAAAAATAAACTATCTCAAACTAACACTTTATACAGGTATTAAAAAAAAACGTCCCGGCTTGATTGGCAAGGCATGATTTGCATTGAAAGCGCAGACTAGAGAGTAGAGACTCGAGAGGTTTTACTAGGGCTTTTATAAAACTCTCTGGGCACATGAAAACGGTGTAACCAAGTAATCACTGAAGAAGACGACGAGATTGCAGGAAGAAGCACAGCAATCCAATGAGTCGCATTTGTAAAACCATGGCTACGAACAACGCCCTACGTTCTCTGAAGCAACTTAGCCACTCCGCTCTCTCTACTTCATCTCCTTCGCATCCCATTCCTAAGCAATCCTTGCTTCTTTTCTCCAATAGTCAGTTGTCACGAGCTCCCTCTCCCAGACATCTCACCCATTTTTCCTCTGCCCGCTATTTTCGTTCAGGTCGGGATCCTGCCTCCAGGTAATTCTTGCTTTCAATCGTTAAACCCCCAATATTCATGTCAAGATCTTGAATATTTTGATAAATAGGTTTTTGCTTTCAGAAATTATGAGATTGAACCTCCTGTGAATTGGGGAATTCGGATTGTGCCCGAGAAGATTGCGTTTGTTATTGAGCGATTCGGCAAGTATGTTAAAACTCTGCCTTCAGGAATTCATTTCTTGATTCCGTTTGTTGATCGGATAGCTTATGTGCATTCCCTCAAGGAAGAGGCCATTAATATCCCTGATCAGTCTGCCATCACCAAGGATAATGTCACCATCTTAATTGACGGAGTGCTTTATGTGAAGGTGAGGAGTGATGTGAACTTTATCTGGCTTAGTGATTATTTTTGGCTTTGCTGGTTGATGGGTTGCTTGTCTTTTTCAATTTCCTGGTGCAGATTGTGGATCCTAAGCTGGCTTCTTATGGTGTAGAAAACCCCATTTATGCAGTGATTCAGCTTGCGCAAACAACAATGCGTAGCGAGCTTGGCAAGATTACTCTTGACAAGACATTTGAGGAAAGAGACACGCTGAACGAAAAGATAGTGGTGAGTTTTAATTTTTGATAACGGGACTGTTTTATGTGCTTTTGCTATCGTTTTAAGAGTAGCAACTACACATATTTTTGGCCCTAGCCAAACATATAGTTATCAATTGCAGGTTATACTTGAAAATTGTAATTTAGTTCGAGGCAGTCTTTGACAGTGAAAACATAGGTTAGAACTGATAGAATGTGCCTTAAGGTGGAGCTATAATTTGTTGGAAAGGGTATTGTGCCTAAAGATGGCTGTCCCTGAAAATTTCAGGCAGAATCAAGATCTGGAAAACACACCAAAAGAAAGAAAAACTGAAAACAAAGCGGAAATGGGAATCAATTTTTTTTACGCCCTTCACCAGTGCACATTGTTGTTAGCTTCTAACAGCTAGCTTCAAATTTGTGCATTCCACGGAGAAAAATACGGGCACTAGCACTGCATGATTTTTTCAGACCAAATGTCCCTGACAGCCAGAGTTGAACTGTATTTTTTTTTCCAATAGTCGTTTAGTTTAGTAGAATGATTAGTATAGCGTGTGTGCATTCTTCTAGGAAACAATATGGAATCTGATTTTGCCGTTTGCTTTTCCTCCTGACGTAGAATGCTATTGGTTAGACTTAGAACAACTAATTGTCTCAGATTTACCATTTGGAAAATTGTGGAAAGTTGGACCATAGGTTCTAAACCTGCCTGGTGCATATTTGATATTTACCATTACTAAGATAGAAATAAGGAATATTAGAATTTCAACTTTTGTGTGACAACGTTGCTGCAGGAGGCCATAAATGTGGCTGCAAAAAGTTGGGGTCTGGAGTGTCTTCGATATGAAATAAGTAAGCTTTGGAATCTCTGGAAGATTTCTCATTCTTATTTTCAAGATGGTTTTTGTTGATATTTATTTTTGCCATTGTTCCTCAGGGGATATATCTCCTCCTCGTGGGGTAAGAGCAGCTATGGAGATGCAAGCAGAGGCAGAAAGGAAAAAGAGGGCTCAAATTCTCGAATCCGAAGGTAATCAATTTGATATTTTAATTCTTAGGGGGTTCAAGGATGATATTCTGTTCATTATCTGTTCCTAAAACTAATTTTAGTACCCATTTCATCCATTTTGTGGCTTGGGTATTTGTTGGTTGACCTTAAACGTTGTGCAGGTGAAAGACAGGCCAACATAAATATTGCTGATGGAAGGAAGAGTTCAGTAATCTTGGCATCAGAAGCTGCAAAGATGGATCAAGTTAACAGAGCTCAAGGTTCCATCCACTCCCAAATTTACAGCAATATTATTTATGTAATTCTTGATGACATGCTAAACATGATGTGCTAATCCGTCATTCGACCATATTCTTTAGTGATTTATGCTAAAACATTCATATTCTTTGTTCAGTAGAATAAATATATATATATATATATATATATTTTGCGTGATATTGAACTGTCGATTATAGTAAATTCTTTCTTCAGTTGTTAATCTATGTTCATCATAACCTGTCCCCGATGACTGTTTCACCTTGCCGGCTTTTTACTTGTGTTTTCTTCACCTCACAATTCTTGGAAGGAAAGCAACTAATGAACTTCATAAGTGTTATATCACTATGATGTTACTTTCTTTTGATATGTTGAGACCTGCATAACTAATATTGTTTTTTCTCAGGTGAGGCTGAAGCCATCCTTGCCAGAGCCAGAGCAACAGCTGAGGGACTTGCCCTGGTGTCGCAAGCACTAAAAGAAAATGGTGGACAAGAGGTTAGTTTTCTTAATTTGCTAATGTTGCATATTTTAGAACGTGTAGTAGCAGTGAACTAATCATTAATGAGTTCCATTCATTGCTTATCTTTATATGGTATTGCACATGTTATCCATAACAGTCTAGAAATTTTCTGGATTTTCATTGTGTAGAATCCCATCAATGTCACCCTTTTGAAAAGACAGACTTTAGTATTGTGAGTTCTAGACATGTGATAATTCACAGAGGCTTTTAATGTAGTTAGGGCTATATTACGCTTGAAGTTTAAGAAAATTCGTTTGGGTGATACCCAACTGGTGTATGAAATATTCTATTGATGGCATGTATTACTAACTTAGCTGAAGCTCATGGAATAACATGGATGGCATTAATATTGTTATTTGGTTTTCAGGCAGCAAGTTTGAGAATTGCGGAGCAATATATTCAAGCCTTTAGTAACATAGCCAAGAAGGTAACTGTTCTAACTGATTAATATACAAGTTCCTTCTTTGCACTGGTCATCAGTATCAAAAACCTGTTTCATGTTCTTTACTTTTTTCCTCAGAGCACAACAATGTTGCTTCCTAGCTCTGCATCCAATCCGGCTAATATGATGGCTCAAGCTCTCACTATGTACAAAAGCTTGTTAGGTGATGTTTCCAATGAAAAAATTGTTGGAAGCACATCAATAGGAGAAATTGAGGAGAATGATCACTCTGGCAAGGCTAAGAATAAGAGCTCAAGTAATATCACTCAACAAGGGAGCCCAGCAACTTCTCCCACAACTGATGAGGAAAATACTAAAAACAATCCTGTGTTCACACTTCAGAGCCCGAAGAAGCAAAGTGAATAGTCCAACAATTTACAATACCAAGCCCACCACCCCCAAGAATTAAATCATCCATAGCCTTTTCTTTTTCTTTTGAGCGGTGAATTTTTACCAAGCATTAATTCAGCACCGAGCATTGATGATCTGACTTAGATGCAACTTCATTCTATTTGTAGTTTGACATCAAGTCATTTGAAAACATCGTTTGTTCCTAATGGTCAAAGTGAACAGGAAGGAACAATTTTTTTACCTTCCCCGCCGGCCTACTCAACTTTCGCTGAACTGATTGGCATATACTGATCTCACGAGTATTTTTTCCTCACTGAGTCCAGACAACTAAGAACTCACTGTCACCAGAGACCGGACACCAATAATGGTGCTTATTGCTTACCTTAGTTCTGACAGCTATTCATTAGTGACAAAGGAATAATATTTATTCCATAACCAGCTCAAAAAACTTTGTTGTGAATGAAAACAACCCTGAATCATAAACAAGAGGCAATTTGCCAACTCAACTATAACTTGCTATACCAAGCGGATGGCAGAACGATCTGCAATTCAATTATTACTGGTTTATATTTGAATAATGCACAAAATGCAAATCCATGGACTATTCACCGTTTAAGGGATTGTTTGGGTTAGCGGTGGCAGAAGTGACTTTTTTCCAATTTGACTTTTACAAACTTATTAAGATAGAATAAAAGTCAGATTATAAATGTGATTTATATTTAGATTGGCGGTGGTATAAGTGACTTTTTGTCAAAAGTCAACCTTTTGAGCTTCTTAAAAGTTACTTTTGAAAAAAAAAAAGTCTAGTAACCAAAACGTCAACCCAAACACCTCATTTAAACATCACCGAGGTTTTTTTTGCTTTTTAAAAATAAAGCCACGTTTGGATGGCTCACAAGCTCTAAAACGCCTGACGTAAGCTCTCAATTTTTTTTTGGTACAAACGGAAGCTCCCATTTGCAACAAGTACATTCTATAATACAAGGACGCAATAAACAACTCCAGGTTCAAGCGACTGATATAGTTTGTGCTACCATCCAATTGTACAAGCAGCCTAGCCAATGGTAATCAGGCAATTTTTGAAAGAATAAGAAACATGAAAAAATCCAAAAGTCCCGCAATAATTTGTTAACTGCTCAAAGATGAATGAGTTTGAGGACATTGCCCTAGACGCCAATGTCCTAAGCGGTCTCCTTTCTTGTTAATGATCACTCTACAACTATAGGTTGGAAGGATATAATTATTAGAGACAACAATGTTCAGCAGACATTACAGCACTGAAATTTTTTTCAAGTTATGAACACGGGAAATATAGAAGATACAGCTTTCCCATTATATCATCATTCAAGGTGTAAAAAGATTATTAAGCGTGGCGACCAACTGATGGCAAGTCTGCCAAGTGCCAACACCATCAATAAGGCCCCAAATGTGTGTGCGTGTGCGTGTGCGTGTGAGAGAGAGAGAGAGAGAGAGAGAGAGAGAGAGAGGAACTTGCAGGTACCCAAACAACAAACAGAAAGTGATAAACTTATACAATCACTCTCCGTATGTCCCTGAGCAAAATAAGCACTAGTGAAATGGATGTTTGCCTAAAATTGTTACATTGGATAAGACACAGGGACAACTTATAGAATTATCTCTAAAGAACTAAAGACGTGTTTTTGGGTTCAATACAATGAATAAACAGGCTCAGCTCCTTACACAAGTCCTGAAGATATATTCACAAGGAAATTCAGACATCACAATTGACCTAAAATTTTGATTATATAACTTCAGCCAGTGCAAGGAATGACATCATAATATTTGCACAACTGATTTATTACTATGTTTGCCGAAAACCATGAAAATTATTAATATTCTATTAACAACATGCACTATCATCCAAAAAAAAAAATTGATGTATTTGCATACATCCAATACATATTCGGAGTTCTCAAGAATTCTATCAATGCTCAAATGAAAAGAATTAAAAACATCACACAAAGAGAAATTGGAGAAAAGCCATCCATATTGGCCATATGACAGACTACTATGACAAGCTTAACCCAAAATTAACGAAATTCGTAGCAAAATAATACAAGAATTCCCGATGTAAGTATAACTGATATACACAGTACAAGAATTTCCTGTCGGTGTTCAACAAAAGAATATCAATGCAACGAAGATTAATATATAGAAATTCCTCTTTTGCATACAAAGAAACGCGCGCACAATCTCACATCAACCAAACAAAGATTCCCGAAAGGTATGCTCAGAGACCAAGAAGACCGCACATGTACATAGCGAACCAAATCCTCACAAATTAGCGTCAGTGGGAAATCAAAAGAGACCAAACAATACCGAGAACCCAAGCACAATGAGCCAGACAATATGCACCAAAAGAAGCGCCTGACCCGGGAGAGAGACCGAACTCCCGCTGCCGACTTCACAAAATCCCGATCTGGCAACTTTAGCGCCGGCGCAGGCAGCTTCGGCGCAGCCACACCAGTAGGTGACACCGTCGACGCCGCAAACGGGGTCGGTCCGAAAGCACTTTACAGGACATGAGGCGGGTACTGTTCCGGAGCACAAATTCTGGGCTTCGTTGGAGGATTCAGAGGGTAAGTGAATTAGAGATGACGAATCGCCTTGTGCTCGAACCATGGGAAAGAGGCAGGTGGTGAAGATGGTAATTGCAACGGCTAAAAAGCACGTAAAGAATGGGGTTCGGGAGAATCTAGCCATGATTGAATGCGGAAAAGGCGAGCGGCGGAAGGCTCGCCTGCCGAATTCGAGACCAACCTAAAATCTGAAATTTGAAGAAAAATGGGAAACAATTTGGAAGAGGTAATACCGGAGGGTTGAAATTGAATCGAACCCTAAATGACGGAAATTGGGGATTTTGAAGATCTTGGCAAGTAATTGGGGAAAAGGTGGGTAGAGGGAGAGAGAATATTTGTAGCACGAAGGAACGGGTCTTGTTTCCGCGTCGATATGTGGAGAAGGTTCTGCTTTACTTTACCGTTGCCTTCTGCCGTTACTCTTTAGCCGATCGAAGTGTTTGCTTATTTAAAACGGAAACTCAAAAATGCCGCACCTAATTATGTTTTAGGAAAAGTAAACCTTTTGTCCCTACATTTTTATTTAATTTTAAAATTGGTCTTTATACTTTGAGTCTTCCTCAATCACTCCCTATATGTTGCTCAATTTAATTTGTTAATCCCTTACTTTGGAAATCAATAACACCAAATCTTATCTCACTAGTAGATGAATCTTCAAATAATGTTAAAAAATGTAGATATATGGTCAATGGAGGTTAACGTGGCATAAATTGGTAACATTTATGATTAATTAACCTATCTAAATTAATGGTGAGTTGACTCTTCTTACATGTGTTGTGAAGCAATGGGTTTGTAGGGAAAGATTATAATGCTTCTTTCAAATTTTGTTACAGCTATACTCTTTCGTCTTTAAAATCGTATTTTAATCTAGCTTCTAAATGACTTGTGTTTTTAATTTTAAAAGATGATTTGTGACATTCTATCTTGCAATGATGGAGAAAAAATGCAATGGATATGAACAAATTGTACACCAATTGATACTTGTAGTAAGTTATATATCTATATCCATCTATATATATATATATATATATTACTTTGTTTTCTTGTCACCATGGTCATTTGGAGATTTCACTAATAATAGTAATACAAGATACCTAGAAATGGAAAGGGAAAAACAAAAAATCACAACATCTACTTGCATTGAAATGAAATCTCTATTGTTCAACAGATTATTAAGTAGAGCACCAAATTAAATTGATGATAACAAGTACAAATTCTCTATTTCTCCAAACAGTCTTTACCTCACAAAGAAAAGAAGCTTGTGCTCGGTCCTCTCCATATAGGGAAGGGGGAGGAGGGGATAGAATCAATTAAAGAACAATGTCATGGATTGACACTCCTACAAACCCCGTAAAAAAAAAAAAAACCCATTTATCAAACTAAATGAGCAGAAAGCAAGTTAAAGGGAAGTGGAGGGAGTGGTGGAATTCAAAATGGCCGTTGAAATAGTTGCACCAAAATTGATTGCTCTTATTATCAATGGCATGGGAAAAATATTAAGTCATTTGAGAGACCGTAGTGTCAATGCTTTGTGTTATTCCAATATGGCTACCACAGGCAATCAAAGAATCAAATGTCACAGTCATTCCCCCACTAGCACAGGTCGAAACCAGATAAAAAACTTTGTCATTCCTCCACTAGCACAGGTCGAAACCAGATAAAAAACTTTGTCACCGCCATTAAAAAAAGTATCTATTTAGGAGAATGCTATTGTTTTTTGGATAAAATATACAAACAATGTGATTTTTTAACTACTAGTTATGTGCTCGTTTGGATTAGCGATTGGAATGCTTAAAAGTAACTTTTCAATTATAATTTATGGTATACAAGATACGTATGTGAGAGGAATTGTGTCTCGATTTATATAAAAAACAGCTTATAAACAATCTAATCGCTAAAACAAACATGCTGATATTTTTTAGTCATTCACCCGACCAGTATGCCATTATTTTCAACATCCTATTAACATTCACGACATGCTATTAATCTTATGTGTTGCCAAGTTACTTGCCAGCTCATTTTTTTTTTTTGATAGTACATGAAAAAACTACAAAACACCTCAGAAGCTATCCTCCTGAGTCAACATAAGATCTTGAGTTATAATGATCAGTAAGTAATAAACTCGTAACTACAAACGGAGGCGATTCAGTGATATGGAGATCTATCGGTATATTCCAAGCTTCTTTTGCCATAGCGTCTGCACTGTATTTTGCCAGCTCATTTTTCATGAGATAATATATGCACATTTTTACCATGCTAAGGAGCAATTCTATGTTTACTTAGACAAAGGGAGTTTTGGACCAAAGCATCCAAAAATAAGGAGCAATTGGAGTCTTTTTTATAATTTGAGTACCGGTTTCATAATAAAATGAAACTATGAGGACTGAATATTTAACTTTTTCCATAACGTTTTATTCATCCTATCAAACTGTTCTATAATAAACTGAATATTTAAAAGGCCTTAGGTGCACCAAACTTTTGCGTCAATTCACAAGGTGAAATTATTTTTATTTTAATAATTTAAACTGTTTAGATGTAATAATGCAATGTCAAAAAGCAATAATAGACCAATGAGGTTTGGCACAGTTGGTTAAGGTCTTGCCACCCCGATCACAAGGGAGTGTGTTCGAACCCTCTGACCGATGGGGAGACCTCATTGGTAGGCGATCTCGTAAGTCCCTTGTAAGCGCTCGAAGAGCCCTGGGGCCGTGCCCTGGCCTTGGTAGGGGACTGGTGCCGAACCTACCTAAACTTTTTTCTATCAAAAAAAAAAAAAAAGCAATAATAGGCCGATAAAAAAAAAAAGCAATAATAGACTCTTCTACAGTATATTGCCCAATATAAATAATAACATGATAAAAGTCTTTTGTTACAAATATATTTATGGGAAAATTTCATTAAAAAAAAAAAAATAGGCCGATAAAAAAAAAAAGCAATAATAGGCCGATAAAAAAAAAAAAGCAATAATAGACTCTTCTACGGTATATTGCCCAATATAAATAATAACATGATAAAAGTCTTTTGTTACAAATATATTTATGGGAAAATTTCATAAAAAATACAGTCAAAATTAGGAAAGAACAAAAATATGTGGTGAATTTGAGAAACTCTAAATCAGTCCTACCGTAGAAATCTGGATTTTGAAATCTTGACACAATAAAGAAAATGCCCTCAGTTTGTGACAAGAAAAAGAAAACAGAGGGCGGACGAGTGGGTGTACAGAGAGTGAAGGTAGCACCAAAAAGTGACGATAGCAGAGGAAAAGTGATAGAAATGAGACCTAAGCCACGGGTAAGTAAATTTGAGAGAAAAATTATTTTTGTGTTGTGCTTCTTCAATGTTAATAGAAAAGTGGTTGTGGTTTGTGATTTGAGTTTATCATATTGAAGCTTTCGTTTTATGGTTAAGGGAACTCTTAAATGAAGATGGAGAAAATGTAGTGAATTTAAGGTTGTGTGATCAATTTCATTGTGTTTGGTTACATTATTGTTGAAGATTGTGCCTTTTTTGTTGTTCGCGACTGATTACGGGATGAATAGTGAAGGGGTGTTGTGTCAGTAGAAAGTTCAAAATAGTAAGGTTAGGGGAGGGTGTTGTTATTAGTGAAGATGGAGATGTGAAAAGCTATTGTCTTGGTGTTAATGGTAGACGCAGAGTGATGATATGGGAGGAGTGTTGTTATTAGGCAAGATGGAGATGTTAAAGTAAATTGAGTTGTTATTAATAGTAGATGCATGGTGATGATATGGGGTGTTGTTAATTGAGTTTCAGTAGCCGTGAATCATAATTCCAAAATAAGAAGATATACCACTGTGTAAGATGCCATGAAGCCGGTCACACTAGAAGGACATACAAAAATCCAAATCCATACTGATATTGGATGTAGTTATCTTTTGAAGGAAAACTTTTGCAAATACAAGGACCTGCAATATTTTAAACTTACACTTTTGAAACTAATGTTTATGTTGTTGTAAAGTTACTGTTGACCCTCTCATAATTTTTTCGGAGATAGGTTGCTGAGTTATGCCTAATCCATGTTATAATGAATGTATGCACAATGTATGATGTAGTGCAATGTTAGTGATAAGGAAACATTATATACTATTGCAGGGTTAATGTTCCCTTATCATTAAATATGTGAATGTGTAAAAAAGTCAATGTCACACGTTTTTTGGTTTCAGATTATTGGTGAAAGTAAGTATGCAGACTATCATCAAACAACATTTGATAAATATAGCAAGTTGTTAAAGCAGAAAGGCAAGTCATTACTGTTGAATAATGTGTTATTAATATAGAGACAAGTGTTGTTATTGGCTCTGCAACTTCTTATTTTAACACTTTTCGCTGGGCCTGTCTTTGATTGTCTGTCTAATAGGAAGATGTGACAGCTAGGCTGTTATGTCGTTAATGTTGAATACTGTGTTATTAATATAGAGACAGGTGTTGTTATTGGGCATCCAACTTGTAACTTCGCAATATTTGCATACTAGATGTGAAACAAGGAGATAATGTCGTTAATGAAGAATCTGGTGTTGTTAGTAAAGAGAGAGGTATTGTTTTTGAGCATCCAACTTGTGACGTTCCCAATTTGTCCCGACGAAGATATTAATCAAGGAAGTGAAGTCATTAATGAATAAACTCGTGTTGTTAATAGAGAGAGAGGTCATGTTTTTGGGCATCCAACTTGTGATTTTCCTAATTTGCTCCTAGGAAGATGTTAATCAAGGAAGTGATGTCGTTAATAAAGAATCTGGTGTTGTTAATAAAGAGAGACGTGTTGTTGTTGGGCATTCAACTTATGATGTTCCCAATTTATCCCTACGAAGATGTTAATCAAAGAAGTGAAGTCGTAAATGAAGAAACTCGTGTTGTTAATAAAGGGAGAGGTCTTGTTTTTTGGTATCCAACTTGTGACTTTCTCAATTGTT
This sequence comes from Inga oerstediana, assembly GCA_963210345.1. Lineage (NCBI taxonomy): Eukaryota > Viridiplantae > Streptophyta > Magnoliopsida > Fabales > Fabaceae > Inga > Inga oerstediana. The sequence continues at coordinate 13,803,183 of OY723402.1, forward strand.
CCTAGGAAGATGTTAATCAAGGAAGTAATGTCATTAATGATGAATCGAGTGTTGTTTATAAAGAGATATGTGTTGTTTTTAGGCATCTAACTTGAGATGTTCCCAATTTGTTTCGATGAAGATGTTAATCAAAGAAGTGAAGTCGTTAATGAAGAAACTCGTGTTGTTAGTAAAGAGAGAGATGTTGTATTTTGGCATACAACTTATGGCATTCCCAATTGGTTCCTATAAAGATATTAATCAAGGAAGTAAATTCGTTAATGAAGAATCTAGTGTTCCTTTGCAATCAATGTTAACAACACCACTATATCATCACCCTGCATATACTATTAACAACAACTCAATTTACTTTAACATCTCCATCTTGACTAATAACAACACTCCTCCTATATCATCACCATGCGTCTACCATTAACACCAAGACAGTGATTACCGATTTCCGGGTAAAGGATTTTTGCTTAGCTGCTTAGCAAATCCCCTTGCTTCATAGTGAAAGGCGTAGGAGCAAGATGCAGGAAAGCCAAGTGCTAGCTAGGTCTGGTCTCTTGCCATTGGCTTAGCCTTAGCCGTAAGGGCTTTCATTAGCCTTAGACTGCGTCTTCAGGTACGTAATAGCTTTTCACATCTCTATCTTCACTAAAAACAACACCCTCCTCCAACCTTACTATCCCAAACTTTCTACTGACACAACACCCCTTCACTGTTCATCCTGTAATTAGTCACGAATAACAAAAAAGGCACAATCTTCAACAATAATGCAACCAAACACAATGAAATCGATTACACAACCTTAAAGATACTACCTTTTCTCCATCTTCACCTAAGAGTCTCCTTACCCATAAAACGAAAGCTCCTATATGATAAACCCAAATCACAAACCACAACCAATTTTTCATTAACATTGAAGAAGCACAACACAAAAATAATTTCTCTCTCAAATTTACTTACCCGTGACTTAGGTCTCATTTCTGTCACTTTTCCTCTACTATCGTCACTTTTTGGCACCACCTTCACTCTCTATACACCAACTCTTGCGCCCTTTGTTTTCTTTGTCCTGTCACAAACTGAGGGCATTTTCTGCATTGTGTCAAGATTTCAAAATCTAAATTCCTACAACTGAACTGATTTGGGATTTCTCAAATTCACTACACCTTTTTGTCCTTTTCTAATTTTGACTATATTTTTCTGAAATTTTCCCTATATTTATCAGACCAAAAAGTTTTATTTAAAAATTTTAAAACATAAATTCAAATACTAAAATTGTATGAAAAAAAAAATAGATAACAATATTTGGAATAGTAAAATCCAATCTTTACTGGAGCCGGGAAATCAAGTCAAGCCCGTCAGGCCAGCCCGTTTAAGTCCGAATCTATCAAGGGTCGGGCTTATGATTTAAAGCCTTCAGAATGAGTTCGCCCTAAAAGGGCCAGCCTTGTAAGGCCACGGGCTTAAAAGGGCTGCAGGGCCTGCCCTTTTAAACTCGTTTAATTTTTTAAAAAATAAATTAATATAAGTAATATCATTATATCAAATTGTCAATATGAGAGACACCTAAATATCTAATAGAGTATTAGTAACAGGTTAACACTTATTAAATGGCTTGATTTATTTGGTTTTCTACAATGATTTAATCATTTAAACTTTAAAAAAAGGATAATTTGAACATTAGATAATTATTTTAACTAGAATTTATGAGTTTTAAAAATAATGTATTTTAATTTAAAGCAAAATAATAACTAAACTGTAAAATTTGAAAGTAAATTTTATTTGAATTAAAATAAGTTTAGACTCGATCTCGTGAAGAGTCGGCCCTGTAGAACCGCAAGTTTCATAAATTAGGGTTTTAAGGAATCGGGCCTATCCGTTTAGACCCGAAACCGTGAAGGACCAACCCTTATTCCCGACTATAATCTTTAATGAATTAAGTTCATTTTTATAGGATGAAATTTTCAATGTTTTGTTTTCCTGATAAAATGCTGAATTTCGCATTAGAAATACAGAAGTATGAGATACAAACATATTGAGCATGGTCCATAGATCTTGTAGCTAGTAGATAGAGTATTTAAGTTTCCAAAAGCCCATACTACTATGAACAAGTATTTTGACGTGTGATAATATAACTGGCTTACAAAATAGAGAGTAAAGATAGTGGGACAGCGAAATCCCTAACTGTAGGGGTGGCCTATGGACATATCTACCATTCATGAAGCTTTCTGCTGTCAAAATTAGAGCCGGGAAAACGGGCCGAGTCCGTCGGGCCGGCCCTTTTAGGCCCTGGCCCTTCAAGGGCCGGGCTTGTAAATTATAGCCTCAAAAGAAAGTCGGGCCTAAAAGGGCCGACCCTGTAGGGCCTCGGGCTTAAAAGGGCCGGCCCTTTAGACCCGTTTATTTTTTATTTTTTTTACTTGGAAAGAAACCAGGTTACATTTTTGAATTACCTTATTGAATCTATATGTCACTCTGTCCTCATATTGTATAGAGTATGATTTTTGAGTATATTATTTTGTCTAATTGAATCATATTATGATTTTTGAGTATATTGTTCTGCCTATTTAGACTAAAATCATATTATATACTATTCTGCCTGATAGAGTATGATTTTTGATGGAAATTGTAATTATTTTACTACTTGAACCTACTGCTCAAAGTGAAACACAATCAAATGTCCTTGAAATTGATGATAGTGGCGAAGAAGGTGAAAATGATAGTCGTCATACTCATGTTGTTTAGATTTTAGAGTATTTAGCTTCTTGCCTTCTTATACTTTGGCCTTTGTGTGAGTTATTTATGGACATGATTTTACCTTTAATTATACATTAGTAACTGTGTTTGTTTATTGCAAGAGACGTGTTATTTAAACCTTAATATTGACAACATTTATGTATTAAATTAGAACTTTAATCGTTGTTATTTACTAATTATATCTCTCTAGGGAAAATATGCAGGAAAAATAGTTAAATATTGTGAAAATGATTTCCCGGCCCTGCGGGCCAGCCCTGGCCCTGATGCTCTCGGGCCGGGCCTTGAAAAACTGCAATTTTCCGTCAAGGGCCAGCCCTGCCCGGCCCTGATTCCCAGCTCTAGTCAAAATAAACTTCATGGATTCGGCGTTTTGCATTATGATAAGGTTTGATGGGAAAGATCTTCTGAGGTGGCTACCATCCTTTTCTTTAAAAAAAAAAAAAGATGGTTTTTTTTTTATTGGGACCGTCAGATCAAGATCTCAACGGTTTAGATTTAATATATTATTAAAATATTATTTTTATATATTAAATCTGGACCGTTGAAAATAATATTTTAATAATATATTAAATCTGGATCATTGAGATCTTGATCCGACGGTCCTGATAAAGAAAATGACCATCCTTTTCTTTTAAAGAAAAGGACGGCAGCCAGGTCAACAGCTGATGGCTAGGGTTGACAATCTCAAAAATATAGAATAGGTATGAGAGAAGGGACCATTACTTTAATCTTATGCTTGTTATAGAATTTGAGGTAAATTGTTTTTATCAAGGTAATCAAGTTCGGACCAATGACTAATCGGTTGGGGTATTGGGTTAAGGGTTAGTAGGTCAGATCGGAGTTAAATCGGAGCTAAACCGAGACTAAACCGGTGAGAAATGGAAGATTTCAAAATTATTAATATGAAATTCTAAAAAAAAAATTACAAAAAAAATTGATTTTTTAAAATAAATAAATAAATAAACTCAGACTAGACCGGGTCACCGGATCAGACCCGTCTACTAACCGGTTCTACGGTTTCTAGACCGGACTGGCCTGTCCAGTCCGGGTCTGAGTACGTTGGTTCTTATCATAGTTTACTAAATGACTGTAAGGGAGTTTTTTTTTTTGGCCTCATAGATGTATATTTTCTAGTTCTCATAGCATAAGTATTATTAAATGATAATAAAAAATATATATAATAAACACTATATAATCGGTTGTTGCATCTTTTCTTTCATCTTCACCATGTGATATGCCTAGCCTAAACTTATAAATGGTTTTTCTGTATATCTTGTCTTTCATCTTACTTGTGTGATATATCTAACCTAAATTTATACAAGTTCCAATATTTTAAGTAGGCATTAAAATGCAGATTCATTTCTTTTATTCTCTCACATTATCTTTTCCCATATATTATCTTTCATCATCTTCTCATTATTACTCCTCTTACTCATTCAATCATTCATAAAAAAAAAATCATAAATAAGAATCTGGGACTCAATTCACCTAAACTTTAATGTACAAAAAAAAAAAGCATTCATAAATAAGGGTATTTTTAAAAAAATTATATCTCATACATATTTATTACTTTTAACTAATTTTTATTATTTTTTACAACCTGCAATTTGATTAAAAAGATCTTATATATACTTAAAAGGATTTCATATAGAAGAAAGAACGGAGTAATCGTTTTCTTTCATCTTCACTATGTGATATACCTAACCCAAAGTCCCAAACTGGTATTAGGTTGGTTTCTCTGTCCCCTTTTTCTTAGCTTTGTCAACGTCGTGTGTGTTTGAGAGCCTTCTAAACCATGGTTTCAAACCATGGTTTGCGTAATTTGAGATAAAACTCCTCTCACAAACTTACCTCGTAAGTCGTAAAAACTATTAAAAAAAAATAATCCAAACACACACGTTGTCAAAGAAGCTTATCTGTCCTAGGAAATCTATTTTGTCCCTAATAAAAACGCTTCAACCGAAAAAAAAAATATAAGTTCATCTCCTTTTTTGTTTTTTTGTGGGGTGTACAATTTCATCAACAGGGCATCAATTATTCTTTTTTCTTTTAATATAAACTGGAATTCATTAATCCACAATAGATTAATATAAAGTCACCTCCAAAAGAGGTATAAACAAGACACTCTCATCAATGAAAATATTAACTTTTGTCAAAATTAGCACCAGAAATAAAAGTAGTAAACTGAAGAAACAATAAACAAATAAATATTTTTTCAATGTATATTTAAATTAAGAAATATTTTTTGAAGAAGAGACTACTAAAAAATAATGTAAATTGCCCATAGCATGTAAGTTATCACATTTGAGATGAGCCACACCAAGCCCCACGCCGAGGCTCCGGCTCAGGTTCTTCACATTCATTTTGATTCATTTCTACATTTCATTACACAGATTGTGCTTTTGATTGTTCATTGTTATGGGTGCGCTGTGTCGAGGTGGAGAGTAAGAAGAAAGAGGAACATCTGATCTGATAGATCTTTCTGAGGCACAAAAGAGAAGGACTCTGAGCCGTACCTGCTGTCTCTGAGTCTGAAGAAACCAACAAATGAGGAAACCCAGAAAAATCAGATGATAAGCCAAATGTTTGATGACAACACATATTTATGGTATCAATTTATGACAAGCGTTGTACTGCTATAAATTGACGTAAGCCAGAGAATTTATATCTTTTTTTGATATACAAAAGAAACAAGATTCCTCGAGCGATACTGAAGGTTTGTCGGCTAATCCACTTGGTTACAAACGACAAATGAGGCCTAATCCTCTTGTTTACGATTGACAAATGAGTTGGGTATACACACACAGCGCCCACGGCAAAGTCATTGAACAATGGGAACGAGGAAAAGTGAAGGAGAAGAAACAAGAAGACAAAAACAAACAACAAGAACTATGTTCATTTGCCATAGGAACCAACGTTTGATCTCCCTTTTGAATCTCCATCTTCCGCAGAGAAAGCCTCTTATGCGATCTTACATGGGTTTAGTCACGGCTCAGAAGAGCCTTTGTCCGCCGTTGATGAAGCAAAATGTTTGCTTGGTTCCTTTTCAGCCTCATCATTGTCATCTTTCACGGCCAACATCACCAAAACCAGCAATAAAGGATAGCTTATTGTGGTGAGCACCCAATTCACTATCAATTGCGTCATGTACGACACATTCCTCGTATCAACTTGCCATGCTACTGCTGCTCCTGCACTTTGAATGCCTTTATAGAATCCAGCATACCTGCACAGAATATATATAAGCATAGTGAGAGGTCCTATGGATTTTATAATTAACTTAGGAAGACGCAGATAGATAAATAAGAATTGATTTGATTGGATGGATAAGTTACCTGCTGAGGATCTCAGAGTCATTGGCAAGGGCACCAATGATCCAATAGACCATGCTCTGGAACATGGCATCTAGCAATCCAAAGCTAAAATACAAGACAAAGGGTCCTGCAAAAGCAGAACCTGAGTCCTTAAAATCCAATTTGTCAGGTAAATTATTCTTGGAGTACCTGAGTTGATTAGCCAGACCACCACCCCATATAGCAGAAGAGAGAACAGCAACAACTCCAATCCCTACAAATCCCCTCATTCTTCTGCTCTTAAAACTAAAATCCATTAGATACCCAATTCCCACTGACCCCAACATCTGGGCGGCCCAATAGACCACACTGTTCAAACCTCTGGTTCTCAAATTGAACAGAGCACTATTCACGTTATTGAATTGGTAGGTGTAAAAGAAATTACTGCTCCAAGCAGCAGGCACTATGAGAAGCATCTTCCAATTCATGAAGAGCCTCAGAATTTCTAGAGCCTCAGTGGACACGCTAGAGTATAAGATTTGCGTACACTTGGTCCCATCATTACGAACAACCTTACTTGGAGGCAAGATTGCTAGTGACAAAACTGTGCCTGCTGACATAAAGATCATGAATCCTATATAGGTTGCATCGTTAACTGAAGCAGCCTCAGTGCGATGGTAATTCAAAAAGAAAGGGATAAGCCCACCAATCACACCTCCCATGTTGAAGATGCTCCAGAAGAGGGAGATATAAGTCCCTTTGCGATTGACCGGAGGGTATGAGGTCATAATAGCACCCTGCGCCGCCCACAGGAGGCCGGCGCCTATGCCGAGTATGGCGCCCGCCGCGATGGCGAAGGCTTGGTGGTGGTAGTGGTTGTAGTAGAGGAAGGAACCGGCGTAGAGGACATAGGTAGAGCAACCTGCGAAGAGGGTCAGATGGGGTCCTAGGATGTTGTAGATGCCGCCACCGAGGACGCCAAAAACGGCGAAGGTGGTGTAAAGAGCAGTGTTAGCGTTGTTGGCGGCGGTGGGGTCCACCTGGCCGCCGCCGCCCATGCCGGAGAGTGCATTGAACATACCAGGGCAGCAAAAGCAGACTACCCCAATAAGAACAACTTGAACCAGCGGTGAATTGTACCTAAAAAGTGAAGAACTTTTTGTGTTCCCAGGCATCGTCTGGGCTCCAGATTCTTCGTCTCCGGCGACCCCCATCGTGCGCTAGACTAAAAACGATTGGTTTGTGTGTATGAAATCTGAGCTTCTCTGAGTGAGTGAGGCTTCTCAGTGGGAAAACGATGGAGATCAGGAAACTTATGGATAATTATTGAATGGGAATGAAAGGATTTAAGGACTGAGTTTGGAGGGGAGGCATAATGAGACAAAGAAGATGACGAACTGATAAAATGATAAATTTAGGAGAGATCTGTTTTGCAGGCACTTTCTTCTGTTATTCAAATTCAGAATAATCAACTGGTGATTCCCGGACGCTTACGCAAGCCTTCCTGCAACTTGAAAGGGCTAAAAGGACTAAAATGGATTATGGCTTTGAAGGATGAAATTTGATTCAACGGACCGGAAAATTATATGTTTCCGTATTTGCACGTTGGATTCATCCGCAAAAGGTCAACGATGAAGTCATAATTAATGTGATATGATAATGGCATATTTTATGAGTAATTAGATAAGGATAAAAAAAGATTTGCGGGACCAACAAATTGCAGAAGTAGCGTAGAGTAAGGAAAATAGTCAGCTCTGAGTTTTTTGGTTGCTCTCTCTTGAATATAGCGCCATCTTCACTTCACCTGGCATGGATGCTTAAGACCACCGGATCGGCCCTCTGATATCCTAGTCAGTGGTAGCATCAAGAAACCACGAAATAATTCGACTCGCATTACCATGGATACTACTACGCCTGAGGAACTTTCTCCAGTAACTGAGATCCCCAAGGCGCATGTTAAGGCTTAAAGCCAGATACCCCAACAAAATGCTATTTCTTACAAAGCTTCCTTAGTGGGCTTTAATGGTATAGCCAATGGTAGTGACAGTATGGAAGAGGAGGACCTTATATTTAACAGGGAATGGGAATTACCTGAGCTATTTGAGGAGGTGCGTGAGCTGATGCAGATCCACCCAGTGGTCCCAGTTACAGCTGAGGAGTATAATGATTGGTGCCGCCCATAGAATGCGGCTTTGATTCTAACTGTTTTGGGCAAGAAATATAACGTTTATGCACTAAAGAACCATCTTAGCCGTATCTGGCATACTTCTGAGTTTGACATTGTAGATATGCCAAATAACTACTTCCTTGTTTGTTTTTTACAGAAAGAGGGGTGGGGGCAATTATACCAACAGGTCTTATATGAGGGTCTATGGGTGGTGCAACAGCACACCATCTTGGTGCAAAAATGGTCCCCTCATTTTGACCCGTACAATAATCTACTCGGCAGAGTCATTACCTGAATTAGGATACCCAATGTTCTAATGCAGTGTTATAACAAGGATTTCATTACAAGATTGGGAAATTGAATTGAAAAAATAATGAAAGTGGATCTACTCACCCCTTCTGCCACTATCTCAAAGTCAGCAAAAATTAAGAGAGGCAAGTATGCGCCGATCTGTGTGGAGCTTGACCTTCAAAAAAAACTTGTTTCAAGAGTGATTGCAGCACATTCGGTCTACCAGGTTGAGTATAAAGGGCTCGGGATCATTTGTTTTTCTTGCGGCCGCTACGGTCATCGTAAAGAAATGTGTCCCTGGGTATATCGTGAATTTGCGCAACCGAGCCAGTCACACACGTTGCAACCAGCCTGCTCATCCACGCCACCATCGCAAATACCCAGAACTTCATCACACCAAACCGAGACACCACTGCACAAGCCCAGCATCGAAACACCATTTGGGGAGTGGATGCTTGTGGGCAAGCCGCGCCGCTATCGACCCTCGAGTAGGAAGTCTCAGGCGGGGAGTGCGCCGGACAAGAGAAGCCATGCCTCTAACAGCGGTGCCATGCGTTCGGTGAGAGCTCAGGCGAGTGACAGTGGCAACATGCGCTTCGACGTCCTAGCCGACCTACGGGTAGAAGATGAGAGAGTGATGGGACGACATGGGATAGAGGTGCAGGGAGCTGCTGAAGGTCATGATGACGCGGACCATACTTTGGGTTCAGCTCATGGACAAAGTTCAAGAAATGGGGGCCGAATGTCAACTGTGCAGCAGAGGGAAGAAAGCTTGACCAAGGATTTTGGAAAGGAAAAAAAAGAAGAAGAATGGGCCTGCTATGCGTGATGGGCCGGGACAAGGGGGAAGGTCCACAGTCACAAAGAAAAAACACAATGGGCTAGGAAAGGGAGAAAAAACATGATGGGTCTTCTAAAACTCATGTAGGCCGAAGAGAGCATTTAGTGTGGGTGGCACCCTAACCCAAGTTGATAACTCCTCCATTTTAACACCACAGCAGCACATTGGGCCAAACACACAACCTCTCCTTTTATTAGAAGGCCCTAGTCACAAGGACATGGCCACAAATGATGCCTTCACTAAGGAAAAATGTGAACAAAGTCTATGTGTTGATCCAAGTAATGGTCTCATGGCTTCTTTATCCACTTTACTTGATGATGATATTGGTGATGATTTCATGGAGGCTACACTTGAGGGCGGAAATCAATATGTTGTGGCAACGCACTATAGACGAGCTGGCATGGTTCTTGGTGACCAGTAAGTACCAATTTCGTTTCCTAATATTTTATTATTAATATTATGATAATTGCTTCCTGGAATTGTAGGGGTGCGGGGTGTAGAAATTTTCCTCACATCGTTCAAGATTTAGTACATAATAATAATATTGATATTTTGTCCTTGATGGAAACTCGTATTAGTGGTCATAGGACAGAAAAGGTTACCATAAATTAGGATTTAGTCATTGGATTAGATTGGAGGCCACTGGTTTTGTGGGAGGTATTTGGATTTTGTGGGATAATAGTAAGACTCAAGTTGATTATCTGTTCTCTATTACCCAATTGGTTCACTGTAAGGTGTTGGATAAACAGACAAATGATTCTTTTTTTGTAACTTTTGTGTATGGAGAACCAGCGATTAGCAGAAGAGAGAATTTATGGTGTACCTTGCAAGCAATTGCCCAGGATGTTGAGGATGCTTGGATGGTTATTGGGGACTTTAATACCTTTTTGACTCCAGCAGATAAGGTAAGAGGTACTATACCTTCTCTTCGGGCTATGACTCAATTTTCAAATTGTATTAATGCCTCAAACCTGCTAGAGATACCTGTCACTAGAGAGCGATTTACATGGGAAAGACAAGGGGTTAAAGAAAGACTGGATTAGGTGTTTGGCAACCTTGAGTGGGAGCTCCAACATCCACAAGGTAAGGTCTTTCACCAACTCCGCTACAAGTCTGACCATCGGCTTGTGCTTGTCTCAAATGGTGCCAACTCCCCGAGTCAAAACACCAAACGTCGTTTTTCTTATCACCCTGTCTGGGCATCAGAAAAGAGTTTCTCTGCTGTGGTCTGCCAATCCTGGGACAATAGGAATTGGAATCAAGGTAGATTGATTTTGAAGAAGAGGCCTCCAAATGGAATTCCAATGTTCTTGGTAGCATTCCTAGGAAAAAAAGACATCTTCTTCATCGATTAGAGGGAATTGATAGAGCTAGACATAATAATGTCTCTACTGGCCTCTTCAAGTTAGAAAAACAGCTTTGGCAAGACTATAGCAAATTGTGTGCCCAAGATGAACTTATTTGGTATCAAAAATCTCGATGTAAATGGCTTGCTTGGGGGACAAGAATACTAGATTTTTTCACGCTTCTGCACTACTTAAACGAAAAAAGCAACGCATTGAAGCCCTTTAAGATGATGATGGAAGATGGGTTACGGACTCAGCTACACTGAGAGACATGGCTGCCAAGTTTTTTAAAGACCTTTATACTAGGGACCGCCTGGTTCCGGACTCCACACACTGGTATGCTAATTTTCTGCCCTTACATCCCACTGATGATGCCCTCATCCATAGGGAAGTGGAGGATACGGAAAAAAAGAATGCTGCTTTTCTGATTGGCGCCTTAAAAGCTCCTGGCCCGGATGGTCTCCAGGCACATTTCTTTCATACCTAGTGGACTTACATTGGAGATAATGTATGTCAGCTTATTCGTGGGATTTGGCACCAACCAGAAAGAGTTAAGGATATCAACCACACTAACATTGTCCTCATTCCAAAAGTTGATAATCGCATGACCCTTAAGGACTTTCGTCCTATCTCTCTTTCTAATGTCATCTTTAAGATTATTCCAAAAATTATTGTAGAGATAATGAAGAAAGCCATGCAATACTTGATTCAACCCCAACAATGTGGTTTTATTACAGGCTGCCAGAGCTGTGATAATGTTATCATTGCGCAAAAAGCTATCTACACTATGCGAAGTAGACGAAGGAAAAAAGCAGTGGTTGCAATCAAGGTTGACATGGAAAAGGCTTACGATCGCCTGGATTGGAAGTTTTTGCACTATACTCTCCTAAGTATTGGGATAAAAGAAGAGTTGGTTAAACTCATCATGGCGTGTACTTCCTTGGTGTCTATGAAAATTCTCTGGAATGGCACGGACTCTCCGGAGTTCAGCCCTACCCGTGGAGTTCGTCAAGGTGACCCCCTAAGCCCCTATTTATTTGTACTTTGTATGGAGCGCCTGTGTTAGTTGATTGACAGAGAAGTCAGGGAAGGTCGTTAGAAGGGACTTCGATTCAACAGTCATACCCATACAATTTCGCATCTGTTCTTCATAGATGATCTTCTTTTGTTTGATGAGGCTACAGGGGACCAGATTAAACTAATGCGGGATACGATGCGAGCCTTCTGTGAATTTTCAAGACACCAAATAAATTTGGCCAAATCAAAAGCCTTCTTTTCATGCAATATACACTTTAATAGGGCTTTTGAATTAAGTTAGGCTTTGGGGGTGGGAATCACAGGCGATCTTGGTAAGTATCTTGGTGTACCACTTCTACACCGTAGACTTACTAAGGCCATTTATTTCCCCATCATACAGTGGGCAAAAAAGAGATTGACAGGTTGTAAAGGGCGATATCTAACCATGGCAGGCAGAACAGTTCTTATGAAAGCAGTTTTATTCGCTCTGCCTAGTTATCAAATGCAAACCATACTGCTCCCCAAAGGCATATTAGAGGAATTGGAGAAAGTCAGTCACAATTTCCTATGGAACCAAGGACAACAAGGTCAGAAAATGCATCTTATTTCCTGGAACCAAATCAAACAGCCTAAAGAAGAGGGAGGCTTAGGTATTAAAGATCTCCAGAAACAGAATCGGGCTTTCATCATGAAGCTCTGTTGGGGCCTTTTAACACAACCTGATGCATTTTGGGTCCGCTGCTTAAAGGGAAAGTACGGATGTGGGGATAGTACCTACCCCATGGTCAGGAAAAACTTGAATTCCTCTAGTGCGTGGTATAGTATTGCTACAGTTTGGGACACCTTTTATGGTGGAATTGGGAGAACCTTGAGGAGTGGCACTACCGCTAATGCCTGGTGGGACTTATGGACCCCACTGGAGGAACCTCTAATCCAATTTGTCACTCATAATCATCACTGCCTTAATCCTTGTGCCAAAGTCAAGGACTTTGTCCTACCTACGGGAAGGTGGCATATCTTGAAATGGAAGGAATTTCTTCAAGACTGGGTAATTAACATTATCATTCAGAGTCCTCCCCCATGCGAAACAGGAGATGATCCCTTCTGCTGGAGAAATGCGTTGGATGGCAAGTTTAGTGTCCAGGCTGCGTATACTTTCATTTCTACTCGGCGGGATAGAAATGGCTCGGCTCTGTGGAAGAAGATGTGGAAATAACCTATGCCGGAAAATGTGAAGATGTTTTTCTGGCAGGTTATCCATAAGAGACTGCCTACCAATTCATTCAGAGCTATGAGAGGATTATCATTCAGTGTCGACAACCTGAAACCATTATTCACATTCTTTGTGACTGCGAGTTTGCGAGAGTAGTGTGGTTACAGTTTATTGCTCCTAACTATCGTTTTAGTTTTTTTCGCTCTGATTTGCAGGTATGGCTCAAGGATAATTTGTCACTTTCTTTGGGAAAGCCTTATTATCGGCGTTGGTCGTGGACCCGCCTATTCAGTATCATTTGTTGGCTCTTATGGAAAAATAGATGTAACGGTGTCATGGAGGGAGTCTGAGCTCAACCTAATGAAATAATTCATGGTGGCATGTATCAGATCATGGAAACTGCCACTTCAGACAGTTTGAAGCACCAGCTCTTCTGCTACACTGGTGGAGACGACCATTCCTGGGAATTACCATCGGAAGGATATGTTCGCCTAGATACAGATGGTTCCGTTGACACTCACCACAATGCAGCATGCGGAGGACTTGTACGAGATCAGCGAGGCAAGTGGGTCCTTGGTTTCCAGCGAAGATTAGGGTTCCTTCTACCAACTACTGCTGAGCTTCTGGCATTATGCCAAGGTCTTCAGTTATGCAGACACTATGGTTTTCCGAGAGTTATTGCCTACACGGATTCTCTTGAGGCATACCATTTGGTTATGCAGGATAGCGGCCTTCACCACCCACTGAGACTAGAGATTAATTCAGTTAGGGATTTGCTCTACTCTGAATGGGACGTTGAACTTCGCCATACACGGCGACACACAATCAGGTGTGCTGATTACCTAGCCCGGGACGCTCAGAACTTGGTTCAGCAGATGGTTATCTTGCCAGTACCTCATTCGGGGTGTATCCCTCTAATGCAGGAAGACTTGCTCCAGTCGTTTTGACTTGTTTTGATGTTTAATATGCTTTATTGTATCTATTCTCCAAGCTAGCTTGGCTACTTTATGTATCAGAAAAAAAAAAGATAAGGATAAAAAAATATGGGAAAATTCCAAAAAACTACATTGGAAATATCAAAAGGACAATTCAGTACATTGAAAATGGAAAATGATAGATCAGGCAGTGTCAGACGGGCAGAGGAATCTGAGATTTTGAAATCTCGGCCAAATGACGAAAATGCCCTTCAGCCCTCCATCCCCCACTTCAGAATAACAACATGATTCTCGTAATTAACAACTTCCGATTCGTCATTAACAACTTCAATTCTTCTTTTACAATTCACAAGTTTCAAGGCCAATAACACCACCGATTTCGCCATTAACAACTCCGGATTCGATATTAACAACTCCATTTTCTTCTTTCGCACTTAACAAGTTTCACACTTAACAAGTTTCAGGGCCAATAACAACACCCATCTCTTAATTAACAACTCTGGATCGAAATTAATAACTCCAATTTCTTCTTTCACAAATAACAAGTTCCAGGGCCAATAACACCATCGATCTCGCCATTAACAACTCCGGATTGGCCATTAACAACTCCTATGTTGTTATTCCAACTGAAGGCTGAAGGGCATTTTCGTCATTTGGCCGAGATTTCAAAATCTCAAATTCATCTGCCCGTCTGACACTGCATGAACTGTCATTTTCCATTTTCAATGTATTGAATTGTCTTTTTGATATTTCTAATGTAGTTTTTTGGAATTTTTCCAAAAAATATTTTCGATCTTACAAAAAAAAAAATTACTCCTTCTTATCCTAATCACAGTGCCTGCCGTTTGGAGCAGCAATTTCTTCTACGCTTACTAACTAAACAATGTGAATAGTGCGCTGTTCGATTTGAGAACAAGAGGTTTGAACAGTGCGGTCTACTGGCCTGCCTAGATGTTAAAGATTGCCCTGTATCAATACTCTCAGCTTCTTCCATTCTCTTAAAATAATAATAAAAAATAAAAGAAATGGGCACATACCGCGGGCTGCGTGGTCCCCGCTAGAAAAAGAAAAAAAAGAAAGCAAAGCTGCAAAGGGTGCGCGGAATGCTGAATTTTCAGCGGGGAGTAAAAGAAAAAATAATTTAGAAAACATGATCATTTACCAATACTTATATGTTCAATTGTTTTATTAAAAAAAATAATAGGAGATTTGGTCCCAAAAAATAACAGGAGAAAATAAAAAATAAAATGATTGGGCACTGTGGTGTGTACAACATCCTAATTTTTATATTATGTTTTAATTACAACTAAGAAAAAAACTAAGCATGATAAATAAATTTATCATGTAATTATCAAAATAAAGGTTTTTATTTAAAATATGATTTATAATAATAAAATAAATTAGTAGAATAAAGATAGAGAAATAATAATAATGTTGTCGTTGTTGTTGTTAATATTAAAAAAATTAAAATTTATTAAATAATAAATAAATAATATATATATATAGCCCCTTTAGTTGCCACAGTGGAGGAAGTATTTGTAGTTTTCTTTCATGAAAAATGTTTTAAATAATTTTTTTATGATAGTAATATTGTACTGATTAGAGAATATTTTAAGGTTATAATTTTGTGTAAGTTTTGAGTTCTGTTAATAGATAACTATAGGAATCTAAAGGATGATTAGTAGTTAATTTTAATTAATTTACTTTTGCTATCTAGTTGATATAAGATTTTATAATGAATTTTCTATATAATCATTCTATAAATAATTCTTTATTGGAATTTTTAATCCATTAAATTGAGGTTAAATGATTTATTTAGATTATTGAAGTATTCTTAAAGTTTTAATCGGTTTAGATTTTTGATAAAAATGAAGATTTATAATTTATCTGTTTTATACCCTAAATTCAAAATTGGGGATTTTATGTAATGGAATGAAATTTGTGATAATCAATAACTTAAATGGGTTGTTTGAGTTAAGAAAAATATTTGAATTAATGTTAAAATAAATAATTGGGATTTTAGTGTGAAATTTGAATTTTTAAGTAAATAATTCAAAACTTTAAAATTATAGAATAGGTTAAGTAAGCTAATTGTTCTAATAATTTAAAGAGTTATTAATGTGTAGTAAATTAATTATTGTAGATTGATTTTGATGTGTTAAGTAAGCTCTTGGATTAGGATCATTATAGTAATAATTTGCTTTGGCAAGAGAAAACTACTTTCCACTTGTTATGTGTGTTGGGATGTTGTTTGTGGGTATTTTATGAAATAATTATTAGAATGAAAATGATATATTGATATTGATTAGATATTTCAATGAGTAAATGTTTACTGAGATTGAGAAAGTTATTATGATATTGATGAGTATTTTGATATAAATTAGTCTTGTGGAACCCTATGATTTGAATTGTAATTTATATATATAAGAGTTGAGAATTGAGACATTATGCCATGTATATGAAGATGATTCAAATATCAATATATGAATGTGAAAATCTTGGAAAATTCTCGTTGAGCTATTTATTGATAATTATTGTGATGATTGGATTATGATGAGGTGGAGTGATTTATTTTACCACGTGCTAGCCTCCATTGGTGCATGATGACTGCCTTTTTATTGTCCTACTAGTTCAATGAGGGATTGCCCCACTGGTTCAACGAGGAGCTGTGATATCCCACTAGTCCAGTGAGGGGAAAAGATTCATGCATGGTCTGGGCATGTGCTCTATGGATTTTGGTCGGTCCTCATCACATGACCAGTAAGCTTTTGAGTGGCCGGTAACATGGACAGTAATTTAGCCCATGGGTCTAGTCGGCGGAAATAAGCTGGTTTGATTGGATTGATAGGAAGCAACTTGGGAATTATAATATAGAAATTGTGATACAGGATTTGTGATACATAATTCCTGACTTGGAATTGGTGATATGAAATTGTGATACGGAATTCCTGATATGGAATTTGTGATACCTGATTTGTGATACATAATTCCTAATATAGAATTAGTGATATGAAATTGTGATATAGAATTTGTTATTTGGAAGTTTGTAAATTATATTCTCATACTTTGTTATATAAATTATTCTACTTAGAGCCGGGAATTCAGGTCGAGCTCGTCGAGTCGACCTGTTTAGGCCAAAGCCCTTTAAGGGTCGGGCTTATAATTTAGAGGTTAAAAATGGAAGCATGCCTAAAAGGGTCGGCCCTTTTAGGTCCGTTTAATAGTTTTTTTAAATAAATTAATAAATATAATATCATTATATCAAATTATCAATATGAGAGACACCTAAGTATCTAATAGAGTATTAATAACAGGCAAACACTTATTAATTGGTTTGATTTATTTTATTTTCTACAATGATTTATTAATTTAAACTTTAAAAAAGGCTAATTTGGATATTAGATGATTATTTTAACTAAAAATTTATGAGTTTTAAAAATAATGTATCTCAATTTAAAACAAAATAATAAATAAATTGTAAAATTTGAAAAAGAAATTTTTTTGAATTAAAATGAATTTAAGCCTGTTTAGGCTCGAATCCGTGAAGGGCCAGCTCTGTAGGGTCACGGGCCTAAAAAATATGATACTTTTTAACAAACGGGTTTAAACGGGCCGGCCCGTTTAAGCCCGAGCCCATGAAAGGGCCGAGCCAGCCCGTATTCTCGGCTCTAATTCTACTTGGCACCTCACGAGCGCATATTAGCATATGCAATGAGTTGGATAGCTGGTTACTAAGTTTTTTGTCTCATCTCATTTATTTAACATTTTTCAAATGATAGTTCCCGTATTGAGATGTCAGGGAGAGCTCCTGAGGTATAAATATTTCTTTATATATCTGTATAGCCTCTTTTGATTTATTATGTGATGAATTTATGTATATTGCCACTCATAGGGCCTATATTTTGTAAACTCTGATTTAACTAGATTTGGCTACGGTCCTCTTCCTTCCCATCCACTTATGGTCCTCTTCTCAATCTGGACTGTTGGATTAAGATCTTAACTGTCCAGATTTAAAATATTATAAAAATATAATAATAATAATAATAATAAAAATCTAGACCGTTGAGATTTTAATCCAACGGCCCAGATTGAGAAGATGACCGTAAGTGGATGGGAAGGAAGAGGACCGTAGCCGGATCCGATTTAGCTGCATACTTTTAATTATCATACTATGATTTAAATATTATGCAGAATAGGTTTTTTGATCTTGGACTTAGGTGAAGGATATATTCTGAGTTTTGAGAAAACTATAGGTTTAAGTGTTATTCAAGATTACTTGAAATGTTTAGATTATCTTTTTCTTATAATGGATGACTTTAATTTGAAATAGGAAATTCTTTATAATCACGATAGAATTTTGAATCATTTGTTAAACTTTATTTTTTTTATGATTAGTATTTGAAAAACGAGTTAATGTTACGAGGTCAGGAAAAGGATTTTACAGTATGTCGTGCAGTTTTCGCTGGAAGAGAAAAGAAAGCAAAGAGTGGGTGGGCTACTGAATTTTCAGCCGAGAAGTTAAAGAAAAAATAATTGAAAAAATTAAACGGGAGATTTTCAATCGGCTAAGTGGTTGTTTGGTTTAGGGTGGGAGCAAGCCTATTGAACATATAAAAATAGTTATAAAATAAGTACAAAAAAGTAGTTATAAAATCTGTTTATCCTATATCTTGTTAAGTTTTATCAAATCCAATTAAACCGTGATTTCCTCCCATCCCATGTGTAACAAGAGATTGTTTTGAAAATTCCCGATGAAAATTCCGCAACGAAAATTTCTCTACAACCTTCAGCATAATTTTTTTATCCGTTTCAAATGATATTATTTTAAATATTATTTTGTCCATTATTTAACATGAATTTTTAAACTATTTTAAATAATAAAAATTATAAAATAAAAATAATATTTAAATATTCATGTTGTCTATTAAGTCATATTTAAGAATAATTTTAAAATATTTAATGATTATTATTAAATATAATAATGAAAATGTAAATAGATTTATTGAATTCACACCTTTTTTTTTTAGTATACATGATTTAAATGAAATCTAATATAATAAAAAACATCAAAGTCACCCATAAAAAATATATTCAAACAAAAATCAGCATTAATCAACGTCACTTTCAACATGTGTCACTTATGAGTTATAAAAAATCTAATGATCTAAAATCATAATTGTTCGCCGCTAACTCGAAGTCCCAACGGCTACTAATATGCCGGAAGATTTATAACTATTATGACTAATAAATAAGGCCCACCAATTATCCCATATTAAGAAATAGAAATTAAGATATTTACTATGTTCGAAATTGATTGACTTGTTCAAATTTCAACATGAATATTTAAAAAATTTTGTTATACATTTTCTCTCACATATTTTAATAGGGATAAAATTAAAAAATAATCATTAAGTACTCTCAAATTAAACTTATATTGAGAACCAAACACTTTTTATAAACTTATTTATAATAAAGATTAGGGTAGTAACTAGCTAGTCATTCTTACCATCATTTTTCTTGTTTGACCAAGAATTTTAATTTTAAAATAGCTAAAATAAATCAACCACTCGCTCATGTATCGCCATATGGAATCAATCTTGTAGTTTTCTGTCTGGTTTGAGGAACCATTAAATTCACTCATTAATTATCATCTCTATCATTCCGTAGCAGGATTCGTTTTCTGCCATTCAGAACATCCCGCCAG
This sequence comes from Inga oerstediana, assembly GCA_963210345.1. Taxonomy (NCBI): domain Eukaryota; kingdom Viridiplantae; phylum Streptophyta; class Magnoliopsida; order Fabales; family Fabaceae; genus Inga; species Inga oerstediana. The sequence goes on from OY723402.1 coordinate 13,822,732, forward strand.
CAGTCTTCAAGCACAATTCTGATTTTTTTTAACTCTCTTTGTGGGGCTGTATATAAAAACACATTTCCGGAGTCATAAAGTCAAGAAAACTTGTCTTATTCTCTCGTTTGATTTTCTCTTGTCAATTAGCGGAAGATATGTGTCATGAAGCTGTCTCTAGCCGGCTGCAATTTTTGTGAGTAAATATGATTATATATTTTATTATTGAATATAGATTGTATCTAAATATATTTACTAATTGGCCATATATAAGAGATATTCTAGATATTACGAGTTTATTATTTTGTTCAACATTAAGTGTTCAAAATATTATATGATTATTGTTTTTGGATAAAATATCTACTGATTATGGTTTGATAAATATTTTAGAGATTTGGTTTAGAGTTATTTGCTTGGCCGATAAACTCTTACAAGTTTTGATGACAGATTATAATTAGCATAGGTCGAATTTAGAGCAGTAATATAGAAAATATGTACTTATTCCCTAAGGCTTTGTTTAGTTGGGGGCTTTATTAGGTTATGTTAGATTGGGGTAGGGTTGGAGGTAAAAAAGTGGTGTTTGGTTGGAAGAAGATTAGGTTAGATGTTGGATGTTTTTTTGTCTTCTAGTGGTCACCTAACCTAGGTTGTGAACCCTCCAAAATTGAGGTTTTTCCTAGTTGAGAGAATATTTGTCTTCAATTGTGACTAAATTGCTTATGACAATTTTTTAAAATTCCAGCACTGCCCTCCCTTGTAAAAAAAGTCACTTTGTTTCATTCCTTCTCTTACTTGAAATCCCATTTTCTCTCATCTTGTTCGCGCGCTCTGCAATCGACTCCTTCGCCACGCTGCTCCTCCAACATCGTCTCGGGTCCTGTAGATCTAGTCGCCGCCGCCGCCGCCACCTCCTCGAGTAATAAATACATTGTAAAAGAAAAAGGAAAATATGTAGAAGGGCATTTTTGTCCATTTATAATTAACTCACCTAACTTAACCTCCTGAACCAAATAAGATACCAAACCTAACTTAATCTCTGAGAGAGAAAAATAACGTTACAACCTCTTCTAACCTAACTTAAATAAATCCCACTTAACCTAACCTCCGTTAAACCAAACACACCCTAAGGCTATGTTGGTTACGAAGTAACAGGGGGTAGGGATAGGGATTGGATCAGGGATTAAGTCAAAATATATCGTTTGGCACCAGAAACTATGAATAATTAGGGATTGGGAATGCTACGAAAAAGGGATTGCTGCAAAGCCACCTCCCCTTGGTTTTGTGTTTTCAATCCCTGGATTCTAAAATTATAGAGACAAAATTACCCTTGATTTAAATTTTTTCAGACAAAAATATCCTGATTTTAACCTAATCAATCTCTCTCACAATCACTCCCTCTTCGATTTTTCCTCACCAGCGGCGTAAAAACCATCACTCTGAACCATACCATCACTCTGAACACGTAAATAAATTCTACAAACGCAGTATTTCTATTTGATTAAAGTCGTGAAAATCTATTCAAGAAAGAAACAAAAATGACAGACATACAATAAAGTTAACTCCTTTCCAAAGAAGTAAAAAATCAGATTTGAGTTTCCTCACCACCAACAACAGTTTAATTCTTTCAAGACCAGGCTGAACAGACGGTCTTAGCTAGGAGCAAGACTAAAAACAAGCCCCGCATAGTTCAATGTATAAAACCGATTATGGATATGCCGCGAAAGACTCAATAGCAACCCACACACACAGCCCCCCAAAATTTGAAACGCTGTATGGTCTAATTAAACCCTGACAAACTGAGAACTGCAGGAAGAATCAAACTTGATAATGTTTACCAAGTCACCGAACTGCAGGAAGAATCAAATTTGCAATTGTGGTTGTTGCGACGGACCTTCGATCGATTGTTTGGGATTTTGGGTAGGGTATTGGTGTCATTTTATAATTAATACATGTTTATTAAATAATATTAGTAAAATCATTCCCTCCAATTACCACCTCATACCAAACATATTTTTAAAGTATCAATCTCAATCCCAATCCCTATCCCTATCCCAATTCCAATCCCTATCCCTATCCCTATCCATCAAAATTCAATACCACATACCAAACATAGCCTAAGAGTTTCCTGACAGCTATTTCTAAGCTATCGTTGTGCACAATCTTCCTGTTAGAAGAGACCTTCATCTCTTTTCTTCTAACTTTCTCTTTCTCAGTCCTCTTCATTGTAGAATATATTCCCACAATTTTCACTCAAACTAATTACATTTTTTATAATAAACTAATTATATTTTAATGCTTCAGCTTCATACAGAACTACTAACCATAAATCCATTTAACATGGAAGAAGATATTCATATGAATGAGGCCCAATTAATTTATAACATGTTAATATAATCAAGGGTTAAGGGACAACTTGTCCCGGAAGTTTTCATTGAGGGACAATTCTACCATAAAGGTTTTTCGAGGGGCAATTTTGCCCAGAAGTGGCGAAAATGGAACAATTTTGCCTTGACCATTATTCCAATTAAATTTGACTATTAATTGACTAAATATACTGAGCTGACAATCCTTATATAGTTCATTTTTTATTAAGGTGTAAATTTACGCCCGAAGTCCATGTGTCATCTACTCCATCTTTTTCAAAGTTAGATTTAAAACTTTCAGAGCAAATTTGCACATTAATAAAAATGATATGGATGACATGTGGACTACCAACTCAGCATATTTAGTTAACTAACTGTCAAAATTAACTAAAATAACGGTCAGGAAAAAATTATTCCATTTTAAAAATTTTCAAAATAAAATTGCCCTTCAATAAAAACTTCTAACACAAGAATACCCCGTACCCCTATAGTCAATAGCATCTTTTTTTATTGAGTTTTGACAGGTTTTATATGAATTACCCAAAATTGAATCTTGTTGAAAGATGTTCCCACATTCAATCTAGCTGGGCAGAGAATAGATCATATTAACTCCAATAAAAACGTACCTGTGCACTAAAGAAAATAAAAAATAAAAAGAGATATGATGGCTGATTAATTATAATTAAGATGATAAGGACATTTATTATGAAGATTATTGTTTGGATGAATTCAGAAATTTCAACTACTCTTGGATCTCTTTATTTGAATAATATAGAACCAGTTCCGGCCTCATGTTTACAAGGAGATTGTAAAATGAATGTCTTATTCATGAATCATGAATGTATAATTTTTTAAAATGTTCGTATTATATAAATATATGAATATGCAACTATTCATATGACCACACTAATTAATCAACAACTATTCATACGATTACATGTTTACAACGATATTTTCTCGGGCAAAATTGATGGAAGGATAAAGAGATAGACTTTCACTTGCCGTCTTTTATTATTAATCTATGAAATTCAATACAATATTAATATTAAATAATAGAAAACTAAATTTCACCAAATTATATAAAATCAAGTTATGTTTTATATCTCCAAATAAAAAAAAAATCCACCTTTGTCCTTAATCATGCGTTGAGCTCATAAGTCGTACGAATAGACCTGAACCCTTTCACACTGCGCCTTGTAGAAAACCGTTTCCTTAATTAATAATTTGTTAAAATTTATATATAGTGATTATTTGGAATATGTTATTTTTGTATAATAAATGCTTATAAATTATGATTTACGGTATACGAGGTAAGTATATAAGAGAAATTTTATCTCGACTTACGTAATAAATACTTATTCTTAAAAAATAAGCTAATCCAAGCATACTTATAACAGATTATCGTTAAAGAAAGTCCCATGATATCACAATCAATGTAGGATAAGCAAAGCAGCCTCTTAGCTGCAGAATACATTGTGTCGAGGCATATAATTGCTAGCACCAATGAGAAAACATTGATGGAAAGAAAACCTCATCAGCTGTCACCAGTGACGTTAGTTTATATATTACTCGTACTTGATTATACAAAGCTGTTGCTTGTCTCGTGGGATCACAATGTGACTGACAGTCATGGGAAATTCAGGCGAGAAATGTGGATGCTAGCTTCACATTGTTAATTAATGATCTTTTTTTAGGGGCTGTTTGGTATGAGGCATTTGGAGGGAGGAAAATTTTTTATGTTAGATTTGAAAAAATTAGAAAAGTAAGTTTATAAAATTTTAATTAAAAAAATCGGGTAAAAGTGCATCCAGTACTCCGATATATTTTTGAAGGTAAAATACTCTAAAGTATTTAAGGACCCAATTAACACCTTAAAGTATTTTTAGAGGTGCAATTAACACCCTAATATATTTTTGGAGGTATAATCAGCATCCTAATATATTAAAAATGAAGCAATTACACCTCTTCACTAACAGAATACTAACTCTATTTGCTTACACCTCTTCAACATGTTCATCCCTTTTTTTAGTATTTAAGGGTACAATTTTGCCCTTAATGTATTAAAAATAGAGCAATTGTATCCCTTCACTAACAGAATATTAACTCAAGGTTTGGGGTTTATCTTTCCCATCATAGTCCCACTATCATTGTGATGAAAGTGTTTGACTTTAGTCTTGTTGAATCTCCAAACCCAAATAAAAGAAGAAGCCAAGTTGAAATCAGAGAGGACTTTTATTCACAATAAATTATTAGTTTCAATCATAGATGTAGGAATATATTAAAGGGTTAAGGGGCAAAATGCCCCTGAAGTTTTCGTCCAGAGGCTATGGGTGTCTGGAAGTTTTCGAGGGGGCATTTTTACCCTGAAAATTTTAAAAATGGGGCAATTTTGCCTCCTCCGTTAACATACCCAAACAGTCAATGTTTATTGACCAAATTCTGTATGTGGCATCCACCTCACCCTTTTTCCATGTCATATTTTTAAGAGGTAAAAATGCCCTGAAAGTTTTCATTTAGGGGCACTGGGCGTCTGGAAGTTTTCAAAGGGGCAATTTTACCCCGAAAGTTTTAATAATTGGGCAATTTCGCCCTTCATTAACATACCTAAATGGCCAATGTTTGTTGACCAAATTTTGCAAAGATGACATGCTTACATGGCATCTGCCTAACCTTTTTTCCATGTCATACTTTTCATAAGAACAAATAAAAAAACTCAAGGTCGCTAATTGTGCAAATCTTCAGTCTCTCCCTTTGATTCATCCAGAAATTTGTATCTTAAAAACTTAGAAGATATATCGATCTCCCTTGCTTAAATCTCAGAGAGACCTAGGGGTTATGTCTACTAATGACGATTTTGAGCTTCCAGTGGTGGGAAGTGATAGGCTTAGTTTGGCTGGTGAATTGGGTCTTCTTTGGCGACTCTTCTCCGACAGTTTGACTTTTGAGTTTAGAGAGAAAGGAGAGTCAACAAAATGAAACCTAGATCAACCCTCAAACACATGGTTAATTGTAGCCAACTTTCACCAATTTGTAAAGTTTAATTCTCCATCACATTTTGGGAGCACTAAGAAAAATTCTGAAAAAAGATTAACTTTACTAAATTCTTATTCAATCACTCACCCAATAAAAGAGAAAAAAACAAATGAATATGAGACATTGCACTTATATTAGGGGCGATCTAATTTTTTCTTAAATATTTTTCTACCAAAAAATTTGAGGGGGAAGCAATTTTTTTGATACGATTTTTTGGGTTTGAGTAAGAAGGGGTGATTAAGTTTAAAGGATCACACAATCCAAGAGAGCAATATGAGTTTGTTTTTTTAAAATATTTTCCTACTAAAAAATCTAAGGGGAGTGATTTTTTGGATGCAAATTTCTAGGTGAATCAGAGGGACGGACTAAAGAGTGCATATTTAGCAATCTTGAGTCTTTTTTATTTATTCTTATGAAAAGTATGACATGGAAAATAGGTGAGGCGGATGCTATATAGGCATGCCACTTCTGCAGAATTTGGTTAACAAATGTTGACTGTTTGGGTATGTTAACAAAGGGGCGAAATTTCCCCATTTTAAAAATTTCTGGGGCAAAATTGCCCCCTAAAAATCTTCCAGACACTTAGTGCCCCTGAGTGGAAACTTTCAGGGCATTTTGCCTCTTAAAAATATGACGTGGAAAAAGGGTAAGGTGGATGCCACATAGGCATGCTATCTTTGCAGAATTTGGTCAACAAACATTGACCGTTTGGATATGTTAATGAAATGGTAAAATTGCTTCATTTTAAAAACTTCTAGGATAAAAATGCCCCCTCAAAAAATTCTAGACACCCATAGCCCCTGGAAGAAAACTTCCGGGGCATTTTTGCCCCTTAACCCTATATTAAATTGTATTAAGTTTTCTAAGTGAAGGGTGTAATTGTTCTATTTTTAATACATTAGGATACTCATTACACATTCAAAATAGTTTAGGGTGCTATTAGGGTGAAGATTGCACTTACAAGAATAGTTTAGAATGCTGAGTACACTTCCAAAAACATATTAGAGTGCTAAATGCACATTTACCCAAAAGAATATGCCAAATAAAAGAATAACAAAAGTTAATTGAAAACTTTTAACCCCACTTTTCTATTTTTTTTTTTAAATTCAACTCATAAAAATTTTTCTTCCCTCTATATGCCTCATACCCAACAGCCCTTAAGAAAAAATGTCATTAATTAACAATGTGAAGCTAGCACCCACATCTCTCGCCTGAATTTCCCATGACTGATCAGTCACATTGTGATCCAACTGGAGGTAGATGGCTCAACCCTCCAAAATCAAAAGTGGTTGTGGAGGCGTTATCAGGATGGAAAGGACACATGAAGGATTTGTGGATTTAGCTGTCAACTTACTACCGTTCCCTCAGCAATAGCGGAGTTGTTAGGTATCATTAACAGTATGAACTTGTGATGGTTTAGAGGTTACAGCATAAATATTATTGTTCTACATATTGATTTCTTAGAAGCCTTTAACTTCATTACTTGGAGATGCAATGACGTGCATTCATTCAAGGAAGTCATTGAGGATGCTAGGCTGTTGATTCATAGAGAGTGCATGGCATGTTTTGTTGTTTCTTAATTATAGCTAGGGAGAGTCTCTATGTTGTGCTGCTTATTATTTATCTAGAATCTCACATAACATGGAGAGTAAATTTTTGTAAATGGAAACTTTTGACTTCTTGATATAGTTTGTTTTGCTTACTTTGCCTACTATGCTTAATTCAAACTTCAAAGGATAAAATTATGTAAGATGGTGCGTGATTTGCTTCAATCCACATTCAACAAATCAACTTTCATCCTTTATTAATTACTCCCTTTTTTAGGTTCAATTTGCAGCATGTGATGTTAATTGTAGTGTACTTTATTTAATTAGCCACTTTATAGCAATGTATTTGGGTCAGGGGTGTCAGCTATGCCTTCTCAGTTGCGCTCTTTGCTACCTCTTAAATTTAGGATCCTTCTCAAATATTTCTGTGTCGTTCTTTTTATCATTAGATTTAGATGGAATGAGTGACATTTTGATATTTAATGAGTAAAAAATGAAATTGTTTTTAATTTTTTATGATTTTTCAAAGATTTATACTGTCAAAATTATGCAATTCTTTTTAATTTAGAATCTTAAATCTTTAAGAAATCGTAAAATATTAAAAACAAATTCATTTTTTGCTCATAAGATATCAAAATATCACCCATTTTATGTAAAATCTAATGATAAAAAGAACCACACACAAAAATTTGGATAGGGCCCCAAATTTGAGGGATAGCGGGGGCAGCTGGGAAAGCTACAGTTGACACCCCAAATTCAATGTATTTTAAGCTAAATGATTTGTGCTGATGGGCGGAACGTATAAAATAAGACTCTGCAATCGATACTATATGTCTGTGGTACTTCCAATTTATAGAATTAATCTTTTTCTTTTTGCCATTTTACTACACGAACAGATGCCACCATATTAATAAGCTCCATATGAGTACTCACACTACTACAAAAAACGTTTTTAACGTCTCTTTTTTGGGCCTTTTAACGTCTGCAAACAGAGGGACGTCTATCTGAGCGTCGTAAAAAAAACTGTCAATAACGTCCCTAAAATAGGGGACGTCTTTTGGTCAGACTTTAAACGTCCCCAGTCGTTACTGGGGACATCTAAAGTTTTTTTTATGGCCTTTTATATATACATCATTGTCCGACAAATTTAAACTGCAGAAATTGGATAAGAGAAATATTGCATAAACCAGAATGGAAACAACAGCAGTTCAGCACTATCTAATAAACATGTTATCCTACAATCTAATAGTATGTACAACAGCACAACTCTAATTCGCACCTTGGAAATTCATCTCAAAATTTCCCTTAAAAGTGAGACATCCTAAAATCAAAATAACAAACCGTCTCAACTTAATTTAAACTAAACTAATTAAGGCAATTCATATTCAAGACAATGTATCATTGTGATTTTTTTTACCAAGCAACCCATGCCAAGTTCAAAGCTTCCAACTAAACAATTTTCAAGCCTCCACAATTTTTAGATAAGTATTATTCATCCCATCACAAGAAATGAGCTCTCTTAGAAATGCTCTCCTAGAAAAAGTGTCATACCTATTTTATGACATAATTGATGTTATATTATATTGAACTTCATCAATATTCCAGAACCATACACGCATTTGAGGCAAAACTCTGACATATTTCTGTAATTTAGTTGACTTTTGAATAATGTTAAACTAGACTAACCTAAGCCAAACCAAATTCATTCCTAAGTATCATTGTCATTTTTTTAACTCATGTCTATATATATATACATCACCGTGTTGAAGTCTGCTGACGAAAAAAACAAGTATGCAATAATGACAGTCTATTTCCATATCAAGCAAATTAGAAGCAGATTAAAAGTATGCATATACAAGTTACTCTGTTTTTCCAGTTTCATAATCTGATTTAAATTAACAATTACAAGCATTTGTTCAATCATTTGTATCCAAAGTTGTGGGAGTGAGAGACAAACCTGTGGACGACGGAAATGGAGATGACTCACGGTGCCACCAGCTAGGAAGACGATAGTTGTGAAAGGGAGACACAAATGATGGTGCTCTCGTCAAAGAAGAGAAAGGGAAAAATAGAAATATGATTATGAGAAAGAGGAAGGCAGATAGGGAAGGAAGCACGGGAAAGGGAGTTGCAGCAACGAACTGAGAAAGAGGAAGGAAGAAGGGAAAGGAAGCAAGGGAAAGGGGAAAGAGGAAGACAGCTTGGAACGAAGCTCATGAGGGAAGACGGAATGAAGCTTGGGGAAGGAAAATAAAGCTGCTGGCCTGCTGCTGATGGGATGGGTGTCTGACAGGCTTTTCCGTGTCCCCAGTCAAAATGGGGATGTCTAAAGCTCACTTTAGACGTCCCCAGTTAGCTCACTTTAGACGTCCCCAGTTAGCTCACTTTAGACGTCCTCAGTTTGACTGGGGACGTCTAAAGTGGTTCAAATTTTTTTTTAAAAATTCAACCAGCGTCAATATTTCCCGTTAAATATTGAACTTTGGGCGTCCCTAATTTAAAAAGAGACGTCCTTTAGGATCGTTAAATATCTAGTTTATAGTAGTGTTAATATCATCATATGTAGTAGAACAAAATTGATCGATCACAAAGTATTAATCAAGCTCACTAATTTGCTTTGTCATCTTCTGTGGGGCTGGGAAGACAGCCAGAGCAAAATAGAAAATAATTATCCTTTGACCACATTATGCAAACACGCACGCACGGTAACCAACCTCTCTTTGCAAAAGCAGTATACAAACAAAAGTTTTGTGATCCTAAAGGTTTGTTTGGCATGAGGAGAGGGAAATTTTAATGTGTTGGATTTAAAAAAAATTGAGAAGCGTGGCTATAAAATTATAATAAAGAGAACATGTGTAAGATTAATTAATTAAAGAGAAATACTCCCTCCGGTCCTAATTATATGACAACATTTGAGAGTTAATCTTAGTCCTAATTATAGGACAAAGTTTTAATTTTTGTCAATTTCTTCCCAAAATACCTTCTATTGATACTTTCTCAATAATCAATAATAATTTAATAAGAGTGTATTGGAAGTTATTGAGGGAGATTGATGATGCCGGATTGTGTGAGAGCTTGGAGAAGTCGTGTGTGAGATCGGAGAGGTACAAGAAAAAACAGAGAATCGACGTAATTGGATGCCATTTTAAATTTTAAATAAGTATATTTTAGGAAAATAAATATGATTAACTAATTTAGCCATTATTCTTAATTTCTCCAAAGTTAGGTAAATATATCCTATAATTAGGATCGGAGAGAGTAAGAAAATAGCAGGAGACGATAATACAATATTGGCAATTGAAACTGACCTTAACGATTGAAGCAACGGCACAACAATCCTTATTGATAGAGAGCGCCAAACTGAGTTGAGTAAATGATTGGGCCTTTTCTTTTTTATATCTACTCTTTATATAATTGTATTGTCTCTTCTTTCCGGAGGGCAATCTATGAATATAACCACCGTCAAAAATGAATTTGAAAAGTATCTTGATTGCGTTTTTTTAAAAAAAAAACAATGCGATTATATGTGGTTTTCTTTGGAGCTAAGGAGCTATGGTTATTTCCCAAAATGATGGGTAATTGGGGGGAAAAAATTCTCTACATGTAGGACAAGTCACTTGGAAGCCTTGCAAACGAAGTTTCTGCTTCGCTCGTCTGAACACGGTCAACTGCTGGTGATTGTACATCTGAAGCTCAAAATCAATTGAACCTTTTAGTCTTCTTTTTCCCCTGTATTATATTTAATCGGTGGAATCCCAGATCTCTTATTTTTAGGATAATTATGCTACGTACAATAATGGAATCCAACTGATAGGATTTCCGAAAGAAAATCCAATTCTCCATTCAGAGGGTTCACTTTTGGATTTCCTGATTTGCACAATTTCCCATGAAACAGAAAAAGCAAAGCATTTCTTCTTCACGAGGCCATCCACTATAAAAGAAATGCTAAACCCAGAATCACCATCTTGCGGCTGCATGCGAAGAATTTCACCAAAGTAACGTAACGGTACGGTTTGGTTTTGTGTAACGCACAGTTCCACAATCGTCCAATTACATATAGGACGAAGTTGGATTCTCCATCAATCCGAATAACAACCAATAATAATGACATCCTCCTTCTGTAAGTTCCACAGTTTCCTTCTCATCCTCTTCATCTTCTTGTCTTCTTCCTCGTCCAACATATTCACCATAACCAACAACTGTCCCTACACCATTTGGCCCGGAACCCTATCCGGTTCTGGATCACCCCCGCTTCCGACGACCGGATTCCAATTAAACTCCGGCCAGAGCGCGAAACTCACGAGCGTTCCCGGATGGTCCGGTCGGATATGGGGACGAACCGGTTGTAATTTTGACGCTACAGGTATTGGGAAATGCCTAACAGGTGATTGTGGAGGAAGGCTTGAGTGTGACGGAAATGGCGGCGCCCCGCCGACGTCCTTGTTCGAGATAACGCTCGGACAAGGCAACACACAAGACTTCTACGATGTAAGCATGGTGGACGGCTACAATCTGCCAATACTCGCAGTGCCTCGTGGTGTTTATGGTGGTGGCGCTTGTAAGGCCACAGGTTGTGTATCTGATCTGAATAGAGGTAATTAAGAACACTCCTCAAAGTTATATACACATTTAATATAAGACATATTTAATTAATTTGATTATATTTAAAAAATTAATTAAATTGATTAACATGACATATATTTTTAAAATATTCTAGTTATCTTCTTTAATTTCCTTTTTTTTTAGGAGGGAGTATATATAAACCTAAATTTAAGATTTGATACATAGTTTTTAAGATGAGAGTATATATGATGTTGCAGGATGCCCTAAAGAGCTTCAAGTGGTAGGTGGAGAAGGAGGATATGAAGGTGGTGTGGTTGGGTGCAAGAGTGCGTGTGAGGCATTCGGGTTGGATCGGTACTGTTGCAGTGGGGAGTTTGCGAACCCGAACACGTGTCAACCTACTTACTATTCCACCATTTTCAAGAGGGCTTGTCCCAGAGCTTATAGCTACGCTTTTGATGATGGCACCAGCACTTTCACTTGCAAAGCCAGCGAATACGACATCGTTTTCTGTCCCAACTCCAACAGGTAGCATGTATATCTATATTTTCTTATCTGTTTCAACTCTCATGATTTATTTGAAATAATTGTTTACTTTGCATATTTGCAGGATGAAGAGGCCAAATACTTTTGTGTCTCCACCTCCGCCTTATTACCAGATTGAACGACCAACTGGGAAGGCTGTGAAGGAGGTGGCTTCCACCAGCTCCTCTAGTATTCTCTCACCTTCTTCTGTGCCTTTCTTTATCTTCATATTGATCAGCCTAACTTTCTCAGCATTAATATTTAGCGATTAAATAATGCCACAAGAGAGGGGTGATGGAAGGTCTAGCAAGGCCAGAGATCGAATATCTTGGACATTAAATCAGTCTTCCCTCTGGATATATATACCTTTCAATTTCCAATTAGTCAATCGCGCGCTAGATCGCTGCTTCAGAATCAAAGGCTATATATATATAATTGTGTTCATAGCAGTGAATTAGCCACAGCTAGCTAGTCATCCCAGTTTATACCAAAATAAGTTGTAAATCGTGCAACTATATATATGTCACTAAGCTAGGATCCATCCTTTGAGATAATCTCATTTCTCGCCCTTTGGTTAATTCTCAGCCTTTTCCTTCCGTTTGTTTTGTTTGTTCAAGATGCAAATGCTGATCGTTTTGGAGGGGAATGGCTTCTTATTAATTAGCCCCTCATTCTCTAATCATGCATATTTGCTCATCTATTTTCTTTAAAGTAAAATCTAGAAAAACTTGTTTCTAGATGCTAATAAGTAAATACTTAATTAGAACAAATTTCTCATTCATTCCCTTCTAAGATTAAAAAGATGTTCTGAATATATAGAGAATAAGATGCCTTCTGCCTAAATTAAATCAAGGATTTTGCAACATAGCAACAAAAGGTTAAATAATATATTTGAGATACCTATTGAACAATTTATACTAGATACTATATACTCATAGATTTGAAGGATAATTTGCACAACTCAATATTTAAAAGATACCCCAAATATAAAATAACTCTTTCAATAATAAAACGAGTTATTTTCCTGTGCGTTGTACAGATTGGAGTATAATGTACCATAATATTTACGAAAGTTGAATTTTACATTTATTTGGCAGGTTTAAATCATTCCAATAAGACCACCACTAGAGTTGCAGGTAATCCAAACACAAGAAAAAACATGAAAACAAAAGAAGACAGCAAAAATTTAGCGCTAAATAGAAGGTCCAACATATGAGGAAAGGTTAGGTCACTAATAGAGTCGAACCAAGTAAGGTTGCAAAGGCTTAATCATAACAGGGGAAAGGTGAACGGAAATGAATAGGAGGAGTTTTCTCGATAAAAAAAAAAGAAAAAAAAAAGAGGAGTTTTGTGCTGAAGTTAAATAAGCAAAATTCCAAAGATGGATGGTAGAGGAATTTAATTGGTGGAGTTAATGAGTCTTGAAAAACCCCAAAAACAAAATAAATAAAGGGGGTTAAATATTATTGAAGGGTAAATTATTGGCCTCATTAATTTCAGCGGAGCCTAAAAAATACTTCACTTCCGTCTACAAACACCCATCGTTCGTAGGTTTAGCGGTAAGGACCGCACCTTCTCATTAATAGGAAGAAGGTTTGATCTCTCATCGTAATGTTTGGGAGGTATCATAACTTCTGGATACCTAGGTAAACGCCTGAGGTAATAGACTGCTCTTCCAACCTAATATTGGTATGATCTAAAAAGAAAGGAAATTTCGTCCTGTCCTTGGAGCGTAGGTAAGCCAACTCCTTTCCTAAAATTCCAGTATTAAAATAAATAAATATATATATATATATATATATGAAAAACGGGTCAATCAAAATTTTTGCAGTTATTACCTGTTTTCTATATATAATAAAATAAAAAGTTGATAGACTGCATAAAATTAAAAGGATTAAAGAGCAAAAATACCTATAAACTTTTATTAAAAGTACATCCACCACCATAAATTTCTTTTTTGTGTAAAAGGAATCATGAACTTTCAAAAGGGGGCAAAAGTGACACGTCCGTTAAAACTAATTAACGGCCATTAACTTCAGTGTAAAAATATCAAAATACCCCTATCTTAAAAAAAGTTATGGTGGTGGACACACTTTTGAAAAAATTTTATGGTGTTTTTGCACTTTTGAAAAAAGTTTATGAGTATTTTTGTTCCTTAACCTTTTTTTTAGATAGGGGTATTTTGGTACTTTTGCACTGGAGTTAACGGCCGTTAGTTAGTTTTAATGGAAGTGTCACTTTTACCCACTTTTGAAAATTCATGGTTACTTTTATACCAAAAAAAAAAAATTATGGTGATGGATGCACTTTTCAGAAAAAGTTTTTAAGTATTTTTGCCTCTTAACTCATATTAAAAATAAAATGAATTAATTGGGAGCCCACTTAAAACATAATTTGTAGTTGATTCAAATTAATTGCAATATATCAACGGAGTTGGGTCTAACGGAAGATGCTACTTATTCACAACGTGATGAATCAATATTTGAATCTCAGTTAAGAGAAGTGTCCACATTTAGTAGCCGACAGTGTTTTGAATATGATTGTTTTCAATAGAAAGATACTTATACTTAACAAAAAAAATTGCAATAGAATTGGTACTGAAAAAAATTTAGATGGGATTGTATGCTAAAATATACTTTGATCAATGGGGAATGGTTTAGCATAGGGGTTCATCCCTTATAATACAGTGAACTAATGTTTGAATTTTTACTAGGTTTGGAAGAGGTGTCCATATTTAATACCTAACAGTATTTCGAAGAGGATTACCTCTAATAGAAGGATATGTGTACCTAGTAAAAAAATAATATATATATATATATATATGATCGGATAAAAAAAAGGGAAAATCACTCTGAGGGCCCAAGCAAGAAAGATAATATCAGAAAGATCCCTTGAGGTTGTAAAAACGCACTCATCAGGTTGTGAATGCGCGCTTCAGGGGTTGTACCCAGGAACCTTTCTGATATTATCTTCCTTATTTGGGACCTCAGAGTGATTTTTCCAAAAAAGGATACTGTGACCATACATTCTTCAGTCGGCGCGGCTTTCTTTTAATATCTTTTTAACGCCCATTGATCAATGGATTGTGAACCTGCCCGCATTATAAAATCCGACTTATTTGGGTTGTGACCCGGTAGGGTTCGTTTTTCTACCGAAATTAAATTCAAAAATTAAATCAAAAGTCAAAACTAGTACTGTACTATATAGAATAAGAAACAATTTTTGTTATCCACCGGCCTTCCGGAGTTGTAGAGAAGGTAATTGGAGTGGGAAAATGGAGCAAGGGAAGGCCGGTGTTGCGGTGGTGAAGGTGATGCCTCATCAGCTTCAGAACCCTATTGAGCATCTCCGACTTCGCTTCAAGGACTTGGAGAATGGCTTCAGGCTTTGGCTCTCCAAGCAGTCTTTGCCCGTCGAGGCCGCCGTCGTCTCCACCACCGGCGCCGCCCAAGGAGCCGCCATCGGCGCCTTCATGGCTACTTTTGCCCCCGATGCTTCCTCCATCCCTACTCCTCCCCCTCAGGCTTCTCTCAATCCTCAAGCCATGGCTTCCCTTAAGCAAGCGCAGGTTTGTTCTCTTACTTTTCCTCTAATCCTGGTTAAGTTGCTTTGAATTCCCGTCAAGCTCCATGCGCACAGTCTCTATAATTATCTCGTGTGTTTTTATTGTATGACCGACCCGAACTTTTGAATTGTAATTCCTTTCTGATGTTCTCTTAGGTGAATCAAACTTTGGGATCTTTGAACTTAATTATCAATCATGGTTAAGGGTTTAATGGAACTTGAGTATTTCCAGCTGCATTGACGATACAGTTCTTGCTGGTTTTTCAAGTGAGACCGTTCCATATATTGCCCTTATATTCGTCCTTGGGCTTCTTATTTAGTGTGGAGGAATTTGCCAATAGCCTCTTGGGTCAATGGCACCCAAAAACTGAGGAATTTTTCCTCATTTGTAAATGGCACGGGAAACGGTGGCCTTAACTCAAATTTAAGCTTTATTGTTTTTACCAGTGGCATATAACTGATTTAATAACCTTTTCCTCTTCTGATTACATGAAAAAGAGGCCAGAAGAATTATTGCAATTTTCTTACCATAATTTATCCATTAATTGAGGAATTGTATCTGTCTGTTCTTTAACACATTTTTTTCCCAATAACTTTTGTAGGCTCTTTCTGGGGGTCCCTTGGTACAAGCTCGCAACTTTGCTGTCATGACAGGAGTGAATGCTGGTATTTCGTGTGTCTTGAAAAGAATCAGAGGCAAGGAAGACGTCCAGTCCAGGTGAGATTCAACGATCTATTTCTTTTATTCTTTTTGTTTCTTCCATAAGCTTCCTTCCCTCAATTAACCGGAGCAAGTTTTGGAGAGTGAGCTTGAAACTGTTTGTCCTATTGTTCCTTGGTGATCTAGTCTAAACGCCACAAAATGATACTGGGTTTTTCAAATATTACATGTCACCCATGTACATGCTGGAAGTGCTTAACTATTGTTCCTTTGTGATCATGTCACTAAGATCCCATCTTAACTATGGAAAAGCTTAACAGGTATGACATGAGCCTTTTTCAGACATAATTTAGGAGGCTCCCCGCTTTCATCTTTTTCTTTTTGGCAATGGATGGTAAGTTAGTATATCATAGTTTTTTTTTAAAAAAAAAAACTATGACTGCGTTTGTATGCTGTGCACTAAAAACACTCAATGCTGATTAGTGCACGAGGCTTTAACCAAGTGAGGTCTGATGAAGGATAAATATACGCAGCCTTATCCCTCAAGTGGAGAGGCTGTAACACTGTTAATGATTATACTTTTTTATGTAATATTGGTTTCCCATTTCCTTTTTACCAGGATCTTGCTTTCTTGCTGCAAATGTGATATTGTTATTGATTATATACTTTTTTATGTAATGCAGCATGGCAGCAGCTTTTGGTTCTGGGGCAATTTTTTCATTGGTTAGTGGCATGGGTGGACCAAATCAGGCGGCAAGTGCAGTCACTTCTGGACTTCTCTTCGCACTTGTTCAAGGTGGAATTTTCCAGGTGAGCATGAAAGAAGAAGCAATACCTGTCTTCGCAAAGTTGTTCTGGGCCTTAGTTGTCACATTACCATAATTGTAATCTGGCTTTACATGTTGACAACATTGCACGGCAAATATATAATCATGATCTAGATATGAGATTTTAGGGGGAGGTCATTCATGGATTTTTGGCTTATAGTCTATAATTAATAATTATGAAATGTTAAATTTTGCTTGCCTGGATCACTACGTAATAATTTGTCAATGTTGGTTCTTAATTTGCTGTCCATTTAGCCTTTTTTCCCCTGCTAAGAGCGTGTCCTGTGATGCAGTTTGGGAAGAAGTTTTCTAAACCTCCAGCTGAAGATATTCATTATGCTAAAACGAGACACATGTTGCACAACCTTGGCCTCCAAAATTATGAGAAAAATTTTAAGAAAGGCCTGTTAACGGACAACACTTTGCCTCTACTCACAGACAGGTAAGCAAATGGATAATTGTCTCACCATGTCGTCAATATCTTGTCATTTTCTCATTCCGAATATTGCTGGTCATGATCTGGATTTCCTCAATATGTTTCAGTGCTCTCAGAGATGTACAAATCCCTCCTGGACCAAGGCTTTTGATTCTAGATCACATTGAGAGGTATGACCTTATGAGTTTAGCTCTATTTAGCAAAATCCCCTTAATTTACTTCAAGTGAAATGCAAAGGCGGTGGGGAAATAGATATGAGCTAGACTTCTCTCGCTCTCTCTGTTCTTCACTTTAGGTGATATACGTTTCTCTATAGCCTGTAGTTACATGATACCCTGTCTCAGCTTTCCTCTTACACGTTCATGTCTGGCTTCAGGGATTCAGATTTCAGAGGGAAGTGAGGAAGCCGCAATTGAGTTTTGACGCCCTGCAATTTTATCGTTTTATAATAGAAACCTGTTGGAAAGTGATAGTAGCAAGATTGCTTTGAAAATGATTTCCCCCCCTTATTTTTCCAATTGGAAAAAAAAAAAAAACCGCTTTCTATACCTTTATTGGTGCCGTTTACATAGTTTTGATAAGATTATGCTCTCCAGTCTTTAAACATTTGTCAGACCACAAGTGTAGGCTTTGTATTCCAATTCAATTATTATGCTTTTCAAGGGTACTATTGGTTACATTAGGATTAAATGTTGCTTGCACACTCTTTTTTCGGTCTATAGTACATTCTTGAAGTCTTGTCATTGATTTAATATTTTTGAGTTAAAGGGTAGACACTTAAGGGCCTGAGATTATAAGCAGGATTGAATCTGTAACCTTCTACTTACAAGACAACATCCATATCACTAGTTTATAAAGTCATTGACTTGTTGATTTAACATCATGAATGCAAGTGAGGTTTAATGGCGGAAAATTATGCAAGGTGTGTACTTGAACCGACTAATGACCCTTTTAAAAGCTTAGTGACTATTTTGTTACCATCTACAGTGAGAACTGGGATCTCTCCCCCTTCTCTTCCCCCTCTCATTTAATAGGGGCTTCAATTTTAATAATGACTATTTTTAAATATGCTCTTTGTTTTTGGGAAAATAAATCTCGGGGTATTTATAGTTTCCTCGAGTTTTGAATTACGCCCCTACATTTTTTTTATTAGGTCCTTTAAGTTCACTCTGTTAGATCTAGTAGTCCCTGGAGTTAAAATCTGTTAAATAAGAGCTAACGGTGTTAATTAATCCGTAAATGAGCAATGGTGTGGAAAACAATTGGACATATTTTTATAACTAGACCTGACTAAGCATATAGGTGGAAAAATAAAGACACTAGGAAATTTAAAAGAAAAAAAAACAACTCTGCTTATAAACTAGGACTTTGAAGTGTCGCACTGAATTTTCCTCTTTGGGTTGTTTCTTCTATTTCATTGAGGTTCAATATTGTTTTGAAAGAGAAGGAACACTTGGTTATCACTGTTGAGCTCCAAGAGGTTAGTCTACTTTATTAATGGGTTCTCAACTTTTTTTCTTCCTTTCATCGAAATTTTGAACATATGTGACCGCGGCTTCTTAACTTGGTGGTGCAATTCTGCAACACGATGAAGATGTAGCACTACCCACTGCCCATATATTTCAATGAACTTACCCATTATCCACCCAAACCCAATTTACTTCGACTCTTGAGCCCTGCCCATTGCCCATATATTGCTTCTTCTTCAGCCTTGACCTGTGTATTTTTGCATGGTCTCAAGCTCAAGGGTGTGTTTGATTTGAGGGGGTGGGAGGGAGGGAAGGAAAAATTTTGATTTTAATTTCCTTCCCTCCCTTTAATTTAAACAAATGATCCCCTCCGCTCTAACAAACTAAATAACGCAACATACCCTGCCCTCCCCTCAAACCAAACACACCCTAAAGCTTCAAGCTTTGCATAGGTATTTCTAGGTTTCTCCTCTACTTTTTTTGTGCCTTGGATTGATTTAAGCACTAACTCTTGCTGTGAGGCTTCTACTGCTTCCCTGCTTCTTGTCCGTTTTGCTTTCCTTTTTAATCTTTTTTCTTTCTTTGATCCGAACTTTTGACATATACCAAAACAGTGGCTTTTAAAGTTTCTATGTTAGTTTTCTTTTCATTATTTGGTCTACCTTCTTAAACATTTTTTCCTTATAAATATGGATTAAATTGTCTTCCATCTCTCGTTTGTTGTATGAATTTGAACATTTTCCCTCTATTAACCACATCTAGAAATTGGATACCCTCCAATCATGAATTGATAACATATAAAGCAATAAGTTAATGAGAGAGAAATAGGACATATTAACAAAAATATGTTCAGTTGTTTGCCATATCATTACTCATTAATGGATTAATTAACACTGTTAGCTCTTATTTAATGGATTTTAATTCCAGGACTAACAGATCTAACAGAGTAAACTTAAAGGATCTAATAAAAAGAAGAAAAAATGTAGGGACCTTATTCAAAACTAGAGGAAGCTATAAGGGCCAAGGGATTCATTTTCCCTTTGTTTTTTAACATCTTAAATATTCCTCCATTATTATAATACAAATGCCAAACAAGTTCTACCATATAATTATCTTGACCTCGAGCATGCCTCAGATAATTTTTCTTTTTCGTTTTAAATTTATTCAAATTTCTCCTCGGCCCTAAGCAAAATGAATCACAACCCTTTCCGGAAAATCACTTTGTTGTCAGCCCAATTCTATGAAAACTGTAAGTTTTTGAAGTCCAACAAAACGGACAATATTTTTTTGCGTAAGACATATTCAATGAATTATTTAGTTATAAAATTAAAATATATAAAGATACTCTGTAAATTTACGCATATTTTTTCTCAATCATAATTTATTTTGGGCATAAAAAGGATTGGCAGTTTTCAATACTACGTGTTAGAAATAGAATATATTTGAAAAGCAAATTTCAATTTTTTATGAAAAAAATCAATTTTTTAGCATTCCTATAATTTTTTAAAAAAACTACTCCTTAAAAAAATAAATAAAAACATGATCATTCATACAGGAGAAAATAAATAGTAGAGAATCATCGTTGATGCTCAAATTTGGAAAAATAAAATAAATAAATAACTTATTTTTTTAGAAAAATTATTTATTTCTTATACGAAAATATTCGAATTATCCTATTGTGAAGGTTTTAAATTTATAAAATAAATTTTACTAAAAAAAGTAGCTATAGCATTCCTATAATTTTTTTCTTAAAAATACTCTTTCATACGGGAGAAAAATAAATTGTAAAGAATCATTGTTGATGCTCAAATTAAAAAAATAAATAAATAATTACTCTTTCATACGGGATAGAAAAAAAATATTGTAGGGAATCATTGTCGATGCTCTAATTAAAATAAATAAATATAAATTAGAATTGTTTGATGGGAGAATTGTTAAAAAAGACCTCATTGGTAATTTATTTGCTAAATGGGATCTGAGAAGATATCTGCACACGGAAAGAATATTTCTGCACACGTAGGAAAGATTTTTGCACACGTATAGGGAAGAATTTGCACACAGGGAAGATCATCTGCACACCAAGGAAGATATTCTGTACACATGAAAGATAATCTGCAAGCGAAGGTCCCATCTGACAAATAAGTTGCCAATGAGGAATTTTTCCACAATTTTCCCTATTTTGATTTGACTTATTGTTTTAAAAATATTTATTTCTTGTACCAAAATATCAGAATAATCCTCCTGTGAAATTTTTAAATTTATAAAATAAATTTTACTAAAAAAAAAGTAGCAATCCGTTTTAAAAGATTATGCATGTTTAAATAGATCATGTGCCCAAAAAAAAATTACGATTACAATCACAACTGAAAATATTTTTATGAATCAGTGAAGATTTTTCAGTGTTGGCAAATAAAATGAAGATTTTTCCGTGAACAGACAGTTCAACGTTCACGCACGGCCCCCGAATTCCAATTTGTGTCAGCTTGCCATCATCTCAATAGATTCTACCCAGTTACTGTATATTGTGCAATTTTCAGAATTTTCCGGCCGATGATATATAGGAATTAATGCTTTTTATTTTTCTGGTAGACCCAGCACAGTAGCAGGGACTAATCTTATCGCACTACGAACTTCTCGAAAAGGTTTTAGTGTGAGTCACAAGACCCTTTCCATATATATCCCTAGGAATCAAATGCTTGTTTAGATGTTTAATGAACTCATCTAAATGCCAACTGTGTTAAACTTGGTGGTGACATGAGTTAATGCTTTAGTTTCGTTGGCTGAGTGGCTTGCTGGTTTAGGAATTCGATATTTTTGCCGAAGATGAATTCGCAAGGTAACAACAACATGCAAAGAGAGTCTGAGAATTTACTACAATCCCTTATTTCTCACTTTTATTCAAAGAGCTTGCACATAATCGTGGGCTCGAGGGCTCCTTCGCTTCACTCACATCATAGTGGTCGCCGGTCAACGGCGAGTTCTCGTGCCAAAACGATTTACGACCAATGGTTTCACTTGTTATTAGGCAATCCACCTACTGCTCTAGAAAACTTAAACTACTTGCCCTATCATCCAATGATAATTGACATTGTTCTAGTCCCAAAAGCGACTAATAGTTCATCCTCTAGTAAAACAGTCCTAGAGAGGTGGATTGTTCACTATGAGTACTCACCATCACAAGTATTGGCTCCTCAAACTAATTACCTCATGAAGGCATACCAGAAGGCTTACCACAAGTCAATAATACTGTTCCGATCGCTTTATTCTCAAATGAGGCTTCTTCCTGTACACAGTATATATAGGCGGCTAAGCACTTCAATTAATACTTTCAATTTTGATATTGATTACCAGATATCTTGGTTTAGTGATCCATTTTCAAGAGATGACGAGGAAATGATGGAACAATATAATTTCAAAGCTGTTGAGGCTTTTCCAGGACGACTCTCTATATCTGTGACTTACCGTACCACATTGGCTGATTTGAAACTTGATGGGTTTCCAATGCATTGGCCACCAAAATTAATGAAGGATTATGTTGGAAGCCCTAATATCAGCCCTGTAATGAGAGGACTACGATCTATGCCTTCTGTGACTGTTAAACATCATCCTCGTCCTTGTCGTAATATAAGTGATTTTCCAACTCATCGTGGTTTTGGTAACAGGATTCCCAGCTATTCAACGCAAAATCAGTTGCCTTTAGCAGCTGACCCTAAAGCAACTATTTACCCTTCAGGAAAGGGCAATGGCACTGGAAATTTCTCTCATAATTTTTCGGATTCTAGTGGAAATTTATCCCCTAGAAGCACAAAGGACGGTAATTCATTGCGGAAATCTTCATCTGACAACAGGTCAACCAAGAAAATGGAGGCTTACAGGGGTGGAGGTGTACAATATTCTAGGACAGTAAATTATGGTGTTCAAAAGGTAACATTTGCGAGTACATCTCTAGTTCTAAAATTCAAATGTTGATTTCTCTGTTTGATCACCTATATATATATATATATATATATTTTTGGCTCCTCTTAGATTGGCAGCGGTAACAAGGATGATTCGTTATCATCTTATCCTTTCGGTGTTGATGATGTTGATATGCTAGGTGTTGAGCCCAGGTAACTTGATTTGTCTTCTTATGTCTCTGTCATGAAGCATCTTCTTGCTTGCTTCCCTATGTTAAATTTTAGGGATTTGTCAAATGTTCCAGATTAGGAGGTTTTTAACTGGCTTGAGTGGTAATGGAAATAAACTAAGTCAGGGAAAAACAAGCTAAGACTGTATTGAGATTTTCATACGTTTCATTTTCTTTTCCAAATGTGTAGTTCAGTCCTTTATTAGTCAGTGCAAACACTCCTTTTTTATAGATAAACAAGACTATCTAGGAAAAAACGGTTGATAATTCTTCTTCATAAAGATAGCCTTCTTTAGTTAAACTTCTCAAATTAAAGCTCACTTCATATAGATGGAGTGAATTGAAAGAATGAATTATAAATGATAGCTTAGTGATTCCTCTATTACTCTCATTTTACTGCATTTTCTTATGTTGGTTAGTCAGAATGCAAATGATATGGTCAGAAAATCACAAAATGCTGCGCTTGGCGTTTTTGCACACAAGCTTAGAGTGCCACCCCCTTTGCACCAAAATCAATTTTTGCATAGGAAGAAGGATGATTCACTAGAAGAGCTCAGGAACTACAAAATAATGGGAGACCGTCTCAGCAAATATAAAGCTTAAGCTTGGAATATTGGGAATCATAAGCTCTTATTTATATACATGAATGTTGGATACAAACACCATTAAATAGAATGATAATAATAAGCTAGTTACATGTTCATTTGCTGCGGTATCAAGACATTGTACCTTTGGATGAGAGAGTTGTTTCCCTTGGCTATCGGAATTTCAGATGAAAGGTTGTTGATGGCTTTTAATTGTATAAATATGCATGAATTTGCTTATCTTTCGGAAACAATGTTGAGTTAACACCATTATGATATTTATTACTTTTTGTCATTCACCTTTGAGCCTAAGTTGTGTTGGAGGGGCTGTACTTATGAGGAGTATAGGAATAAGAGATGAAGGAGAAAGTAGTACACAATAACCTTTCACATGTATCTCTAGAAACTGAACAGACATAACTTTGATGACCTTTAATGTCATAACTTTTTACACAACTCTTCATATAAATCCTTTGATTTAATGAATATGACTTTACAAAAAACACATATCTTCATTTTAAAATATTCCAACAAGTTGTCCCTAATTACACTTATTATTTTGTGATTGTTATTTAATTAAAATACACACACACTCAAAAATTCACCGATGAACACTTGTAAGTTTATGTATTAGCTTTTATAATGTAAATTGAGATCTGTAAAACTTTATATGGACATTGTTATTTTGCTATTCTCGGTTGTTAGTTGCTATGATGTGTACTTACATTATAAGTTGTAAATTCACCTATAAATTTGACCTAACAGACTAAGTTTTGTGCTTTTTTTTTTTTTTTTTTTAACAACCATATGGCATTTGCAGTCTAGCCCAATTGTTTGGCCTATACATTCAGCAGTTTAGTTTTAGTTATAAAATACAACATCCGGTACTTAATATAACTAATTTAAGAAGATTAAGGAAAATCAATAAATTACTTAATTATAATATATGTTATCAATTTATAAGTTAATAAATTAGTTTGAAGAAAAATGATAAATATAATTACTTTAAAATAATTCATTTGGCTTCACTGATCTCCCAAAATCAGTTAATTCAGTCTTATATTGAAGACTAGGTATACTGGTATAATCTAATAACATCCTATTCTTTATATATGTTATGATTTTCCATGTTTAATTTCTTATAAAATCATCTGAAGTTGTCTTCCAACTATTAAAATATTTTTCAATTTAACACTTTACTCAATTTAATAATGATTTTATTTAGAATGGTGCACCATGTGACTGTGAGGGATCGAAATGAAACTTAAATATAAATTACTAACAAGAATTTTAAATTTAATGTTTATTCTTGTCTGTTGTTTGGCTTACATTTTTCTTTTTGGAAATGATTGTCCTTTCCAATGAAAATTATAATTTGGAGTTACACTCATATTTTAATCATTTGAACCTAGTGATTAATTTTATTGGTTCTTGCAGTCAATCCATTGATAGTAGGAATTTTTTTCTTCTAAAAATCAGACAATATTAGCCATGTAACATCTTCAATCATCAGGCAACCCTCATAGGGCTAATCGTTCCTTAACCCTTAAAGAGTCTCTACATGAAATTCTGGTTCTGGTCCTTCTCAAGACTTGGTTCCACTTAAATGATGTTACATTCAAGATTGATCTGTTACCATTGCCAGGAAAAAGGGACAAGAAGAAAGAGAGATTTATTCATTGATTTGGAACAGCGCTTCTCACTCAATATGGAAATGATGTTCAACACTTTCATCAAATTGAACTATCTGTCTATCTACCATTTTGTAGAACATTGATACCAGAGAAACCTTTTTATAACTAACATAAAAACACAAAATTACCCCTCCTTATTACATACATGTAAAGATCAAATCCATAATGCCTTTATCTAAACAACTAATCGGTTATTATACACACTGTGGAGCAGTATACAAAAATCCATGACTGGATCAGCTTTCTTCAAAGCTCTGCAACCTGAAGAGCCTTGAGTAAAGCCCTGTTTCTGACTCTATCAAGGTTGAGTGGGACCCCATCTCCACAATTTTGCCTTTCTCCATGACAATTATGGTATCTGAGTTTATAACAGTGGAAAGCCTATGAGCTATTGTGATCTGAGTTGTTCTTGAATTCAA
The DNA here is from genome assembly GCA_963210345.1 of Inga oerstediana. Classification (NCBI taxonomy): domain Eukaryota; kingdom Viridiplantae; phylum Streptophyta; class Magnoliopsida; order Fabales; family Fabaceae; genus Inga; species Inga oerstediana. The sequence continues at coordinate 13,848,522 of OY723402.1, forward strand.
CCCTGTTCCTCCCTTTTGACTTTTTGTCTTCATTGCACTTATCACCGTTCTTTCAGACTCAGCATCAAGAGCACTTGTTGCTTCATCAAGAAGCAAAATCGCCGGCTTCTTTATCAATGTTCTAGCGATTGCTATTCTCTGCTTTTGCCCTCCTGAAAGCTGACATCCTTTCTCCCCAACCAGAGTGTTATACCCATTTGGCAAATTACTCACAAATTCATGTATGTTTGCTTCTCTCGAAACTTCCAATATCTCACTTTCAGAAGCTTCATTGTTGCCATAACAAATATTCTCTATTATGGAGCAGTTAAAAAGCATTGGCTCTTGTTGTACCAACCCTATCTGTTTCCTTAACCATCTTAGGTTATAATCCTTAATGTCTTTCCCATCAATGAGTACCTGTCCCTCTCTTGGATCATAAAATCTGAGTAAAAGGGCTAATACAGATGATTTCCCAGCCCCACTTGGCCCCACAAAAGCCACCTTTGAACCAGCTTTAATTTTCAAACTGAAATTGTCAAGAACAGTCACCTCAGGTCTCAACGGATAGTTGAACTTTACTCCTTTAAATTCAATATTTCCTTGTATTGTCTTTGCCTCTACATCTTCTGGGACATCTGGTTCAATCTCAGTTTTTCGATCAAGGGTTTGCAATGCTGGTGTAAGTATACTAATAGCAGAGATCACAGTAGGGATCAATGTGTATAGCTCTGTGATGGAAGGGACAGTGAGAGAAAAAATTTGATACGATCTTATGCCATTTTCAAACGAAGCTTGCCGTCTTTCGACTAGAATTGCTGTGTACCATAAAGCTACAGCATGTGCAACATTCCATAAGAATATAGAGAAGCCTTGAATGATGCCATATTTGATGCTTTCATTTCTGTACTTCTTCTTCGGGATGTCTAAGGATGCTTTGGCCTTCCTCAACACATGTTCTTCATGGCAAAACGATGCGACAGTCCTAATGTTTGTCGTAGACTCCGATGTAAGAGCAACGAGTTCAGAATGTGCGGCAGAGTTGTCTCCTGAGAATCCTTTAGCAGACTTGGCTTGAACAAGACCACCTATGAAGTGGCAGGGCATTACAGCCCAAGCTACTAAACCCATTCTCCAGTTAACATACATGCTCACCACTGTTGCTATTAGTACAGAGGAAATGCATTGGACAATTACAGACATGCGATCAGCAATTATGACTTTGACCATGGCCGTGTCGCTTATAATGCGTGAAGTTAGTGAACCAACATTGTTCTCAGGTTTGTCAAACCAGCCAATTTCGTTACGAAGTACTCCTACAAGTCGAAGACGCAATGATGAGTAATGACTAATTTGCAGGTAATGATTGTGACATAGTTGATTTTATGTTAGTTGCACGGTTAGGATTCTGAACTAGGTATGTAAGTACTTTGTATATAAAGTGCCTTTTGTCATCAATAATATTCGAGCCATTCAGTTCATTTCACTATTCAGAACAGCTGATGTAACAGCAGATTGTGTTGTGTTCGTGTTCATGTTTGTCTTGGCTTAACTCTCAAGTACATTCAGTGAATAAAAATTAGGCTGTGAAAATTATAATAGAGAGAATATTTCTGATACCTGAATAAAGAGATCGTCTGATATTTCCCATGGCCTTTTCTCCAATTATTCCAAAGAAGTAATGTTGCAAGGTGTGACTGAATAGTGAAAGTAACCCTATTGCTGCGAAGATGAGAGAATACAATGCGACTTTCTTTTTTGGATCGTGACCAAAGTATGCTACTCCAATGGTGATGATGTAGAATCCAAAAACCGGCTTTGAGATGCCGGAAAATGCTGCTGCGAAGGCTCCAATGGCTGTCTTTGCAAGCTCTCTTTTTCTTAGACCATGCCAGATTCTAAGAAATTTACTTGTTTCTTTTGTGCTATTCTGTTCATCTTCCATCGAATTCTGGGTGAGAATTTCTAGCATCTCATCAAGTTGCTTCTCATGTGATCTAATTTCTTGAAAAGAATCTTCCTTTATGACACTTAAAGTTTCATCCTTTGAACTTGATGGCCTAGCAATTCAACATTTTCAGCTAGTTAGTTAAAGTACAAATCATCTCCCAAGTTAGTTTTATGCACTATAAAATGAATGTTTAAACTTTAAACAGTTGTATACCTAGATTCAGGAAGTGGTTCAAGGTTCTGCATTTTGTATAGTGCGTTATAGAATGGGCTAGTTTCTAGCAAACTGTTATGTGTTCCCATTTCTGATACATGTCCATTCTGCACAACAACAATTATATCTGCATTTACCACAGTCGATAACCTGTGAGCAATCATGATCACAGTTCTTCCACTCATGGCTTTCTCAAGAGCCTCTTGTACCAGCTTCTCTGATTCTGAGTCTAGGGCACTTGTAGCTTCATCAAGCAACAGAATTGGTGGATTTTTTAGAATGGCCCTTGCTATTGCTATCCTTTGTTTTTGGCCTCCTGATAGTTGGACACCCCTTTGTCCCACCTGTAAATTTTTGTTTTTAATTTTCAGTTTTTGTTTCACAGGAACCTTGGACAAGTAAGATAGGTGATTAAGAAGTTGACCTCTGTTAGGTACTGATCTGGAAGTTGTGATATGAAAGAGTGTGCATTTGACATTTCTGCTGCACTCTGTATCTCTTGATCATCTGCTTCCATTTTCCCCACTTTCAAGTTATCCTTGATGGTACCTGTGAAAAGTGAAGGTTCTTGGGAAACAGCTCCTATGTTTCTTCTAAGGAACTTCAAATCAAGATCCTTGATATTATGGTGATCAATGAAAATTTCTCCTGCAAGATTTAAGACCATGTTAGGTTTCAACAATACCCATTCCAATATATAATCATGGACACTAAATAACATAATTTCCTGCTACACATACATTTTGAGTTTTGACCAAATAAATTGTAAGAATTAGCAAGTGGGGGAAAACCTTTTGAGGCTTCATAAAATCTGGAAACTAGGGAGATGACAGTACTCTTTCCACATCCACTGCTACCAACTAATGCTACTGACTTCCCTGTAGGTATCGACAATGAAAATCCTTGAAGGATAGGTTTCTCAGGGCGTGATGGGTATGAAAAATGAACATCGCGTATTTCGACAGAGCCTTCAATCTTCTGAGGTTCCTTTCCTTCTGATTCGTTACTTATGAGTGGTTTTCTTTGGATCACTTGGAAAACCTCATATCCTGCTGCTTTTGCCTGATTGAATATTTGCATGTCCGGTGCAGCGTAAGTCAAATATCTGAAAAATTGAAAAGGAGAGTTCTGTTATTGGCAGTTAAAAAAAAAAGACTAAACTTTCTTCTCCATTTCATGAAAATTACTCTCTCCGGTAATTAACGTAAGAGCTAGATAACTAATTTTCAAATATTAAGGAAATTAATTAAGTTATTTATTTGTATCAAACAAGTGTTGGTTTGCCTAGAATACCCTTTCTAATAGGAATATTATGGGGAGAAAATTTTAAATCTGGGGGCAAAGTTGATTAAGGTTTTACATTTAAGATTAAAGTAAATCTCTTATCTAGCTCTTATACTTAGAACCAAAGGTAGTAGTATCTATTGAAGACTGTTGTTTCTTGTCCCTTACATAGCACCAAAGAGAATGCTCATGACAGCAGCAATAATGTCTCCTCCAGTTGCTCTATGAGCAGTGACCACAACAGCTCCAACCCAAACAATGAGAGCCCATGAAACAAAACTCACAGTTTGGAACATTCCTGTTCCAACTCCCTTTATAAGTGCCTCTCCTTTGCTTATAATATAAAGCTTGTCCATGTTTTCTGCGAAGGCTTTCATTGCAGAGCTTTCCCCAACAAATGCATAGACAGTTTTTATTTGTGATATTGTCTGCAATTTCACAATCAGAGATCCGGTTATGTTAAAACCATTCTGATCCATATATTTGAGGGTTAAGATCCATCCAACACTCTAAAGTATTTTTCTAGGTATATTCAATGTCCTAAAATATTTTGTAGTCTTAAAATATTTTTTTAGGGGTGTCCATCACTCTAAAATACTTTTTGGTGTAATTTTACATTTAATAATTTAGATAATTTAAATTATTGAATATACATGAAAAAATATTTTAGGATATTGGTTGCATAAAAAAATAGTTTATGGTACTGGATGCACCTGAAAAAATATTTTAAGATGTTAGGTGCACTAAAAAAAAATACTTCACAGTACTAGATGCACCACAAAATATTTTAAGACACTGAATACACATGAAAAAATACTTCAGAGTACTAGATGCACCTTAACCCTATAATTTATTATCCCTGAAGAGTTATCTCAATTCTTAAGTATACAAACTAAACCTGTTCAATCATAGCTGTGGCTTCAGACTGGTAAATCAGTTTTGCGGTTGATATGTTGTTCATCCTCTTGGTGTAAGTGGCCCCTATAAGAAGAATAAGAGGGACAACCACTAGACACAGAAGTGCAATTTCCCAGGTGCAATATGCAGCAATCACAAGTCCAGAGAAGAAAGTTGCGAAGCATGCTGTGAAGTGACCCAACTGTGAGTAATATCAAGAAATTGTATTTGAGTTGAAGATTCGGTATATATATCAGAATTTGATGATGAAGGAAAAAGCAGAGATTTTAAAGACCTTCTCTCCAATGGCATCTTGGATGATACTCATGTGGTTGCTGATTCCGTTGATGATTTTGCCACTTGTCAATTCTGTGTCAAATGCTCCAATCTCTTGGCTTAGTACTGCTCTTAAGTAAGCTAATCTTAGCCTTGCTACTTGTCTTTCACTTGTGTACATCCAGCACCCGGTCTCTGTAAATTTGTTTAATTAACATTCATTATCTTATTTGACTAATATGGAAAAAATACCTTTTTAGTAATAGAAATAAACAGGTCGTATCAGTTTAAATACTTTCGACCATTTTCTGTTATAAAAAAAAATAACATGTCAGTTGAAAGAAAGGTAATCATATTAGCCCAGAAAACAACCCAAAGAAAAAATCGGCAAGCATTACTTTATTAAGGATGATATTTGGGATCTCAAAGTTTATTTTTAACATAAAGATAGAGATTTGAACATCTGATATATACTACTATTTATTTAATATTCCTATATTTGGTCCATCGGTTAAGACTACTCATTTCTGCTGTATATGTAAGGAGCTTGAGATAAATTTATGCTTTAATACAAAAAGTAAACAAATTTATACTCTCTCCAATCTCAATCTAAGACATATTTAACTAATTTGTTAAGATTAAAGAAATTAGATAAGTTAGTTAGTATAGCATATATTTTTTAAAACACTTAGTCATCTTTCTCAATTCTCTCTCTTCTATTCTCTTTGATTATTATTAAAAGAACATTAATAAGGGTAAATAAGGTAAAGATTAACAAATATGAAAACTATATCTTATATTTAGGATAAAGATCAACTCCCTAAATATATCTTATATTAAGAATCGGAGGAGTACTTGTTAGATAGTCTGAGATATGGCACAGATTATAGGTTATCCATCAAGGAAATAATAACAATTGTTCAGGGAAACTAAACCATGTTTGAACTTATAGTTATACTGTATGTGTAGAAACACAAAATAACAACTAGAAATTATTTTTGAACGGCTGCTCTAAAGTATTATTATCTGGGTCCTCCAATTGACTGCTAGTATTTTCTGTTGTCATCATACCCTTGGAGAGAAGGTCAATATGGACTTATGGATCAGTACTAATGGACCCGACAACATATATTGTTAAATAACAAAGACTACGAACGTTATCCTGATAACACATACTGATATACATAAGAGACACAGAAGCGATCGAATTCATTATTTTGAAAATATTTACGTTGACGGCCCTATATGGGAGAAAATAATGTATTTGGCTCTTTTTGCATTGTCACTTTCAATAATATATATATGCTATACGTATAAGCAAGCAAAGCAGTATATAATACTCACATGCATGAAGATCTCTCTCTCTCTCTCTCTCTCTCTCTCTGCGACGCGTAGTATTAGTACTTATCCACTAACAAACAATTAAAAAATAATTAAAGTGATTTGAGAATCACGAGGATAAAAACATACCAAGTATTCCAGCAGGAAATGTGGCGATGGCCATGTACCACACATAGGGAACTACCTGAATAATTAAACAAGCAACACCGTTATTGTTAATACTCCATTAATTTAAACCTTTTTCTAATAATATCATCATGTAACATGAAGATCCTAGTCCTTTTCTCTGCTAGAAATAGAACGTCAATGATAACTAGCTAGTTTTCTGCGTATTGTTTATTGAAGAACGGATGTGTTTTGATAGGACTCCCTTTTTACTTTATATACCTTTTAATCTCTTCTCCTTTTTTTTTTTATAATAAAAGATATTCTACAAATACATCAGAAGCTATCCTCATGAGTCAACATGAAAATTCATCCTGTTTACATCATTAATTAAAAGGGCGGTAATAGCATCAGGGGGCGAAAATGTGATATGAAGATCAATCGCCATCTTCCAAGTTTCTTTTGCCATAGCGTCTGCAACCGTATTAATCTCTTCTTTTAATTAATTAATGTTGGACTTCTTTATATTCTAATATTCTTGTGAGTCTTAGGGGACTTAGGTTTACAATATTCTTTTTTTAATTTCATTTATTTTTTGGTGTTCCCCTAATCGAATGACTTTGATTTTAGTAATTCAAATGCGTATTAGGTTTTGTTTTCTAACAAAATAGCTTAAAAGTAGTCATATCAAATACTTTAAGCTATTTTGATAGAAAGACAACCCTAACATATACCTCTATTTAAAATTTTAATGCATGTTACAATTACACAGTTACTTATAGATACAAGAACTATTTAATTAAAAACATTGAGCATTACACAATAATTAATTACTACCTCATCCCGTCCTTAATTATAAGATCTTTTTTGTTTGGCAAATTACATCAAGAACAAAATCTTATATTAAAGATAGGAAATAGTATTTAGCTATACCTTGTCTTTAAGAGCTCTTGCCATGGCGTCATTGTCATTGATATTGGTGCCAAAAGTATTAAGAGCTATTCCAAGCAAGAGATAGCCAACAGGAAAAGCCATGCCATGCACCACAGAACCCACAGTCCCCAACGCCATCAGAATCCAATCCACTGCATCAGCATAACTCAACAGTGTAAAGAACGACAAGCTTTTCACTTCTCTCTTACTCTTAACTTGCTCATCTTTTTCTTCCTCAAGCCCGTCTTCTTCTCTATCCACCACCCTCAAAGATCTGCTCTCCATTATTATTCACAAAAACCCTAATTAAACTTTGTGTGCATATCCCTTCACTGGATATGCAAGCCCTACTTATACACACTGAAATATGTTACGTTAATTAATACAAGGGTTAAACCATTCACTGTCATGTATTCGAATGTGCGAGAGAATATGCCTTGCATATACGCAACATGATTAAGATGATTTATAATCTCATAATATGTGAAATCACGGTGGCTATTCTTGGTTGATCGGTTGCTTTGGGTTTTGTCGATTTTCACAAAGCCTCTTGCTGCTGGCCATGCACAAACAAACATAAAGCTAACGCACCAAATATGTTCCTTTCAGCTCGATTTTATATTATTAGTATTCTACTGTTTTAGATAGCGTCCATGTTATGCACTTTGCTTTTCTTCAAATTTTTATATAGGACTAGAGTTATTGTAATCAAGTAATTAAATATTCTTATATATGGTTGTGTTTATTATGATGTTAAGAATCTAGAAAATCAAGGATAATTTTTTATCCGTCTAATGAAGTATTCATTAGCCCAGATTGAATCTCGAAAAACGTACTTATTGAAAGAGATGAAAATCTTTTTGCTCTCTAAGTCTTGAGGAGGAACCCTTAATCAAATAAAAAAAATGGTTAGGGGCGGCCACGATTCTCATCATCAGATAAAATTCCTTATAAAAAAGACGTGCTCTATTTATTATGCTTCCTGGGACTGAACAGTGTGACACTTATTAGTCCGAAAAAGAGTTTCAAGAGAGGAGATTCTAAGTTGGATTTGAGTCATCTTTCATTTTTTTTCTTCATTTTTATCTTTACCATTTTTAAAAGTCTTTTTTAACTAGTGTGAACTCCTAGAAATGAGTATGTTCGTGCTAGGTGCTTTAATTTAAAGATCTAGACATGTGCTAGCTCTATTCATCAAGATTCTGATATTAACACGCGCAAGAAGTTTAATCATAAATGAAAAACTTGTAGGTACACACTATTTTCCACCCTAGATAGAATGATAGATAAAAAAAAGATGATAGAAAGTGTCTCTGGTGGCAAGTTTTTGTCACACCTATTTTATTATTGGTTTTTATTATTTTGTATATTTTCCTTTAGTACAAAAAATTACCATGTCAAAAATTCTCAACATTTAGTTGGTTGTAATGATTATTCATTAAATGCTTTGACCTAGCTAGGGACCATAATTTTATGTGGTAATAATGAAACCAAGAAGTCCATATCCGTGTTTCCTACACATTAGTGGGAACAATTGTGTACTGACATCACCAAACACAATTAAATATTTATAACAAAATTAATAAAATAAAGTTTGATTAATCTGGCGTTGTGATTAGCTTGTCATTTTGCACAATGTTCAGGTTTTTATATTCAATATTGGCAGTAGAGGACTGAGGTAAGCACCTGAAATGTGTGTAGATATATCAAAGAAAATTATTTTAAATAACATAATTAATGTTTATAGGTTTTATCACGGCTTTGCTGCTCCATTATAATTTCTTGTTATTTTGCAATGATAGCAAAGAAATCAATTCTGGTCAAACTAATATTATCTTTTGAAACATAAAATAACCATATACTCCATTTTTTTGCCAGTCATAGATATTAATTTAAGAATTGAAAAGAATTACACTAACAATCCCTGTATTTAACTTCCAATGTTGTGTTGCAATATTGTGGGATACGCTACCCTAGGTTAAATAATATCCACTTAACTTGTTGATTGGGCTTAGCCTCGTAGTACACTTCACTTCCTTACTAATTAAGCTGACAAATATTTTAAAATCATCCGGTCTTAATGTATAATACTATAATATGAAATAGTGATAAAGATAACCAGTTAAATTGATACTAATTAAATTCTGACATGGGAGTTTCCTTTTAGCATTTTTATGAGATAATAAAAAAAATAATTAAAAGTGCCAGTAGTTTTGGAAAATGCATGTGTATTATATACTAGCTCCCTACCTTAAGTATAAGACTTAACTTATAAGTGAATTTTCGTTAAATATAAGATATTTTTTTTATTTTATCTTTTATATTTATCATTTTTCAAATTAATTTATCTTACTTATAAACCGATATATAATCTAATAATATATAGAAATATTTTAGAGAGATCATATCATATATGTTATAGTTAAATAATTTATCTAACTTCCTCAATCTTCTCAAATTAGAAAATGAGGTCTTATATTTAGAAGCAGAGTAGTATAATTTTTTTTTTTGGTACACGGAGGTCGTATAATTTAATTTCATAAAAAAAAGTTAAACTAGATGCAAGTTAGGTTGTAATTATATTAGGGAAAGAATAGGTATGAATTTTAGATAGAAGAGAAACTGAATATGAGACCAAAATACACACATTTTTAGAGAGGATATGAAAGCTACATGAAAGCATACTATACACAAACCTAGATTTATTTAAGAGACCCCGTGCAAATATATAGAGGACCTACACAAAGTAGAAATGGAGATGAAAGCCATAATAGTCCATGTGGGGTTGGCTTATGACAAGTATGAGCAAAAGATGGATATTGGGTTACCAATCCGAATTGATCCAAGTGGTAAACGGTTTGGTTCCGCTTAAGTAAGATCTCGGGTTCGAGCCTTGTGTATGCAGAAAATTCTCATTGAGAAACTCTCCCACCATAGTCAGGTGCGCGACGCGGGTTAGATCCGGATGTAGTCGGGACAAAACTCCGGTGAACCGGGTGGATAAAAAAAAAGATGGATATTGGGTCACTTGTTATCAATAATTCACCGGACAAAAACATGACTTCTTTAGAATAAGATATTGGGTCACTTGTTATGGTAGGTTTGGCTTTAGCTTTGTATTATTTGCTTTTAGTAAGCAAAATGAAACATGCAGAATTCAACATTAATTATTTCTGCTATCTCCCTCGGGTTCATCTGATAAGATTGGAACACAACAGAGAGTAAAATAAAATACAAATAAAAAATCAAGGTGTGTTGCACGCATGGCGCGCCTATGCGTTCTTCTTCCTTTATGATTCTCAAAAAAAATAAAAAGTAATTCTTGTGGAATAAGAAACTGATCAATTTTCTTTTTTGATAACAAAAAAGAGGATTAATTTGCAATAGAACTGTGCAGAGTGGCCCGACAGCTAGGCAAATGTGGTCCTGCTCAAGTTGTTTCAACTGTTTTGATCAAGCATCATACATAGTCAAGTTAGCGTCAAACCCAAAACATCAATGGAGCAACAGATTAAAAGGAGCACTCTCAGTTGGGGAGTATAGGAATAAGAAGAAGAAGAAGAAGAAGAAGAAATGGAAGAGACCACTTTGGAGGTAAGGAAATCCTCTCAGCGTTTCAAGGATGATCAAATGAATACGGGCGAGGTGGCGGGAACATCTTCGTCTCCTCCGCCTCCCGTAGTTTCAGACATGAACCATGTTATTAGTGAACATAAACATCACTATACTGATGAAGAAGTAAAGGACGCTGCAACAAGTGAACATAGAGATATTGCTTCATTTGACAATCAAGAAGGTACATACTTAACTTTCTCTTGCTTCCTTTTAGTTTATGGACTTCATTTTTTTTCAGCTATGAACATTGCTTCTTGTAGAATGTGTACATGAAGCCTTGCTCTTTAGTCTTCCCCCTTGTTCAGGTGATCTGTGAAACCAGTCCAAAAGCTGATCCTCCTGAGTTGATAGAAGATTTTGACCAGAAACTCAGAGAGTTAGATGTTCAGGCAGTGTTGGCCAAGCAAGAGACCCATGATTTGTTTTGTCCTAATTGCAAGTCTTGCATTACCAAAAGGGTCATCCTCAGAAAAAGAAAACGGACAGTTCAAGATTTAGATCCTGATGCAAAGCGTGACAAGTTTGATACTACTGTAGTTAGCTCCAAGCTGGTTGATGGTTCTGCATATGAATCCATCCAACGTGATGAAGCAATCACAACTAATATTGATAGAGAACTGCCACCTGCTGATAGTTATAGTCATGAAAGTGAACCAGAAGTATTCAGATGCCTATCATGCTTCAGATATTTTATTCCTACAGGTAAGTAAATGATTACCTAAAGTCTTTGACTAATAGATAGATGCTTCATGCAAGTGAAGGTTATCGACCCGTCTTGCACACAAAATTACACTTTTTTTTTTCCTGATGACGTGTAAAACTATAAATTGTTATGGAAGTAATGTTCTTTGCTCATCATCTGCAAGAGCTTAATAATCTGATTATTTTGGCAGGAAATAGTTTCAATTTGTTCCGAAAATTTGTTGGTGCTCGTCAGCAAGAAAGTTCACAGAATTTTTCAAGTTTACCTGCATTTGACTCACAAGGTTCTTCGAGGTCACCCAACACCGATGAGAAAAATCTTTCAAATATTCCAGACTCCAATTCAAATTGGTTCTTCTCTCTATTTAGTTCAAATAAGCGGAAAACAGCTAGTAAGCAAAGGCTTTATATTATCACTAGTACATCAAAGTTCTAATTAAATTTCTTTCACAGAGGAATACAACTTATTCTACACTATGCCACAGTTATGGAGCCATATTTCGTTTCTTTTTCACGATACAGGTCACTGCTTGAGAAATTTAGAAGTTTGTTCATATTTGATAGTCAAATTCTTAGCAAAGAGCTGCATTTAGGGGAGCATATTATACTGTGTCTTTTTCTTCCTATTACGAGTGTTAGAGTTTCTCTTAGGTTCCTTTCATGCTTTTTCTTGAGTAGTTGAGGCACATGATATGTGACCTGAGTAATATCAGGGACATGCACATTGCATGCAGTAAATTTCACACACGACTCAAATAAGTCCATCTTTGGAAAGGTCATTCCTTGATAGATAACACACGATGGATCAATACCAGCTCAATCCTTTATGTCTCTTACTTCCAAATAAGCCATTCTGTACGCGAAAGATAAAAAGTTCTAATTCAGGTATTGAAGAATTTTTCTGCTTCGTTTTATAAGTGAGATTTTAATCTAAAACTTGCATAGTTTCTCTCAGGCGTTTATCAAATATATGTATGTATACCACTAGACCTATACAAAGAAGCTTGATTACACAAAAATGGTAGATTTCAGATATGTTAGTCATTAGGTGGGTGCACTGCCAGTTCAGTACGCAATATATTGTCGTTTGTTCCAATAAATCACTCTGAAGCAGACTTTGTTGCCTCATTGAACATTTCTGTTGATGTTATGTGGAGAATCAAGGGTAACTGGGAGAATCAGTTAGAGTATTTATGAGAATTAGGATTGGAGGGAAATTTGGTTATTTGTGATCAGTGTGAATGAATTAGTTTTCAGTGCTACTGTGATTCAGAGGTTTCCCATGCATCAGGTGATATAATACCAAAGCACGTTGGAGATCTTTCAGCAACTACAATTACCAGTGAAGCAGTTGTTAAAGCTGAAGAACATGCAAAAGATTCCGCTCCGAAACCTTTTGAAGAAGAAACTGAGAATTCATATCATCCCTCATCAATGCAGGGTCCACAGGTAGCTGCTCAGTCATTTTGCAGCGCAGAACTTGCAAAGAATGCAACTTTTGAAATGCAAAGCATTGGTGGAGATGCTGAATATTTACCAGAACAAGATCTTTCAGTGGTTGAAAAAGCGAAAGAGGAAATTGAAGAAAGAAATCCGCTGGTAGGAACAGAAAAGAAAGGTATTTGCAAGAATGAGATAACCATTTGTTAAATATCAATCATGTATGACTCTATGTTCTCAGAGAAAACTCATTTTATGAGTTTCTTAGGTATGGTCCAATTAAAACAAATTGATAGACCAAACCAATCCTATAGACATTTAAGTACTACAGATGTGGGTTTAACTGAAATAATGTGTCAGGCATGCTTACATCTCTATTTAAAATGGCTAGCTTAACGAGTTTATGTAAATCATATTCATCCCAAAATTTTAGAGTTTTCAGTGAATCAACAGTAAATATGTATTGATTATGATGCAGGGCGCGAGGTGATGGTGTTAGTTGAACCAGTTGAATCCACTACGATTCAAACAGAAGTTAGTGGTCTAATTGAAAGCACTATTTTGGCAGAAGCATCTACTCAAGCTCAAGTACATAATGGTGAACAAGCAGGAGGTGAAGTTGATGAACCGTACGGATGGGAAATACTTAAAAGCATTATGTATGGAGGTTTAACTGAATCAATCACAAGTCTGGGAATTGTGACATCAGCAGCTAGTGCTGGTTCTTCTTCATGTAAGTCTTCTTTAATAACAAGTCACCATCTTTACTTTTAATATTATTTCAACATAATAGTTATGTGATTTCACTAGGTTAAAGTTGCCATTTCAGTTGTTAACGATTGATTTATTTTCTGATATTCTGTTGTCACAGTGAATATTATAGCCTTGGGATTAGCAAATCTGGTTGGTGGACTTTTCATCATTGTTCATCATGTGAGTGAGTTTCCTTGTCTGGTGTTATAGTAACTTTGATATCTTTATTGTCTCTGGCTTTCTTTTTCAATTGACCTTTTATGCATGCAAGCCGTGTTTAGATCACATAAGAAGTTAGTAATTGAGTATTTGAGTTGTCTTTGTAAAAAAGCAAGTAGGAACAATTGGTGTGATATGTATTTTTCCCTCCACAGTTATACAAGTTTCCTTGTTAAAAAGCCAAGTTTTTTAACCTTGAATGCATGCTCTAAATAACTGTTACCTTCGATCTTAAATATAAGAGTTAGATAAAAAATTTATTTGAAAATATAAAATTTCAGCTCACTTTATCCCTAAATTTAAAATTCTCCCCTCAAAATATACCCTTGTTGATTGCACATGGTTTCCATTAAGGTAATTATAATGCACACGATTAAAAAGGTTCTTTTAGACAAACCAACACATCTTTATTACAAATAATTAATTTAACTAATGTTTTTGATATCCGAAAATTAGTTATTGAACGTTACAATGCATGAATCATGCTTCAATTCAGTGTGGAAAAATATATTACCAAGGTCGATTAATTTTCAAAGCATGAAGACAAGCCCTTGTTACTTTGACAGCTTATGGAATTGAAAGAAGATGATTCTGAAGGGGATACACAGCAAACAAACAAACAAGAAGATAGGTACCAGAGATTGCTTGGTCGCCGAGAAAACTTCGTACTTCATGCGGTTGTCGCTGTTTTGTCATTCCTAATATTCGGTGCTGTCCCTGTCGTTATTTATGGCATATTGATCGGTGAAAATTACTCTTCGGAAGTTAAGGTTACCGAAGTAGGAGCCGCTTCTCTGGTATGTATTATTCTGCTTGCAACTGGCAAGGTTTACACCAAAAGACCGCCCAAATCATACGTCAAGACACTGTCGTACTATGTTGCCTTGGCGGTTGCAACTTCGGGAGCGTCTTATGGAGTGGGACAATTAATCAAGGATCTCATAGAGAAACTCAGTAAATTAGAGTCAGGCTTTGCTATTACCTTGACAGTCCCAGACTCAGCAGAGAGGGAACCACCATGGACATCTTTTTGAAGTTGATTAGATATCCAGACATTACTTTTCATATAATGCGTGTGTGTGTGTGTGTTGTGTATATATAAAGTCTCATTTATGATGCAACAATATGCAAAGACTTTTCTGGTTTTTTTTTGGGGGGGGGGGGGGGGATAAAAGAGCAATATGCATTAAAATGATTAAATGATAATACATCAGTTTTCTACAATCATGTGATGGTTTTTATTGACTTGGGTTAAAGGGTTGCATTGACATCATCACTAATTTGATGAGTTATCACCAAAAAAATAAAATGATACAAGAGTAATTGTAGCAGTCAACTTATCCACAATGAACCATAATTGCAACCATGAAGATTCATGAGCATCTGGGTCAACGTTGGATTCAACTATTGGAGAATTCCCCATGGATTGGAGAAACAGGATATGATTACTATTAGAAGGTGGTGCTACAATATTACAAGGACACAATTTACAATCCTCGCCCCAACCCAATTGATCACTATCAACCCGCTGAATAACATGGAAAACCGTTCCTGATTTGTGCTAGTTTTGATGCAACACAAAGCAGGAATTTAGGGAAAACTTGGTGCTAGATTTGCTATGAACATGTCCTGTGATGATGGTAGAAATAATCTTTATCCTTAAGGCTATCCATAGCATTAATGAAACTTTGCTTCAGAGGGTTTGCTTCCCCTGAAAGCTGAAAGAGAAAAGAATGATCTTGACCCTGGAACACAGACATGTAGAAGCAGCAATGAGTAAACTGTACCACTAATGAGGAGAAGAACAGCAAGAAAATATAATTTTCTGGTACACAAATAAATTGCCCTTCAAGTCGTGGATTACTCAGAGAGTAAGGACTCACCTTTAGTAGTAGGACCAGCACCAAAATCCCGGCCTCCTTGCATCTTTTGAGAGCCCTTGCCATCAAGTTTACTTAAATCTGCACATCACAATTTTATGAGCAACTCGTATAAAGTAATATCTGTCAATGTGAAAAAGCCTTGTCTATTTTATCAAAAACTTTAAAAAAGAAAAAGCAATGTCCATTGGCGTTTAATTATTTAAGCGCAACAACACAGATAGCTGTTTTTTCCCCTTTTTTTGGGGTCTGAACTTAAGAGATGTCAAAAGGAACTGAAATATATGATACTACAATAGAAATTAGAAGACAGCATAGAGAGGGGTTTAAAACCCAAAAAAGCAACAATGAAGGAAAAGCAAAGGGCAAAGGCTGAAACACGCTTAATTAGTTTGTGAGTACCTAAATTTTTGTCATAGCCTTCATGTAATGAACTCTTTGATTGCCCATAGCTTTTAGCATGTAGTGCCGCCTTTCTCAGTAGATTTTCAGCGTTTCTTTTTGTACTATTTTTAGACTCCTCAGCATCATCCTCTCCTTCAGAAAAGACAGATGGGCTAGACCAGCCAGTGGAATTTGTATCCCCCTTGCTCTTTCGAGCAAATTTCAAGAGTCTTTTCAATCCTTTGGGTGCATCCTTTTGGTATATCATGGCAGGAGGATTCTCAGCATTTCCCCACTCACAATTGTCAGGTTCACTACTTTCTTCTTGCAGCATCTGGGACAGAGAATGGCGAACTCGTGGACTAGCTAATCCCGCTGGAACAATATTGGCTGGAGATGCAGGTTGGAATGAGCCATCCTCACATGTCTTGGACAGTTCAAGATGCTCTTCTATTTCCTCCCAAGCAGTAGGTGGTATGGTTGATTCTTCTTCAGTATTCGTATTCAATGAAGACCATTCCACATTTGTTGAGACATCAACAACTTCAGTAGGTACTTGGTCTACATTATCTGTTTCCCCAGATTGCAAATTATTTATCTGACATTCTGGTTCTATAGTAGCACTCTGATTATTAGGTGTCACTGAATCCCTGTCAGAAGGCTGACTGAGCAAATCAGAAGTATTGGCGACCAAATCGGTTTCTTGAGCTTCAATTGGGACTCCATTGTCTCTAGGAGATTCCTCAGGCTTAGGAGAAATTTTTTTCTTGCTAGTAATGCCAGTACTCTGTCCAGTCCTTGAACCCTTCCGCAGAAAGGGTTTCGATTCCACTGGCACTACACTGCTTTTCTTGGTCCCCTTGTTTGTTAAACTAATCTTTGAAGGAGCAGACGAATCTACAGAAGCATTTGTCACTTTTTCTTTCATTTCCTTACTCTTGTTTGTGGCTGCTGGCTGCCGCTTTTCATTTTTGCTTTTGAGGCTCTTGACACTATTAGTTTGGGTTTCTTTCTCCTTTCTAATTCGCTGCTGAGCTCTTTCCTTTTGTGGACTTGGTTGAGGAACAGATACTGCTGACTGTGGCTTTCGACGCGTTGGGGTGGTGCTAGCTGAAGAAACTCCACCCCGAGTTTTAGCAGGGGATGTTGCAGCAACCCTTGGTGAAGGTGTTGCTGACCAAGACTTACGGGTAGCAGGCAACGATGATGTTTTAGATGACACCTTTTTGGTAACTGCTGGCTTGGAAGCTTCCTTTGGGGAATTTGCAGCTTGAGTTGAATTCCTGAGGGACTTTTGAGGCTTGCGAGATGTATTTTTTTTAGTTCCATTCCCATTATTGGACACCATTTCAGCTTTTCTCTTATCAAGTATTTGCTGCATTGCTTGAAACTGTGCCTCCTTTTCAACTTTTTTTCTGGCATTCCCTCCTAGAAGTTTAGCATCTCTTTTCTCCTTGTAATCATCATAAGATCCTCCTTTTTGTTCACTTGGAATATTCTGATTTTTACGAGGCTGAGACTTGCCAAATTTTGCAGACTGACTTTCCATCATTTTCATGAGAATCTCATTATACTCTGCTTGTTTTTGTTGATTCCATTCTGCTGAGGCCGCCAACTTTACGGTTTCCTTTCCAAGATCAGGATTTGTTTCTGCCTGGTTATCAACTGTGTTAGACCTTACATTTTCCACTCTTTCTGGTTTTACATTATTTTCAGTGATATCATTATAATTATGACTTTCAGACACAAAATCAGACACCACTTCTCCCTCTATACTTTTTGAGTTCTTAACATCTGCCACATCATTGAAAGTTGCAGAAACAGAATCTTCAGAATCATTTTGTGGCTGGCACTGGACAGAGTTTTCCCCCATACCTGAACTCCATCTTCTTAATACAGATTTATTTGTACTAATAGAGGCATCTGTCAATGACTTCCTAGTCTGAATGTCTGTAGCTTGATCCCTCTGTTTGCTTTCAAACAGATTGATGGCATCTTGCACAGTTATCCTCCTTACATCAATCTCCGGCTGCTTATAAGGTTTTTCAGATATTTCCTCTTCACAGCCATTTGTAGCAGCATCTCTATAAGATGTTGCCCTTTCTCTGGCAGGGATAAAATTAAGACTCTTGATGGTCAATGCAGCAGCTCTTCGGGGTCCAGTTCTTCCTATTTGTATTCTCCTCATTGGGGATGCTGACCTTCTGGGTGTTGCAGATCTAGTGAGAGATCGACTTCTTTCAGCAGATGCCTGACCTTCATCACTAGAGTAAGATGATCCTTCACTTTCTGTTGAACTCTGTCTCTCAACTTGAGCAGCTTTAGCCGGTGAAACACCATACTTAACTGGTGTTTCTTGATGTACTGGATTGGAAATCTGAGAATTTTTTACAACCCTGGTTGAATCATTGGTCACATTGCATATGGAGAAGGCTGGTTCATTGTTCAGGGGACCAACATCCTGGCTCCTTTGGTTTAATTCTATAAGCTTACTCAAAGAGTTCCTGAGACCAATAGCACAATGAAAGGAAAAAAGGATCTTAGCAAGCGTTTTTTAGTTAGATGGAGGGAAAAGGAAACGTACAAGTGGTTTGTATATCTCAAATGCAGTATTTGCATTGTGCTGCAAATTCTGAAGGGAAAGAGAACATGATTTGTTGTCCAAAACTTACCCAATATTAGTGGCACCAAATTGTTGAGAAAACTTCACTAAATCAATTATATCTTGAGGGGAGCAGGTGGAATTGGTAGCCTTGTTAAACGTTGTTGTTAATTCCTTGCTTAATGCTGAGAACCTCAGGTCCATTGCTCGCAAGAGCTCATTCCTGGAAATATATTTCATAAGCTCAATGGGGAGTACGGCTGATAAACATCTAAATCAAACTTAATAGCCACAGGAACATACTTTGAAGCATCAGATGCTGTAGTGTTAACTTGGATCTGCTATATGCACGAAAATGTTAGTTGAATTGCAATGCAATAAAGAAAAGAATATTGATAAAAATAGTGAGGCTAAATTTAAACAAAAAGAAAAAAGAAACCAGTCCACAGTTCTCAAGAAAAGAAATTACTTTGGAGGATGGTGCCATGTCAGTTGAACTGCAGCCATCTGTCAAAAGAGGTAAAGCTATAATGATAAAAACCAATGGAAATCTGGAGAACATAAGTATCTTGGGTAAAACATGAGGTGTTAAGTAGAGAGAACGGAAGTTACTAAAGGAAGATGAAACATGACAGACACCAAACTACTAAAACTTCTGCACATTATGATAGTTCGACTTACACAGAAAACCCATATCACTAAAAGGAACATGAGAAAATTTACTAAAATCAACTTGATTATTGGTTGCAAGATTTAGAATATTAAATCAAACTCTTATTTAATATAATCCAGCACCCTGACATGCCAGGGCAGCACAGCATGAGAACTCCATGCTAACAACAAATACCAGAGGCTGAACTTATCCTAAACACAAACAACTGGTAAATTGTTAAGACTTTGTAAATCATAACAGTAATCCTGGTCAAATGTTCATCCAGCTTGATGAAGACAACAACAAACAAATATGAAATCTTCAAGGACAACGAAAAAATGGTAGTCATTTTGGCATGTGTTGCTGCTTTTGAATGAAATTTTGATGTATACAACCAAAAATACTTTGAAGGTTAAGACAGAATATCCAGATCAGCAACCACTAGTTTACTTGAAACATCAAGGCATAGAATTATCCCAGCCCTGAGAAAGGTCAATTTTCTACTGGTCATTCAGAAGCTAATCTATGTCAGACGGACCTACTTTATCTTATAAAGAGTTGATCAGAGGATCCTTCTGGTGGATAAGAATCAACAAGGCCTTGAAATACAAGTTAAAAAGAATTGAAGAATTACCTTTTTCCTCACCTTCAAGATGATGCTTCTGGTCCTGATTTCAGAAGAATATCATCAATTAGAAACTACACACATACAGCATATATTAATTCAAAGACACATAATATCACCTTTCCATATAAAGAAAGATGGAAATTCTTCGATTCCTCCAGTTGAGACATCTCATTTATGATAGCATTGATAGTGTCTATCAGGTCCGGTGAGCCAACAACATCAAGGAACCTGAGTGATGAAATAATGAGAGAAGTTGTTAAAACTTAAGAGTCTTTCCTGTACTAAAAATAAAATGCAAAATAAAAGCAGAGAACAAACTGATCTTTGGCAAGAACCTTTTAACAGTTGCTTTAGTAAACCAATCAACATCATGCAGATTTTCTGGTGACTTGAGGTCAAAGTTTGCATCCAATCCCTTCGCACATAGATCATTTATTTCAGGTAAATGTAGCAACAAATGTTCCAAAAGCCCTACAGCCACTATCTCCACTTGTTCCTCCCTATAAACAAATGCTTCATATCTGGACCACAACCAAAGGAAAGAGTAAAGAACCAGCAAAAGTCCAAAAATGTAAAGTTCTACTTAAGGAAGAAACAATGTATGAATGAATTACTTAAGGAAGAAACAAAAAGCAAAGGAAATCCTAACTATATGAATAGGAAACATAAATGCAATGACTATGAAATTTTTAACGGGTGCAAGTCTGCAGCAGAACGATTGGGTGGTCAGACAAGTATTTCACAAGTCCACTTTAAACACAATTTTAAATCAATATTTTATTGATTGGATTTTATGAAATAGTGATTATATTATTAAAACGCAAGTTAGATTTATATTTGAATCAAACAACAAAACTTTTGATGATTAAGAAATGTAAGTTATTCTCAAGTTTTACATGAGTATCATGAATGATATCAGGTAAGCAGCTTGTGTGCTTGGATCTGGCCTTTGGAGACTTTTGCGCCGATATTCCCAAAATAAAACTGATACTCAGACCAAGAAGAAAACAAGGCGGTCTAGAGTGTATATAATTATTTCTCCAAACCCACGACGCTATTCCAAGTGTTTAATTCAAAGAGATCCCCTTCAAAGTTGTAATCAAATGCTACTCTAAGGATTGTCACTTTACAAAGATAATATTAAAATTATTTCATGCAACAAAATCCGCTTCAACCTTGAGACTAATTTTATCTACGCTCAGTATCAAAACTTACCTGTTTTGGTTGGGAAAAATCTGAATTGAAGCAAAATCTAATGGCACATCACCAGCTAATGCATCACCCATTACAAAATGCTTAGATCAAAATCCAAGGAACCTGAACTGAAATAAGCCGGAAAAAATAGTTAGATTGAGCCGCGGATTATGTCACCCTGAAATTATACAAGATATTTCAACTGGAAGACCAAATTGATACCATGTGAGTCCAGAGTCTTAGGTTTAAGAGTCTGCCCGTAACTCAAGCAGAAGCGAGCTAGAATTAATTTCGATTTGCATATTGAGAAACTCGAGTAATTGCTTTGTTAGAATTTAGAAATAAAGCATAGAAAGATTTGTAGAAATGTAAGACGCATGCACAGTAGAAGAGTAGATAGATACTCCGAGTCATATATAACCAAACGAATAACGCGTATATGAAATTTCTTTCATTTGCGACGCTGATAGGGAGGCAAAATAAGTTTAGAATTGAAATTTTTCTCAAAATGACCGAGTTCTTCTCAAATGCAAACTGCTGAATAGCCTGCGCAACTTTTATTACAATGCTACGGGAAAACAAGATATATATGACCAAAAAAAACAGCAGAAATGTTCGTTTTGAAAATATAATGAAGTAGAAAATTAAACGAGCAAAGAAAAGCCGCGGGGGGGGGGGGTGAACCTAAAAAACTTGAACTATCAAATTTCAGTGCACCCAGCAAGAAGTCAACAACAGATTTGCAACAGGGTTAAATCCAAATGTAGTCAAAGAACACAGCTAGTTTGGGGAAAAAGTGACGCAAGCTCAGATTTTGTGACTTCATAATCAGAAAATAATTCCCAGATGAAAAGAGAAAAGGACGATAGTTAGATATGTTAGCAGTGAAGTCAGATCCAGCATGTCGCAAAACCGCCTTAATTACGGAAACAAAACCATACGCTGAGTGAGTTCCAGTGAAATAAATAAGGAAGAAAATCTTTGGGTTCAAATCTGAAAGAATCCGCAGATTTTACAACCGACTAGTCAAATTCCGCTGACTAGTGAAGAATCCAATAGAGTACAACACTACAACTTAAAGAATATTTACAAAATGATTGAAAAAGAATGCCCAATGGTTTCAGGGGCAAAAATAGAACAAGAAAGAAACGAAGAAAAATGCGAAGAAGTCTTCCAAAGCAGAAAACCAATGCGAGGAGAAAATAGGTGAAAGGCTCAAACCTTTGAGCTGAGATCTGGATTGTATTACTCCGAGTGAATGCGAGAGGAAGAGATCTTCGAAATGCAGAAGCGGTAGCAGCGGTCTTCGAGCTCCAATTTGGTACAGTGTGAATGGCGAGCGCTAGGCCTATAGTGATGACTGATATGAAATCGATTTTAGTGAATGAAGAAAGACAAAGCGCGTCGATATGCAAAAACGGGCTTTAACTGACGCGTGACATCACGCTCCTGGACCACGGGGTGGGCCCCAAATGTTCTGTCGGTATTTTTTGGAAAGCAAAATCTTAATTTTACTGCGTTAGGCCGTTAGCTTTTCCGCGCATCTTTACTTAATTTTTTATTATCAAGCATGTTAATATAATTTTTGGTAATGTATTAAAAATCGGATCGGATCGGATCGGATGGTTCAGATCAGAAACTGATGAACCGAACATTTTATATTATCAAGTAGGTTAATATAATTTTCGGCAATGTATTAAAAACGAGATCGGACTGACAGGTTCAGACCGGAAACCGATGAATTGAATGTCGAACTAGTCCAGTTGGGATCAAAAAATCAGGATGAACTGACCCGGTGCAATCCGGGGTGAACCGGGGGGTCACGGTTTGCCCCCCTTTTACTTTTTTTAATACCCTAAATGGCGTCATTTTGGCTTTTTTTTAAATTATTTTCCTCAAATTTTTTGATTTGCAAGGAGTTTTAAAAAGATTGTGAAGTACTTTTGCTGTTTTGTATTGGTTGAAGAAAAATCCTTATATACTTAATGATACTTTTGTGGATATTAGGTTCTAAAGGTTATATTGAATTATTGGTTGGAAGAAAAAAAAAAACTCTTATATAATTTTTTGAATGGAATACATAAACATTTAAATTATATGTATATATTTTTAATTGACCGGGATCTAATCCCCGAGTTGACCTCAGTCTAAACCACTATCCATTGACCCAGTTCCTCTACCGTTCAATGTCCGGTCCAATTTTCAATATCTTGATTTTCGGTTCCTTAAAGTTGCCTTCATTTTTTTTTCATCCCTCGAGTCTTAAATCATAAGTTTTAATCCTTGTAGAGATAAAATGGTCCAAATGTATATTAAATTATAAAAATTAATATTTTAAATAGAATGAAACTTTAGGGGTCAAAATAAAAATGAGGGCAAATTGGTGGAACCAAAGATTATATTAATGCTTTTTAAGCAACACTTTATTTATATAAAAAAAAAGAGAGAGAGAAACTATTCAAAATTGATTAGAATAAAAAAAAATCTAAATTTAATGTAAGTCATCCAATTTTAACATAAACAGTCCACATGAAGAATGTTATTAAACATGGAATCATAGACCTTGTTTTATATCCACATTATTATTTGTCGGTCTTGTATACGGAATGGGTAGAAGAAGATGGCAAAAAAAAAAAAAAAGAATGGGTAGAAGAAATATCAACTTCATAACATATAAATAAAACCAAAAGTATCAACAAAACGGTCACATTGCTACAATTGCACAATAAAAAACATATCAAAGGTGTAAGGTGGATATTTTAAAGATGATGTGTTTAGTGATTTGGGGAATACGTGACGCGGAAGAATTGTGAGGAAGAGACAATAGTTGAGGTTGACCAATTGAAGGAGAAGGCGTGC
Organism: Inga oerstediana; assembly: GCA_963210345.1. Taxonomy (NCBI): domain Eukaryota; kingdom Viridiplantae; phylum Streptophyta; class Magnoliopsida; order Fabales; family Fabaceae; genus Inga; species Inga oerstediana. The sequence continues at coordinate 13,872,429 of OY723402.1, forward strand.
ATGTGGGATTGGACACACGTTTGGATTTGTCGGTAATTTACCTGGGCGCATGTTCTCCAAAAACGGAATGGATCAATTTTACCTTTTTTATTTGATCAAGAACAATTATACATTTCTTACAAACACGAACCTATTATAGTGAGTGTTTGGAATAGCTTATTCCTAAAAAATAAGTATTTATTATCTAAGTCGAGATAAAACTCTTCTCACATACTTACCTTATATATCGTGAATCACAATTTATAAACATTTATTATTTAAAAATAAACTATCCCAAACGAACACATATGTATACACATAAAATAGCCATACTGCTTATCACCTAATTCCCACATCCCTCGCTTGTCTCACCCAAATCCAAACCTAAATTAAATCTACACTAATTAATACGCAGATCCACACGCGCGTTGAGGCCCTACAGGAAGGGAAAAGATAGGCCCACTTCTTTCCAACTAACATGTTTATTTCAGAGACTGTGTGGGGCTTAGATATATGGCTCTAATATAAAATGCTTTGCTATTATATTGAAATCACATATATTTGCATACAATGCTTTTAAGAAGAAAAAAGGAAATTGCATAGTAATAAATCTAGGTGAAGAATAGAAGTCCCCTTTATTTTATATTCATAGTTCTAATTATATCAACAAACGTTGATATTAGAGGACAGTGGGCAAAAAAGCGGTAACTTATTAACAAAAATAACTAAGTAATCATTGCAACATTACATGAATTTTTAAAATATATGAAAAACCAATTAAAAGGAGCCCGGATGCAACTTATGGGTATACGCAGTTCAACATAACTGTTTCAAATTTGACATGGAGAAAGGCTTTGGAATGATTTCCAAGTTACCAGCGGTTCTTTCAATTATCCTTTTCCATGTACGAAATTGGTTATATATGATGGCAAAGAAAGATTCCACTGGTTGCATCACTATTTTTGATGCCAAGTGAAAGTGGAAGCGTGTAGGTCAGCTTTTGCACTGAGGCTAGATAAGATCTGGCAGAATAGAAGCCATAGGAAGAAAAGTAGCACGGAACACAAAAGTAAAATGATGGAAGCAATAGAACATGGTGAATGTTGGAAAATCGTAAAGCTACCACACTACTTATTGCTTTTTTCTACCTTTAACATTGCGGCAGTTGCAATCCATGTGATGTTCACAAGGTTAGGCCACCATATGCCACCACATGAGCAAACAAAATACAAATGAACCAACCTCACAGGAACAAGAAGGGAAGCAAAGAAAATAGAGTTACATTATTCACATGTTTCACTCTAGAGGGCCCGAGGCCGCTCCATCAAATGTTAAAATAGATTACAGCAGAGGCAACATCTGGCATGAGAGTTCCCAGCTTAGAATTTCCCATAACACAGATATAGGTTGTCAATTGCTGGGACAAACTTGCCTGAGACGTACATCACTCGGAAAAAAAATTGAATCATACAAATATTAAAAAGGGTTATTACTCCCACAAGTCATCTTACAGCAGGCAAGGACAATCAACTCAACCATGGATCAAAGAGCAATTAGAAAGAACGATGCATTATTAGGGTCAACAATACATCAGTTAGACCATACATGAACCAGACCATGTCTATTGCCGGTATAGATCTCATTGCGCTCTTCATCGTAGAAGAGAGCAGTAATGTCTTCCAAGGCTTCCGCAACTGTGCTCCTGATTCTGGATGTATACTTCCGCTTCCTTGAAGCGCAACCATTACTTGAACAATTGTCACAACAACTGCATTCATTCTCCATGGGTGAGCTATTGCTTGCTCTTATTTTAGCCAGACACTTGCCAGTTAAAATGTTGCTGACATTAATGGACCCTGCTGCATTATGAAAAAGAGCTCGTTAGTATATACTCTATCATGCAACTATGCCATAGACAGCAGGTTCTCACTAACAGTGTTACAATGAGTTTCAAACCGGTCAATAGTATATGATATCATATCTTAAATTTGGCTTATACATTAGGCATCTGACAAATTTAGTTGGATCGTCTTTCCCCTCCGACAAAGAAGCTACAATCCTCAGTTACAAACTATTTCTCACTGTACTTTGCATTTTGCATCACAAAAAGTGCATTGCCAGGGGAAGGGCCATGGCAGAAAAACAAATAAGAGGCCCAGAGAGACAAGGAAAGGTACCATTTCCTTCAGACAATGGATCATCAGAATCAGCCTTGCAGTATGATATAATGAGATCTTGGTCACTGGTTATGTATATATTATTTGTATTGCAGTCAGGATGCCACAAAAGGTGATCCTCAAAAGAAGTTACAAGCTCTCCACGGAAATTCCAAACGGCCACAGTACGATTGCGGAAGGTCAGGAATAATTGGTTCTCATACAGAAATATAAATGCAGATGGTGTCATGAATTCACTTCTACTAACTTCTGTTAACTCAAATGTCCGCACCTAAAATACAATTAAAAGTCAGATATTTGTATGCAGATCAACGTACACAGGTCATGTAAAAGAGAATAATACTTACATCTAGGATTTGAAGATTCTCATTTTCTTGCTTGACAAGAAGTTTTTCATTAAACTGTTCAATGAAATCAACCTTCTTATTTCGATGAAGGAGGTGGTTGAATGATTTCAAAACGGTACCATCTTCAATTGAGAGGATTTTAAGTGGGACGTGACTGATTCCTTTAGCAAAGATCAACAACATGATCCCTGGACTGATAAAGAGAATCATCAAAAAGAACACAATAAGTGCAAATTAAGTATGACCAGCCAAAGAAAAATGGAAAAAGAAAACCGATTTTTTTAAGTACAGAGATTATGTAATATCTTAAAACTTGGACATGACCATATACAACCTCTATGTTAGTGTGAAGTGCAACTGCAAGTAACGTTCACAGGTTCATTAGAGAGAGAATACCTTATCTTAATCTCTTGAACATTTTTATCAGAAATGGAGTACAGCATCGTATAATTTTTCAGATCAAACACCTTGTAGATGCTGTATGCCCAAAAACAGCAAAAGAAATGCAAGTGTTAGAACAAAGAAGTCAATATAATAATTAAATCTTTGCACAAGAGTATTATGCAATAAAATACTTACCTATCCTGGGCAGAGTAGGTGAGAACCTTCCCGTTTACATCATCAAACTCAACAAAACCTGGCCACTTCAAAGATTCGGATTCAAAAAGAGCAAAGCCAGCATCTGGTTTACCTCTCCTTATGTACCTGGACAACCAAAAAAAACATTAGACAAAGAAACTGAAAATACAAGACACACAAGCAACAGTTACCATTTGCAGTTCTTTCAGTTATTATGTTTGTGCTCATGAATCATGAAGTTTTTCCCCTCTTTTTTTGTTGTGTGGGGAAAATGGAGATGTTTGCCAAACAATCAAAAGGAGCTAGACATACTCAATCCTTGTACTTCTGCATTTCAAAGAACTGTAACTGTCTGAAGCATAAACAGAAACCGTAATAAGTGAATCATTGTTCTTATTATAGAACAGACTCCTTATAACTTCATCTGGGCTCACGTTCAGGAAGCATATTCTTTGATTAGTTTCTGGAACAAAAAAGGAAAGGAAAAAGATTAAAACATGCAGTATGTATCATACATTGACTTTCAGATGCAAATAGAATTGAACAGCATATTCAGATATCATAACGCATAGATGATATTTATACCTCGACTAAATGCTGCACAAACACCAGACTGCGCAAGAGCAAAAACTATATCCTGTGCTGCCACAATCTCAATAATTTTTGACCTCTTTCTCAGAAAAGGAAGTACCACAGAAGAAGGACCTTTTGCATCATGTGTATCGTATTCTTCCTACAAACAGACCCATTAGAGATCAGACATACCACAACGAGTAGGGTAGAAAATGGGCATAGTTATACCAAAGTACACATCTCCCTAGTATACATGAAGAACAGGAGGTTCATTAATTAAAATAGAGCAAACATCATATTGTACCGCTGGATGTTTCATCAATAATAACCACATGAATAAGCAAAGGAATTTCGTGAAAAAGGCCCAACAAAAAACTCAACTAGCACATCACAAACATACTCTGCCCGTGGATGCAAAGCACATGCTTTAATGCTTCAATTTATTCACTTACATCAGGAGATCCACCAATCTTACTATCCAATTTCAAATAATGTTTTCCCAACCATCCTTATCCCTATCATACCAACCATTAATATTAGAATTCAAGCTAATTGCCACGAAATTGTCTTGAAGTTAAACTGTTCAGTTGCGAGCATAACTCAATAAATTCGTCGAGCATATTGTTCAACAAGTTCATACTAGTTCAATACCAAGACTTTGAGAACAAAGTAAGAAGTAGGAAAAAACTACTTAAGTCATAAAACAAAAAATAGAAAGTGAAATATCACGCTATGGTAACCAACCTGCAAGCGGATATTACGAAATCTTTCTTGAGCATCGCTCATACTGAAAGCTCTATCACGCTTAGAGCTAATTTCACGCCTCTGAAGCTTCTTGACGCTGTTGACAAACCCGTCAACTCCCCCACCTCGACGCTGTCTCTTCTTCGCTACTACTCTGCGACCACTACAAGGCCTAGGGCTCACCGTGATCCTTCTTCCACCATCCATATCGCCCTCTTCAAAACATCCAAGTTCAAATTTGAACCCCAAATTTACACTCCCCGTGAGTTCGATCAATACAGTATTTTTTGCGAAGGACTAATTATGCTGCTGCATCCGCTACTCAGCTAACGTCCTTCGCAGAAAACCCTAATTCCTTCGACCTCGAAAAGAAACGACGTGAATTCCTTCAACAGTGAGGTTTCCGGAACTAACATCAATTTCTCAGTGACAATGATTGGAGGAAAAAGGAGCAAGAAACTGAAAATTAAGTCCAATAAGAGGGAGGGGAGAGTGTGAAATTTCAAGGGGCGTCATCGAGTTCGATCCCGTTTCAAAATCCGAATTTGGGATCTGGAATTTAAAGAAAATCCTAAAAGAAAAAACAACGTCACAAGAGTAAAAAGTGGTATAAGTCGTGTCCCGCTTTAAGTCTGTTAATAATGCCGACCCATTAACTTGATCCAGAGTTTCTTAGGCCCACATATCATCCATGGGCTAGCCTATTTTCTAGGACAAGTAAGGAGGGCCCAAATTGATTGTAAAATCAAGGCCCAGGTTATATCTTACAGGGTTGCAACTTTATTTTTTAATAAAACATATAGGAAGAGATTTATCTATGGCGAACCAATATTCGAATTTTGGTTGGAAAAGGTGCTCAATGATAAATTTGTGTAAATTGTTATTATGTGGACAAATTGAAATACATGGTAAATAGTTTCAATATGAAACATGTTGCATGCCACATAATCAGACCAATCATAAAAAAATTGTGAATATTGTCAATGTCAACATCAATACATATTAATCATTAAATCAGTATATCAGTCTCTATATCATATGATATCCACAGTAAACTATATTGAAGTAAAACATAAATAATGGGCGTATTTTTCAAATGTTGTATTTGATTAAATAAAGATGACATACAATTTCTATATTATTATCTTTATGGCTTTAATGATATTTATATATAATAGATATCATACAAATTTAAAAAGAGAAATTCCTATTAAAAAACAATTAAATTATCCAAATTTTAATTTGGGTGATCAAACTTAACAAAATTATAGATAGTTATATTGCACAACTGGAGATTTTAAATTTGAGTTAAATTACCTCCATACCCTTCAATTATTAGAAAACCAAAATTGATAACAGAATCATATGTTTTTTATTGTTACAAAAACAAGGTAAAAATAAGCAAAGACACTTGCTATCTCACATATAGTAGCAAATTAACTAAAAAAAAAATTGCTCATAGAGCCTGGCAAGAGATTCAAATTCATCGTTTAATACATATCCTATCCTAACAGCAAGCTTTAAAAAAACATCTCACTAAAAAAAAAAAAAAAAAGTAGAACCATCCTTCTAGCCCTTGTTTCCTTCTTTAAAGAATTTGGTCCTTGCTTACTCTAAGCATGCCCCCAGGCTTCATCTACTTTAGATGTTTGATCTCAAACTTCGCCGATATGAGCAAGCGATCCGTGTACTTTACCCATGAACCATATTTAATCGTGAACAACCTGACGTGAGCATGTACACATTTTTATTTTGGTAACACTTGCCCCTACCAAGGAGGAGGCTTGCTGTTGTAGTTTAGAAATCTAGCATCAAAATTAAAAAGCACCAATTTCATCATTGAGGTTGGTCCCGGTATAGTGATCTCACCAAGAAGCTTTTGGAAGCCGACAAGATGGTTGTTGTTGTCGAGATTAATCCATGGTTCTTGAACTTAACAATTCTAAGGTACTCCTTCTCGTTTGCATAGGGTCGTTCTAGATATTTCATCAAATTTTAAAATTCCTAATTATGTTACATAACCTTATTTATAATTTTTTAAATTTAGTTATCTAAATTAGAATTTAAGTAATTCAACTGTTTGTTAATAGGATTTTCCCATTTAAAAAAGTGAGTTACATATTATTCATAACTTACAGATATTTTCTTAGTACACAATTCATAAATACTGTACGTTATTAATGGGTTTTTTTTTTGGGCCATTCACTTTATTAGTGTTTTGATATTATATATAAATATAGATAGATTACATGATGCTCTCTCCAGTTGTATTTATTAGTCATAATTATATACTCCTATATGAAATTCTAATTCATTTATTCCTCATTGATTCCCTTTTTCGTATTAATTATCACATATTTTTATTTTTTATCCTCTCTCTTTCGGTAAAATTTTTTTCATATATTTTTCTTCATACTTTCTCAAGCATTCTCTTCATTTCGTAATTTAATTATTTGTATCTTTTACACTGTGCAAACTAATAAGTTTAATATTGTCAAAAACAGAACAGATCCTTGCCTGCCTGTAATGCACAATCCACATCTTTACAAACTAAAAAGTCGTGATGTGATGAGTGGTGTATTTGGGTTAACTTTTAAACAACAGCTTTTGAAGAAAAAAATAAAACAAGTTATTTCAAATAATAAATTTTAGAGATTAGTTTCTAAAAAGATTAAAAAAAAAACTTCTGGAAATCCATGATTTTCAATTAAAACAATGATTCTACAGAATTTTACAGTGTTTGGATAACTTAAATAAAAAAAAATGCTTCTACCTTTTTCAAGTGTTTGAGTACTTTTTTTTTTGCAATTATGATTTTGACTCTAAAAATGTTTTTTTATCGTTATCCAAACACAATAGCTTTTTGGGATGAAGTGCTTTCCACCGTTCAAAGAAACGTAGCCTTCCAAACAAGAATCCATAATAATCACTGCCAAATTACCAATGTTCCATCCAGCAATATATAATTACGTGACATCTTCATAAATCACATTGTTTATAGGTTATGTTTGTAGGGTGAGTGTCACCTATATAAAAAAAATGATAGAAAAGATTGGACATATTTAAAGAAGATCATTGATTGACTTAATAAATAGAGTTGATCAAATAATATGGAATCTTTTAAAAAATATTATAAAAAAAACTGAAACGAATATTTAATAAAGGTATAGAATGAAATCTTTTAGTTAATAAATTATTTAAAGATCCGATTCTCAATAAAATACAATGGAGCTATATGATCCATGTAATTGACTCCAACTCCAACTTCAGGAATAATACTTTCTTCTTGTTGTAATGCATTCTTTTCTTAATATATATGTGAGATTTTTTTTTTTGAATAAACACTGGAATTCAATAGCTGCTAATAAGCAATATAAGACAGAAACCTAAACAAGACGAACTATAAACATTCCTTTCATCAGCCACCGCCTCCAAAATAGGAAGGTGTTGGTTGATGAAGAAGAACAAAATTATCTACCAGACTATGGGAAGATTTTGCTAAATGGTTAGCCAAGGTATTCTCCTCCCTCGGGATATGGTTAACAAGAACCTGCCACTCTTTACATAGCCAAAGCTTAGCATCTACTATTACATCAGAAAAAGGATGAGACATGTGACATCCTCTTGACATCATATTAATTGCTTTAATAGAATCCGTGCTGACAAGGATCTTCCTGTACCCTTTACTCCAACATATCTGTAGGCCTTGAATAACTCCAATAATCTCTACTATTGTCGGAGGAACTGTAGTAAGCTTGGATATGAATCCACAGATCCATGATCCATCCTCCCCAAGAATAACACCACCACAACCACTCTGACCCGACACCAAAACAGATCCATCAACTTCCAGATTAACGAGAGAAGGGGAGTTTTCTTAAAAGAAAAAATAAATAACCCATAAATGACAGAATTGGAAAAGGGAAAAATGACAGAATCCGAGGAAGTAGTAAATAAACAATAAGATGAACTCAACTTCTACAATATATGCGGGTGATCTGATCATCCACTTTCTTTCTTCCTGTTCCCATCTCATCGAAGCAAGAACCCTACGCTACTGTTTTTTTGTTACAGTGTCACTGTGCTCTCTCAATGGGGAAATTCTGGATTGAGGTGTGCTTGATATCTGCAAGGGGGTTGCAACGTTCAGTCTCCCTTTGGAAGCGTCAATGGTATGCTGTTGGCTGGGTTGATCCTAAATCCAAGTACTGCACCAAAATCGATGCTTCTGGGAATGCAAATCCTCTTTGGAGAACAAAGTTCTCTTTTCTTCTTGACGATGATGATTCGGAACACAGTCTCCAAGATCTGGCACTCAACGTCCAAGTCTTCAGCAGAGACCCCATTTTTCTCACCGAAAAGCTTCGAGGTTCTGCAACTGTAATGCTCAAAGAGTTTCTCGCCAAGCATGTTAACAACTCTCAAACTTCAGGGTCTGTAGGAAATGAGGAACTTGGGAGCTACCAACTACGAAAGAAGAAATCCAGCAAACCTCGAGGATTCATTGACATTTCAATTCGTATTTCAGATGACAAGGAAGAGCCAAATATGTTCCAAGGTATATGAATGTTTCACAAAACTAATGTTAAATACTCAATCCTGTCTTGTCTTGCCCTGCCCTGCATCTGCTGTAATCGTCGTAGTGTCAAAAACATATCGGTACAGTTCTGCAAATGCGGAACATGGTATTTTAACCAGTAACATTGGAATTAACATATTTCTAGTGCCATTTCGTTTAACCCACCAAAAAATTCTTGTTCCGCTGCTCCTCAACGTTTTCTGGCTAAAGCTGCTTCTGGCACGAAGGGTAAATTAGGGAATGGAAAGAAGGGTAAATTAGGAAAAGATTGACAAATAAAAAATGCATCTTATATCTTATAAGATCAGCTCCTTAAGTAGGCCTTATATTAAGGATTAGGACCAGAGGGAGTATCTCGCCAGCCTCTCAGTATTTGAGTTGACACAACTGACTGAAGTAATTTCACTTGAGTTTTAACTTCCTTCATGTAATTTAAAGGTAAAAGCTTGATTTTTGCAGGTAGCGAGGGAGGAATTTTTATCCTGGATCCAGGAAGAAACGCTAACATGACCACACAAGGTGGATTTGAGCAAACCCATCCGCAGCAGCAACAGCAGCAAGTGCCCCCAGCAACAATTCACCGGCCAGAAAATCTACAGCAGCAGCCAAACTTGTCCTCATACCCAAAGCCATATCCTACAAACTATCCCAACCCATATGTGGGAGGACCAAGTTACTATGCACAAGCTGGACCAAGCCATCAACCTCCTCCACCTCCACCTCCACATGTTGGATATAATCCCACCATGTTCCCAAGATCAGAGTACATCAATATGCCGTCGTCATCATCTGGGGTTGGTCCTGCTGCACAAAGAGGAGGAGTACCTGCTGGTTTTGCAATAGGAGCAGGTGCTGGAGCATTGGCAGCTGGTGCTGTTATGTTTGGTGGTGACTTCATGTCAGCAGCACACAATATTCCTCCTGGTCTTGGGGATGCTAGTGTTACCATAGCCACTGATCCTCTTTTCTGAACAAGCATTAACTAGATATAGAATGTTTAACCATATATGGTTTCCTTCTATTTATTATTATTTTTCCTTATGCTTTGTCATCAATCAGGAACGTTTGCTTTCAGTGGGAAATAGCTGGTTTTGATAGCTTTATACTACTACACTGCTAACATCTGGCACATGGGGAATGTTTTGAGGTTAAAAAGAAAGTTGACAAAGGCTCACGCAAATTAACACAATTTGCGTTGCATAGAAGGCCTCATGTATTCTAGAATAGTGTATTTAATGGTTTGCACAAATCTTGTTGCAGAATGCCAAGTAGCAGAAATCATAAGAGTATTTGACAAAATGATATAATGGGGTGGAAATTACAGTTTTTTTTTTTTTGCTTATCCATAAGTTTCCACAACCCAAACTTATCACTTGCTGTACAGAGATCATCATGATTGCTGGATTTAGTATGAGCAGTTATTGTCATAACATATGAATTCAATGAATTTACTACGATCCCATGGCATGATCAATCTGCTTTGTTGTCCAACCCTCTATAGATCTTCAATGAAAAAATTGAGGCTCGAGTGGTAGAAATTTCATTTTACATATTGCAGGTTATGCTCGTTTGAATTCGTACCAACTAATCTCTGTAGGAACTTCTCCACTGCAGCAATAAACTCCTCAACTTTTTCTTCGTGGGGCAAATGGCCACATTGCTTAATTACTTCAAGGGTTGATCCTGGAATGACTCGTGCAAGTCTCTCAGCATTCCATGAAGGAACTAGTCGGTCACTATCACCGGTGACAATCAAAACTGTTTTTCATATATTTTAAAAAATATCATCAATCATGCTCAGTGTTCAACTCATAGCATAAAGTATAGGTGGGAAAAAAACACACACATAAAGAAAGAAAGAAAGACAGACTCGTTATTTCACCAAAAGTTCTCCCCCAACAACGCGCTAGCTAAAAATCAAAGAACTGAAAAACAACAGGTGAATCTAGAAATCAAAACTAAAACCACTTGATTAGCCCAATATATGGAATATATTAATCCTGCATTTTGTCTTTAATATAAGACCCAGTTAACTAATTTTTTGAGATTAATGAAGCTAAATAAATTACTTAATTATATCATATATTACATGATATCTTTGAAATAATTGTGTGCATCATTAGATTATATTAGTTTGGAGACGATAAATATAAATACTTTAGAATAATTTATTTAGATTGTTTAATCTCCCCAGATTAGTCAATTAGGTTTTATATTAAGGACCAGAGGTAATACAATGTGTCTTGTAAGATTGATAAGTAGTTTCCAATCTTGGCAAATACCAAAAGATAGCATAAACAGATCAACCTAATCATTTCCACCATAAATTACTCTATATAACCAATTATAAATGGCATTATCCTATCCAATTTGCAACCTTCTCTGGTCAGCTATTTAAAAACAAGCTCAAGGTACTGGGGAAAGAGAAAAAATAATACCTAGCCGCATAAAAATATATATACACAGATAGAAATTCAAGCTTTAATAATATTCTGTACTTGATTTATTGAATAATGATGAAATGTATTTGTAGAAGAAAAGAGGGGTAGTCAAACGCTCAAGTAACTAACCATATGATAAGGTCCGTTAAAACACAACAAAATAAGCAGCTACTTGAAAAGGCAAAAACATTATCGAGAAATCAACTTTAGGGGGGGAAACATCCGACACAAACCAGCTAAAATATAGGGGACAACTAGGCATATAAAATTCAAATCAATACTTGTACTAATTAAAAAGCAAAATCATAATTAGATAATGTGATCTCCTCTGTGTGTGTGTGTGTAATGACTAGTGTCATTACCAGGACAGGATATCTGATGAAGTCTTTGAGTCACTGTGGGCTTTGTTTTAGATTCCTCATCCAGAAGCGTTGCTGCTGTGAATTCAACCAGTGCCCTATCCCAATCTTTAGTCCTCAATGGCTGGATTCAGTATATATTACTACTATCATCCAGGTGATTACTGACTTCAAATTACAAGGTATAGAAACGGACAAGAAGGACAATGTACAAAAATTAGGGCATTGCTGAGATTACCTTTGTATAACCTTCAATGACATGTTCATCAACCTTATTTGGATCATACCATGCATTTCGAACAGCCGCAATACCAAACTTATCAATCACCATCCTTACCTGTAATCGATGTGAGGCAAGCGGCCATTAGATAGGTAAATAGATCAGCCATCATGACATTATACTATGATGGTTTCCGCACTGCAACTAGTTTAACAAACCTACAAATATACCCCCCAAAAAGAGTCATCCAACGAGAAAAATTCTAAAAAGGCAACTGATATAAATTGACCAGAATATCCAGACAGATAACACCATGTCCTTCAACTCTAAGCCAAAGGTCATGGATCCTAAATGTTGGTAAAAAGGGATGCAGTGGGATTCCACCTCATTGGAAGGGCTCTAATGAGCTCAGCGACAGTTGTATTTTAGCCAACAATCCCTTCTTGCTCTTTAATTATAATATTAATCCAGTGATAATTTAACCAAGGCAATACTAAATTAACTAAAAATAAAGGTTATATTGCATTATGTACAAAAAAGTTTATTACCAGCATTGTGGCAAGGGCACTACGCAGGACAGCCAATAAAAATTTTCTATACAAAGAGTTGAGCACATTTATCACCCCCTTCATCATCTTGGTTATTGCTTCTGAAATGTATTTGGTAATCATGGACAAAACCTTAAAAAGCCCAGAAATTGGATTAGCTCTAATAGGAGAATTGTTGTTTTCTTTCATTTCGCTATCTTTTTTCACTTGATTTTTCTCAACAATTTTAGGTGCGCTAAGTGGGGCTAAAATTGCTGGGGCAATAAGAATTAGAGCAGCAACACGTTCAGGAGCTTCAAAATATGTATTAACTGCTACAAGTGATCCAGCTGAGTGCCTGCCATGTCATTTTGAGAAAATATCAGCTTCAAAAGAAAACAAAAGCCAACAAAAGTATCACAACTTATTTGCTTGCAGACACATCCAAAAAGGCAATTTTGGAACCCCTATACCAGACTACCATTTTCGAGTGGTGAAACACAAAGTTATTAATTTAATGCTTGAGACCAATGGAATCACCTTCTATTCAATACAACAACTATTCAATAAAACAACTAGGATAATTGGATAAATATCAAATGCAAGACATGTGGATGCAGGACTGCAATATATGATTGCCTATTAAGTTTGCATCTTGTCATGGCAACGGTGGAAAGTATGATTTTTTTATGAATATCACCTGCTACCTCAATATAAAGTCACTCAACCAAACAGATGATTAGACATTCACATACCCCACCAGGATCGCCTTGTCAGCATTTAACATATCAATGAAGTGCAAGGTAGCAAGCACTGAAAACGCCATTGAGTATGGATTTAAAGATTTTGAGACATCAGTTCCTGAAGAAAAATTCACTCTTGATGTCAATCCAAAGGCTGGCCTGTCAGAAGCAAGAACTTTTGAACCAGAAACCTCAGCCAAAAGCTTCATAACCTTTTTCCATGAGAAAACTGATGCTCCAAAGCCATGTAATAGAATCATGGGAAAACCTAGCTCCTTAGTTTTATGAGGGAGCTGAGAAAGAGTCTGATTCTTGAACGTGCTATGTGCTTGAGATTCCGCATCATATATCTTATGGTGTATGTGTACACCTTTGAACTCACAAAAACAACTGTCTGGATCAGCTAAAAGCTTTGGGTCTACTAATTCATCCTGATCTATGCCGGCTATCCCCTTCCTTTTCTTCTTTGTTCCAATATCCGACAATTTCTCTGGTGAAAAGAGGTTCAACATAATGCTATAAGTAAGCCACATTGCAACAATTCTCACTTGACCATAAGAAGTTAAAGTGATAAACACTAATCAGTAATCCATCTCCAAGCACATTCTTACAAGATAAAGAAAATGAGGTAGATGTTGCTTTTTAGTCATTGTTCCATGTTTATCTTTTCTTGATAAAAGAAGACTACTATAAAGGAAAGCGTATACAGAAAGAGGATAAGGCATGCCCTTATAGCAAGACAGAGAACCAAATGTATAATTGACAGACAGAAAGCACAAAACACCAACTCATAAATGTCTGCAAACCTTTTCATATCTGATAAATATAACTGTCTTAAAAAATCATACCATATCTGTTATTGAAGATCCTGATAGGAAAAAATATAAAGAACCGTAAATTTACTCCAAAAATTAATTGCTGAAACTTCGGGCATTAGACTTTAACCAATTTCAACACAGCTATAAAGGTGTATTTTTAGTTTTTGCCGGGCCTTGTTCTCCGTTTATTTTTCTAACCAAATACATGAAAATGAATGGAAAGAAGATATCTGTGATGACCTTGGGGAAGACAGTGCTCCTCAAAACAATCTAAGATGTGCTAAACAGGCGTTAGCAGTGGCATTGTCAGAGACCAAGAGGCTAACACCCTGAAAGTAGATGTTGTTGTACTTAATAGCTCGTGGGGACACATGATGGAATTCTAGAGAGCATTGATTGGATGAATCATGTGAGAAGTTAGGTGAGAATAGAAACAAGCACAACATATATAGGCAGCATAACTGCACAAGTGTAACCAAGTCAACTTGTTAGGAATGATTCTTTCAGCAGTTTCTTGTTAAAAGGTGTGGAAATTTAATTGAAGAAAAAATTGTAAGTTCAAATGTGACGATCCTAACCAGAGTAAGTTTGATAGAAGCAAAACAAAATGGTAATTCACATAATTTCGGCTTGGGCTGGTCGGAGGGTAGGAAAAATATTGATAAACAAAAATTCCACAAAACACGCACACAAATAACAGACTTGATGAAGCTAAAAGCGACATGAGGAATAAAAATTACCAGAATATTCGGCACCTGAGCCACTAAACGAAGGAGCTGAAGAAGCGGAAGCAACAAAGGTAGACGTAAGAGTAGGATACTCAGCGTCACCGAAACCAAATTTGAGAGGAGAATGAACCAAACAGGAAGGAAACTTGCGCAAAGGTTGAATAGAAGAAGGAAGCGCCCATTGCTGATTAAAAACCGCTGCTTTGGTCATCAGATTGTGGGGGAAACACAGAAACTCACAGATTGAACCCTGGACGTTGATGAAGAACAAAGAAGACGCCAGTCAGGTCCACTGCAGTCTTCAGGCTTCAGTCTTCATCTGTATGGATAAATTGCACAATAAGTGGTACTATAAGCTATTTTTTTATGCATAGCATACCTTAAAATATTTCTTTTTTATGCATCTCATATCTTAAAATATTTCTCAATTGTATTCAGTTTTCTAAAATATCTAAATTGTTAGATATAAAATTGTACAAGAAAGCACTTTATGGTGTGAACAAACCTTAAAAAATATTTTAAAATGTTAGGTGCATCACAAAATACTTCATCTGACCCTTTTTATAAGAATTCAAAATTTGAATTGTCTTGATTCTTTTTACAAGAACCCAACAAGAGTTTTTTAAACATTTAATAAGTTTTTTTTTTTTGGCCTCTCATTAATTTTATGTATTACATTAATTAAAAAATTAATGATATTTATATTTACTCTAATTATCTCTTTTCTTTTCTCCATTATAAATAGAGGCACACTTGAAAAAATAAATCAAATTTAGGCATGCCTATTATTTTTAACTAATTATGTAATTCTGTTATCGAGCTTTTATAAATAGAACCGAAATGACTACTTTAGAGTACTGCATGCACTTATAAAAATAATTTTAAGGTGCAAGTTACACTTTAATTTCTTTTTTCTTTCTTTCTTTCTTTTTTTTTTTTAAGCCTTGTAGGCTTTAAATCAATTTTTTTTTATGGCACCAATTCATGGATTAAGTGCCCATTTGAATTAGTTTGGAAAAAATACTTTAATGTTGCTTTGTATAAGATCAACATGAGTGAAGTTTTGTTATGCAAAAGTGGTTATTTCATGAGGTACAATTACAAACCCGCTGGTTGTTGCCTTCCTCTCGTTTGCAGTTAATCATTCTAAACTTCTAATATATTGACACCAGTAAATTATTGGGAAAATTAGACAACAAAGTGAAAGAACAACAGTAATTTTTTTATTATTCCCACGGAATAATAACAGTTTTTAATCTGCGACCACGCCCACAGCAGACAGATATTATTTTACAAACTAGAATAACAAAAATATGAATGTCTCTCAAATGATAGAAAAAGAAAGAAAGAAAATTATACTTTTCACTTGTTACCTCCGATAATAAATGTAAAACCTAATTTATTTTTGCACCAAGGTTATTAAATTTAGACTAGCCATTGAACGTGTTGAAGAACTGGGTCAAGGGTCAGTGGGTCAGATCGGAGTCAATCTGAGGGCCAGACCAATGAGGAATAAAAAATGTAAAAATAATTTAAATTCTCATCATATTATACTGTCACACCTTGATCTTAATTTCACATTTACCAGAATATTCGCGAAAAATGATATGTGGTTTGGTGGGCAACACAAGAATAGTATAAATATAATGTTAATATATGCATTATTACAGAAATTCCTTATAGGTGTTCGAATATAATAATTACCATCAATGTAGCTGCACAAGGATACCTGGGTGTCTAAACCCGTCCGAGTGAAACGGAGACATCTTTCTGTCTTCGTTCCACTACCACAATCCCCTCGTATGGTTCTTTTCTTTGTTCTCAGCGTATCTTTTATCTTCTCCTATCTAAATTGTTGGTAAGAGAGGGTGAGATTTGAGAGAATCTCAGTAGGAAAACAATACAAATATGCATGCAAAATAAGTGTTTAATGTATGACATGCTTGCATTACATAAACTCATGCTAACACAATGACATATCCGCGTGCTCAATATTTCGTGCAACAAAACTATAGCCACAATATAAACAGAAACAGAGCTTCAATCATTCATATATGTTTCACATAATCAAACAAAACAATAGCATGCATCAATACACTAGCACAAATATCAAGGGTGTGTTTGGATTGGCGATTTGATAAGTGACTTATTTTTACTTAGACTTATGAAATCTTAAAATTGAAAAAAAAAGTTAGATTGGGTAAAATGATGAGTGTTTGGATTGACAATTGGATAAGTAACTATGTAAAAGTGAATGATATTTGGTTTGACTTTTGCATAAGTAGCTTTTGTATTATTTAAGAGAAAAAATTGTAAAAATTATTAAAAAAATGAAAAAATGAAGGGATAATTGTGAAAAAAGCCCTAATTGGCAACTTAATTGCCAAATGGGACATGGGAAGATATCTACACACAAAGGGATTTTTTCACAATTTTCTCAAAAATTAAATTTGAAAATTTGGCAATGGTACAAATTTAAATAAAATTATATCAAACTCTAATTTAAATTGGTACACTCCAAAAGTCTTTTCTATTGTGCACATAAAGCTTAAATTTTATAAATTATATCAAACTCTAATTTAAATATTAAACCCTAATTCATATTTTCACATAGCTCAAAATCTAACAAAATAAACCGATTAAAACCTCAATAATACCTCCAATAATCCAAATAAATTATTTAAACTAAATTTAATAGATAAAAACACCGTATAGAAACTAATTTATGACATGGTTATAAAAGAAATTGATTATAAAATCATAAAATAACTAAATAATAAATCTAAACTGATTAAAATTAAGTATTAATTATTCTCTATATTTCTACAGTCATATATTGACAAAACTCAAAACTTGCATAAACTCTTATCCCAAAATATTCTCTAATTAGAAGAAGATTACTATCTAAAGAAAGAGAAAATTATTTGGAACATTTTTCATAGAAGAAGTTTTGTGATTAGAAGTGATTTTTACCTCATTGATCCCCAAAGATATGAAAATACTCCTATCAATATTATTTTACACACACACACACACACAAACTCCAATAAACTTCATTTTGAGGCTTATTACTTTTTCCAACTTATGATTTTTTTACCTTAAAACCCATCGCTGAAACAAATACTCATTTTAGCTTTTTTTTACTGTTTAAATCCATTTTACACTGTTTAAGTCCGATTAACTGATGCAAACGCCAAAACCAACGAGCACCAAATACATGCAGGAGAGGTAAGTTCCCTACCTTAACCCTTTTCTGCATCGAAACGTGTGCCTTGTAAAGTGTGCCAACAACTCGGGCTCTATATTCAATCCTACAATTTCAAATGTATCATTTAGACACTTTCATAGTGTTTCTATAGGTTATATGAGTCTATTGTGAAAATTTGCCAAAATGCCCTCCCGACCTTGGCCCGGCCCCGCCGTACCTGGTCCGACTGTACTTTTTCTGAAATTTTAACTGGGGCTATTTTGATATATTTTCGCCGAAGGAATTCATTTCCAGACTCTGAATTACCAAATTCATTGTCAAATTACAAAAATACCCTTGACAGCCCCACTTTAAGGGTTGCAGGGGCGTTTTCGTAATTATACTTTTTCGGGCTTTTCCAAAAAAGTAACCAACTATAACCCCACCTAATTTTCTCTCTTGAACTCAATGAAACCATTAAATCATTGAAAATCCAACTCTAAGGCCTATTTCTAGAGCTGGCTGAAACTTATAGAAACTTTGGGGAAAATTGGGGTTTTTGAAATCTGACTTCATAGACGTGTTCCTTTCTACTCCTAACTACTTTATTAACTATTTAATTGAGTTATAACTACCATTTAAATCCAATTTTGGCAGCATAAAATTTCCAACACACATTTTCAAATTTTCAGAAACAAAGACAATTCGGCGAAATTTCACCAATTAAATTGTCCACAACAGCCAGAATAGTCAATACATGAAGGTTTGTAAGTTACCTTACGCTCCTACTAGCTTTTACTTTTCTTGGCTGATACCCTATGTCCTTGAACAAGAGAATTTAAGCTTCCCAAACCTGAATTGACATAGAAGGGTAGCTTAGAATTGAAATTATACGCGTTAGGAACTGATTTACCGAAGAAATCAACATACTCTACAAGTTCTCTTCTCCTTTCTCTCTCTAGAAAATGGATGCACTTCCTCTCTCTTATTTTAGCTGGTTCACTTCTGTTTTGGCTAGAGGAAGTAGATGGAGAATTATTTTATAAGTCCATATGCTTATGTCATAATTCCATTTTCGGATTTTTTTGCAGATTTTCTGTCCAATCTTTGAAAAATCATAACTAATTTTGTAGACTTCGTATCAGAGTGATTCCAAAGTATATGGAACCTTTATTGAGTCAAATTTTAAGAAAAATATGGAATTTAGCCAGTTGGAATCACATCATTCTCATATTTAATTTCTTTGACCACTGCTCTAGAAAATAATCAATTTCGTTAGGCAAACTTCAAAAATTCATAACTCTTTATATATAGCTTCAAATGAGTCATATAACCTATCAATTTAAAGCTTAGGATGTCTAATTTTTCCTTATAAAATATCATAATTTGTGGACATCATTTGATCATCCAAAATCCCAAGACATTCTCACTGCCTCTTAGAAAATTTCACTAGAAGTATAATCTTTTTTTTTTTGGGTCAAACACTGGAAGTATAATCACTTCCTTCAAAATTCATCATTTTATTTTTTTAATGCCCCAAAGACATAAGAAACATTAGGGAATAGATTTGGGACACCTGCTAAACCGAGGCTTAGCAGTTCGTTTAATTTAGGCTTTTTTTCAAGCCTTAAATTACAAAATTCAGGATATTACACATACCATCTAAAATCAATTCAATACATTGAATCACTAACAAAATAATTATACTCTTATGCAACATTCTTTGCAATTTTTTTAACATATTGACATCATATATAGTATCAGTCCACCATCTAATGACATTATAATCAATAATCACTAAATATTCTTCCTAACAAATTATCAAAATATATAAATTATAACAAAATATCCCTACCTATAATTCTTTAATCACTAAACTAATAGTTATTACTTATTAATACAAAAATTATCATTAATTATAACTGAAATTGCCATCTACAATTCATAACCCATAAAAAAATGTTACTTTTTTTTTTTAAAAAGCGAATGGGTCAACCCAGCAACTCGCATAGGTTGAGCCTGGGTTGCTAAAATGTCGGTCTATGAACCTTCCCATACCAGTTTTATGGTTGGGCCGCTAGTTTTTGAGCTGACCAGCTGGTCTGGTCCTGATTTGATAACGATGCCTTGTAGTGTAGTCCAATCCAACATTTAGGGTATAATGAGTATTGTTTTTAAAAAAGCACTCCTTGGTTTTTTAATACATATTTACCTAATTTAATTAGATTAATAAAATTAGTTAAGTTAATTACAATTACATATATTTTCTAAGACACCATAGTCATTTTCTTTAATTAATAGGAATAAGTTAGAAAAAAACTAATAAATATAAAAACTATGATTTATATTTATGAATAAAATCAAATTTTTAAATTTATTTTATATCTAGCATTGGAGGGAGTAGTAAATAAAATTTTGATGGGGAAAAATTATCGTTAAATTTGTTGTGCAACTCACCAAAAATAAAGTTGTTGTGCAACTTAACACCCGATTAACTGAAGCCCAGAGAGGGAAAATAAAGGTGATCCGAGATCCACATTAATTGTTTGGGTCAAGAAGGTGATCCACGTTAGCAACTTTAAACAGATCATAATTTTGGCCCAAACAGAGACACGGGTCATAGTCCTGCTACGAAGATAACGGTTTGAGGGGATGACAAGAGATCATTTGGGCAAGATTTTCAGTTAAATTAATCATTTGTTACTCTTGATCCCACTTCCCACAAGGCCCAATCTATAATCGTCCAATTAACATATCAACGAAGTGCAAGGTAGCAAGTACTGAAAACGCCATTGAGTATGGATTTAAAGATTTTGAGACATCGGTTCCTGAAGAAAAATTCACTCTTGATGTCAATCCAAAGGCTGGCCTGTCAAAAGCAATAACTTTTGAACCAGAAACCTCAGCCAAAAGCTTCATAGCCTTTTTCCATGAGAAAACCAAGGCATTAAAACCTAGACTAGGTATTGAACCGGTTGGGTACTGGATTAAGGGTTAAACTGGAGCTAAACCGAGGGCAAACCAGTGAGAAATTGAAGATTTTAGGCTTATTAGTATGAAATTCTAAAAAAATAAAAATTTAAAATGGCAACCAGGACCAGACCGGTCTATCGGCCGGTTCGCCGGTTTCCGGCCGGACCGGTCTACCCGGTCCGGGTTCAACAACTCTGGAGAAAACTGATGCTCCAAAGCCATGTAATAGAATCATGGGAAAACCTAGCTCCTTAGCTTTGTGAGGGAGCTGAGAAAGAGTGTGATTATTCTTGAAGGTGCTTTGTGCTTGAGACTTCGCATCATATATCTTATGGTGTAGTGTACACCTTTGAACTCACAAAAACAACTGTCTGGATCAGCTAAAAGCTTTGGGTCTACTAATTCATCCTGATCTATGCCGGCTATCCCCTTCCTTTTCTTCTTTGTTCCAATATCCGACAATTTCTCTGGTGAAAAGAGGTTCGACATAATGCTATAAGTAAGCCACATTGCAACAATACTCACTTGATCATAAGAAGACAAAGTGATAAACACTAATCAGTAATCCATCTCCAAGCACATTCTTACAAGATAAAGAAAATGAGGAAGATGTTGCTTTTTAGTCATTGTTCCATGTTTATCTTTTCTGGATAAAAGAAGACTACTATAAAGGAAAGAGTATACAGAAATTGAGGATAAGGCATGCCCTTATAGCAAGACAGAGAGCCAAATGTATAATTGACAGACAGAAAGCACAAAACACCAACTCATAAATGTCTGCAGACCTTTTCATATCTGATAAAGATAACTGTCTTAAAAAATTATACCATATCTGTTATTGAAGATCCTGATAGGAAAAAATATAAAGAACCGTAAATTTACTCCAAAAATTAATTGCTGAAACTTCAGGTATTAGACTTTAACCAATTTCAACACAGCTAGAAAGGTGTATTTTAGTTTTTGCCGGGCCTTGTTCTCCGTTTTTTTTCTAACCAAATACATGAAAATGAATGGAAAGAAGATATCTCCGATGACCTTGGGGAAGACAGTGCTCTTCAAAGCAATCTAAGATGTGCTAAACAGGCGTTAGCAGTGGCATTGTCAGAGACCAAGAGGCTAACACGCTAACACCCTGAAAGTAGGTGTTGTTGTGCTTTATAGCTCGTGGGCACGCATGATGGAATTCTAGAGAGCATTGATTGGATGAATCATGTGAGAAGTTAGCTGAGAATAGAACCAAGCACAACATAGATAGGCAGCATAACTGCATAAGCGTAGCCAAGTCAACTTGTTAGGACTGATTCTTTCAGCAGTTTCTTGTTAAAAGGTATGGAAATTTAATTGAAGGAAAAATTGAAAGTTCAAATGTGACGATCCTAACTAGAGTAAGTTTGATAGAAGCAAAACAAAATGGTAATGCACATAATTTCGGCTTGGGCTGATCGGAAGGTAGGAAAACTATTGATAAACAAAAATCCCACAAAACACGCACACAAATAACAGACTTGATGAAGCTAAAAGCGAGACGGGGAATAAAAATTACCAGAATATTCGGCACCTGAGCCAGGGGTCAGCATAGTGCCCAGTAGCCCGGTGCGCCCACCCTGGCCCTGCAAAAAATTGCCTAGCCCAGCCCTAAAAAAGTGGCCCAAAAAAATTTTGGGAAGCTTTGGGCGAGCTAATAACCGGGCAGGGCCGAGCATCGGGCAAGGGGTGCTGCCCTGCCCATTTGGCCGTGCCCTGAAAATTATTTTCATTTATTTAAAATATAAAATTTCATATCAATTATATATTATTTCATATATATATTTGTATTTAAAATATGTATTGTCTATTGTATAATACTCTTCTGATCCTCTCTTTTTTGCCCTAACCACTAAACACTATTTACAAATAGATTTCTTCCTTTCTTCTTTACTTTGTGCTATATTAAATTATAGTTGCTTTTTATTTTCTTTCCATATGCTTAATCATTTGATCAACTTTTAGGACATTGAATTGATGCAAACTACTTTGACTTCACAACTTTAATTAAATCATTTTTTCTTATTTATAATGGATTATGGATGTTGTTTAATTTTTAAAGTATGGATATTTGCTAAGACATATGGTATTTTTTAAATTTCAAGACTCTAAGTTGTAGACTTATTTTAAAATATCTCAAGATGTGAAATCATCGAATGTATTTGAAGTTTATATTACTTAGGGCGAAGTTAAGACATATATAGTATTAGTAACTGTAGGAATGTTTATGAAATTCATAAGGAATTATTTTTTTCATAAGTGGATAAGATAAGGCGTTATCACTTGGGCAAGGAAGCCCACCCTGCCCAGCCCACCCTTACCCAGCCCAAAATAGTTAGGGCTTTTAGCGGGCAGGGCCGGGCATTGGGCTGTAAAATGCAGCCCGTTCATCCCTTGGGCAGGGCATCGGGCAGGGGTCTCGCCAAACCCAGCCCTCCCATGCCCACCCCTACCTGAGCCACTAAATGAAGGAGCTGAAGAAGCCGAAGCAACAAAGGTAGACATAAGAGTAGGATACTCAGCGTCACCGAAACCAAATTTGAGAGGAGAATGAACCAAAGAAAT
This sequence comes from Inga oerstediana, assembly GCA_963210345.1. Lineage (NCBI taxonomy): Eukaryota > Viridiplantae > Streptophyta > Magnoliopsida > Fabales > Fabaceae > Inga > Inga oerstediana. Next base: position 13,895,992 of record OY723402.1, read on the forward strand.
TTGGGCAAAGGTTGAATAGAAGAAGAAAGCGCCCATTGCTGATGAAAAACCGCTGCTTTGGTCATCAGATTGTGGAGGAAACACAAACTCACAGATTGAAGCGTGGACGTTGATGAAGAACAAAGAAGACGCCAGTCAGGTCCACTGCAGTCTTCAGTCTTCACCTGTATGGATAAAATGTAAGTTTATAATCTATAATTAATCCATTCGACCTTCCGAAGCCGGTAATAACCAGTGGCAACACCTTGTGCTCGTTGTAAAAAAAAATAAAAAAACACCTCGCGCTTAATTAGCTTTTTGTTGGCGTAAGGTGCATAGCAAGTAATGTAATTAAATTTGGATCAGTTAATAAATTGGTTGGGGGTATTGATTTAAGGGATAATAGGTTAGATTGAAGTTAAATCGGAGTTAAATCGGGATCAAATCAGTGAGAAATGAAATATTTTAAGCTTATAATATAAAATTCTAAAGGAAAAAAAAAAAAAACTTGACGAGAACCAGGTCACCGGACCGGACCATTTTAATGGTCGGGTTGCTAAATTCAGGTCCGGTTCTGCCGGTATGGTCCGGGTTAGATAACCTAGATAGCAAGTGAGGTGTCTCTTTTCTCCTTAAAATATTTTGTGACGCATTTATCCCTGAAATTTTTTTTTGACATCTAATATCCTGAAATATTTTTTTAAGTACATCCAGTACTATAAACTATACTCTCCGGCCTTATTTATAAGTAACTTTTTCTTTGATTGCGTAAAACGAACTGGTAGTTAAAAGTAATAATTGTGTCAAAAATATCATGTTTTTTTCATATATACCCCTATTTATATAAAGAGTATATGAGAGAAAATAGATAAAAAGTATGAGAGATAATAAGTATAAGATATGAGAGAGAATAAGCATTTAATAAGGTAAAATAAGAAAAAGAAGCTTATATTTTCAGACAAAATAAGTATTTTTTTATGCATCCCAAACCTTAAAATATTTTTCAGGTGTATTCGGTATCCTAAAATATCTAAATTATTAGGTGTAAAATTGCACAAGAAAGCACTTTATGATGATGAACAAACCTTAAAAAATACTTTAAGGTGTTGTGTGCATCATAAAATACTCCCTCTGGTCCTTTTTATAAGAGCTTAAAATTTGAATTGCCTTGATTTTGTTTATAAGAGCCTGACAAAAGTTGTTTGAATATTTAATGAGTTTTTTTTAAATTTTTGCCTCTCATTAATTATATGAATTGCATTAATTAAAAAATTAATGATATTTAATTACTCTAATTATCTCTCTTCTTTTCCCCATTATAAATAAAGGCATAATTGAAAAAACAAATCAATTCAGACATGCTTATTATTTTTAACTAGCTGTGTAATTCTGTTATCGAGCTCTTATAATAAGACCAGAGGGACTACTTTAGATCACTAGATGCACTTGTAAAAATAATTTAGGGAGCTGGTTACACTTAAATTTCTTCTTTCTTTTTTTTAGCCTTGTAGGCTTTAAATGTAATATCCAAAAAATAAAAAGAGATTAAGGGTTAATGACTTTAAAAGTAGAAATGATTATTGATAAATAAACATTTTTGGAGAATACGATGTGAATTGTGATTCAAATGTGTTATGAGCAGTGCCTAAACCATATATTTATGTTCAATTGTGGATTAACATCTAAATTGAATTGGAATAGAAGGAGGGCGTATATTATAGTGAAATGGAAGGTTGGGCAGTTTGGTGGTTGTGTTGCATTGTGGTTCAAAACTGAATGTGTGTGGATGTAATGAGAATTTGGTTGTTTTAATGATTTCAATAGTTTCCTTGTGAAAATTTGTGTGGGGAGAGTGTTTGTTGTGAAATTGGAACCATTGGGAACAATTGTACAAAAGTTTGAAATTCTGTCCATTGAAATTCTATACAAGGCAGTCGGTTTGTATGGACGTTTCGAATGCACAAATGGTGTCTAAAAATTATGAAACTTTCCATTCTTAAAGTTCACATGCCAAACTTCAAAATGGACATATAATTTATGTCATTTCGATTTGTGAGCTAAGAGTTACGATTTTCCAAAGTTTGAGATTGAAACTGTAATTTGTTTTGGAGCAGTATGGACGTTTGTGAAATTTTGTATTTTTGTGGTCATGAATTGCATTGATCCATATTTTTCCAGTAAAGAGGACTTAAACAGATTTCCATTGGCTTTGGGATCATCCCATTTTAAGTTTTCTAGAATTAGTTATGATTTTTTAAAGTTTGGGCAGAAAATATACCAGAATTGAGATAAATTCGAAAATGATGGAAATTATGTGATGGCAAGAGTGATAACTTGTTATCAGCCCATTTTGGCTCTAACTTGGGCCTCTAGATGTGAACATGCCTGACCAAGAAGAGGGAAGAGTTAGTTGAATTCAATTGGGCTTGTGACAAGATTATATGTACATAAATGTTAATATTTTGGTTTTTGGGAAAATAGAACTTTATGACATAAGCAAGCACATTATAAAAATACCTTTTTGCTTCATCTTTCTCACAAAAATTGTGCAGCCATGTTCAAGCAAGAGGGAGAGAGAGTTTGAGATTTCTAGAGAGAGAAGGAAGAAGAACTCACAAAGTAAGTCGATTTCTTCGGTGATTTGAGTTTCAATTCGTATAATCCTTTCTCTAAGCAATTCCTCTACATGATTCAATGTTGTTTTGAAGCAAAACCTAGGGTTTGAAAGGGGAGGAGTTTCAGCCATAAGAAGGATAACCTAGAGGAAGCGAAAGGTAATTTCTAAACTTTCGAATATTGATTGTTCTAGCCGCTGTGGATAATTTAATAAGTGAAATTTTGTCAGATTGTCTTTGTTTGTGAAAATGAAAAATGGGTTTCTGGAGATGTTATGCTACCAAAATTGGTACTAAATGGTAGTTGTAACCTAATTAAATAGTTAATAAAGTGGTTAGAAGTAGAAAGGAACACGTCTGTAGAGTCGGAATCAAAAAACCCCAATTTTTCCCGGGGAATGTGATAATTTCGGCCAGCTCTATTTAGAGGCTTTAGAGTTGGATTTTCAATGATTTGATGATTTTATTGAGTTTAGGAGGGAAAATAAGGTGGGATTACAGTTGGTCACTTTTCGGAAAAGCTCGAAAAAGCATAATTACAAAAACGCCCCTAAAACGGTGAAATAAGGGCTGCAAGTGCAATTTTATCTTTTGACAGTGAATTTGATAAATCCGAGTTCGGAAATGGATTTCTTGGGCGAAAATATGTGAGGATGGCCCATGATAGAATTTCGGGAAAAGTACAGCTGAATCGGGTACGACAAGGCTGGGCCGGGTCCCGAGGGCATTTTAGTTTTTTTTTATTATAGACTCATATAACCCCCAGAAACACTATAAAAGTGTCTAAATGATGCATTGGGAATTACAGGATTCGATATTTGCTCTGAACTTGAGCAACTTATGCCAAAGTACACTTAGAAAGAACAAGGTAGTGACGCTTTCCCCTATACTTTATGTGATGCATTGTATGTTTGATTTATCATTGTTTTGTAATGATTTTGGATGTTGTGAAGCTGTGTATATGTGAATGCCAGGAAGGCAATGTGTATATGTGAATGCTAGGAAGGCAATGTGTGTATGTGCTGTTTGATGATTTACTTGCATGCTATGTAATTACATATTGTATGAGTGATTGTTACTACTAAGATTCTTTTGAATCTTATTCTTTCTATTAACTAACTAACAGACAGGGCAAGTGGTTCAAAGGAGAAGCAGGAAATTCAGGGCGGATAGTTCTTTAATTTAGTTGTTAGTTGGCTGTCACATCTGGGTTGGGATTACTGCACATTTGTAATTGTTATTTGGATATGGATATGTAATCCTCTAAATGGGAAGTTGTAAGGGGTAAATATGCCTGTAAGCCCTTTAGTTTACAATGTGAAACCCGGGGGTTGCCGGGAATTTTGCTTTACACTCTGATATATATGAGATTTAACCAATGAAAGAAAAACCGGACCGGACCGGCCGGTCAGACCGGAAAACCGGCGAACCGGTCCCAGGTCCGGTCCGGTTAGCTATATGTGAGTGGAGGGGGGTCGACTCGGTTTTGACCGACTCAACCCGGCCAGTTTGGCTATGACTCGGCCAAACCGCCGAGTCAGGCGGTTTGACCAAGTCACCCCAAAAAATAAAATTTTATCCCAAAACACATTAAAAAAAAATTGGCAGAGATAAGAGAAACGGAACCAAAGCAGAGCGCGAGAGTAAGGCGAGTTTCAGAATCAGATCCCCTTCCCTCCCGAGTCTTGATGCTGTGCCCTAGCTCTAATTGGCCATAGCTGCTTGAACGACGAGTGATGACGGCGAAGACGGCGAGCGAAGAGGAGCAACCAGCAACGGCGACGATGGCGATTACAGAGAGCTGCGGAGTCTTGCAGATAGTGATCTGGTTTCTTGTTTGTTTGATTTCATATCTCTAGGATAAAATCAAACACGCCCAAATCTAGCTCGATGATATCCATCCTCTCTTTCTAGCCTCTTTCTCTTTCTTAGCTCACTCTCTAATATGCCTTGACTATTCCTCTATGTATAGTCTCTATCACATCTCACTTACTGCACCCCTCAAGCAAGGTCAGCCATAGATTTTGATGGGTCACCGCCCTCTCTCTGACACACAGACACACAAACATACACGCGCATCTATGGAAGAGTGTGAGGGAGTGAAAAACTATGCTTTGCCTTTGCGTTTTGCATAATAAACCAGAATATGGAGTCCACTAATTTGGTGTACGAACTCCAAATTGTTTTTGCTTAAATAGCTGTCATTTTTTAAAAATGTTTTAGGTGAAAAGACCCCTGTATATAATATAGGGCAAGTCTTTTCACTGGAATGAATAAAATAATAATACTCAGAGAGTAGAAACAACTAACTATGATATATTTTAATTATATTTTAATATTAGTTATGTTTGATGAATGATTATTGATATTGTTATGTTTTAATTATATTTTGATATTAGTTATGTTTTAACTATTTTAATGTTATTGGTTATGAATGATTATTATTTTGTTATTTTCAATTCAATTATAATATTTTAATATGACCGGTTTGATCACCGGTCCGACCCCGGTTGACCCACTGACCCTTAAACCTGTACCGCGACCGGTTCGTTGACCGGTTCGGTTTTTCGTTCCTTGGATTTAACTGTGTGAGGTAATGGTATTCGAAATGTGAATACGAGACCAGATAAATTGGATTTTGAAAATCATTTGAGAAATCTCTATCTCAAGGATGAGATTGTATAATGAGTTTTGATTATCTGTTCTCTCTAATCTATTTTAATTATATATTTTGAATCATAATTACATAGGAGGTTACATTAAACCAATATTTTTTTATGGCACCAATTCACGAATTAAGTGCTTGTTTGGATTAGTTTGAAAAAAACACTGTAACATTGTTTTGTGTAACTGTGTAAGATCCACATGAGTGAACTTTTGTTATGCAAAAGTGGTTATTTCAAGAGGCACAATTACAATTACAAAAAAAAAAAATAGAGGCACAATTACAAACCCTCTGGTTGTCGCCTTCCTCTCCTTTACAGTTAATCATTCTAAAGTCTAAACTTCTAATATATTGACACTAGTAAATTATTGGGAAAATTAGACAATAAAGTGAAAGAACAACAACGTTTTTTATATAATTCCCGCGGAATAATAACAGTTTTTAATCTTCGACAACACTCACAACAGACAGATATTATTTTACAAACTAGAATAACAAAAATATAACTCTCTCTCAAATGATAGAAAAAGAAAGAAAGAAAATTATACTCTTCACTTATTACCTCCGATCCTCAATGTAAACCTAGTTTGTACTTGCAACAAGGTTATTAAATCTAGACCGGCCATTGAACGGGTTGAAGAACTAGGTCAAGGGTCAGTGAGTCAGATCAAAGTCAACTCGAGGGCCAGACAAATGAGGAATAAAAAATAAAAAAATAATTTAAATTCTCATCATATCATACCATCAAAAATCAATTCAATACCTTGAATCATTAACAAAATAATTATATTATTATGCAACATTCTTTACAATTTCTTTAATATATTGACATCATATATAGTGTCAATTCACCATCTAATAACACTATTATAATTAATAATCACTAAATTTTCTTCCTTGCAAATTATCAAAATAGATAAATCATAACAAAATATTTCTACCTACAATTCTTTAATCACTAAAATAATATTTATTACTTATTAATACAAAAATTATCATTAATTTTGACTGAAATTGCCATCTACAATTCATAACCCATAAAAAAATATGTTAATTTTTTTTTTCAACAAAAAAAAGCAACCAGGTCAACCCAGCAATTTGCCCAGGTTAAGCCTGGGTTGCTAAAATGTCGGTCTATGAACCTTCTTGAACCAGTTTCATGGCTGGGTTGCCAGTTTCAGGGTTGATTGGCCAGCCCGGTTTGGATTTGATAACGATGCCTTGTAGTGTAGTCCAATCCGACATTTAGGATAGGATGAGTATTATTTTTTAAAAACGCTCCTCGAGTCCTTGATACATATTTAACTAATTTAATTAAATTAATAAAGTTAGTTAAGTTAATTATAATTACATATATTTTCTAAGATATTATAATCAATTTCTTTAATTCCCACATTCCCTCTCCTTTTAGATTATAATTAAGGGAGTATCAATACGGGTAAATTAGGAAAAATTTGATAAATATGAAAATCATGTATTATATTTATAACCAATATCAATTTTTTAAATATATCTTATATTTAGTACCTGAGAGAGTAACAAATAAAACTTTGAAGCAGAAAAATTACTGTTAAATTTGTTGTGCAACTCACCAAAAAAAATTGTTGTGCAACTTAGTGCTCGTTTGAGATAGCTTATTTTTTACTTATAAGTATTTATAATTCGTGATTTACGGTATACAAGGTAAGTATGTGAGAGGAGTTTTGTCTCGATTTATATAATAAATGTTTATTTCCCAAATATAAATTATTCTAAACACTCACTTTAACACCCGATCAATTAAAGCCCAAAGAGGGAAAATAAAGGTGATCCGAGATCCACATTAATTTTTCGGGTCAAGAAGGTGATCCACATTGTTAACTTTAGACGGATCATAATTTTGGCCCAAACAGAGACACGGGTCTTAGTCCTGCTACGACGATAAAGACAATCATTATGGTTGAGTCCCCCCGAGACAAAAACAGTTTGAGTGGATTACAAGAGATCATTTGAGCAAGATTTTCAGTTTTTTTTTTTTTTGCTACACGGGCTATTTATTGGAATGAGTCTGATGACTAATCTCTCGGATACTATCAGACTCAAGATGGGAGCGACTTTCCCAAATAAATTTTCTTCATACATGAAGCCCCAAAGATTAAACCCAGGACTAGAATGATTAAGGGAATGCAAGTCTTTTACCACTTACCCAACCTACATTGGTGCAAGATTTTTAATTAAATTAATCATTTGTCACTCTTTATCCCACTTCCCACAAGGCCCAATCTATAATAGTCCAATTAAGAGTTGACAAAGTTGGTTGATATTTTAGGCATATTAAGCAAATACTACCTCCAATCCTAAATATAAGATAAAGTTGATTTTTTTTGTAAAGATTAAGGAAGCTAAATAAGTTATTTAATCATATCATACATTATGTATCCTTAGATTATATATTAGTTTATTAGTCAAACTACTTAGTTTGGAGAAAAAAATATAAATATAAATATTCTAGAGTAATTTAATTAGTTTCTTTAATTTCTCTAAAAAAAAATCAACTTTATTTTATAATTAGAACCGGAGGGAGTACATCATAATGTGGAATTATATGATATAGCTGGCCAACGGAAGAAAGGAATTGTGATATTTAGGATGGAAAATTGGTAGTTTGGATTAGAACAAGCACATACCCGCGCGGGGCGCATGATGATTTCAATTATATACTACTCCCTCCGATCCTAAATATATGACATAGTTTGTAGTGCAATTTACACTATAAATTATGTCCTATATTTAGGACCGGAGGTAGTATTAAATGTTCCATTCAATTTTCACCATCACCACATAAATATAGTACTTCTTAGCACGTGTTTGGATTATTTTTTGAAGAATAGCTTTTATGATTTACTAAGTAGATATATGAGAGGAGTTTTATCTTGACTTGCGGAAAAGGACTTCTAAAACCACGGTTTCAGGCTTACTCAAACACTCACTATTACAAAAAACATTGTAATGCATGTTTGGATTGGTGGTGAAAGCTACTTTTTAAACGTGATTTACGGTATACGAGATAAACGTGTGAAAAGAATTTTATTTCAACTTGTATGAAAGTGCATCAAAAACGCTAAATCAAATAGGCACTACATATTTAGAAGCAAGTTCCTGACGTGAAATTGAAGGAATGTGAAAGCAAGTAAATAGGAAATATCCATGAGTTCGCAAGCAGGGCCTCCCTGCACGATGCACAGGGTGATTTCACTTACTTGCAATTAATAATTTCTTTTCATTATAACAATTACTTTGTAGCCATCTCCAAATGTTCTTTGACCCATGAGCACGTGAATTGACTCGCACATTCAATATGAAAGCAAAGACTCCCCGTGTGATGCACGAGGTGTTTTCACTTCTATGTTTTCAGCCGTCTCATTCAATTTTTATCACCAGCAAAAATATATTGCTTACTTCTTATGATTAGAAAGAATAGTATTTCGTTTAGAAGCAAATAACCACTACTACAGAATATAGATACTGCTACCCTAAAAGACGTCCCTTTTTAAAATAGGGACGTCTAAAATATAGGCGGTGGCATTTTTGTAATTATGTGTGGGAACTTGGTAGCTTTAGACGTCCCAAATTCAATTTGGGACGTCTAAAGTTAAAAAAAAAAATTAATATTTTTTTTTTTACTTTAGACGTCACTTTAGACGTCCCAAATTGAATTTGGGACGTCTAAAGTAAAAGAAAAAATTTTTTTTTTTTTTTTTTTTTTTTACACTTTAGATGTCCCAAATTCCATTTGGGATGTCTAAAGTGGTACTTTAGACATCCCAAATTCAATTTGGGACCTCTAAAGTGATGTCTAAAATAAAAAAAAAAAATTTACACTTTAGATGTCCCAAATTCCATTTGGGACATCTAAAGTGTAAAAAAAAAAAAAAAAAATTTATTTTTTTTTAACTTTAGACGTCCCAAATTGAATTTGGGACGTCTAAAGTGACGTCTAAAGTGGGACTTTAGACGTCCCAAATTCAATTTGGGACGTCTAAAGTAAAAAAAAAAAAAAAAATTTTGACTTTAGGCATCCCAAATCCCATTTGGGAGGCCTAAAGTCTCTACTTTAGGCGTCCCAAATGGGATTTGGGACTCCTAAAGTCATGTCAGAAATTCTGACATGTGTGAGACTTTTTTCCCCTTTTCTTCATTCCCATGTCAGAAACCCATACTTCTTTTTCCATCTTTCCCATCCCCATGACTTCTCTTCCCTTTTTTCTGCATTTCCTTTTTTCTGTCATTCCCGTGACTTCGTCTTCCTCAATCTTCTTCCTCTCTTTCTTTTCTTCATTCCCTTTTCCTCCACCTCCTTCCATTCTCATAACACCTTCTTTGCTCTCACCCTCCGGCGTACACCTCCTCCACCTTTTTTGCCCCCTCCACCCTCCGATGTACACCTTCCACTCTCTTTGTTGCTTTCAGCCTCCGGCGTACATCTCCTCTCTACTGTGTATACACAACTCCTCCAACGTCTTCTCTCCACCTTGGAAGCACATAGACATTGTTGGCTGCCCTCTCCCTTGGTTTCATCAGGTTTGTTTTTTTTTAAATATAAATTTACATGAAGAATTAAGTTAAACTTGCAATATGAAATTATTATAATGCTTTCAATTTATTTACATGATTCTAGTTATTGGAGTGTTTTTCCCTTGATTGTTTTTTTTTGCCAGAATCATAAACTAGTTGTTAGTAGTTATGCTATACTAATAATGTTTTTGTTTTATACGTTTGGAGCTTGGAAATCGAGGAAAATACATATGTATATTTATTTTGATGAAATGAATAACAATTAGTTTGTAGTTGTGTGGTGACAAATATTTTGACACTTTCTAGTTGTTGTTATACATATATGATATTAGGTTGTATGAGTTGTTGTTGTTATTATACATATATATATATAGTAAAAAGATTGTAGTGCTAGAAGTCCTTACCATTTCGTAAGGGACATTTTTTTGTTTATGAATCCATCTTTAATTCTGTTTCTGCAATTTTAATTTACTGGGTAATGAAGAATATAAATAATTATTTTTAAAATAATAAAACTTTTTAACCTCCCAAATTAAGGATTTGGGAGGTCTAAAGTCCCCCAGTGGAGGACTTTAGACGTCCCAAATTGAGATTTGGGACTTCTAAAGTCCTCCACGGGGGACTTTAGACCTCCCAAATCTCGATTTGGGACGTCTAAAGTCCTGACTTTAGACATCCCAACTTTTTTGGGACGTCTTTTCTTAAAATATACTACGCCCCCTACATAGACGTCCCTTAGTTTTTGGACGTTAAAAGTGCTAAATTAGGGACGTTAAAACCCCTTTTTGTAGTAGTGAACTAATGCCATAAAAAAAATGTTCTTTGGAATTTTGTGTATTAACTAAAATGCAATCATATAAACCACAATCCAAAACAGACAATAAGACGGTCACTAACAGCAATATGATAACTATAAAGAAAACTGAAGACCGCCCTTCTAAATAAGGCATCCCCACTTATGAAATCATGGTTTTGTCATGATAATCACTTTTTCTGTTTTAATGGGTGTAATATATGGGTATTTTTCTCCGAAACCATGTTTAACACCTTTACTCTTAAAAAAAAGGTGCTTTTTTCATTCCCCGAACATAGCAAAGGAGATCAGATAATCTAAACAATGTAAGTTGGGTTCTTATTATGCCATTACTTTTTTGTTTTTCTTTAAAGTTGCCAGTCATGGATAAATAAAATTAAGGGAGAATGACAGTGAAGTCCCAAGGAAGAGGAGAAATGAAGAAATGGTCCCTATAGATTGCAAAATGAAAAAATGGTCCCATGGAGTTGTCAATACAGGCTCCTGGAGTTGCCATTAACAACTCCAGGAGCCTGTATTGACAACTCCATGGGACCATTTTTTCATTTTGTAATCTATAGGGACCATTTTTTCATTTTTTTTCTTGTATGGGACCTAAGTGTAAATCTCCCTAAAATTAATCATGCAGATGTGATAAAGATTATGTTTTGGTATAAAATGGACGTTAGAATAAAGGTCAAGTGACAGATCTGCCTTGAAATTTCTCCCCCAAGCGCATCTGGTTCCCTTCACTTTTAATTAGCGCGACGTTTGTTTCTCCCCCAACCTTATTTATGATCATGTTCAAAAGCTTTATGAACAGTAACCGAACTATTGATTATCTTTTGATGCACTAATCGTTTCATCAGTGTGCTGGGACAAGATGAGAACCACAGTTTCAGACTCAATTAAGAATGCCACTCCATGACGTCCGATCCTTGTTGCACTTGAACCATCCTCTTCTCGTCCCTGCCCTCCCCTGCGCTTGAGATGGGTCCCACCGTATAGACCTTAAAATCACTGTTGCAAATTGACTGGACCGCGTGGGGTTCAAGCTCCTCGAATGTATTTACTATTATACACTTCACTTTTCTTAGCTCGTTTGCGCGACTGAAGAAAAATGAGTCGAGTCCCACCCCTTGTCCAGAACAGCTTCCGTGAAAACACTGGCAGGAACAAGGTTCAAGAAGCTCGGGATAGAAACTCAGCCAGCGATTCTTTGAAGTTAAGCGACGTCGTGTCCACATTTTCTCGCTCCCGGATCTCGTGAATATGAAGCATGAACCCTAGAAACTCAGCGCCGGCCATGAAGAATACCATAGTGGAAACCCCGAACTCGTTGGCCACGTCAATCATGGAGGTGCAGAACATGTCCACGACGAACCCGGCGAGCCGAGCCTCGTCGGGGCCGGATTTGAGGTTGGACACAGCTTCTCTGACGCTGGGTTTCTGGTTTTCAATGAGACTGTCTATAAAGGGAGCTGGGTGAGTGGGCTGATCGGAGTTGGCATGAGGGTGGTGGTTTTTAGGAAGGAGAATGAAGCGGAGACGTCGTGAGACGACGGAAGGGGAAGAAGTGAGGGAGTGAGTGTAGGAGTCGACGGCAGGGTCAAACGGTGCTTGGATCATGAGGACGGTAATGGAAAGGTGTTCATCGTGTTCGATAAGAAGCTTGGCGAACTGGATGGTGGACACTAGGTGACCTATGGCAGGAAAAGGAAAAAAGGCTAGCTGCGATTTCTTTATCATGGTGTTTCTAAACGAATAATTATAATGATGAAATTTGTGTGAAATTAAAGGATTATGAGAAGTAACGGAGAGGGTGTGAGAGCTTGAGACATATACGATAAAGGAAACAGAGAGGGAGAGAGGAAGGTGTTGCTATTTCAGATATGGAGAAGAAGTTGAAAAGGCAGTGTGAGACCTGTTAGGAGAAGAAGCTGATAATTCAAGGTGCACCGGAGAGGCGAGGCCAGGTGGTACAATTTATGAACTTGAGAAAGATTGTTATCCTTTTTTAAGTTTTTTTTTTTAATAATATTATCTGTTTTTGTCTTCCAACTAAAACATTTACTTTTAACTATTTTCAGGAATTATTTTTTATATTTTTAATTATATCGCATTCAGCAAATTCGAGTATTATTGATCCAATCAGAGGTAGCTCATGGGAATAGGCTAGGGCCTACAGCCTAACCTATTTTAAGCCCACATATCTCTAGCTTTTTCGTTTCGATATATACCCAATCAGATGGGAAAGTATAGACACCGGAAGCTCGTCTTATTTGAATTGTTTAGATGAGATTTAGATGGTTTAAATTTAATTTTTTTTAAATTGATTATTTTTCAATAAAAAAAAATCATTTTTTTGATAAAATGTCATTTAAGAGATTATCTTTATTTTAGATTCTGTACTCATTAAAATAATTTTTTTTCAAAAAATAAAAAGTAAAAAAAATAAAATTTGGACGGTCCAGATGGGACAAACTCCCTGCAGGGAATCCCGTTCCAACGTTGTTTTTCAATATGCATGCTTTGACTCATGAGAATGAAGTTAATTATTTGTGAGGTGATGGAAATGAGGATGTTGATATATATATATATATATATATATTCAACCACCTATATGGAATAAATTTATGTCATATAACTCTTTAATTTAAAGTAGATATTTTGAATTGATCTTTATTTGTTGTTGAAATACTTAACTTCATTATATGTATATGAATGAGAAGATAAAATAATTCATAATGAACACGAATAATAAGAAAGAGTTGGAGTGATATCTATTGAAAAGAAAATGATGAAAATCATTTTGATGTGATTCGAACACGTATAAAGAAAGTTATTGGATGTATTGCTAAGGATGTTTAGATTAAGCAGTGTGGAATCCTATAAAAAGAAGTAAAAGTATACCGGAATGAACACTTGATGAGATTATTGTGAAGGATGCTCAATTAACAACTTAACCAAACATTTGGGTGTTAATAGAGCGCAATAACATCATGTGATCTATGTTATCAATCTTATCTAATAGGATAAAACTGCTTGTTGTTATTGTTGTATACTTGTATTATATATGTTCTTTACAGTTTACACCATATTTATTTATGAAGTCAATATGTGACATGAAAATGCAAATGTCCCTTTCTTCATATACGATCTCCCTACATAGAGTGATACAAACAGCCATGTGGTTAATGTATGACATGAAAGGGTCCCTTTCTTCATAAATTAAATGATAATACTCTATCACCATTAAAAAGTTGGTCAAGAGGTATAAGACTCATAAATTTCTCTAAGTTTTGAATTCGAGTCTCAAAGAAGTCACTCGTATTGAAAGGGGTAGTCAAAAGCCTCGAACAAAATATTGGATGGCAATATAAAAAAGAACGATGATACTCTGCAACCATCCCTATATATATCCTACCAGCCAATGGTTCCTCTATAATTCCACAGCGTTTTATCTGAACATTAACGAGTGTTTGGAATAAATTATTTTTAGAAAATAAGTACTTATTACGTAAGTTGAGACAAAACTCTTTTCACATACTTATCTCATATACCGTAAATCATGATTCATAAGCACTTATTACCTAAAAATAAGCTAAATCAAACGAGCACTTAGTTGGATTCAAATTTTTTGATCGGTAGTTGGATTCATATTAAATAAGCTCAAATTTAATGATTTATAAATACTCTGTAACCACCCCTATATATATCCTACCAGTCAATGGTTCCCTACAATTCCACTGCGTCTTATCTGAACATTGGTTGGATTCAAATTTTTTGATCGGTGGTTGGATTCATATTAGATAAGCTCAAATTTAATGATTTATAAATACATTGTTAAAATATTAAATTATAATAAATGAATTTAAGACTAAACTTTTAAAATTTTTAAAAAAATACTGTATAAAATATAAAACATTAACCACCACTCAATCAAAATTAAACTGAACTCTCAAATTACCGTTGGTAATAACTTGGGATTTAGGGATGGGCGGCTATCATTACATGACCAGAACTTTTAATACACAGTCAATGAGTGACAATAATAGATCGAGTACGGTGGAATAAAATAATTTAGGCTATTTAATTCTCCTCTCTATTTTTTTTTTCAAAAACAATTTTGTAAATTTAGGCATTGTTTAATTATATTCTCTCTCTTTTTTATTTTTTTTCTCAAAACAGTTTTTAAAAATAAGTTTCAGAAACAAAAAAAAAATTTAAAAAAATGTTTGGATATTTGTTTTAAAAAATCTATTTTTAAAATGATGTGGTGGTGATTATCACAGGTAGTATGGTACCGATAATAGATAAGTGAAGGCCTAAAAAAAAAAAAAGAAAACAACTAAAAATAGTTTTTGTTTTTAAATTTTTAAAACAATTTTTTTGTTATTTCATTTTTAAAAACAACTTACCTAAAACAGTTTTCCAAAAAAGTTTTATAGTTTTAAAAAAAACTGTTTTTAAAAACCAAATCATTGACTATTTATATTATAGATTTTAATTTTTATTTGTATTTAATATTTATATTTTTATTTATATATAATATTATTAAAAAATTCACATATTTTAATAAAAAATAAGCAACAATAATTTTTATATATTTATTTTATTAATGTATTTATATTATAATTTTTATAATATAATATGTTGGAAATTACCTATATTACGATGTCAATTAATAAGGACATGACACAGTAAATAAATAAATATATTACAACATCAAACCAAAATACAACTGATGTCATAATAGAAGGTAATTATTTAATTGATTATGATATCTATTCTTGTCTAAACTGATGCCATATTTGCATATTATGATTACAGTTATAATCATAATTAACATCGTATTGGGAATATAATTATTTTAAACACGTTAAATTTATATAGTCTCTCATTTGAGAACCTAGCTACTTCATATGCAACCAATTAATGTACAAGCATATAAATTTCTAGCTTGAAAAAAGGTAAAATTTTAATGTAACTATAATATTTTTATTTTTAAAATTTTGTTTTCATTATTTAATTAAAATTTTCAAATGTTATATTTAAAGTATATATTTATTTTTCAATATATATATTACACAAAAATTTCAAAACTTAATTTAAATCCTTTTAATGAACTAAAGTGTCTTGTGCTTACTAAACCGATGCTATAAATGCTAATATGACATATATTTGAAGTACACATGTAAAATATCATAAACCTAATTATGGCATCGGGTGCTTATACAATTAATGCCATAATATAAATTAGACATCAGATACACTTAAAACAGAAGTAAAAATATGCCATATCCATTACTACTGCTTCTATTCTTTAAGTAACTAATGAGAAATTATATAGTTAAATTAGTATTTTGCACTAATGTATAATGTCGGGCAAAGCGGTTTTCATTAAGTCAGTACTATCCACTATTCCTCTTTATCAAATGCAATATACTTTGATCCCAAGAGGAGTGTTAGAGGAGATTGAGAAGATTAGTAGGGATTTTTTCTGGAATCAAGGTTCGGAAGGAAGGAAACTACATCTCATTGCCTAAGATAATGTAAAGAAAAGGAAGGAAATAGGAGGGTTAGGCTTCAAAGATTTGATAAGTCAAAATAAGGCTTTCATCATGAAATTGTGTTGGGGTTTGATCACTAAACCAAATTCTCTTTAGGTAAGATGTTTACGTATTAAGTATGGATGCATGGAAGGGAAGATGCCAAGAGGTGAAAGGAAAAGAAAACAATATGAGGTTTTGATGGCTATAACTTCAATATGGGATGAGTTCTGAAAATGAGTAGGCAGCAAAATCCGAGAGGGGTCTAATATGAATGCATGGGGGAAACTTTGGCTCACCCTTGAGTATCCTTTGATGAACTTTGTGGATAAAAACTTGCACCTTCTAGACCCTGAAGCCACGGTGAGCCAATTTGTCAATGAAAATGGTATGTGGGATGTGGGTAAATAGAGTTTGTTTCTTCCTAACTGGGCATTAGATAAAATCAAACAAGTGAAACCACCTTCATAGGTGGGGGAAGATCAGATTTGGTGGAGTGAATCGTCTAACGATTCCTTTACTATGAAGTCGCCTTACAACATGATTATGGAAGCAAAGAGCCTATGGAGGTGGCAAATTCCTGAGAGGGCTAAATTCTTCATATGGCAAGTGCTTCAAGAGAAAATCCCCATAAATTCTCTTAGAAATAAGTGTGGCCTTACAAACCAACTTGAGTGCCCATTTGAGTGTCCTTGTGAGGCTACATACACTAAGAGATTGTGAGATAGCAAATAGTGTGTGGTCAATATTAATTAACCCTATTTATTACTCTACTTTTTTTGTGTGGAAATTGGTAGGATTGACTGAGGTGGAACCTACAAATACCCCGGGAGGAAGAAAATCAAATAGATGGCCTTGGCTATGAGTCTTTAGTCTAGCTTGTTGGACCATTTGGAAGAATAGATGCATGAAGGTTTTTGAGGACAAAACTAATAACACAAGGAATCTAGTTTATATATGTTTTCATTTCCTACAAGAAGGGACAAAAGAGGGCCGATACAAGCATAAGATCTTCTAGACCAAAGAAAGAGTTTATGCTTGATGGTCACCTTCACTGGAAGGCTATGTGCGAGTTGATGTAGATGGTTCAATCAACACCCAACAACAGGCGGCATGTGGAGGCATAGTTCGAGATAGTTCAAAGACATGGAGTTATGGATTCCAACAAAAGCTGAGTCCTTGTCTATTCTCAACAACAGATAAAATTCAAGCTGTGAGAGTTGGGTTGCAGGTTTGTAGAACACTGGATATAAAAAATTAGATTGCATTCTGATTCAACTTAAGCAATCCAACCGTTGCTTATAGATCATAGTATTAACCATCCACTAGTTGAGGAGATTCTTAATGTTAGAGACTTGATATATTCTGATTGGAACCTCAAGATTACACATCCTCACAGAGAAACTCTAAGGCCTGTTTGGTACGTGGTATTGAATTTTGATGGATTAGGATAGGGACTGAGATTGGGACTGAGATTGGGATTGAGATTGATGTTTTAAAAATATGTTTGTTATGAGGTGTTAATTGGAGGGAATGATTTTACTAATCTTATTTAATAAATATGTACTAATTATAAAAAGGCCCAAACTCCCTGCCCTAAATCCTAAACAATCGATCGATCAACCAAGAAGGTCCGTCGCAACAACCACAACTGCTATAGCTGCTTTTGCAATTCCTGCAGCTTTTGTCATTTCATCTCTTTCATCATCACCCTCCTCTTCTTCCCAATCTCCTAAAACCCCACACCTTTCCTTCCTCTCCATTTCTCAATCTTCCAACCCAAACCGATTTGGTCTTCTCAAAACTTTGGCAAAGCCTGGGCCAACTCTCCACATGTACGCCCCAACCTCTCAACACAATCCTTCTTCTCAGGTTCGCCATTATTCATCTCAAACTTTTGTCTTCTCATATTAATTCGGCTATATTCTGACCTATTTTATTGTATTTTTCCTCTTTCTCTTGACAAGTCGATGCTGTTTTACCGGATTTACTGGTGCGTTTCACAATTTAGTCTAGAAGAACTTATTTCCCTTTTCTTTTATATCTGGATAGGGTCCTGCTTATGCCTTTTGTGACTTAACTGGGCTTTTTCAATTGTTATTTTGCTCGGCTTTAGCTAAATCTGCTGATGGTTTTCTACGGTATGATATGCTAAAATCTGCACCATTTCCATCGGTGATTGTTTGTCAGGAAAATAATTTAGAAAAGGTGATCAGTGGTGAGGTCGACGGAGAGAAAGGGGAAAAGTGATCGATGATAAGGCTGATGGTGTAGGCGACAGAGTGAGCGGCAGTGAGGGAAACTGTAAAGGGAGACAATGGTGTTGAGACGTCGATGGTGAAGGGGAAAAATAGAGGAAGTGAATATTTGAGAGGGATTTTAGGTTAAAATTGGGGTTATTTTTGTCTGAAAATATTATCATCAGAGATATTTTTGTCTTCACAATTTTGCAATCCCGGGACTCAAAGCACAATACTATAGGGGAGGTGGTTTTGCATCAATCCCACTTTCGTGGTATTCCCAATCCCTGGTTACCCATAGTCCCTTATACCAAACGACATATTCTGACTCAATCCCTGATTCAATCCCACTCCTTACCCTCAAGTACCACGTACCAAACAAGGCCTAAGATTTGCAGTCTGCTTGGCAAGAATGGTTCATGAAATGAACAAAGAGCTACAAACCTATGGGATCCTCCAGTTTTTTGTTTGAATCAATTGTTAGTTGATTTAGATTAAGATTTGTGAAGTGGACTTTTTGAGCTTCATGTTTGTAATGTATTTGTAGGTGTAATACTCTCCAAGCATTAAGCTTGTCTTTACTAATTTAAAAAAGTTATAGTGTTAAGGGGAATTTTTGTCTCAAAAGTTTTTACTAATGTGTAATTTTACCTTGAAAGTTTTTTGGGGAGCAAATTTTGCCTCAGACGTTTCTAAAATGAAGCAATTTTACCTTAACCGTTATCCTAGTTAATTTTGACTGTTTGTTAACACTACTACAGATGGAAGATATTACTACCCCAATAGACATCCCATTTTTTAAAAGGGAGGTTAAAACATAGAGGCGGTGACATTTCTGTAAATAAAGTAGTGAAATCGTAACATTAGGCTTCCCAAATTTGAATTGGGACGCTTAAGGTAGAGTTTAGACGTCCCAAATTTTATTTGGGACACCTAAAGATTTCCACTGGCGTCAAAAAAGTAAATCAAAAAAAATTTAACTTACTTGATTTGGGACTCCTAAAGTCACTTTAGGCGTCCCAAATCCCATTTGGGATGCCTAAAGTCACTTTAGGGGTCCCACATTGTTTTGGGATTCCTAAAGTTATGTCAGAAATTCTGACATACGTGAGACTTTTCTTCCATTTTCTTCATTCCCATGTTAGAAACTCATTCCTCCTTTTCCATCTTTCTCATCCCCCATGAATTCTCTTCCCTTTTTTCTTCATTTCCTTTTTTCTTTCATTCCCGTGACTTCGTCTTCTCTTCATTACACTTTGTCTTCCTCAATCTTCTTCCTCTCTTCCTTTTCTTCATTCCCTTCTCCTCCACCTCCTTCCATTCTCATAGCACCGTCTTTGCTCTCACCCTCCGGCGTACATCTCCTCCACCTTTTTTGCCCCCTCCACCCTCCGGCGTAGACCTCCCACTTTCTTTGTTGCTTTCAGCGTCCGGCGTACCTCTTCTCTCCACTGTGCATACACAACTCCTCCAACGTCTTCTCTCCACCTTGGAAGCACATAGACACCATTGGCTGCCCTCTCCCCTGCTTTCATCAGGTTTGTTTTTTTTTAAATATAAATTTACCTGAAAAATTAAGTTAAACTTGCAATGTAAAATTATTATATGCTTTCAATTTATTTACATGATTTTAGTTATTAGAGTGTTTTTCCCTTGATTGTTTCTTTTTTGCCAGAATCATAAACTAGTTGTTAGTAGTTATGCAATACTAATAATGTTTTTGTTTTATACGTTTGGAGCTTGGAAATCGAGGGAAATACATATGTATATCTATTTTGATGAAATGAACAACAATTAGTTTGTAGTTGTGTGGTGACAAACATTTTGACACTTTCTGATTGTTGTTATACATATATAATATTAGGTTGTATAAGTTGTTGTTATTGTACATATATATATATATATATAGTAAAAAGATTGCAGTGCTAAATGTTCTTACCATTTTGTAAGGGATATTTTGTGGTTTATGAATCCATCTTCAATTCTATTTCTGCAATTTTAATTTGCTGGGTAATGAAGAATATAAATAATCATTTTTTAAAAAAATAAAACCTTTTAATGTCCCAAATTAAGAATTGGGACGTCTAAAATCCCCCTGTGGAGGACTTTAGACATCCCATTTTTTGGGGACGTATTTTCTTAAAACATACTACGCCCCTACATAAATGTCCCCCAGTTTTTGGGTGTTAAAAGTGCCAAAATAGGGACGTTAAAACCCCTTTTTGTAGTAGTGTAACCAAATATATTGAGGTGGCAGTCCACATGTCATTCACGTCATTTTTGTTAAGGTGCAAATTTGTCCCAAAAGTTTTAAACCTAACTTTAAAAAAAGATGACACATGAACTTCCAGCTCAAATTTGCATCCTAATAAAAATGACGTATAGATTGTTAGCTCAACATATTTGATTAACTAATAGTCAAAATTAACTAGGATAACGGTTCAAGCAAAATTGTTCCCTTTTCAACACTTTCAGGGTAAATTTGCCACCCGAAAAACTTTTAGGACAAAATTGTCCCCTGTGAAATTTTTTTTGGCAAAATTGTACCTTAACCCTAAGTTAAATTATACTTTAAAAACAAAAGAGACATAAAATCAGTTGACATAAAACCCATGATAATCGTGACATAAATATGTAATTTTTCTTACCAACAGAACCATATGCTGCATGAAAAATGCAAAGATCTTTCATATATAGAATACGTACACTTTCAAAGATGGCGGCTGGCTCAGGCCCTAACGTGAGAGTGATAGATGCCTATAAAATATAAATAGCTAATTGGCACGAATAATAATGGGCATGTTCCTGGCGAGATAAAAGAGTATCAACAATAATAAAATATCTATTAATGAAGGGAAAACCTCAAAACCATTACAATAACTGTTCAGAAGGCAACTCAATTAACAAGCTTACACAATAGCATACAAATACTCCAAATCTCTTTATTTCCTAAAAACGTACTATAAAAGGGACAAGGAAAGAGATTGCAACCAGAAATGAAAAGCAAACACACCCTCCTCCTGCATATTTTTCGTTTAAGGAAAAGTCCAAAGCCTTACCATCTTGCTCGGAGGTTAATTATTCATACCAAATATAATCGCGAACATAACTAACCAAATTCAACGATGACTTATAGCTAGCTACTAATTCCATCTCTGATCTCTCACAAGTGAGAACTTGAATTTCAATTCAGAATATCATGAACAAAGCGTCCCACATTGGAGTAGGAAGAGCCACCCTCCATTAAAGCCCTCTTACACATCTCACTCATCTCCTTCACTTTCTTCCTCACCTCACTCTCTTTCTCCATCACTTGTTTTATTCCTTTCTCTATTCTCTCTGCGCTTATCACCCCCGACTTCCTCACATGGCCCCACTCTCCCTTGTAATCCAATGAGATCTCAACGCTCATCTTCAACTCACGCACCACTTCGAATGCGTTCATTTGGTTCTCCGCATAAGCGGCCACGTGGCAATGGGTACACCGTGGTATATACTTTCCAGTACGGAGTTCCATCCGCAATGTGACACAAACCCCCCCCCACGGCTTTGTGGGCTAAGATCTGCGCCTGTGGAGCCCAACCTATGACTCTTCCCATCTCAGCCGTCCGCTGTAAGAATCCTTCTGGGAATACTTCTTCCAGATTTGAGAAATCACTCGGCTCTTCCACCGAACCTTTGGGTGGGGGCTTCCGTAGAGACCACACAAAGTTGACTCCACTTGCTTCAAGAGCGCGTGCGATTTCCGCCACTTGATGATTCTCCTCATCGAAATAACCCCTACTTCCAAAGCACAAGAACAGAACAGAAGAAGGAAGTTGATCATCGAGCCACTTCACGACATGATGATCTGATCCTTGTGGGCCCGTCTTGTTGTCCCTTGAACTTAAGATGGGTCCCACGGAATAAACGGTGAGATCACTGTTGGATAATGACCGAACAGCATGGGATTCCAGCTCCTCGAACGTATTCACTATCATGCCCTTTGCTTTCTTAAACTTGCATACATGACTGAAGAAAAATTTTGCCCACTCCTTGTCCAGCATAACACTGGGGAAAACATTGGCGGGAACATGGTTCTCAAGACTCGGGATGGCAAACTCAACTCCCGAGTCTGTGAAGTTAAACGCGGTCGTATCAACTTCCTCTCGCTCCCTAAGCGTG